>JASAOG010000138.1:0-1200000 GCA_030265305.1 Biomphalaria pfeifferi
AAAAAGAGCCCCTATCCAAAGCCTTCAGGCACATTTTGATGGTACTTCGTAACAGGTATACCACAGGGGACGATAAGCCTCAGGCACATTGAGGTACTCGTAAACAAGGTACCACAGGGAACGAAAAGGCCTCAGGCACCATTGAGGTACTCGTAACAGGTACCACAAGGGACGAAAGCCTCAGGCAACATTGAGGTACTCGTAACAAGGTTACCACAGGGACGAAAGCCTCAGGCACATTGAGGTACTCGTAACAGGTACCACAGGGACGAAAGCCTCAGGCACATTGAGGTACTCGTAACAGGTACCACAGGGACGAAAGCCTCAGGCACATTGAGGTACTCGTAACAGGTACCACAGGGACGAAAGCCTCAGGCACATTGAGGTACTCGTAACAGGTACCACAGGGACGAAAGCCTCAGGCACATTGAGGTACTCGTAACAGGTACCACAGGGACGAAAGCCTCAGGCACATTGAGGTACTCGTAACAGGTACCACAGGGACGAAAGCCTCAGGCACATTGAGGTACTCGTAACAGGTACCACAGGGACGAAAGCCTCAGGCACATTGAGGTACTCGTAACAGGTACCACAGGGACGAAAGCCTCAGGCACATTGAGGTACTCGTAACAGGTACCACAGGGACGAAAGCCTCAGGCACATTGAGGTACTCGTAACAGGTACCACAGGGACGAAAGCCTCAGGCACATTGAGGTACTCGTAACAGGTACCACAGGGACGAAAGCCTCAGGCACATTGAGGTACTCGTAACAGGTACCACAGGGACGAAAGCCTCAGGCACATTGAGGTACTCGTAACAGGTACCACAGGGACGAAAGCCTCAGGCACATTGAGGTACTCGTAACAGGTACCACAGGGACGAAAGCCTCAGGCACATTGAGGTACTCGTAACAGGTACCACAGGGACGAAAGCCTCAGGCACATTGAGGTACTCGTAACAGGTACCACAGGGACGAAAGCCTCAGGCACATTGAGGTACTCGTAACAGGTACCACAGGGACGAAAGCCTCAGGCACATTGAGGTACTCGTAACAGGTACCACAGGGACGAAAGCCTCAGGCACATTGAGGTACTCGTAACAGGTACCACAGGGACGAAAGCCTCAGGCACATTGAGGTACTCGTAACAGGTACCACAGGGACGAAAGCCTCAGGCACATTGAGGTACTCGTAACAGGTACCACAGGGACGAAAGCCTCAGGCACATTGAGGTACTCGTAACAGGTACCACAGGGACGAAAGCCTCAGGCACATTGAGGTACTCGTAACAGGTACCACAGGGACGAAAGCCTCAGGCACATTGAGGTACTCGTAACAGGTACCACAGGGACGAAAGCCTCAGGCACATTGAGGTACTCGTAACAGGTACCACAGGGACGAAAGCCTCAGGCACATTGAGGTACTCGTAACAGGTACCACAGGGACGAAAGCCTCAGGCACATTGAGGTACTCGTAACAGGTACCACAGGGACGAAAGCCTCAGGCACATTGAGGTACTCGTAACAGGTACCACAGGGACGAAAGCCTCAGGCACATTGAGGTACTCGTAACAGGTACCACAGGGACGAAAGCCTCAGGCACATTGAGGTACTCGTAACAGGTACCACAGGGACGAAAGCCTCAGGCACATTGAGGTACTCGTAACAGGTACCACAGGGACGAAAGCCTCAGGCACATTGAGGTACTCGTAACAGGTACCACAGGGACGAAAGCCTCAGGCACATTGAGGTACTCGTAACAGGTACCACAGGGACGAAAGCCTCAGGCACATTGAGGTACTCGTAACAGGTACCACAGGGACGAAAGCCTCAGGCACATTGAGGTACTCGTAACAGGTACCACAGGGACGAAAGCCTCAGGCACATTGAGGTACTCGTAACAGGTACCACAGGGACGAAAGCCTCAGGCACATTGAGGTACTCGTAACAGGTACCACAGGGACGAAAGCCTCAGGCACATTGAGGTACTCGTAACAGGTACCACAGGGACGAAAGCCTCAGGCACATTGAGGTACTCGTAACAGGTACCACAGGGACGAAAGCCTCAGGCACATTGAGGTACTCGTAACAGGTACCACAGGGACGAAAGCCTCAGGCACATTGAGGTACTCGTAACAGGTACCACAGGGACGAAAGCCTCAGGCACATTGAGGTACTCGTAACAGGTACCACAGGGACGAAAGCCTCAGGCACATTGAGGTACTCGTAACAGGTACCACAGGGACGAAAGCCTCAGGCACATTGAGGTACTCGTAACAGGTACCACAGGGACGAAAGCCTCAGGCACATTGAGGTACTCGTAACAGGTACCACAGGGACGAAAGCCTCAGGCACATTGAGGTACTCGTAACAGGTACCACAGGGACGAAAGCCTCAGGCACATTGAGGTACTCGTAACAGGTACCACAGGGACGAAAGCCTCAGGCACATTGAGGTACTCGTAACAGGTACCACAGGGACGAAAGCCTCAGGCACATTGAGGTACTCGTAACAGGTACCACAGGGACGAAAGCCTCAGGCACATTGAGGTACTCGTAACAGGTACCACAGGGACGAAAGCCTCAGGCACATTGAGGTACTCGTAACAGGTACCACAGGGACGAAAGCCTCAGGCACATTGAGGTACTCGTAACAGGTACCACAGGGACGAAAGCCTCAGGCACATTGAGGTACTCGTAACAGGTACCACAGGGACGAAAGCCTCAGGCACATTGAGGTACTCGTAACAGGTACCACAGGGACGAAAGCCTCAGGCACATTGAGGTACTCGTAACAGGTACCACAGGGACGAAAGCCTCAGGCACATTGAGGTACTCGTAACAGGTACCACAGGGACGAAAGCCTCAGGCACATTGAGGTACTCGTAACAGGTACCACAGGGACGAAAGCCTCAGGCACATTGAGGTACTCGTAACAGGTACCACAGGGACGAAAGCCTCAGGCACATTGAGGTACTCGTAACAGGTACCACAGGGACGAAAGCCTCAGGCACATTGAGGTACTCGTAACAGGTACCACAGGGACGAAAGCCTCAGGCACATTGAGGTACTCGTAACAGGTACCACAGGGACGAAAGCCTCAGGCACATTGAGGTACTCGTAACAGGTACCACAGGGACGAAAGCCTCAGGCACATTGAGGTACTCGTAACAGGTACCACAGGGACGAAAGCCTCAGGCACATTGAGGTACTCGTAACAGGTACCACAGGGACGAAAGCCTCAGGCACATTGAGGTACTCGTAACAGGTACCACAGGGACGAAAGCCTCAGGCACATTGAGGTACTCGTAACAGGTACCACAGGGACGAAAGCCTCAGGCACATTGAGGTACTCGTAACAGGTACCACAGGGACGAAAGCCTCAGGCACATTGAGGTACTCGTAACAGGTACCACAGGGACGAAAGCCTCAGGCACATTGAGGTACTCGTAACAGGTACCACAGGGACGAAAGCCTCAGGCACATTGAGGTACTCGTAACAGGTACCACAGGGACGAAAGCCTCAGGCACATTGAGGTACTCGTAACAGGTACCACAGGGACGAAAGCCTCAGGCACATTGAGGTACTCGTAACAGGTACCACAGGGACGAAAGCCTCAGGCACATTGAGGTACTCGTAACAGGTACCACAGGGACGAAAGCCTCAGGCACATTGAGGTACTCGTAACAGGTACCACAGGGACGAAAGCCTCAGGCACATTGAGGTACTCGTAACAGGTACCACAGGGACGAAAGCCTCAGGCACATTGAGGTACTCGTAACAGGTACCACAGGGACGAAAGCCTCAGGCACATTGAGGTACTCGTAACAGGTACCACAGGGACGAAAGCCTCAGGCACATTGAGGTACTCGTAACAGGTACCACAGGGACGAAAGCCTCAGGCACATTGAGGTACTCGTAACAGGTACCACAGGGACGAAAGCCTCAGGCACATTGAGGTACTCGTAACAGGTACCACAGGGACGAAAGCCTCAGGCACATTGAGGTACTCGTAACAGGTACCACAGGGACGAAAGCCTCAGGCACATTGAGGTACTCGTAACAGGTACCACAGGGACGAAAGCCTCAGGCACATTGAGGTACTCGTAACAGGTACCACAGGGACGAAAGCCTCAGGCACATTGAGGTACTCGTAACAGGTACCACAGGGACGAAAGCCTCAGGCACATTGAGGTACTCGTAACAGGTACCACAGGGACGAAAGCCTCAGGCACATTGAGGTACTCGTAACAGGTACCACAGGGACGAAAGCCTCAGGCACATTGAGGTACTCGTAACAGGTACCACAGGGACGAAAGCCTCAGGCACATTGAGGTACTCGTAACAGGTACCACAGGGACGAAAGCCTCAGGCACATTGAGGTACTCGTAACAGGTACCACAGGGACGAAAGCCTCAGGCACATTGAGGTACTCGTAACAGGTACCACAGGGACGAAAGCCTCAGGCACATTGAGGTACTCGTAACAGGTACCACAGGGACGAAAGCCTCAGGCACATTGAGGTACTCGTAACAGGTACCACAGGGACGAAAGCCTCAGGCACATTGAGGTACTCGTAACAGGTACCACAGGGACGAAAGCCTCAGGCACATTGAGGTACTCGTAACAGGTACCACAGGGACGAAAGCCTCAGGCACATTGAGGTACTCGTAACAGGTACCACAGGGACGAAAGCCTCAGGCACATTGAGGTACTCGTAACAGGTACCACAGGGACGAAAGCCTCAGGCACATTGAGGTACTCGTAACAGGTACCACAGGGACGAAAGCCTCAGGCACATTGAGGTACTCGTAACAGGTACCACAGGGACGAAAGCCTCAGGCACATTGAGGTACTCGTAACAGGTACCACAGGGACGAAAGCCTCAGGCACATTGAGGTACTCGTAACAGGTACCACAGGGACGAAAGCCTCAGGCACATTGAGGTACTCGTAACAGGTACCACAGGGACGAAAGCCTCAGGCACATTGAGGTACTCGTAACAGGTACCACAGGGACGAAAGCCTCAGGCACATTGAGGTACTCGTAACAGGTACCACAGGGACGAAAGCCTCAGGCACATTGAGGTACTCGTAACAGGTACCACAGGGACGAAAGCCTCAGGCACATTGAGGTACTCGTAACAGGTACCACAGGGACGAAAGCCTCAGGCACATTGAGGTACTCGTAACAGGTACCACAGGGACGAAAGCCTCAGGCACATTGAGGTACTCGTAACAGGTACCACAGGGACGAAAGCCTCAGGCACATTGAGGTACTCGTAACAGGTACCACAGGGACGAAAGCCTCAGGCACATTGAGGTACTCGTAACAGGTACCACAGGGACGAAAGCCTCAGGCACATTGAGGTACTCGTAACAGGTACCACAGGGACGAAAGCCTCAGGCACATTGAGGTACTCGTAACAGGTACCACAGGGACGAAAGCCTCAGGCACATTGAGGTACTCGTAACAGGTACCACAGGGACGAAAGCCTCAGGCACATTGAGGTACTCGTAACAGGTACCACAGGGACGAAAGCCTCAGGCACATTGAGGTACTCGTAACAGGTACCACAGGGACGAAAGCCTCAGGCACATTGAGGTACTCGTAACAGGTACCACAGGGACGAAAGCCTCAGGCACATTGAGGTACTCGTAACAGGTACCACAGGGACGAAAGCCTCAGGCACATTGAGGTACTCGTAACAGGTACCACAGGGACGAAAGCCTCAGGCACATTGAGGTACTCGTAACAGGTACCACAGGGACGAAAGCCTCAGGCACATTGAGGTACTCGTAACAGGTACCACAGGGACGAAAGCCTCAGGCACATTGAGGTACTCGTAACAGGTACCACAGGGACGAAAGCCTCAGGCACATTGAGGTACTCGTAACAGGTACCACAGGGACGAAAGCCTCAGGCACATTGAGGTACTCGTAACAGGTACCACAGGGACGAAAGCCTCAGGCACATTGAGGTACTCGTAACAGGTACCACAGGGACGAAAGCCTCAGGCACATTGAGGTACTCGTAACAGGTACCACAGGGACGAAAGCCTCAGGCACATTGAGGTACTCGTAACAGGTACCACAGGGACGAAAGCCTCAGGCACATTGAGGTACTCGTAACAGGTACCACAGGGACGAAAGCCTCAGGCACATTGAGGTACTCGTAACAGGTACCACAGGGACGAAAGCCTCAGGCACATTGAGGTACTCGTAACAGGTACCACAGGGACGAAAGCCTCAGGCACATTGAGGTACTCGTAACAGGTACCACAGGGACGAAAGCCTCAGGCACATTGAGGTACTCGTAACAGGTACCACAGGGACGAAAGCCTCAGGCACATTGAGGTACTCGTAACAGGTACCACAGGGACGAAAGCCTCAGGCACATTGAGGTACTCGTAACAGGTACCACAGGGACGAAAGCCTCAGGCACATTGAGGTACTCGTAACAGGTACCACAGGGACGAAAGCCTCAGGCACATTGAGGTACTCGTAACAGGTACCACAGGGACGAAAGCCTCAGGCACATTGAGGTACTCGTAACAGGTACCACAGGGACGAAAGCCTCAGGCACATTGAGGTACTCGTAACAGGTACCACAGGGACGAAAGCCTCAGGCACATTGAGGTACTCGTAACAGGTACCACAGGGACGAAAGCCTCAGGCACATTGAGGTACTCGTAACAGGTACCACAGGGACGAAAGCCTCAGGCACATTGAGGTACTCGTAACAGGTACCACAGGGACGAAAGCCTCAGGCACATTGAGGTACTCGTAACAGGTACCACAGGGACGAAAGCCTCAGGCACATTGAGGTACTCGTAACAGGTACCACAGGGACGAAAGCCTCAGGCACATTGAGGTACTCGTAACAGGTACCACAGGGACGAAAGCCTCAGGCACATTGAGGTACTCGTAACAGGTACCACAGGGACGAAAGCCTCAGGCACATTGAGGTACTCGTAACAGGTACCACAGGGACGAAAGCCTCAGGCACATTGAGGTACTCGTAACAGGTACCACAGGGACGAAAGCCTCAGGCACATTGAGGTACTCGTAACAGGTACCACAGGGACGAAAGCCTCAGGCACATTGAGGTACTCGTAACAGGTACCACAGGGACGAAAGCCTCAGGCACATTGAGGTACTCGTAACAGGTACCACAGGGACGAAAGCCTCAGGCACATTGAGGTACTCGTAACAGGTACCACAGGGACGAAAGCCTCAGGCACATTGAGGTACTCGTAACAGGTACCACAGGGACGAAAGCCTCAGGCACATTGAGGTACTCGTAACAGGTACCACAGGGACGAAAGCCTCAGGCACATTGAGGTACTCGTAACAGGTACCACAGGGACGAAAGCCTCAGGCACATTGAGGTACTCGTAACAGGTACCACAGGGACGAAAGCCTCAGGCACATTGAGGTACTCGTAACAGGTACCACAGGGACGAAAGCCTCAGGCACATTGAGGTACTCGTAACAGGTACCACAGGGACGAAAGCCTCAGGCACATTGAGGTACTCGTAACAGGTACCACAGGGACGAAAGCCTCAGGCACATTGAGGTACTCGTAACAGGTACCACAGGGACGAAAGCCTCAGGCACATTGAGGTACTCGTAACAGGTACCACAGGGACGAAAGCCTCAGGCACATTGAGGTACTCGTAACAGGTACCACAGGGACGAAAGCCTCAGGCACATTGAGGTACTCGTAACAGGTACCACAGGGACGAAAGCCTCAGGCACATTGAGGTACTCGTAACAGGTACCACAGGGACGAAAGCCTCAGGCACATTGAGGTACTCGTAACAGGTACCACAGGGACGAAAGCCTCAGGCACATTGAGGTACTCGTAACAGGTACCACAGGGACGAAAGCCTCAGGCACATTGAGGTACTCGTAACAGGTACCACAGGGACGAAAGCCTCAGGCACATTGAGGTACTCGTAACAGGTACCACAGGGACGAAAGCCTCAGGCACATTGAGGTACTCGTAACAGGTACCACAGGGACGAAAGCCTCAGGCACATTGAGGTACTCGTAACAGGTACCACAGGGACGAAAGCCTCAGGCACATTGAGGTACTCGTAACAGGTACCACAGGGACGAAAGCCTCAGGCACATTGAGGTACTCGTAACAGGTACCACAGGGACGAAAGCCTCAGGCACATTGAGGTACTCGTAACAGGTACCACAGGGACGAAAGCCTCAGGCACATTGAGGTACTCGTAACAGGTACCACAGGGACGAAAGCCTCAGGCACATTGAGGTACTCGTAACAGGTACCACAGGGACGAAAGCCTCAGGCACATTGAGGTACTCGTAACAGGTACCACAGGGACGAAAGCCTCAGGCACATTGAGGTACTCGTAACAGGTACCACAGGGACGAAAGCCTCAGGCACATTGAGGTACTCGTAACAGGTACCACAGGGACGAAAGCCTCAGGCACATTGAGGTACTCGTAACAGGTACCACAGGGACGAAAGCCTCAGGCACATTGAGGTACTCGTAACAGGTACCACAGGGACGAAAGCCTCAGGCACATTGAGGTACTCGTAACAGGTACCACAGGGACGAAAGCCTCAGGCACATTGAGGTACTCGTAACAGGTACCACAGGGACGAAAGCCTCAGGCACATTGAGGTACTCGTAACAGGTACCACAGGGACGAAAGCCTCAGGCACATTGAGGTACTCGTAACAGGTACCACAGGGACGAAAGCCTCAGGCACATTGAGGTACTCGTAACAGGTACCACAGGGACGAAAGCCTCAGGCACATTGAGGTACTCGTAACAGGTACCACAGGGACGAAAGCCTCAGGCACATTGAGGTACTCGTAACAGGTACCACAGGGACGAAAGCCTCAGGCACATTGAGGTACTCGTAACAGGTACCACAGGGACGAAAGCCTCAGGCACATTGAGGTACTCGTAACAGGTACCACAGGGACGAAAGCCTCAGGCACATTGAGGTACTCGTAACAGGTACCACAGGGACGAAAGCCTCAGGCACATTGAGGTACTCGTAACAGGTACCACAGGGACGAAAGCCTCAGGCACATTGAGGTACTCGTAACAGGTACCACAGGGACGAAAGCCTCAGGCACATTGAGGTACTCGTAACAGGTACCACAGGGACGAAAGCCTCAGGCACATTGAGGTACTCGTAACAGGTACCACAGGGACGAAAGCCTCAGGCACATTGAGGTACTCGTAACAGGTACCACAGGGACGAAAGCCTCAGGCACATTGAGGTACTCGTAACAGGTACCACAGGGACGAAAGCCTCAGGCACATTGAGGTACTCGTAACAGGTACCACAGGGACGAAAGCCTCAGGCACATTGAGGTACTCGTAACAGGTACCACAGGGACGAAAGCCTCAGGCACATTGAGGTACTCGTAACAGGTACCACAGGGACGAAAGCCTCAGGCACATTGAGGTACTCGTAACAGGTACCACAGGGACGAAAGCCTCAGGCACATTGAGGTACTCGTAACAGGTACCACAGGGACGAAAGCCTCAGGCACATTGAGGTACTCGTAACAGGTACCACAGGGACGAAAGCCTCAGGCACATTGAGGTACTCGTAACAGGTACCACAGGGACGAAAGCCTCAGGCACATTGAGGTACTCGTAACAGGTACCACAGGGACGAAAGCCTCAGGCACATTGAGGTACTCGTAACAGGTACCACAGGGACGAAAGCCTCAGGCACATTGAGGTACTCGTAACAGGTACCACAGGGACGAAAGCCTCAGGCACATTGAGGTACTCGTAACAGGTACCACAGGGACGAAAGCCTCAGGCACATTGAGGTACTCGTAACAGGTACCACAGGGACGAAAGCCTCAGGCACATTGAGGTACTCGTAACAGGTACCACAGGGACGAAAGCCTCAGGCACATTGAGGTACTCGTAACAGGTACCACAGGGACGAAAGCCTCAGGCACATTGAGGTACTCGTAACAGGTACCACAGGGACGAAAGCCTCAGGCACATTGAGGTACTCGTAACAGGTACCACAGGGACGAAAGCCTCAGGCACATTGAGGTACTCGTAACAGGTACCACAGGGACGAAAGCCTCAGGCACATTGAGGTACTCGTAACAGGTACCACAGGGACGAAAGCCTCAGGCACATTGAGGTACTCGTAACAGGTACCACAGGGACGAAAGCCTCAGGCACATTGAGGTACTCGTAACAGGTACCACAGGGACGAAAGCCTCAGGCACATTGAGGTACTCGTAACAGGTACCACAGGGACGAAAGCCTCAGGCACATTGAGGTACTCGTAACAGGTACCACAGGGACGAAAGCCTCAGGCACATTGAGGTACTCGTAACAGGTACCACAGGGACGAAAGCCTCAGGCACATTGAGGTACTCGTAACAGGTACCACAGGGACGAAAGCCTCAGGCACATTGAGGTACTCGTAACAGGTACCACAGGGACGAAAGCCTCAGGCACATTGAGGTACTCGTAACAGGTACCACAGGGACGAAAGCCTCAGGCACATTGAGGTACTCGTAACAGGTACCACAGGGACGAAAGCCTCAGGCACATTGAGGTACTCGTAACAGGTACCACAGGGACGAAAGCCTCAGGCACATTGAGGTACTCGTAACAGGTACCACAGGGACGAAAGCCTCAGGCACATTGAGGTACTCGTAACAGGTACCACAGGGACGAAAGCCTCAGGCACATTGAGGTACTCGTAACAGGTACCACAGGGACGAAAGCCTCAGGCACATTGAGGTACTCGTAACAGGTACCACAGGGACGAAAGCCTCAGGCACATTGAGGTACTCGTAACAGGTACCACAGGGACGAAAGCCTCAGGCACATTGAGGTACTCGTAACAGGTACCACAGGGACGAAAGCCTCAGGCACATTGAGGTACTCGTAACAGGTACCACAGGGACGAAAGCCTCAGGCACATTGAGGTACTCGTAACAGGTACCACAGGGACGAAAGCCTCAGGCACATTGAGGTACTCGTAACAGGTACCACAGGGACGAAAGCCTCAGGCACATTGAGGTACTCGTAACAGGTACCACAGGGACGAAAGCCTCAGGCACATTGAGGTACTCGTAACAGGTACCACAGGGACGAAAGCCTCAGGCACATTGAGGTACTCGTAACAGGTACCACAGGGACGAAAGCCTCAGGCACATTGAGGTACTCGTAACAGGTACCACAGGGACGAAAGCCTCAGGCACATTGAGGTACTCGTAACAGGTACCACAGGGACGAAAGCCTCAGGCACATTGAGGTACTCGTAACAGGTACCACAGGGACGAAAGCCTCAGGCACATTGAGGTACTCGTAACAGGTACCACAGGGACGAAAGCCTCAGGCACATTGAGGTACTCGTAACAGGTACCACAGGGACGAAAGCCTCAGGCACATTGAGGTACTCGTAACAGGTACCACAGGGACGAAAGCCTCAGGCACATTGAGGTACTCGTAACAGGTACCACAGGGACGAAAGCCTCAGGCACATTGAGGTACTCGTAACAGGTACCACAGGGACGAAAGCCTCAGGCACATTGAGGTACTCGTAACAGGTACCACAGGGACGAAAGCCTCAGGCACATTGAGGTACTCGTAACAGGTACCACAGGGACGAAAGCCTCAGGCACATTGAGGTACTCGTAACAGGTACCACAGGGACGAAAGCCTCAGGCACATTGAGGTACTCGTAACAGGTACCACAGGGACGAAAGCCTCAGGCACATTGAGGTACTCGTAACAGGTACCACAGGGACGAAAGCCTCAGGCACATTGAGGTACTCGTAACAGGTACCACAGGGACGAAAGCCTCAGGCACATTGAGGTACTCGTAACAGGTACCACAGGGACGAAAGCCTCAGGCACATTGAGGTACTCGTAACAGGTACCACAGGGACGAAAGCCTCAGGCACATTGAGGTACTCGTAACAGGTACCACAGGGACGAAAGCCTCAGGCACATTGAGGTACTCGTAACAGGTACCACAGGGACGAAAGCCTCAGGCACATTGAGGTACTCGTAACAGGTACCACAGGGACGAAAGCCTCAGGCACATTGAGGTACTCGTAACAGGTACCACAGGGACGAAAGCCTCAGGCACATTGAGGTACTCGTAACAGGTACCACAGGGACGAAAGCCTCAGGCACATTGAGGTACTCGTAACAGGTACCACAGGGACGAAAGCCTCAGGCACATTGAGGTACTCGTAACAGGTACCACAGGGACGAAAGCCTCAGGCACATTGAGGTACTCGTAACAGGTACCACAGGGACGAAAGCCTCAGGCACATTGAGGTACTCGTAACAGGTACCACAGGGACGAAAGCCTCAGGCACATTGAGGTACTCGTAACAGGTACCACAGGGACGAAAGCCTCAGGCACATTGAGGTACTCGTAACAGGTACCACAGGGACGAAAGCCTCAGGCACATTGAGGTACTCGTAACAGGTACCACAGGGACGAAAGCCTCAGGCACATTGAGGTACTCGTAACAGGTACCACAGGGACGAAAGCCTCAGGCACATTGAGGTACTCGTAACAGGTACCACAGGGACGAAAGCCTCAGGCACATTGAGGTACTCGTAACAGGTACCACAGGGACGAAAGCCTCAGGCACATTGAGGTACTCGTAACAGGTACCACAGGGACGAAAGCCTCAGGCACATTGAGGTACTCGTAACAGGTACCACAGGGACGAAAGCCTCAGGCACATTGAGGTACTCGTAACAGGTACCACAGGGACGAAAGCCTCAGGCACATTGAGGTACTCGTAACAGGTACCACAGGGACGAAAGCCTCAGGCACATTGAGGTACTCGTAACAGGTACCACAGGGACGAAAGCCTCAGGCACATTGAGGTACTCGTAACAGGTACCACAGGGACGAAAGCCTCAGGCACATTGAGGTACTCGTAACAGGTACCACAGGGACGAAAGCCTCAGGCACATTGAGGTACTCGTAACAGGTACCACAGGGACGAAAGCCTCAGGCACATTGAGGTACTCGTAACAGGTACCACAGGGACGAAAGCCTCAGGCACATTGAGGTACTCGTAACAGGTACCACAGGGACGAAAGCCTCAGGCACATTGAGGTACTCGTAACAGGTACCACAGGGACGAAAGCCTCAGGCACATTGAGGTACTCGTAACAGGTACCACAGGGACGAAAGCCTCAGGCACATTGAGGTACTCGTAACAGGTACCACAGGGACGAAAGCCTCAGGCACATTGAGGTACTCGTAACAGGTACCACAGGGACGAAAGCCTCAGGCACATTGAGGTACTCGTAACAGGTACCACAGGGACGAAAGCCTCAGGCACATTGAGGTACTCGTAACAGGTACCACAGGGACGAAAGCCTCAGGCACATTGAGGTACTCGTAACAGGTACCACAGGGACGAAAGCCTCAGGCACATTGAGGTACTCGTAACAGGTACCACAGGGACGAAAGCCTCAGGCACATTGAGGTACTCGTAACAGGTACCACAGGGACGAAAGCCTCAGGCACATTGAGGTACTCGTAACAGGTACCACAGGGACGAAAGCCTCAGGCACATTGAGGTACTCGTAACAGGTACCACAGGGACGAAAGCCTCAGGCACATTGAGGTACTCGTAACAGGTACCACAGGGACGAAAGCCTCAGGCACATTGAGGTACTCGTAACAGGTACCACAGGGACGAAAGCCTCAGGCACATTGAGGTACTCGTAACAGGTACCACAGGGACGAAAGCCTCAGGCACATTGAGGTACTCGTAACAGGTACCACAGGGACGAAAGCCTCAGGCACATTGAGGTACTCGTAACAGGTACCACAGGGACGAAAGCCTCAGGCACATTGAGGTACTCGTAACAGGTACCACAGGGACGAAAGCCTCAGGCACATTGAGGTACTCGTAACAGGTACCACAGGGACGAAAGCCTCAGGCACATTGAGGTACTCGTAACAGGTACCACAGGGACGAAAGCCTCAGGCACATTGAGGTACTCGTAACAGGTACCACAGGGACGAAAGCCTCAGGCACATTGAGGTACTCGTAACAGGTACCACAGGGACGAAAGCCTCAGGCACATTGAGGTACTCGTAACAGGTACCACAGGGACGAAAGCCTCAGGCACATTGAGGTACTCGTAACAGGTACCACAGGGACGAAAGCCTCAGGCACATTGAGGTACTCGTAACAGGTACCACAGGGACGAAAGCCTCAGGCACATTGAGGTACTCGTAACAGGTACCACAGGGACGAAAGCCTCAGGCACATTGAGGTACTCGTAACAGGTACCACAGGGACGAAAGCCTCAGGCACATTGAGGTACTCGTAACAGGTACCACAGGGACGAAAGCCTCAGGCACATTGAGGTACTCGTAACAGGTACCACAGGGACGAAAGCCTCAGGCACATTGAGGTACTCGTAACAGGTACCACAGGGACGAAAGCCTCAGGCACATTGAGGTACTCGTAACAGGTACCACAGGGACGAAAGCCTCAGGCACATTGAGGTACTCGTAACAGGTACCACAGGGACGAAAGCCTCAGGCACATTGAGGTACTCGTAACAGGTACCACAGGGACGAAAGCCTCAGGCACATTGAGGTACTCGTAACAGGTACCACAGGGACGAAAGCCTCAGGCACATTGAGGTACTCGTAACAGGTACCACAGGGACGAAAGCCTCAGGCACATTGAGGTACTCGTAACAGGTACCACAGGGACGAAAGCCTCAGGCACATTGAGGTACTCGTAACAGGTACCACAGGGACGAAAGCCTCAGGCACATTGAGGTACTCGTAACAGGTACCACAGGGACGAAAGCCTCAGGCACATTGAGGTACTCGTAACAGGTACCACAGGGACGAAAGCCTCAGGCACATTGAGGTACTCGTAACAGGTACCACAGGGACGAAAGCCTCAGGCACATTGAGGTACTCGTAACAGGTACCACAGGGACGAAAGCCTCAGGCACATTGAGGTACTCGTAACAGGTACCACAGGGACGAAAGCCTCAGGCACATTGAGGTACTCGTAACAGGTACCACAGGGACGAAAGCCTCAGGCACATTGAGGTACTCGTAACAGGTACCACAGGGACGAAAGCCTCAGGCACATTGAGGTACTCGTAACAGGTACCACAGGGACGAAAGCCTCAGGCACATTGAGGTACTCGTAACAGGTACCACAGGGACGAAAGCCTCAGGCACATTGAGGTACTCGTAACAGGTACCACAGGGACGAAAGCCTCAGGCACATTGAGGTACTCGTAACAGGTACCACAGGGACGAAAGCCTCAGGCACATTGAGGTACTCGTAACAGGTACCACAGGGACGAAAGCCTCAGGCACATTGAGGTACTCGTAACAGGTACCACAGGGACGAAAGCCTCAGGCACATTGAGGTACTCGTAACAGGTACCACAGGGACGAAAGCCTCAGGCACATTGAGGTACTCGTAACAGGTACCACAGGGACGAAAGCCTCAGGCACATTGAGGTACTCGTAACAGGTACCACAGGGACGAAAGCCTCAGGCACATTGAGGTACTCGTAACAGGTACCACAGGGACGAAAGCCTCAGGCACATTGAGGTACTCGTAACAGGTACCACAGGGACGAAAGCCTCAGGCACATTGAGGTACTCGTAACAGGTACCACAGGGACGAAAGCCTCAGGCACATTGAGGTACTCGTAACAGGTACCACAGGGACGAAAGCCTCAGGCACATAACAGACTTCTCTCTTCATTTGTCTCTTTCCCTTCTATTGGGTACATCTCGTTGAGATTGTCGCAGCAATCGTTGTTAGGTTTCTCGTCTTAAAAGTCACACCCACAAGACATGTCCACAACACAGTCGCAGACAGCGCTACAATCCCAGCGCTTCCGTCACCATTTTTGTGTGCAGGCTCAGTCCTGATCAGGCAACTGCTCTTTCAACAACAACAAAAACTTACAAATGATCTTAATCAAATCTGACACAATTTGAAAGGCTGGTTGCAGTAGTTGTACATTAGTTCTTGAAAAGTCCTGACCAACAACTATTCTTTGGCAGACATAGTTTCTATTTCTTTTTTTTTTTTTACTGAGCACATCAAACACCATGATTTTAAAAAACAACTTATGGATACATGTTTCTTTTTAAAACAAAGACTTGAATCAATTATTTTAAATTAAAACAAAATAGAGAAGAGATTTCCCTAGAACTTTACCTCATTTGGCTAATCACTAATCTTTCAATACTAATTCATTATGAACATTTAATTGAACACAAATACAGGCCAGTGTTTCCTTCTTCAACACAAATGATCAGAAGATCGAAACTTTTTTTTTCGGGCATATTCTTATTTGCATATTTGACATTAAAAGTCGCAGTATTAGTTTCATAAACAGAAGAATAAGTCTAATTCAAAGATAAACACATCTCTAGAGCTCTGAAGTACTCATTCCAGCCCATTCCACTTCTCAGGTCAGGAACTATAAAGTCTCCATAAAGATGTTTAAACTTCACGGATAAACTCATGTGAGGTAAACTACAACCTAAAAAAAACGTCATGACGTAGTATAAATGTGCCTGGAACAAAGTCAAGCGATGAGATCACATGACAATGCCATTCTAAAAATACACCCTTACCTTGATCATTATGCTGCTCATACACTGCGGGATCAACTTGAGTGACATCTATCCGGTTATAATTCTCTTCTTTTAGATTGATACGATGACGGGAACTAAAGGAGAGACACAAGTTTTGTTAAGAAATATCCAGAGATTTGATGTATGAAATATATAGACGTTCCACGACTGAAGGACCTAATCGGATTAAATAATTGACATCCATTTTAAAAAAAATACGAGTAGAACTACAGAAACTTTAAAGCCAAAAAAATGTATTTAAGTTTTATTCTCTAATAACTAATGACCTACTTTAATCCTTTTCCTCTAAGAGAAGCGTCCCGAGACATGACGTGAAACTGCGCTCCTCTTTCCTTAGTACTTTTGGAGCTCAAAAGTGCCTACTTCTTTTCTATCATTGTGTCTGCCTCCTCTTTTCCTCAGTCTTTCACTACCCATCACTCTGTCTCTTTATCTTTAAAATCTCCCTACGTGCTAGACCAGTCCGTTTGCCATGGTCCTGGTATTTGAGTAGGTGACTATCCGATGATAAACCACCAGAACACAGTACTTAGGCTCTAAGTTCCTCTAGATCCAGGGCCCAGATGGCCCGCTCTGGGTCAACTGGTTGGTCACGCTGAGCTACCAGCATAGGTTGAAGGGCAGTAGCTGGGGGGGGGGGGAGGGGGTCAATCGGGGAGCTGCTGTATCAGACACATGTCCGATGAGGCAGATGACTGAGTATAGCACCTGTGTAGCCCTGGCGGGTTCATTCTGAACATCTGAATGACTCGTCCCCTTGTTGGACTCGATGGCGGATGGGGAGCATAGGTGCCGAACTACAACAAATGTCTATGGACAAAAAAACCCTACTTGCCTCAGATTTGTGTCTGGGCAAGAGACGCCGCGTAGACGAAAAAAGAAGGAGTCCACAAGAAGCTGTACTACCTGGCCATCATTTCTGGTGGTCAGGTGCACAGAAGAGGGGAAAAGCCTGACAAAGATGAGCCTTTTTTGTATCTACCGGGAAGAGATGGGTCTGACCCAGCTAACTATCGCCCAATAGCACTAACAAGCTGCATCTGCAAAACCATGGAAAGGATGATAAATAATAGTACCTAGTAATCTGGTACCTTGAGAGAAATAAAATAATCTCCAACTACCAGTGCGGATTCCGGCAGAGGCGGGCAACAACTGACCAAAAGTCATTAAACATACTTAGAGTACTCAGCCATACGGACTGGGGAGCTGACAGAGATACCTTGCTGCAGCTATATCGGAGTCTAATTCGATCCAAGCTAGACTACGGATCCATAATATATGGAGCAGCAAGGAAGTCGTACCTAAAATTACTGGAGCCCATACAAAATGCTGCCCTGCGTCTCTGTCTCGGCGCGTTTCGTACATCACCTATCCCAAGTCTCCATGTGGAGGCTGGAGAACTCTCCATGGACATAAGAATGAAAAAGCTTGCAATGCAGTCAAGCTAAAATCCAACCCCACGAACTCTGCTTTCGACTCCATATTTAACCCATACAATAGAAGGCCTAACGCCATACAGCCGTTGGGCCTTCGAATGAGAGAATTCATCCAAAATTTACTTGACTAAATTTCTAAAACAGAAATCCCACAGAACCCTCCAGAGTTGATGAATAAACCCAAATTAAATTTATCCCTTCTTAATTTCAAAAAAGAAAATACAGACCCAAGCATACTACAAGTCCACTTTAGGGAACTGCAAGAGAGCTACGGATTTTATGGCAACATACACTGACGGATCCAAAATGGATGGAAAGGTCGCGTGTGCCTGCTCTTTTCGGAACAAAACAATCTCCAGTAGACTCCCCGATGGATGCTCCATCTATACGGCCGAATTACATGCAATATCGCTAGCACTTATGGCTGTCAAAGCATCAGAAAGGAGAACATTTAAATTTGCATTGCAAGCTTTGGGGCGGTTGAAGACTGACTTTCCATTGGTACATAAGAGCCTAAAGCTTTTGGACCAAATAACAGCTGACCATTGGGATGTCACCTTCATCTGGGTCCCCTTCCATGTGGGCATAGAGGAAAACGAAACGGCAGACAGAGAAGCAAAGAAAGCCCTAAATCAAGCGGTGTCAGAAACCTTAATTCCCTGCTCGGACCTGAGACAGAGTATTGTCTCTGCCACCTATCGAGAATGGCAGGTTCGGTGGGAAGCTGAGACCCACAACAAACTCAGACAGATTGTGGCGGATGTCAGGTGGCGGCCCACATCTAAGGGTCTGACAAGGTGTGGAAGCACGACCATGTTGAGACTTAGAAAGAATTGGCCACACCTATATCACGCACTCCTTTGTGCTGAAGAGTGAGGAGCCCCCACTTTGTGAGTACTGTGACTTTCGTCTCACCGTGGAACATATACTCATTGATTGCCCCAGATACCAGGATATTAGGGGAAAATATTTTAGAGCGCACAACTTAAAAACACTGTTCGATAGTGTTGACCCTGGGAAGGTACTGGGCTTTTTCTGGGAGGTGGGTTTGTCTATGAAGATTTGATTAGTGAAATTGTGAACATATATTTACAAAAGATTTTCACTAAATTATTAAATTTTCACTATCTTTACTATTTTAACTGTGAATAGACCTTGTTTTTAATAACTTAAATAAATAAAATTTAGCTCTTGTGGTATGAAGAGAGAGTAACCTTTTAGGGATTACGGGCACGACATGGCCTAAAGTTTGCCGATGTGCCAAAAAACTCAAAACCCCTCTAAGTGAAATACTTTATGCAATATCTTCAATTCCAAAGCATGTTTTCGTAGACCCAGTTGCGAGCTGTATATTTTCCCACACCTGACGCAGATAAAGTCATTGTCCGCCAGGTGTTTTTTTATTTATTTTTCTTTACTTCCTCTATAAGAGCTTTTCTCTGGGTCTTTAATGTGTGATCCGCGTCCCTCATGAGTGCTTTCCGTCTCTTTTAGAGGCCATCTGCTACAAGCTGCTTTCCTCTATGCCAGTGAATGCAAACTAGTTGATCTTTATAACGCTTCCGCCTGTAACGTTGACCTCCATTCGCCAAAATATCGCTTTTAGCATGCGGTCGTTTCCAGTGATAAGTGTCCGACCCAGCGCAGCAGTTGAATGAAAAGTAATGCTTCTTTACTGTCCACACAGCCTCCAGCAGAACATAGTTCTTTGTAATATAGTTTCAAGAAAATAACGCTGCCGTTCATAATGAAACAGATCGATTAACCAGCATTTTCGAGCGAATTCCTATTAAAATCTTGACTTAAACTAATGAATACTTACATAAGTCGTCTGTACTTTTGACACATACACACAGTAGAGATAAATGTGGCAATAATGAAACTTCCTAGGACTGCCATAGTGATGATGTAAGCTATAGCATCCATCGTCTTGCTATCAAAGAAACAGTTATTGTTCTATTTCTATGAACAGTGGCGTGCCCCGGACCAAAGTCATGTGTTGAGGGCTAGTTTAAGAAAAACAGTTGTTGTTTTTTTCAACTAAATAACAATGAAAGTTTGTGTATTCACAAAAACTCATAGGCGGCCCCAATAAAACAGCTCTTAAGTAAGTCAGCAATGCAGGTCAATAGCTAGGTATCAATATTTTTGGCAAGATGAAGGTGAAATAAAATGACATTGTTGTTGTTGTTTTTACAGCTTTAGATTAGTAAAAAAAAAAGTCATAGAAAACCTTCATATTTAAAAGTAAGAGTTTCAAATGATCATTAAGAAAAGTCTTCCTTCATGTTTATTTAAAACAGAATTGCCTGTAATAACTTACATCTAACACAATGATGTCCTGCAAATTGTCTGAGATTATAATGGCATAATTAATAGATTCGCGCATTTGTAAAATAAAAATTGCATGTAAGGTAACAATTGAAAAATGTTGAAGACTCGTTATTATTTTTCCTTCCAATTATTAACAAATAGTTTAAAAGTAAAATACTTACTGAAGTTTTTTTTTCCCCTTTTTAATGTCTTTTATCCGAACATTCACACTAGTAAGCTAATAAAAGGTATTACATTCTTAACGCGTAGTTCTAATTTGTCGATATCAATCTAATCATGATCTAATGTCATTTAAATGAACCCAGATCTAGATGTAACTGAATAATTCGAAAACTTTTTTCAAATGATTCAACAAAGAACATTGAATTATTCCAAGATTAAACGTGTCACATGTCATCTCTAATCTAGATTGACATATTTGGCGGGTTCTTTCATCTTTCAAAGTCAATCCATCTACGAATGTAACTCTTTTACTTAAGATCTAGTAATAGTATCCTAGTTCTAGATACAATCTAGATTACATTTATGTAAATCTAAATAAACAGGTATCTGGCGGAAAATCAGAATGCCACAAGGTCGATTCCCACTAGACATTCTGTATCTAATGATTTCTACTGGAAGGCAGGAGAGACACTGATCGCCGACTTTTAATGTATACTGATGTATGCA
Source organism: Biomphalaria pfeifferi (assembly GCA_030265305.1). Classification (NCBI taxonomy): domain Eukaryota; kingdom Metazoa; phylum Mollusca; class Gastropoda; family Planorbidae; genus Biomphalaria; species Biomphalaria pfeifferi. Next base: position 21,114 of record JASAOG010000138.1, read on the forward strand.
AACGCGATATGAAGCTATTCAAAATTCAAAAAGAGGAGCTGGATAGATCCACATGGAGAGCAAACATAAAAGAAGGATCTTGGATTGCAGTACACACCAGAAGTAGAAATAAGAGTGAAAATGCCACGCGCCTGGTGGGATAACATCTGCCCCAATCTGTGGAGGCAGCTGTGTATCAAAGATTGGTCTCTTTAGTCACATGAGGTTGCAAAGAGACGTAAAATGCCACATAAATAAATAGGTAGTTACAAATTTCTGACACTACAGTTAAACCATGGGCGTAGCCAGCTTTTTTTCGGGGGGAAGGGAATGTTCAGCATGTCTGTCAATTTTTTTTCGAGGAATACGTTCTTTATTATATATTATTATATTTTATTATTTCCTGTATTCAAACTTTAAAAATGCATTTTCCAATGTTTCTACAGTACAATGTCTGCTATTTACTTAATTTAGTCCAGCCCAGCGACCAAGGGCGTACTGGCTATATGGGCACTCGGGCAAATGGGCAGGTAGGGCCACCAAAAGGACCGCATGGATGCCTCTATGACATGTGATCTTCTGAGTGACGTGTGTACAGACTCTACAGTGTAATACTAATTTAATCTAAAACATTTTCCGAAATAATGTAATAGTCTACATCCGTAGACAGTGCTACTAGTAGGCTTCATCCTTTTAAGGCCTACACTCTTAGCCATTTAAAAGCAATAAAAAACCTATATTTCTTACAAAGATTATAGATTTCACTGTAAGCACGCGTACAGTTATCGATACATTATCATAATGATTTTGATGAATAGGCTTATTACTATCATATGATATACAATGTGTGAGTAGGATGGTTTAGAAATGCCCGTCCGACTCTGACCCCCAGTCAACCCCTGCCAGCGACTGGCAGAAAAACAGATCAATGTGTAATACATGTATATGTGTTTTGGCTTAGAGTAAAAGCTCAAATGACATGAGGTTTGGTTTAGTTTTTTAAGCTGTGAATTGAATTCTAATAGATTCACTTTATTAACAGATTCCATAACAGATTCCAGCAACTTGATCGAAAACGGATTAAAGTGGGAATTATTACTTTTTTTTTTAGAAGAGTCCGTGGTTTGTTAAGCAACACTATTCAAGGGGCATAATTTGATTTTGAACAGCAACAAACACTCTAATCAAAAAGAGGCTGAACTTACATTACAAGAGCTTTTCTTGTTTTTGACATGAATGTCACCAGCGATTTGACAATTAAGACCTCAAACTGGTCCTGCATTATATATGATAACAGACAATCACAAAACTGAACATTCTGTATGGAGGTTAGAATGTAACACTACAGAGGTGTTTGCTCCAACGTTGCACTGGAAGATTTCCTAGAACCTTTTTTTTTAATTGTAACTTTTTAGCTTAACTCTAAGGTACCCGTACGTTTAATTTATGGAGAAAAATGTAAAAAAAAAGTGTTGAACCTAACAAAGAGAGGTGTACTACTTTGATTTCTTCAAAATTATTTCTCTACATTATTTACTTCTAGATATTTGAAACGTCAACCAGACACACCCTATCTTCGTGTGCAACCGAATGGCACATTTGACCCAAAGAGACCGCCTATGAGTTTGTGAGTGATACAAACTTCCTTTATTATATTTTCCTTTCCAAAAATAAACTTCTTTAAAAGTACAAACTAAATAACTTACAAATTCAACATTTAAGTTAAATTAATTTTTAAAAACTTAAATTAATTATACTTTTAAAATGTATCACCCAACAATACTATTAGATAAGTGGAATTAAATATTGGATCAAGGCTGTCTGTAAAAATGTGTTTCAAATGGGCTTTGTTGCTGCACATAAAAATTATATATGTCAGACGAGACTAGCCCAAATTTTCAGTAAAAGAAATTACAAAAGTAATATCTCTAAAGAAGAAGTTACGAAAGTTATATAATATAAAACCACAAACCTATATATACTACAATAAATATAGGTATTTGCTCTCTATTTACTATTTATTCAGGTAGGTGCTGTTTTACTATTACAGACCAAGCATCAGAGTTTAGAAAAACCCAGGTTTGTTTTTTGTGTAACGCTATTCGCTCACACCGTATAGATCTAAACTAATCTCCTTATTAGCATAATTAAATATTTATATTAAAATCTTCATGAATGCGTTGGTAATATAGTAGATCTAGAGTAACATATTAACAAGGTTGATGTTTCATAATTGATCTAATTTTTTGAAAAACTCAATCTCTTATTCAATCAACAAAATAAATTTGCATCTTGCAGTAGAGAAAATAATTAGGAAAATAAAATATATAAAATTACTATTCGTTTTAAATTAGGTCTAACTTATAATGCATACTAATTAGCTTTTTCTCTTTAAAAAAATACTTGCATAACTGATTTTAAAAATTAGATTTTTCGCTTTCAGAAAAAAAAAAGTAGCCGTTGCATCAGAACTTTAAATGGTCTAAAATATTGTGATGTTCGATTTTCACTATTTTTTCTAGTTTACGGGACAGACGAACAGACATTTCACACAAAACTAATAGCGTCTTTTCCCCTTTCGGGGGCCGCTAAAAATGAGATAAGTAGATTTATGTTAACAAATTAAGTGGAATTGACCTATTGCTCTATCCTCATTAATCTTCGGATTTAATGTCATTGTCATTAAGTAGACTCTATATCTAGATCTATATTTCAGATCGAATCTAGTTTAGAAATATAAATTCTAGATTGTCACTAGTCTTTATCTAGTTTTACCTGACTAAAGTTTATTAAATAGGTTAGGCCTACATCAACTATCTAGATTATCCTATATAGAGTCTGTATCTAGATCTAGAAAAATTCTATAGCTAGACTCAGACTCAGTATAAACTTCTACTTATAGATCTACTATTCAACGCCAAGACCTAATATACTAATATAATAATAATAAGGTTTGTCATCGAGTCCGAAGATTAATGAGGAATGCAATATTTCCCGTGATACATATCTTCCCACAACCAGGGCAAGCATAACCATTGTCCGACTATGGTCGATTAAGATTTTCTTTTCGCCGTCTGCAGATTTCCTTCTGGTCTCAAATGTGCTCCCCGCGGCCTTCGTGAGTGACCTCCCGCTGTCTGTCTCGTTCTGAGACCGCATGCAACCAGGTGATCTCTTCTATGTCTGCTATGGCAAGTAAGCGCCTAAGCTGGTCTTTCCGTGGGGCACCTCTTGTCACGAGTCGAGTCTGTGACCTATTTCGACCAGTTTCTAGAAGCTCGAGTTCAACCAGTGCAAGTGTCCAGCGTAAACAAGTTAATTTTAGATATCCAATCGAAGAAAGAGGTTAAGGAAAAAAAATAGCACACGTCAGCTTCTAGAAGGTCAAAGTTACTAAAATAATTATCGGAGAAGGTTCCAGGATTCTGGAACGTACGATCAAAGAAAGTATAAATTAAGGGAAAGTCAGTCAGACGGGGTCCTCGCATAGTAGTAGTTCTTGTAGAGCGTTGGTCCTCACACAGTCCTCGATTAGTAATAAGTTTTATGATATTAGCGAGTCCATTAAGTAAAGTTTTAGTAGTTGAAGTTGAAGTTATACTAAGTGAAGTTTCATGTATCATTTAAGTTTTATTTATGAAGTATCAATTCCAGTTGTTATTGAATTAAGAAGTTAATTTGATGTGAAAGTTATTAAAGAAGTTTGAATAAAATACAGAGAGATGTTTCTTTCTTCATTTCATTGAATAGTCAAGTATTGATAATATAATCCCCGGCAAGTGTGCTCGTCACACCTCTGTTATGTCGACCACCTTTTAACTCACCAAAAAAGACTACTTTTAGCATACGTTCGTCCCCAATACGGGATACGAAATCAGATATAGACATCAGAAGAAAACACGACCCCTTAACTCAAGAAAACATTAAGAAATTAAAACAGACACAAAATAGACAGAGAGATTCGTAACAAACGAATATTCACAATTTATTACAGTAACACTTTTTTAAAAACACCTTTTAAAAATTCATTAAAAGTTTTAAAACCACTACAATGTTTATTTCTACAAATATTTTGTGTGTGAAATTGTAAATCGGAAAATGCCGTGTAGTTAGAGTAAGCTATTCTAGAAAAATACACAGATCTTGGATAAAAGACTCGTCAAATATAGTACTGTAAATGTGTAGTTTTAAGCGCTTGTTTCAGGTCATTTCTTTCTATCGGGTTTTATCCCAATTACCTGTATTTTTGTGTAGAATTGTTTTCTCTATCAGGTACACTTAAAATTTAGCCTAATAATGTCAGTTTAATTTAAAAAGAGAACTGAAAAATACAAAAGATCTATAAGGAAAAGGGTGTACTTCCGGCCCAATTTATTATTCTAGTTTTAAATCAAAGAAACGAAACGCAAAAGCGCAACAAGCCCATTACATCAACAGCCATCACACTGTGGAGAGTTCTCTTCTGGACCAGATAAAATTAGTGGCAAGCTGATCAAGCTACGTGCGGAACAAATCTCTTTTATCTTCTCTCACATCTTTAACCACTCGTTGCAAACGTGCGTTATGCAATATATCTGGAAAACTTCAGAGATTGTACCAGTACCAAAGAAACCAAAAATAGATAGCCTAAATGATTTCCGCCCTGTAGCACTAACACCTAAAGATATGAAATGTTTTGAAAAATATATGCATAAACATCTTGTAGCAAAAGTCAATAACAGCCTAGACATGGGCGTAGCCAGGATTTTTTTCGGGGGGGGGGGGGGAGAAAAAAATCTCCCCCCCCCCCCGAAAAAAAAGATATATATATATTATGTATGTGTGTGTGTGTGTATAATCTTTATTACATTCTGACCCATTATTCTTTAGGAAGACGCTTATTGTGCCCTAGAATATGTTCTTCCTGGAGTTAGTGGGAAAATTGCAGACTCCCCGCTACTGCGAGCAAAGGGGTCTGGGGGAGGGCTACGAGCTCCCCCAGCGCGGGGCAGAGCCCCGCCGCCAAGCACTATTTCTGATACTGAAAGCCAACAAAATGCATATTGTGATATATCTTCAGTGCATTTTCCTGCTATTAAAAAATTTATTTCAAAAACCTAATGTGCTATTCTTACTGACTTAGACCCTCCCGCGCCGTTCGGCGCATTCGCCGTCAAGCTGTTTCCACAAAAATCTGTCACTGCTAATGTCTGAGGCCTCTTCCCACCTGCTCTGAGGACCTCGATGAAAGTGAAGTTTTATCGTCAAAATCAACTGTTGGGTGTTTTATACTAAAAAATCTCTAGAGTTATGTTTTTTTAAAATTCAAAACCCCATTTAGCTACGGTCATAGAACTTAGTAACTGTAGTTTGCTTTAGAATAATATTTAAGATAGAGGTTGTCCACCTCAAAACGCTTTGTAGGGGGATTTTAAACTCAAAACCATCTGGAGGGGTTTTAAACTTTTAATAAAGCCATCTGTAGGAGAGGGATTTAAACTCAAAACCCTCTGACGCTCAAATAATTTTAGTGTGTAATTTGATCTTTTTTTTATATTGAAAAGGTAATTTTTTAACATCAAACCTCTCTGAAAGGGAGGGGTGTTTAAACTCAAAACTCCTTTTGGCAACGCTCATAGTATTTTGAGTGCGTAATTTGCTTTTTTCTTACATTGAAGATGTATTTTTTAGATTTAAACCCCGCTTGCGGAGGGTTTAATCCCAAAACCCATTTTGCTACGCTCATAAATTTCTGAGTTTGTAATTTTTTTATATTAAAGAGGTATTTTTTAGCTGGTAGGGGGTTTTAAACTCGAACCCCCTTGTAGGTTTTTTAAACTCAAAACCCACCTGGTAGAAGTTTTAAACTAAAAAACCCCTGGTAGGGGATTTTAAACTTAAAACCTCCTTTGCTGTGCTAGGGCAAGTGTTAGTTTAGTATTAAAAACTCAACTAAAATAAACAAAATCAAATCAAAAAATCTGTCACTAGATTCCGATTCCCCCCCCCCCTTCCCCACCTGCTGGGGAGGATTTCATTTCGGGGGGGGGGGGGGGGTTGATCCCCCCAACACCCCCACCCCCCCTGGCTACGCACGAGCCTAGACCCTCACCAATGTGCATATAAGGCAGCTAGGGGAACTGAGGATGCAATTCTATTGCTTTTGGACCAGCTTTATAAGCATTTTGATACACCTAAAAAATTTGCACGAGTTCTCTTCGTAGATTTCTCCTCGGCTTTCAATACCATACTGCCACATCTAATAATAAACAAACTAAGTAACTTAAATGTAAGCCCTTACTTACAAGCATGGGTTCTAAACTTTTTAACCAAACGGCCCCAGTATGTTAAAGTCAACAACACCAAATCGTCAAGTCGAGTACTATGTACGGGTGCTCCATAAGGTTGTGTACTTTCTCCTGATCTTTACACTCTTTATACTAATTAAATAATTAAATTCGCTGATGATACTGCCATAGTCGGTCTTATTTCAGGAGACGAAACTCACTATCGAAGCTCGATAGAAGAGTTTACAAACTGGTGCACTGACAACTTTCTATAACTGAATGTCACAAAAACAAAAGAACTTATCATAGATTTCAGAAAGTAAGAACAAACTATACGTGAACTGCAAATAAACACTACATCTATAGAACAAGTAAAGGCATATAAATATCTAGGCGTTATCATTAATAACAAAGTTTCATGGGAAGATAACCTTAGAACTCTATTTTTTCTATACAAACTCAATAGCTTTAAACTAAACAAGAAGATCCTAGATACTTTTTACGGCGCGACTTTACAAAATCTGCTAACATACTGAATAACTTGTTGGCAAGGCAACGCTTCATGTAAACTGTTGCGACGTCCTAGAAAACATCATAAAAAGGGCATTAAAAATTACATTCACAACATTAACATATTTAAAGGAACTTTTTGAACCAAAGTGTCTAAGGAAAATCGAAAAAATCTTGGAAGACAACAGCCACCCGCTCCATCAGAACTACGCCAGGTCGTCGCGAAGTGGGCGACAGCTGTCAATTAAAACAAGAACAGAGCGATACAAAAACTCGTTTGTACTTCACTCGGTTAGACTATATCACCGCCACTCGTTGATCAGGGAGCATGAAAAGCACCAAGATACCTGTGTGTAGTCGCTGAATGAACTCTTTATGTTGTCTGTTGTATTTATGTATTTTTTCTGTTGTGTTGTCTTATATGAGAAAATAGTCCTTGTAATCATAACAAATTTCCGTAAGGATCAATAAAGCAGTCTTAGTCTTAGTCTTAAATTCTTGAACCCTGAAGACTTATCATCACTAAGTCTCCAACTTACGGTGGACCATAAAATACAAATAATTAACTTATTTAATACATAAAGCATAACAACTGAGACTTTTCTTTTCAAGATTAAAATCGCAGCGGTTAAATAAAAAAAAAAACTTATTATTCAAAATTTCCACCATTATTATTATTATATATTTATATAATATAGATTTGGTACAATATAGATATGAAATCTATTGATATGGTATAGATTTAAAATCTATTGATCCAGTATAGATTTCAAATATATATCTCCAACATTATTACTGAATACTCGCGAATCTATTGATACAATATAGATCTGAAATCTATTAATACAGTATAGATATATCCAACATTATTGAACATAATATAGACCTATTATTGTGTTCAACTAACAGTTGAATGTTTACGTTTAAGGCTCTATACAATATTATGTGTGCTAAATCGCTTGACCTCATACTAAGAAGTCTAGGTTTCGAATCTCGTTGAAGAGTGGGCTATTTTTTCGGGATTCTTAGGAATCCCCCGGGTCCATTCAACCTGACATTGCGATGACAACATGACACCCTCGTTATGCGGCTGTTATTGAAACAGATCACCTTTTCCTCATATGCTCTATAGATGTTTTTTATGCTTGGTATGTTTGGAATACTTTATTTTAAAAATATGATAAATATTAAATGTATACCAAAATTAATTTAATCCTATCAATTTTTATTTCTAACATATTCTTACTAAAGGGAAAGTCTTGCAAGTCTACTTGATTTGTGTATCAAAGGAAGAGTATGTGATTCGAAACCTTTCAGACCCATGCCTCGATAAGAATGTCATATTCATGAAAGGGACACACAGAAAATATGCGTACTTATAGGTAATTACTTCGAAAAGAGAAGGTTTGCAACGGAATGTTAAATGACTAGATTTCTAAATAAAATGCTTACTTCTGAAGTCAGCTCTTTTCTTTTCAAACTGAATACTCACAACATTGACACTACACAAGGAAGACTATTTGATACATACAATGTAAGCACTTGAACTGTGTGTAGTTATAGTTAACTAAAGCAGTTCCTTCCTGTGACTCATTGTGTAACTTGGAACACGTTTGGAGTAACAGGTTTTTTTTCTCTCTTTTCACCATTTAATAGTTTAGCAATTAGTTTTACATTACATCAAGATGTCCCCGCACCCCCAAAAGAAAGTACCATCTCAATTAGTTTTACATTACATCAAGATGTCCCCGCACCCCCAAAAGAAAGTTCCATCTCAATTAGCTTTACATTACATCAAGATGTCCCCGCACCCCCAAAAGAAAGTTCCATCTCAATTAGCTTTACATTACATCAAGATGTCCCCGCACCCCAAAAGAAAGTACCATCTCAATTAGCTTTACATTACATCAAGATGTCCCCGCACCCCCAAAAGAAAGTACCATCTCAATTAGTTTTACATTACATCAAGATGTCCCCGCACCTCCAAAAGAAAGTTCCATCTCAATTAGCTTTACATTACATCAAGATGTCCCCGCACCCCCAAAAGAAAGTACCATCTCAATTAGCTTTACATTACATCAAGATGTCCCCACACCCCCAAAAGAAAGTACCATCTCAATTAGCTTTATATTACATCAAGATGTCCCCGCACCCCCAAAAGAAAGTACCATCTCAATTAGCTTTACATTACATCAAGATGTCCCCACACCCTCAAAAGAAAGTACCATCTCAATTAGCTTTACATTACATCAAGATGTCCCCGCACACCCAAAAGAAAGTTCCATCTCAATTAGCTTTACATTACATCAAGATGTCCCCGAATCCCCAAAAGAAAGTACCATCTTAATTAGCTTTACATTACATCAAGATGTCCCCGCACCCCCAAAAGAAAGTTCCATCTCAATTAGCTTTACATTACATCAAGATGTTCCCGCACACCCACAAGAAATGACTATCTCAATTAGCTTTACATTACATCAAGATGTCCTCGCCCCCAATAGAAATTACCATCTCAAATAGAAACAAATGTTGCCCACTAATGTACTTTAATGTAGATACAAAAAACAACAACGTTTTTTTTTTGGAATCGGCGGAGAATTTATCATTATATAGACTAGTATAAACTTCAGCCTGTGCTAAGGCTAAGACTGCATTATGGACATTCTTTGTGATTACACGGACTCTATTCTCTTTTAGGCCTACAGACAACACAACATACACATAAATAGAACAGACACAACATAAAAAGTTCATTCAGCGACTACACACAGGCATCCAACAGTTGCAGAGCCATGCCGTCTACTCGCGCTTTAGCTAAAGAACCGTAGAAAGTGTAGGACGTAATTTCTTCTTTTTTAAAGTCAAGTCTGTAATATATAAGATAAGAGATAAAAAATCTGCTTAACTTAACTGGCTGCATATATATATATATATTATATTTCTGGTATTGAAAGCCAACAAAATGCATATTCTGATGTATCTACAGTGTATTTTCCTGCTATTAAAAAGTTTTATTTCAAAAAACGTAATGTGCTATTCTTACTGACTTAGACCCTCCCGCGCCGTTCGGCACATTTGCGGTCATGCTGTTTCCACAAAAATCTGTTACTGGTAATGTGTGGCGTCAAGTTATACTAGGATGCCATCGCAACTCTTATTATGCGTATGTCGGAGAACATGATCCGCAAACCTCATGCGATGCTCTGTCACAATCTTACTAAGGGGTCGACTCCCAGTTCGGCATAGGATTTCCTTGATTTAGATCCGATCTCTATAACTGACTCCTAAAATCCGTCTTAGCCATCTTTGTAGACTCTTGTAGAGGCACATTTAGTGCTTTTCAATTTCGGCAGATGACTATTCATTGCACTTTATTAATGGAGCCCAGCCACTGGTAGACAAGTGTAACTTCTCTTGACTACGATCTTGGAATTAGGTGACTATTTTGCTTTAGATGTTATATCGAAAATGGGAAGTTTTATCGTCAAAATCACCTGTTGGGGGTTTTTAAACTAAAATATATCTGAATTTTTTTTTTTTTTTATTAAAACCACATTTAGCTACGGTCATAGAATTTGGTGACTAGTTTGCTTTAGAAATAATAATGAAGAGAAAGGCTTTTAACCTTAGAACGCTCTGTAGGGGGATTTTTAACTCAAAACTATCTTGAGTGGTTTTAAACTTTTAAAAAAGCCATTGGAGGAGAGGGGTTGAAACTCAAAACCCCACATTGGCTTGGCTACGCTCAAAGAATTTTAGTGTGTAATTTGCTTTTTTTTTTATATTGAAGAGGTATTTTTTACATCAAACCCATCTGAAGGGATATTTAAACTCAAAACACCCAATAGGCTTGGCTACGCTCATAGCATTTTGATTGCGAAATATTTTTTTTTTATTTTGAAGTTGTTTTTTTTTAGCTTCAAGCCCCGCTGGCAGTGGGTTTAAACTAAAAAACCCTTCGGCTATGATTATAGTAATTTGCTTTTTTATATTGAAGAGGTATTTTTAGCATCAAACCCAGCTGAAGAGGGGTTTAAATTCAAAACCCCTTTGGCTAAGCTCATACAATTTTAAGTGTCTAATTTGCTTTTTGATATTGAAGAGGGGTTTATCGTAAATTATGGAGAGGGGTTTAAAATCAAAATGTGCTCTTGGAATTTGGGTATTGTCGTTTGCATTTTTTAAGAGGGGGATTTAAATGCAAAACCCCCTAGTATTGGTTTTCAAACTCAAAACCCCCTGGTAGGGGGTTTAAACTCAAAACCTCTGGTAGAGGGTTTTAAACTTAAAACCCCCTGGTAGGGGTCTTCAAACAAAAAAACCCAACTGGTAGGGTGTTTTAAACTCGAAGCCCCTGGTAGGTGGTTTTAAATTCCAAACCCCTGGTAGGTGGTTTTAAACTCAAAGCCCCTTGGTATGGGGGTTCAAATTCTAAACCCCTTGGTTTGGGGTTTCAAACTCAAAACCCCCTGGTAAGGGTTTCAAACTCAAAAACCCCAGGTAGGGGGTTTTAAACTCAAAACCCCTTGGCTGTGCTAGGGCAAGTGATGGTTTAGTACTAAAATTACACCTAAAATAAACAAAATTAAAACAAAAAATCAGTCACTAAACTTCAACACACCCCCTCTGCGGGGGGCATTTCATTTCGGGCTGGCTATGTACATAATGTGTATATATATATAACCATATATATATAAATGTCAAGTATGTACACAAACGAGTGTTTGTTTGTTTGTTTATTGAACATATTTATTTCGATCTTTTTTTTTTTTTTTTTTTTCAATTCTTGGTTTCGTCGCGAAGGGCAATAACACAGCAAGAAACTATTCTACCGGAAGTGCCTTCAGTGCGACTTTCCTCTGTATTTTTGACACCTAAATCATCCTCAAACTCGTGAATCTAGGAAGATATTCAAATCACAAGCGAAATGTAATAAACATAATACAAAAAAAAATTATATGAGGGAAAGAACTCACCAATTACAACTATATTTCTTAACATTCTAGAAGTTATTTCCCTTATTTGATATCACACAGAATAAACGTAAAAATATTATAAAAAAAAATTCAGACCTTGCGATCTCGAACAAAATAATTAATAATAATTTGTTGATTTATATTTTGTTAGTAATAAAAAGTTAAATCTTCATAGTAGAGTTGAGTTTGGAAGAAATGACATGTTAAACTATCTAAAGGGACGAAACTCTACATATTTAGCCGTATCTCTGGACTGTCGTTCGGACTTGTCGATGGTCCCGTGTCCATGTCCTGCCCGCTGCCATCCCCTGTCGTCTTGCTTGAGGTTTGGACTAGGAAGTAAATTATCTTCAACTCTGAAGGAACACCCGAAACATGTCAAACATTTTGACAAACATTTTACTTTATAATGTCAAGACATAGTTTCTGTTCATCCTTCTAAAATGTTTGAGAGTCTAGCTAAAAGCGATGTTCCTATACTCTAGTTAAGATTCTGTGTCTGAGTGTGTCAATGTGTAACGTGTGTGGGGACATGTGCAAGTAGAATGAAATTCTTCCAGTGCAAACCAATGACAAAGAAACCTAAACATGAACCAGTTGAGTCCTAGTCAAGTCTTTGCTACTCTTCAGTAGTCAGGCTCAACATTTCAAATGGGTAAAACGCAATTCATGTGGTTAAAAGCGTTTCAGGTTTATCGCTACATAACAATAGCAGTAAATGAAACTATATCGGTAGCAAGCCTAGTTGAAATGTTGCTTGAAATATTATTAGAATAGCTTTTTGTCTTCAAATTCAAAGATTAATGAGGAATGCATTATTTCCCGTGGCTAAGCAGCCTCAGCTGTGACCTACATATTTTGCCATTACTACGTCTAGATATCTAGATATTAGAAACCATAGAACTCACAACAAGTGATCTGCCAAGGATACTATTATCTCCAAACAAACTAGACAGATTATCTGTTACTTTAATAGACACTGTGCCTTTGGTCATCAATTCAATGTTACCATAATCTCCAACATGCCTGGAGACAAGAAATAAAAAAAAATGTTAAATGATTTAACTGTTATGAATTGAATGGTAGGAATAAAATTACAACCTAGAAATGTTTCAATGTGTAATGTACTGATACTATCATGTAAACATCATTCACATTTCTTTTCATGTTATTCTGTTTTTACCTGTTCTGACTGGTAATACTCCCATGTTTAGTATTGAATGGATTAAAATCCGACCCGGAAAAGTTACAGCTCTCAAAAATATGACCAAAACGATGGACATGGAATCCACGTTCCACTTTCCTGTTAGTCCCAACAGTCGCCTGCCCTGTGATGTTACCTTCAATCGTGAGCGCTGCTCCTGAAGTCTGGGAAAGAATGTCACAATTGAGAAGTTAATGTCTATCAATGTACTCATGTGTCTTGGACAAAAAGTGCACACAATTTTTTTGTGCGTGTATCTACCTGTTGTTTGTTGATACGCTATCAAAGCTAATGAAAGTCAAACGAGAATTGCTATTTGTGTTAGTTTCAACGTATCCTTATATCTTGAACTAATGTAATTGTGTTATAAATTACCAGTACGATGAGAGATTTACAGTAATTAAGTGCTATTTTCACAGTAAAGTTCCATGTCACCTGAACTCGATTACGTTTTTTATTTTGACTTTAATATTTCGTCTTACACAAAACTCTCCTGCCTTCTTTTAGATCACCATACAGAATATCTTATGAGAATCATTTTTGAGGCTTTCTGTGAACATGTCCACGCCAGTCAAGGTGTCTACTACTGATAACAGTGCGAACATCAACAGGTGAGAAAAAGAGGCACTTGACAGATCCAGATGGACAGCAAACATTAAGGAAGGGTCCTAGATTGCAAATAGGTACACCCCAGAAGTAGACAGAAGGCTGAAAGTGCTACAGACCTAACCTGTCACTGTTGTTGTTTATTTTCCTCTCTAGTCACAGGAGAAGTTGCATAAGGAAAAGATGGTCTTTCGAGACAGACTGTTAGATTTTGATGACGCACTGGCGCTTTCTTTTTAACTATGTAATGATTAATCTAGATGAAACATGAATGTATAGCATATTTCATTGTAATGACTTTCTTGTAAACCTTTCAGGATTTACTTGTGTAACATTCATACATAAACTATGTAAGTGGAATGACTAACCTGTGTAAGTTTAATTGTTCCGGAAAACATTAAGTTCCCATTGTAGTCAACATTGTCTTGAAGTAGACAGCCAGCTTCACGAGTCACATTTTCTGAAGAGCACAAAGTGAAAAGAAAACTAAAAATTGTGTCCCTGTAAGTTCCTCTATTTAATGTGTGCACATTTCTATTTGCATTAAGTCACACCGTCTGTCTGGTCATAATCTTATACAGCATTCGCATGGGAGTCACACTTTAGTCTCTGGATGGAAGCAACATTCGCCTGGTAGTTACACTTTAGGCTTTCAGATGGAAGCAACATTTGCCTGGTACTCACACTTTAGGCTTTGGGATGGAAGCAACATTTGTCTTGGAGTCACACTTTAGTCTCTGGATGGAAGCAACATTTGTCTTGGAGTCACACTTTAGTCTTTGGATGGAAGCAACATTTGTCTGGGAGTCACACTTTAGTCTTTGGATGGAAGCAACATTTGTCTGGGAGTCACACTTTAGTCTTTGGGATGGAAGAAACATTTGTCTGGGAGTCACACTTTAGGCTTTGGGATGGAAGAAACATTTGCCTGGTAATTACACTTTAGGCTTTGGATGGAAGCAACATTTGCCTGGTAATTACACTTTAGGCTTTGGGATGGAAGCAACATTTGCCTGGTAATTACACTTTAGGCTTTGAGATGGAAGAAACATTTGTCTAGGAGTCACACTTTAAGCTTTGGGATGGAAGCAATATTTGCCTCGGAATCACACATTAGGCTTTGGGATGGAAGCAATATTTGCCTCGGAATCACACATTAGGCTTTGGGATTGAAGCAACATTTGCCTGGGAATCACACTTTAGCTTTGGAATGTAAGAAATATTTGTCTAGGAGTCACACTTTAGCTTTGGGATGTAAGAAACATTTGTCTAGGAGTCACACTTTAGCTTTGGGATGTAAGAAACATTTGTCTAGGAGTCACACTTTAGCTTCCGGATTGAAGCAACCTTTGCCTGGGAGTTACCATTTAGGCTTTTCGATTGAAACAACATTTCATACAAAATACATCTTTTCATATTTTTACAAAAGTCCAGAAGCTTTTGGAACTATCTTACCATTTGTTGTCAAGTTAGGTTTTTTACTGGTTTCTTGACTACATACAAGAGCACTAGAAAAATAGAAGCATGAGGTAAGTATATTACATCAATTAGAGCTATGGTGTATGTATAAAACAGAAAAATATTGACAGCAATCTCCTGATAAAAGGTACATGTGGCATTCAAACTGAAACAGATATTCAAATTTCTTGTTACTCTGCATCTTCTTGTTTTGTCTTCCTTGTATTTATATCCTGTGTCTAGCAAGAGACTTCTCTATAAGAATAGAACACAGTAAACCTGGACACACTGAAACACATTTAGGTTGCAACTGAAGGGCAAAGTGTTTGCTTTTTAAAACGATTTTAACTTTTTTTTTTTCGAACAAACGTACAAACGTTACATGCAGAAACATGAACAATGGCGTGCAGCCAACAAAGAATAATTCATTAATGATGACTAAAATGTTACACTACATTTCTAGGCGACAAATAATACTGCTTTAGTTCATTGCTTGCCTTTAAGAGCCGAGTGAGAATAACAAAGGCTCAAATAAATTTTCTATCAAATCAAATAAGTCCTCCAATTACTCAAATTTAACTTTGTATAGTTAGTGTTTCCAAAACTATTTCCCCACGGAACCAGAGTGTACCGGGAGGCTTGATTATTCAACGTACTACTCAAATAATGAACTAGAGAGTCTACACGGAATTAATCTTCAAGAAAATGCAGAAAAAATAAGATTCTTTATAGCAAAATAAATTCTATAACATCACTGTGAACGTTGACCCGATCTAGATTTCTGATTCCAATTGTAAACAAAGATACAATCAAAGGTTTATCATTAAAAGATTTCATGTAGAGTTGTTTTTTTTAAAGTACCAGAACATTTCCAAACAAGTTTTTTTGTTTTTCTTTGACTTCAGTTTCCTACAACATCAGCAGATTGATCTTATCTTATCTTATCTTATATAATACAGACGCTACTTCAAAAAAGAAGATAATTACGTCCTACGCGTCATGCATTCAGTCATGCATATTAACGAATGACTTAAATTCTGCCAAGTCACTGGTTTTCCAAGCTAGCTCAGGCAACCCATTCCATGCTCTAATAGCACTAGGGAAGAAGGAGTATTTGTACAAATTCGTCCTAGCATATGGGACGAGGAATGTACCTTTATGTTTGTGTCTTTCTGAGTATTTTATTAAATTTTGTTTTTGTATTTGAAGATTATGGCTCAGTGTTTAATGTATAATTGTTACTTTACTTTTGAATCTTCTGTACTGAAGGCTTTCTCTACAAGATTTTTTGGATTGCAACAAAGTCAAAGTCTAGAAACAGATACCACATCAGAGTTATGAATTCAGCTCACCCATCTCTGGATCTCACAAAGTGATGCTCTTCAAGGACACAATACAATCAAAGTCATTCGAACTTTTAGATTTATAATATCATTTATCTACATTTATTTTAAAGTTGTATGCTTGAAAAGAAAATTATTGAGACTATGGTTTGATTATTATTTTGTTTAGTTTAAACAATAGAAACAAATTCAACCTAAAAATAAAAAATTAAAGTGTTTCGTTAAGGAGAAAGTTTGGGAAACACTGATCTATGTCATTAAAACTTAATTACAAATAATGATGTAATTAAGATACCTTTTACAATTGTTTAGTTTAGAAAACTGGCAGAACCATAGAATGGTTTACAATGGTTTAATTAACAAGACATATCGATACAATTAAGTCTACTTACCAAGACACAACTGATAACCAAACGACAGCAGCAAAGATCGACATTGTGTGGTCAATGAGCTATTAAACAGTGACTACAAGCTTTAAATATTGAGACAACATGCTGACAGAGGTTCTAAATCTACATAGTTCATAAACTACAATTACAGAAATATTATACATACAGAAGTTATACATGCATAACATTTGAAAATAAATATGGACATTATGTATGTGGACTTTATCTCCTACTAATTCTCCTCAGTCTATTAAAAAAAATTAAATGCTACTCTCGCTGAAGTAATGGATACAACAATTGTCTCCCTATGATGTGACTGTACAATAGTGCCAGTTTCAAACCTTGTTGCTAGCTCTCCACTCACTACTCACCTCTGACAAGGAATGCTAGCATCTGGCCTGCTTTCTGGGGTTTAAACATTCATTCTGCGGAAACTGCTTCAAGGGAAAATGGAGCTGTTAAGTATGGTCGATTCATCTCGGAGATTAAATCATCTACTGGGCTTCTGTAGACTATCTTATCTTATCTTAAGAAGAGAGCCCCTAAACTTTCAACTATGGTATTCCCTCGATAAATCACACTCTTGATGCCAAATGAAGAATGTGTATTTAGTTAGAGAACATTCAGACAATATTCTTTGTTGAGTGTTGATAAAGCTTATCATATATAACATTTATTTTCGTGTAAATGTAGTAATTAGTATGACAGAACTAACTTAACAATACAAATGTACAAAAAATATTTTTTGGACAAAAAATCAAAAACCGTTTGCATAAATGTGTTTACAAATTTGGCAAGTTACCCTCTCCCCTACTTAAGAGTCTTCCGTGTTTGTTACAATTAATAGTGAATAGTTGTAAAAAGTGGTGTATTTTTATGAAAAAACTGCTTGCATAAGTGATTTAATAAATTAAATTTTTCGCTTTTAGAAAAGAAAAATGTAGCCGTTGCATCAGAACTTTGAATGGACTATAATATTATGATGTCGGATTTTCACTATCTTTTCTAGTTTACGAGATCTAAAGGGGACGGACGGGCAGAGGACAGACATTTCACACAAAACTAATAACGTCTTTTCCCCTTTCGGAGGCCGCTAAAAATATTATTTTTTGGTTTCAAATGATATAAATAAATGCACACATCACTATAGTCTTGCGTTATATAGCTAGTGGAGGGTTCACCTTCACATTGTCTGTTGAATGGTTTGAAACCACACATGATCTGTCGACCGTCTTTCTCCATTCCCGTCTTTTGCCTTCAATCACAGACCCGCCCTTTCTTTTATGTTGTCTTTCTATCGCTCTTTCTTTTTGCCCCGTCTTCTTTTTCCTGGTGATGTTCCTTGAAGGAAGGTCCTAGAGAGCTCAATGAACCATTTGATATCACCATAAAGTTTTAGTGGTTAGCAAGTCATCGTGGGGCCAAATTTCGAATTTCCTCATTAGTAATGCGGTTTTTGTAGGTGCTACCTTGTATCTCTCTCCATCATGTCCATTCCACTGCTATGATCCTCCTCTCTAGCACTTTAGTTGGAGAGTTAGCGAGAGACAAAGAAAGAGAGGTAAGCTGGAAGGAACTAAAACGTCTAACAAAATAAGAGTTGTCTGCCTTATCTATTACTTACATGCCACTTTGACCCTTGGCTACAAAAGACCATTTAGGCCAACAGATTATATCAAGAAATTACTATTTTAAAGACTTAGTATTGCATAGCTAGTGCTTGTATTTGATAGAAAAGTAAAACTACAATTTCGATTGTCCAATGTAAGAGTCAAAGAGGAATGTAGAAGAATAGTCAACAAATCTTGGGTAGTACCCCAACGGTCCAACAGACTTAGGAATAGGTGATGGTAAAGGTGGGTAGATAATATTTATTGGGTAACAAGTACTTTTTTGTAGACAGTAAATGTTGATAACAAATTCTTGTTCAAAAAGAAGCAAAATTTTAAATCCTACTCTCTTTGAGACAACTTTGTGTCAGACGCAGACATTGCTTTTAGTCATAAGTGTCAACACATAGACTGTAATGCAAAGATTTATGAAAAACTAAAAAGGAATAATAATTTAAAATAATGTCAATCATTAGTTTTTGCAGCTTTAACTTAAAAATTATAAAATTATGATCAAAATGGAAAAGAAATAATCACAATTTAAAAACCACGTGACACACAAAAATCTTCTACAGAAAATGTAAACATTGAGATCCTTTCCTTGAGTTTTCAAAATCACTTTTAACAGATTTGCTAACACATGACATGGGATGTGTCATGTTTTTTTTTAGGATTAAACTTCAATTCTGCTCAGGCTTTGTAAATGTCCATTTTATTGCACAAAAATTGTATGTTTACTCTTGATATTCACATTCATTTTAGAACATTTGTACAGCCTGAGCTTCTTTAGTTTAATCTTAACATTTGTACAGCCTAAGTTTCTTTAGTTTAGTCTCAACATTTGTACAGCCTGAGTTTCTTTAGTTTAGTCTCAACATTTGTACAGCCTGAGTTTCTTTAGTTTAGATTCAACATTTGTACAGCCTAAGTTTCTTTAGTTTAGTCTCAACATTTGTACAGCCTGAGTTTATTTAGTTTAGTTTCAACATTTGTACAGCCTGAGTTTCTTTAGTTTAGATTCAACATTTGTACAGCCTGAGTTTCTTTAGTTTAGTCTCAACATTTGTTTCTGTTAAGAAATCATCTTTCATTTCAACTTACAGTGTGGAAAATCTTGATCATATGACGACTGAATGATTCCACTAATAATTTTAAGGCAATAACCTGATCTTAGTATAGAAATAAAATTTTCCAGTTAATGAATAGAAAAAAAAAATTAAATTTTTACTCCACATTGTTTGAACTAAGTCAATACTCATAGTATGAAACTTACCATACTCAACATTTTGTGACCTTTATCAACACTCAACATAGCTTTAGCTTCAACAATCAACTTTGTATAAGCTTTTTCAACACTCAACAAAGAATATTGTCTGAACTTTATCAACACTCATAGCTGTATGCACTTTAACAATATTAACAATTGCATGGAGTGTGAGTGATTACTATTTAGCAAACATAGTCATTAGGTGAGAGTTCAAATAGAAACATGGTAATTAGGTGATAGGTCAAATAGACACATCCAAAAATAAATGTTAAGTGTCAAAGTAAGTTTGCTTTAACATCCAACTAAATTAGAAGCAATCCTTCCAACTAAATTAAAAGATCCAATCATTCCAACTAAATTAGAAGATCCATTCCTTCCAACTAAATTAGAAGATGCAATCACTCCAACTAGATTGAAGATGCCATCCTTCAAACTAGATTAGAAGATACAATCCTTTCAACTAGATTTGAAGATCCAATCATTTCAACAAGTGGTTTCATTCAAATTAACCCTCTAGTCATTCAGGCCAATTAATACAAAATCTTAGATTTAAATCAGTATTGGACATTTGCCTGACCTAATGAATTGAGTTGAAATAAAAACCATTAGTTAAGTATTCCGGATTTTTATCCCCTCCCCCCCCCCCCCCCCAGTCGCTCCTGTTTAATTGAATGGAAATGGAAACATTGTTACGCAGTGACTGAAAGGTTTGAGAATCACAATGATTGCTAATACACCTGGGACACTGGGAAAAAGTTTTAATTAAATTTATAGATTGTACAAACATGCTTAGTGCCCTTTTTTTCTCAATTACTTTATAAACTTTTGTAATGAAATACAAATCTAAGTTTCCTTCAGCCAACAGATTACAAAATTTAGTGAACATCAAAAAGATTTGTATAGGACATGTTTGGAATTAAATAAAACACTTTTTAACTTCTCCTTTCATTTAGTCTAGTTCTGTCTAACTACCATACTAGTCTGATAGGGCCTACTACTGACTTTGTACCTTACTAGTCTGATACTACTGACTTTTGTACCTTACTAGTGAGATAGAGCCTACTACTGACTTTATACTTAACTAGTCGGATAGGGCCTACTACTGACTTTATACTTTACTAGTGAAATAGAGCCTACTACTGACTTTATACTTAACTAGTCTGATAGGTCCTACTACTGACTTTCTAATTTACTACTCTAATAGAGCCTACTACTGACTTTATACTTAACTAGTCTGATAGAGCCTACTACTGATTTTATACTTTACTTGTGAGATAATGCCTACTACTGACGTTATACTTTACTAGTGAGATAATGCCTACTACTGACTTTATACTTAACTAGTCTGATAGGTCCTATTACTGACTTTATACTTAACTAGTCTGATAGAGCCTACTACTGACTTTATACTTTACTAGGCTGATAGAGCCTACTACTGACTTTATACTTAACTAGTCTGATAGGTCCTACTACTGACTTTCTAATTTACTACTCTAATAGAGCCTACTACTGACTTTATACTTAACTAGTCTGATAGAGCCTACTACTGATTTTATACTTTACTTGTGAGATAATGCCTACTACTGACGTTATACTTTACTAGTGAGATAATGCCTACTACTGACTTTATACTTAACTAGTCTGATAGGTCCTATTACTGACTTTATACTTAACTAGTCTGATAGAGCCTACTACTGACTTTATACTTTACTAGGCTGATAGAGCCTACTACTGACTTTATACTTAACTAGTCTGATAGAGCCTACTACTGACTTTATACGTAACTAGTCTGATAGAGTCTACAACTGACTTTATACGTAACTAGTCTGATAGAACCTACTACTATTTTTATAATTTACTAGTGAGATCGAGCCTACACGAAAAAAGATATTTCATAATTTCGCCAACTCTGGAATCAACTAATTTTGTGTATGCTGAACACAACTGGGCAGGAAAAGGAACTATTACTTTCACTTATTAAT
This sequence comes from Biomphalaria pfeifferi, assembly GCA_030265305.1. Taxonomy (NCBI): domain Eukaryota; kingdom Metazoa; phylum Mollusca; class Gastropoda; family Planorbidae; genus Biomphalaria; species Biomphalaria pfeifferi. The sequence goes on from JASAOG010000138.1 coordinate 42,704, forward strand.
AGTCGTTTTAAATTATTATCCTCTTATTTGTAAATGTAAGTAGTTAATATGACAGAGAGTACTTAGTTTAGTCATGTAAATTTAAAAAAACAAGTGGTCAAAAAATCTAAAACCGTTTTCATAAATACTAAATACTCTCCCGTGTTGTTTTTTTTACTATTAATAGTAAATAGTTCTATAGGTGTATTTAAAACAAAATGCTTGCATTGTTGATTTAAAAAAAAACACTTTTCGATTTCAGAAAAAAAATAGCCGTTGCAACAGAACTTTGATAGGTTTAAAATATTGTTATAAACCTGGTGGTGGCACAGATGTGGGTAGTGGTGTGAGTGTAGTCAGCCGACGCAAATCGCCCCAGGCCAGCGCTAGACGAGCGGTCAACCGTGACGAGTTACGACGGTCAGCCGAGACGAGTGTCAACATGAATGTTCGAGTAGGATCGGCGTCGTGAACAGAGCTCAGGAGCGTCACGACGGATGTAGTCATATGACCACCCAGAATGGTCGAGCGACGTTCTGCCCGGTTCGAGAAGGCCAGTAGGGACCCTATATAAGAGCGGAGGTGTCGCAGTCAAGACGGTTCAGAAAGGAGGTTCACGAGAGAAGGTTCACGGCAGGGGTTCAGAACACGGTCGACTACAGTACAGTTCAACGGTGTGGTTCTGTACGAGCATTACGACGGTTCAGTGCGGAGTACTGTCAAGTACAGTTGAGACGACTGGCGTCTTGATCTTGGTCTGTGATCGAGTCCGACACAACGAGCCTAGAGTGTGAAGTCAGTCCTGAACTGTTGAACCCAGTGCAAGCCCGGAACGAGAAGGAGAGGCCAGTGCAAGAGTTGATACGGCGGTAAGGTGTTATCGAAGAGATATTTGTACAGTGTACATGTTGCCAATTGTACAGTATTGGCTGTTATTTATTCAACTATTAAAGTGTTACGTTACTCTGGAGCCCTGAGTTGTCAAGTTCTTTACGTTGGTGGTGTATGGTGCAGTTTGCAGAGAGCCTGGATAGTGAGATTCGTAACAATATCATGATGTCGGATTTTCACTATCTTTTCCACTTTACGAGATCTAAACGGTATGGACGGACGGACAGACTACACATAACTATTTCCTTTTCGGGGGCCCCTGAAAATGAGTAAAACAGCTTTGAAATTCCATGAGGTTTGGTTTTGTGATGTCTTTTGTTTACTTCTGTCATGGAAAATACTACGTTTAATCACTTTTTCTTTGATAAAATCATGATTCACTTTGTTATTAAGTAGACCCGACTTCTAATTGTATTTACAATTGAAAAAAAAAACGTAACAGAAGTGTCACTTAACCTAAACCATAAGCTGGATTAAGTTGCTTTCTAGTTTTGTGAGTATAGGTATTTTGAGAACTCCAGTATCATATTTGGTTAAACAGTAAAAATATCGATTTGGTTAGACGAAACATCAACTTGATCTTTTATTTCAAACATACAAGGAATACAAATAGATTTTTTGGTGTTTTTTCAAGCTCTTAGAGCTGATATCAACAAAAGTATGTTTTAGAAATAACATACATCTTAACAAAGTTATATTCTTGACTTGGCTCATTCATTATGCAGCTGGTCAATAGTTACATTTAATTATCAGGTAATTAGCTTACCTGTAATCAATGCCTTCAATTGACCTTTCTGGCATGTTTAAAAAACAAAAATCTGTTTTCAAATTCGTTTCGTTGAAATAATCCGAAGAGATAAACAAGCAACTCGTTGTAGGGTTTAAACATTTTGTAATACATACAGGAGGCGAGGTAACTGAGCCGTAAAGCGCTTGGATTCCGAACCGGAGGCACCGGGTTCGAATCCTGATGGAAACAGGGATTTTTAATTTCGGGCTCTTTCGGCGCCTCTGATTCCACCCAGCTCAAATGGGTAACTGACATTAGCTGGGGAAAAGTAGAGGCGGTTGGTCGTTGTCACATGACACCCCCGTTAACCGTGACCACAGAAACAGACGACCTTTACATTATCTGCCCTATAGATCACAAGGTCTGAAAGGAAAATTTTCAGTTTGTATTTGATTGGAAATATCGATTTTTAGCGGCAATCGAAAAAGAGAAAAGCCTATATTAGTTTTACGTTATCTGTCCGTCTGTCTCTCTGTCGACTTCTGACATGGATTATGTAGCAATTAATGGAACATTTTAATGATAATTATTGTATCAGTGAAAGTCTTCTTGGTGTCATCTTCAGAAGACAGACCGACCAGCAAGCTAGGTGGTTGGGGAGATCTGTGGGGTTGTCTGGTCAGGAAGGTGTCTGAGAAACAGGTCGCTCCTCCAAGTGGAAGACATTTTTGTTTTGTTCTTCTTATCTTATATAATACAGACGTTACTTCAAAAAAGAAGATGATTACGTCCTACGTATCATGGATTTAGTCATGCATATTTACCAATGACCTAAATTCTGCCAAGTCAATGGTTTTCCTGGCTAGCTCGGGCAACCTATTCTATGCTCTAGTAGCGCTAGGGAAGAATTTTGTCCTAGCATATGGAACGGGGAGCGTGCCTTTATCTTTGTCTTTCTGAGTATTTTTTAAAATTTTGTTTTTGTATTTGAAGATTATGGTTCAGTGTTTTATGTATAACTGCTATTTTACTTTTAAGTTTTTTATCCTGAAGGCTTTCTAAATTTGGTGATTTTACTGAAGGTGTTACTCTAGTCAAATGTGAATATTCGTTTGTTATGAATCTCACTGCTCTATTTTGTGTCTGTTCCAGTTTCTTAATGTTTTCTTCAGTTGAGGGGTCCCAAACAGAGAATGCATTTTCTATTATTGGCATAACCGAGGTTAATAACATTTTAGTTTTATTATTTATAGAAATTTCTTTTAATAAACCCTAATGCTTTGTTTGATTTTTTGATAGTATCATAAATATGGAGATTCCATGACAGTTTTTCATTTATTATAACAGGTATTTTGCGTTTTTAGTCTGTGTTACTTGTTTACCATGAATAAGATAAAGTGGAGTTAATTTGTTTTAGTTTTTTTAAAATTCTTAATAACTGACATCTACTGGTTGAAACGACATGCTCCATATAACACCTGGGGAAATACACGTGAAATAGGAGTCATATAACACCTGGGAAAATAGACGTGAAATAGGAGCATGATTCCCATTTTGTTTGTGAAGACAACCGTTCTTGAGACCACAAGGTAGAGAGCGACTTGGACAATGACCTTGTGGGAGTGATACAACATTGTAGGCAAGGTTAGATTTATCAACCAAGATTGTAGGCAAGGTTAGATTTATCAACCAAGATTGTAGGCAAGGTTAGATTTATCAACCAACATTGTAGGCATGGTTAGATTTATCAACCAAGATTGTAGTCTCCTCAACACCAATTATCTGTTCTTACGTCGAGTTGTCTCCCTTAATTTACCACACTATGCATATTTTTGTAAAAACAAAATGCCCGATTGCGGAAGACTACTTCTAGCGGTTCTCTACGAATATATTTGAAACAAAGTTAACGACCGAACACTATTGGAATCCGATGTCTCCGCGTACACTAAAGAAATGATATACAACTGTGGTCTCCCTGTTGACCCTCTCCACTCACCTGCTATTCTGCAGACGTTTGAGGCTAAAACTTCATTTCGGAACAAACAGAAACTTAAAAGACAAAACTTGCGCCTGGGGGGAAATACACGTGAAATAGGAGTCATATAACACCTGGGGAAATACACGTGAAATAGGAGTCATATAACACCTGGGGAAATACACGTGAAATAGGAGTCATATAACACCTGGGGAAATACACGTGAAATAGCAGTCATATAACACCCGTAAAAATACACGTGAAATAGGAGTCATATAACACCTGGGGAAATACACGTGAAATAGGAGTCATATAACACCTGGGGAAATACACGTGAAATAGCAGTCATATAACACCCGTAAAAATACACGTGAAATAGGAGTCATATAACACCTGGGGAAATACACGTGAAATAGCAGTCATATAACACCCGTAAAAATAACGTGAAATAGGAGTCATATAACACCTGGGGAAATACACGTGAAATAGGAGTCATATAACACCTGGGGAAATACACGTGAAATAGCAGTCATATAACACCCGTAAAAATACACGTGAAATAGGAGTCATATAACACCTGGGGAAATACACGTGAAATAGGAGTCATATAACGCCCGGGGAAATACACGTGTACTAGTTAACGACTACTATAGTCACAGAAAACCTTTTCAAGGCCTGGCGGAATATCTCTTCAGCCCCTGCGGAGCATTCATTCGGACTCCGCAGTTTATGTTGATTAATTATTAAGAAAAAGAAAGCCTTTGAACTCACGCCTCATTGCGGCCCAACAAAGGCAGAAAGAAACTCAAGCGTCGCCCCTCTTGAGTACTGTCTGGATGTTCTTTAATGAGTCTCTCATCACGACAAATGCAATGATCTCTATTTCAGTTCAGCGTTGTCATTGGACTTAAACAAAGTTTCCAAATAAAGGGCAGTTTGAGGCTTTAGGCATTCTAAATCTGTGGGCAGTATGAAGCTATTCTGCATCATATTTCGAAGAGCTTAGATGTGCCATATTAAATGATTTCATAGAGACACTGTTGCAATACTTTTGTTCCATTTCCTGGTGGTGACAGTAGAGAGTATTGCTAAATAATTTATCAACCGTTGTTTAATGAATTAATGGAAAATGAGTTTTTTTTATTTATTTTTATTATTTAATTCAATTATTTGTTGTTGTTTTTCTTTCATTTTAAATAATAAAAAGGAAAAATATAATTTAAAAAAACAATGCTCATATTAATAAAAGTACTAGAAAACAAGATTATAGAGAGAGTTTGCGTTATCACACAAACTCAGAGCAAACAGGACAACACTTCGTCTTTGATAAGAGTCTTCTAACTCTTTTGCAATAAGTAGAGTAGAGATTCAACTGATCACCTAAAAAGTACAGTAGAGTTCCAACTGATCGCCTAAAAATAGAATGGAAACCTCCCAGACAGTGTCAGTGGCACCTGATGCGGTAGCTCGGGGTGTCATCCCTTCCCATCAACTTTCTTCAAATATGTTTTAATAAATACTATTGCTAGTTAGTTCTTTTAATTGAACAAATACAGTGAGCTGGTTACCTACTATTATTGATTTCAACTCAAATGTAAAATGAGTGTCAATTCTTTTATAAAATCTCAGTGTTTATGACATTTATTCAAATGTTACTGCAAATTTTACAATGATATTTAATTAAAATTACAAACAGACTTAACATCACCTGAACAGGTTTCTTTTGTTATACTTTAAGACAGAAGCGATATAATGTTGTGCTTTGACATTTAGACTTCAACTATCATCTAGATGTGTCTAGGAATGTTTCGGCATATATCTAGAGATTTTAATATAATTATCTTTTCCTATGTGTCTGCTTTTGCCAAGATATACTTTTTCAAACTTGTCATCCCCTAAATGGTTTCACCCGGTGCGATCGCACCCTTCGCATCCCCCCCCCCCCCCCAGTGACGTTACTGCTCCCAGATACTTACCTATCCCCAACAATGTCGATTAATATATTGGAGTAGATGGGCTAGGAAATTTTAAAAAATTAGCCCGAACAAGTGACCGGTTTCCCATGCGAACAGCATAGTGAACTATTACCCACTAGTAGGCCTACTTTTCATGATCATAATCGCTCTATCTACTTTATAGATCTAGACTATAGCTCTAGAATATAGAATATGTATAGAATCTGGAGCTTGAATAAATCTAGAATATATCTAGAATCTAGAGCTAGACTAGATCTAGATTTTAGACTATTTCTAGATGTAGTCTAAATATCTAGGTCTAGACTAAGTATTTAGACAAGGTCTATTACTCACTAGACTATGTCTAGAAATAGAATCTAGATTAGGTCTAGATCAAGATCTAGAACTAAATCTAGAAATCATGCTATAGACCTATCTAGAATCTAGACTAGAATCTAGACTAAACCTAGAATCTAGATGTTTGTAAAATGTTTTACATGTTTCGGATGTTCCTTCAGAGTTGAAGATAGTTTACTTCCTTGTCCAAACCTCCCGCAGGACGACGGGGGATGGGAGCGGGCAGGGTTTGAACCCTCGACCGTCGATAAATCCGAACGACAGTCCAGTATTCTATTTCATTAGTTAATAATTGGAAAATCTATTTTATGATGATCCATTGATACTTTTTCCATTGTGACCTTATATGCACATTTTTTTAACCAATGAGCGAATCTATGAATGAAGCTTCATTTGACATCACAAAAGTCTGTAAAACGTTTCCGAAGACTTATTTCGCCTGAAAATTTTTCATTTAAAAGTGGTGTATTTTTTTGAAAAATCTGCTTGCATAGATAATTTTAAAAATTAGATGGTTCACTTTCGGAAAAGAAAAAAGTAGCCATTGCATCAGAACTTTGAATGATCTAAAATATCATGATGTCCGATTTTTATTTTTTCTTCTCGTTTCAGAGATCTACACGGGACGGACAGACGGATGGATGTACAGACGGGCCACACAAAACTAATAGCGTCTTTTCCCCTTTCGGGGGGCCACTAAAAATATATCGTACCATCAATGCTTCAGTACGAAACGGTTCTATCACTTTTATGGACCTGTTGGGCGGGCAGCAGCTTTCCACGCTGTCTTTTCGAAAGAAGTTGCTTGCCTCTGAATTGGAATGCCGACATGTTAGCCATTGAGCTAGTTATAAAAATAGAAGATTTAGTTAGTTTGACATAGTTCTGTACACAAGGCTTATCTCCCCCTAGTTTAATTCTCTAATATTGTTAAGACGTAGGATTGAACTAAAGAAAATAACTCACCGATTCTTAGATCACTGGTATCTCTCTGATTGCAGTATCGCAATCCAACTATGATCAATCAATATCCCCGATAAAAAGAAATCATGTCACAATCTCCATATCAAATTCACATATCCCGATTCACTAACACAATAGAAAACAATCCTCAATCCTCAGTCGAGAAATCCAAAATCATAACTAAAGTTTCTTAACATATTTACATACTAGTTCAGGTCAATTACACACTAGTCAAGGTCATTTACGCCCAACAGCCTAAACAAAAATAACCCTACTTCGCACGTGGAAAAAAATGGTTACAGGGTTACAACAATATAGATAGCAGAAAGTAAGGCGCATGCATGTATGTAGGCTATGTATGTGTGTGTATGTATGTATGTATGTATGTATATATGTATGTACGTCCCGTATAAAAATCAAAACTGTCTGACCAATCTTGATAAAACTTGGGATAAAAGTTGATTAGATCATGGTGGAGAACGTAGTGTATGTTTAATGTCCCTCCTACAAATAGACAAATCGTATCTAATTGTATCAGTACATAACGAAACTTTTTAACAAATCGGGTAAACCCGTTTTCATTTGTTGTTTTTTTATTTTCATGGCAAAATAATAAAAAAAAATGTGAAGTGAACAGGTAAAGTAATTCTATACGTAGTAAAGAATGAATAAAATGCAAAGACGAATTTATTTTCTAATATAAATTCTTAATTTTTAATTATTATCCTTATCCAAACTTGGCCCCGCGTAAGCCGTTTCGCATAGGGCCCCACGATGGTTAAGTCCGGCACTGTTATTTAGTGACTGGTGATTACAAAGTAGATTACTTGTTCTTCCCCCCTCTTTTTTTTTTAGCCGCTAAAGTTAGGTTGGGTACCACTAGTTCGACTCGTAGAAATAAAAGAGTGATCTTTCCATGACTTCTATGTCACAATGGTTAAGTCCGGCACTCGGCACTGCTATTTAGTGACGGGTGAATACTAATTATTCTCCCCCACCTCTTTTTTTTTTTTTGCGCCGCTTAAGTTACGTGGGGTAACTCTAGTCCTACTTGCAGAAATAAAAGAGTGATCTTTCCTTTACTTCTTGGTGTCGAGACTGTTGAGCCATGAAGAGAATTATATATACAGATAGATACTACAAAGATACGTTGTAAATAAAAATCCTGTTGCTGTAGTCCCCAGTTTAATATATCAATTCTCTCAATCAGCAATGCTAGTTTTTTTTTACCCCCCCCCCCCCCTTAACCGAATGTTTTCTCCTAAAACCTATAGAAAAAGTCTTTTGTATTAAGTCAAACGAATTCTATTTTTAAAACGTCTCTTGCTATATGTTGCTGCGTTTGGATTGCTTTAGTTCGTGGGTCATTTAATTCTGGCCTGTTGGGATAGCCAATGGCTACTGATGACACAGCTTGCTATCGCTTTGCTAAGCTGGTAGTGTAATCACCATTTCCAATTTGATGTGCCATAAATTTACACTCAGTCAATGCTTCGCTCGTTGGCTTTCCCTTTATATTGTAATCAAGTCACTTCTCTATCATGATATTGATCTCTCTCTTCACACACTGCGTCGCAGACACTATCTGCTGGAATCTAATACGAGACTCACCCACTCACATCGCAACCTAATACAAAACACACATTGCAATCTGATAGACATAGACATTTTTCACACACACACTCACGACGTTATTCTAAAACACAGGAGGCCGCTTTTAAATTATTGTAGACCTCAAATTTCTATTGGTGGCCCCCTAAAGTCATTTTCAGATGATACTATTTATACGTAAAAAAGTAAAGTCCACCTTTCAGACCTAGTGATATTTAGGGCAGGAGATGTTAGGTCTGTTTCTATGGCCAATGGTTAACGTGGGTGTCAGGTGGCCTATAGAATCTCCAACCGTCTTAACTTTCTACCTATTAGAGTTGGGGGAGTTCTAAAAAATCTGAAATTCTAAATCCCAGTCTTTACCGACATTCGAACCCGAAATCTCTAGGCTCGGAATCCAATGCTTTGCTATTAAACAGAGAATGTCCCTATTACTTAAATGCCCCCTTCTGTATAAATGTACTCAGAGTTTATTTCTAATTTGGTGATATAGTAAAAAGAGTAAAAGACAGTAGTCTAAACTAGAATGCTGCCTTTACTTAGAGATTGGTATAGAAGATTCTAGGTTGGTGATAGATATCGAGGCTTAGAAACATAAAAGGCAGTAGTGTAGACTTATTTCTATATAAGACAGTGCGTTGCATGTTACTAAACATCTTTTTATTTAACTCTTTAATGAATGCATGCGGGAACACCCACTAGCGTACATGTGTTTTGGAAATAGATTGTCAAGCCTCCAAAACAAATTTTCTTTTTATTTTAAATTTAATTTTTTTAAATTTTATGTCGGCTTTATAAAACCTTACTGGGACGAAACTGTGAAAATAATCGTTTCGAGTAAAAATAACCTTTGCTCTTTTGATTGTGCAAGGTGCTTAAATGTTCCAAGTACACTGTAAGTAAAAACATGTGAAATTTTCTTCTCTTTTTTCTCGACTAGCCCTTGTGTGAGAATTAGTGACGAGTGGTGAATGTGAATCAGCTAATGTTGAATGCAAAGTAGATTACTTGTTCTCTTTCCATGACTTCTTGGTCACAATGGTTAAGTCCGACCCTGCTATTTAGTGACGGGTGAATACTACTTGTTCTCCACCCCCTCTTCTTTTTTTTTGTAGTGTAACTCTAGTCCGTCCGACTCATAAAATTAGAAGAGTGATCTTTCCATTACGTGGTGTCCAAACTCTTGAGCCATGTCAACCCACAGTGTAAGATACGCCGCTATTTTGCAGGACCGGCTATAGGCCACTGCAGCCCATGCGACCGCAGTGGGCCCCACACTGTCATAGGACCCGCGCTAATTCTAGGTGTAAATTATTAAGTTAAACCATTTTATAACTTATAACAGATTTCCAGCGGTCACCTGATTTACCAGTAGTAAAGAATGAATATAAATGCAAAGACCAATGTATTTTCTTATATAAACTTTTAATTTTCACTTATAATCCATATCCCTACCCAAACTGAGCCCCGCGAAAACCGTTTCGCATAGGGCCCCACAATGGTTAAGTCCGGCCCTGCTATTTAGTGACGGGTGAATACAGAGTAGATTACTTGTTCTCCTCCCCCCTCTTTTTTTCGCAGACCGCTAAAACTACGTGGGGTAGAAATAAAAAAGAGTGATCTTTCCATGACTTCTTGGACACAACGGTTAAGTCCGGCCCTGCTATTTTGTAACGGGTGAATACTACTTGTTCTTCCCTCCCCCATTCTTTTTCTTTTTCGTAGGGTAACTCTAGTCCGTCCGACTTGCAAAAATAAAATACATACATATCTATTAAAAACGAAAAGAGCGATAGATTAATAGTACAATTAAATTAAATGTTAAATGAATGGGATTATAAAGTAAACAATTAAACGAATTAATTTTTAGTACGCAATTCATTACGGTATTGTCTAATGAAAGAATGCGGTCGGGAAATCTGTAGTCACAGATATAAGGAAATAATTTATGTAAAAAATGCTTTTGAAACGCAAAATTGAAGGTTAATTTTATTATATAATGAAATCAATGGATCTTCTTTTGTATTTTCATGTGTCAAAGTAAAAAACTATCTGCGCAAAGTGTGTTTCTTAAAATTAGATCTAGATTTAAATCCTTTCGATCTTTTCTTATGTCAACATTGTAAACATTGCCTAGATCCATAAATGCTATAGCTTTAATAGAGAAGGACAACTTTATTTTTTTTAGGGTCTTAAGTTTGTTTTAGGGCTACAATACATACACTACGGTCTAAGTTAGTACCCAAGGAACATTCCAGCCAAGTTTTATCAGGATTGGTCAAGCGGATTTGATTTCTATTCGTCACATACATACATACATACATACATAAATACATACATACATACATAGATACACATACATACATACATACGCCTTACTTTATACTTTATAGTATAGATATTGCATGTATAACAATCATAAAAATTTTAAAGGTCATTTATTGATTAAGTATTAAATAGATGCTAACATTATAAGTTTGCTCCGCGTTTTTATTGAAATGATAATGAGTGTGAGGGCTTCCTTATATAAACTTAATATTTGAATAAGCCCATAAGCTTGAACTAGTCGCATTGTTTTCAATGTATCTGCTAGCCAGCCAGTAGACCATGACACAGACACCTTAGGAATAAAATGACGAACTCTGACCTTTGCATTTCAGAGACGGCTCTCATTTTCCAATTAATTTGAAACTTGTCACGTGACTACAATCTCAAATAGCTCGTCAATTTTAATGAGCAATTCGCTAGCGTAATGTTAGACACACGGTATGGACTATAGTTTAATACTCGTCACTGTTGCCTGCAAATAAACGCTAGACCGTACAGTTAGCTCAAGTCTTTGTTATAATTCTTAAAGTTGGTGCGAACCTTAGTAGAGGGTGTATAATGGTCTATATAACCTGATTTTAATATTTGTATGTTTATTATATAGTGGGTAGATGTGGTGAATGAAAATAAAAAGTGAAATGACTAGCATGACTCGAAATGAACTCTTCCATACTATATAAAACTGAGTTGTCTTTCCTTCATGTCTGATATGTCAGTCAGCTAGTAGAGCTTATTATCAACTAAATAGATATCCAAGCCCTGGACTGTGATATTTTTAGTCTGGGCCTTTTATATATTTTTTAATATTTATATATACTTTTGTATGTCCTCCAAATCGTATGTTCATATAATACTCTAGCCAAACATCCCCCGCCCCCTTTTATTTTATTTTTACACTTTCATTTCAGCAATCGCTTTTTGGCCAATATATTTTAGCACAAGGTACATTTCATAGGAATAACCCGTTGCATCCCAAGCACACTCACTTCTGACCTGTCACTTTTCTCTCCTCGCCCTACCCCTTTTTATCTGCCTTCCGACCCCTACCCTGTAAAATCTAATTGGCACGGGCACAGACCAACTTTTAACGCCCCCCCTCCCAAACCTATACTTTTTGCCCATAAATTTGATGACTGGTACCCCCCCCCCCCCCCAGGAAATAGTCCTACATACAATCTCTGAGTCTTCATCTACTTGTCAGCTCTTTATGGAAATAGTTCAAAAGATTTCTGATGCTTTTCGTCAGATGCCTTTTTTGTTATCATTGCATCCTGTGCATCTAACGCTGATCTAATATTTGGGTGGAAACTCCCCTCCCCTAGCATACATTAACTTAGAACGGCCCTAGTCTACCTCCCCCCCCCCCCATACTTCTGGAATGTACGTTTCTAATGAAATGTAATAAGTAATAGTAAAAATAATAACAGGTTAAATCTTTTATCGTCAATGGCAAGTGGGAAAATTATTGAAACAGGGCTTTTCTGCTTATAATATGGATTTGTCATAGTACTAAAATCTAACTCCATTTATGTTTCATTAGTTTTATTACTTACCATGTACTTGGAACAACTAATCACTTTTCACGTTCGAAACTCCAAGTAAATTTTCTCAAATGTTTCATGTGATTCGTCCCAAAAAGTTTTCGTTAAGGCGACATCCACACGTTTGATAGTGTCAAATGATAGCACTGAACAGCGCTTTTAGACGCGTAACTTGTCATAGTAAACACTGGACAAAATAATACTAATCATTTTCAACTCGGCGCGCCTTACATCTATCTTATTTGCTCTAAAGCGATTCCCGTGCATCTAATGTCTTTACAGTTTTGGGTTTGTCCTTTAGGATGGGATAATAAAAAGACACAAAAACTATAACGTCAACATGATGTGGAAATATATGGATAAGTGACAATTTAAAATTTACACTGACCTTCAATACTCCTAAAATAAATTAATTTTATAATCTTGTATTTTCTTTTCAATTGTTTTTCAAAATCATTTTTTTCTTATTTAAAATACTTACGCCCTCGCAGTCTATATATATATATGAGATTAGATGACAGTTCTGTGTTATGCATTCCAGGACATAACATTAACAGTTCTGAGTTGTACATTCATTATAGGACATTTATTTGAACAGTTAACTTGCTATTTAATAAATTACTTATTGGAATATTTTAAGATACGAAACATGTTTGTGTACACACAACTGCAAACATAATTACACAAGCACTGTCTTAGTTTGTTTTGTTTCAAATGTGTAGACAGTCAAACACACATTAAGTCATAGTTTGTAGTAGTTTGTTTCAAATGTGTAGACAGTCACACACACATTAAGTCATAGTTTGTAGTAGTTTGTTTCAAATGTATATCCCTTGACCTTTCACATTACTGTCAACTGGCGAAGTTCTAGATTCAGCCATCTGTCAAGATTAGTAAATGCTCCACACCAAACAGCCCGATGTTTAAACATTGCAATAGCTTTTAGAAAAGATTTCTCAATCGGGCTAGATCGATAGAATGGGCCCAGGGGGGAAGCTACAAAGAAGCTAGTATAATTATAGAATTAAAAGTAGGCGTCATTCAACAAAGGGAGATGATTGAAATATTCATGGCGCTTCGTTCAACAAGAGTCGACGAGCCCTGCAACCCAACTGACACTGTCCACATGTCACCTGGACACTGGGACTTGTCTCCAGGTGTAGTATTACCTTTAGAGGGAGCTCTGTTGTGACAACAATACTGCACACGGGAAGTCGTACTGGTATAGTGTTGCAATACACACATATTAAATTAACATTTTTTCCCTTTTATGTATGAATCAATGATTCTCAAAATGTTTATTCACAAGCCCAACTTTAATTTATCTTAAATCTTTTTTTATTTTTTTCTAGGGGGAGGCTCATTCTTTTAGGGTTTGTGTTGTATCTTTTTTTTTAAAATATGAGTGGCGTTGTTGTGACACGGTTACTGTGTGGTCAACCGTGACACACGGTCAAGTGTTGGGTATCGAGAGTTAGGGGATTTGGGGGAAGTGACGAGTGTGTAAACAAGAGAGAGAGAGAGAAGTCAGCGAGTGACGTAGGAGATCTGTATATAACGTTGCCGTGTAGATATGTTTTGTTAAAATGTTCGACAATTAAAAGACACTTTAAACGTAAAAGGACTTGTTTCTTCACAACTGGCGCCCACGACGAGGCACAAGTAAGTGGAAATGTCGATGTACAAAATATATAGAGATGCGGGCAAGGAAAATGGCCTGCAAGGCGAAGAACTTGAAAAGTTCATTACACTAAAAATAACACAGGATGAAGAAAGGGAAGAAAGGAGATTTAATAGGGAAGAAGCCAAAAAGAAAGAAGAAGATAGTAGAAGGAAGGAAATCTTACAACTAGAACTAAAACTTAAAGAAAAGAAAGACAAAGAACAGCAATATGAAAAGGAGGAACACTTTGACAAATACAAACAATTAGACAGAATGTCTCCATTTGACGAGAGCCAGAATGAGTGCATTGACTCATATCTACTGAGATTTGAGGATATAGCAACATCATGCAACCTCCCACAGACAGAATGGGCAAGAAGCCTCATGGGGCGCTTAAAAGGTAGAGCCATCAACATCTGTCTTCAAATGAGAGATGAAAAAAGAAAAGAGTACGTGGCCGTGAAGGAGGCGTTGCTGAGACAGTTTGGCTCGACAAGCTACGAATACAGAAGGAGATTGAAAGAGTCGACACCTCTGGCGAACGACGATCCACAAATATTCGTCACCAACATGTCGATATACTTCGATCGATGGGTAGACCTGTCAAAAGTGGAGCACAGATATGAAACCCTCAGAGAACACATCATAATGGACGCTGTGATGGAAGCTTACAATAATAATGTGAAAATATACGTCACGGAGCGAGAGCCAAAGACCATCAGCAGCATGATAGCACAACTAAGGCAGTATAAGGCCGCACACCCAAGGGAAGTGTTAGCTAGAGAGAACCCAACTGCGGCATCAGCTTTTATGGTGAACAACGCTGCAAGAATGCGGACTCCAAGCCCTTTATATAGAAGAGAGAACGCTGACAAGAGCCCAACATATAGATCTCGAAGAGAGAAAGATGAAGGAATGAGTCCAACATATAGATCTCGAAGAGAGAAAGATGAAGGAATGAGCCCAACATATAGATCTCGAAGAGAGAAAGATGAAGGAATGAGTCCAACATATAGATCTCGAAGAGAGAAAGATGAAGGAATGAGTCCAACATATAGATCTCGAAGAGAGAAAGATGAAGGAATGAGTCCAACATATAGATCTCGAAGAGAGAAAGATGAAGAAAGGAGCCCAACATATACTTACAAGAATAGAGAATATCAACGTAATCAGCAAAGAGTTCGTTTCCAATGTCAAATTTGTGGTAGAACAAACCACACAACAGAGACTTGCTTCTACAACCGACGCAATAAAGATTGGAACGACAGACCAAGAGATCGAGCATTTGCTGCCAAACACACTAATAAACTGCAGGTATACCCAGGGTTTGTGGGAGAACAAATGACCAACGTACTGTACGATACAGGTGCAACTGCATTTTAGTCGCAAAAGAATACGTCAACCCACAAGAGTACACCGGAAGAAGACAAGACTGTGTTGGTTACACTGGTCAAGTAACTACACATCTGGTAGCACGTATCAACATACACACACCGTTCATCAGTGGTTGGCATGAGGCTTTAGTACTAGACAATAAGCCTGACAACATTGGCCTTATCATTGGCTGTATCAAAGGCTCTAAACCTTGCACAGTAGAAGAATTGAACAAGTGGAAAGAAAACTACACACAGAAATGTTCCATGGTTACTACAAGAGCTCAGAAGAAAGCAGAAGAAGTGCTAAATACAAACGATAACATACAAGTTCCTTATAACAATGAAAATGAAAATACAGAAACAGAAAATAGTGATATGAGAAGCCAATACAAACAACAGACTTAAGTGAAATGCCATTTGAAAAGATAGCTGTAGATATTATTGGACCAATGCCAGTAATATCCGGAAGAGGCCAACGCTACATATTGACTGTTGTAGACATGTGCGCACGGTTTCCAGAAGCAATACCATTGAAAAGAATTTCTTCCGAAGATGTCGGAGACGCACTTACAGCAATATTTGCAAGAACAGGTTACCCTCGCATAATACTGAGTGATCAAGGCACCCAGTTTAAATCAAATGAATTCGCACAGTTTTGCAAAACTCTGAATATTAAACAACAATTTGCTGCCCGTTTTTACCCCCAAGCAAATGGAATGTGCGAACGCCTGAATTCAACGCTGAAAACAATGCTGAACAAAGTAGCACAGGACAACCCAACAGACTGGGACAAGCTGATCAAACCCATACTGTTCGCCTACAGAGAAGTAACACACACAACAACGGGCTTCTCACCATTCGAGATGCTCTATGGCTCACCTGTTAGGGGACCCATGTCACTATACAGAGACTTTCTAGTAAATAGGAACATAGAAAATGACGTACTCACAGGATACGATCTTGTCATCAAAACAAGACAAAATATAATCAAAGCATGCGAAACTGTCCAAAAACAAACAAACAGAGAGAAACCAGAACTATTGAGAAAGCTAAATCAGGGTCGAAAGTTGAGAACACTACAAGTTGGCGATAATGTCATGGTTCTGCTGCCTGACAAAAATAACCAGCTATTTATAAAATGGCAGGGCCCATTCCAAGTCACACAGGTGATTTCGAAGGTCGACTACAGTATAAACATCAGAGGTCGAGACAAAGTATTTCACATCAATATGCTGAAGCTGTACATGTCCAGACCATTTATCCTTTCAGCGAACGCTAAGCAAGACACGCAAGACAGTCTGAGAGTCATGAAGATAGAAGCAATAGAGGAACCAGATGAATTACCATGTCCAGTTATTGAAAGCTGTGAAACTGTGAAAGATATAGACACATCACACCTCCAGTATCCAGTTAAGCAAGATATTGATAAACTGCTAGCTCAATGGGCGCCAATATTCACAGACAAACCGGGTAGAACAACTGCAATAAAACACACTATCCAACTGACTGATACGAAGCCCACAAAATCCAAACCATATCCAGTTTCCTTACACCATGAAGAGATACTGAAAAAGGAAATTGAAACGCTGCTAAAAATGGGAATAATTGATGCTTCCACATCCCCATACTCAGCTCTAGCAGTCCTAGTGAAACAAAAGGAAACAACCGGAAAGATGCGGCTATGTGTAGACTACCGGAAACTAAACGCCATCACAGTGAAAGATACATACCCAATGCCTAACATAGAGAACATTATACCTAAACTTAGAGGTGCAAAATATTTCACTACTCTTGACTTAGCCAGAGGTTATTGACAAATTCCACTAGACAAAGATGCTAAGCCACTTACAGCATTCACTACTCCATGTGGTTGTTACCAATGGAATTACATGAGTTTCGGGCTTAGTAACGCACCTGCGACCTTCAACAGAATGATGGCAAAGCTTATAGGGAAAAGACCAGATGTCATTTTCTACCTTGATGACATTTGTGTCTTCCACAACACATTAGAAGAACACGTTGCTGGTCTGCAACAAGTATTCCAGATACTACAAGACAACGGGCTTACAATAAAACCTAGCAAGGTTAAAATCCCCAGAACAGACATTGAATTTCTAGGGCACAGAATACAACATAATACGATCAGACCATTACAAGACAATATAAGCAAGATACTCAACTTAACAATACCTACAACAAAAGGACAAGTCCGAAGCATCTTAGGTTTATGTAATTACTATAGACGGTTCCTGGCAAATTTCACAAGTATTACACAACCTCTAATTGAACTGACAAAAAAAGGCATGCCAAACAAGATCACATGGAACTCCAGACTACAGGAATGCCTGCAAAGCATTAAAAATGTCTTCTCAGACGACATAGTACTTCAGCTTTCAGACATCAGAAACCCCTTCTACTTGGCAACAGATGCATCCTCCACAGCAGTGGGGGCACTTCAATGCAAGTCGTACTGGTATAGTGTTGCAATACACACATATTAAATTAACATTTTTTCCCTTTTATGTATGAATCAATGAGTCTCAAAATGTTTATTCACAAGCCCAACTTAAATTTATCTTATATCTTTTTTTATTTTTTACTAGGGGGAGGCTCATTCTTTTAGGGTTTGTGTTGTATCTTTTTTTAAAAATATGAGTGGCGTCAATATCTGCTAGAATCTGTCACTGAAAGAATCAGAATTTTCACCATAGTATTGAAATGTTCATCTTCTAGTCAATGGAGTCACTAGGGTCGGTGTCACCCGGTGCGGTTAGCTCAGGTTGTCTCACTCCCCCCCCCCCCCCCCATCAACGTTCTCCCAGCCTTGTCCACTAAACACTCTCGTGACTTTGTGTTCAACCAAGACAGTGAGCTGATGACTTGCATTGATTGGTACACAATTAATGTCAATTCTAATATAAGATCCCATTGTTTATGCCATCTATTTATTGTATATTTTACTAAGAAAGCTTATTAAAATTAGAAATAGACTTAACATCTCATGACTTTAAGACGGAAGTGGTATAGCATTATGCGTTGTTATTAAAACTTTGACTACAATCTAGACCAGAAAAAATTTGCCACACACTTAGTCAGCTATTGGTCTGGAAGAGCGCTTCAAGCTTCCACAGTGGAGTCCGGGACAGAACCCCAGGCGCCAAGAGTTTTTCAGCATTTCTGAGCTTTAGAAACTTATTCTTCTTAAGTGTAGCTTGTACTATTTCTCCTAGTCAAAAGATTTAATGTCACAAAATTAAATTAAGAAATGTTTGGACTTGCTGTATCTGAAGTGGGGGAATCATCGGACTTGCTGTATCTGAAGTGGGAGAATCATCAGACTTGCTGTATCTGAAGTGGGAGAATCATCGGACTTGCTGAAGTGGATGGCTGCCTGGTAGTGTGGTTTGCACGCTGGACTGTCGTTCAGATTTATCGATGGTCCTGGGTTCAAACCCTGCCCGCTCCCATCCCCCGTCGTCCTGCGGGAGGTTTGGACTAGGAAGTAATTATCTTCAACTCTGAAGGAACATCCGAAACATGTAAACCATTTTACAATCATCGGACCTGCTGTATCTGAAGTGGGAGAATCGTCATACTTGCTGTATCTGAAGTGGGAGAATCATCGGACTTGCTGTATCTGAAGTGGGAGAATCATAGAACTTCATCTCAGGCAAATGAGAAGTGTTTGTCAAAAGTTTACAATTGGCGCCTGCTAAACGTTAAGTCTTTTTATTTTCAGAAATAGTGTTTTGATGTAAAGTGTTTTGTAAAATCGAAAAAATTTCTTGGGATAGTATTAGAGAGGCATCAGCTTCCCTCTCAATTCAGCAAGTCTGGAAAGCGCCTTTAGTTCCAACAAGCGTTTTCCTCCTTTCTGAGCTTCATAAATTCTTTCTTTGGTGTCTTCAACGCATGTTTCTTCCCGTAGTAAGAATAGTTCATGTCAATCTTAAAGTATAATTCTTGTGGAACTATAGTCACATGCCACATTAAACGTATGAATTATAGATCTACATTTGTGAGATCTAGAAAGAAAGTATAGAGAATAAGATCTAGAAAGAATATATAGAGATTAAGATCTAGTAAGAAAGTATAGAGAATAAGATCTAGAAAGAAAGTATAGAGAATATGATCTAGAAAGAAAGTATAGAGAATAAGATCTAGTAAGAAAGTATAGAAAATAAGATCTAGTAAGAAAGTATAGAGAATGAAATCTAGAAAGAAAGTATAGAGAAAGAGATGTAGAAAGTATAGAGAATAAGATCTAGTAAGAAAGTATAGAGAATAAGATCTAGTAAGAAAGTATAGAGAATAAGATCTAGTAAGAAAGTATAGAGAATATGATCTAGAAAGAAAGTATAGAGAATAAGATCTAGTAAGAAAGTATAGAAAATAAGATCTAGTAAGAAAGTATAGAGAATAAGATCTAGAAAGAAAGTATAGAGAATAAGATATAGTAAGAAAGTATAGAGAATAAGATCTAGTAAGAAAGTATAGAGAATGAAATCTAGAAAGAAAGTATAGAGAAAGAGATGTAGAAAGTATAGAGAATAAGATCTAGAAAGAAAGTATAGAGAATGAGATCTAGAAAGTATAGAGAATAAGATCTAGAAAGAAAGTATAGAAAATAAGATCTAGAAAGAAAGTATAGAGAATAAAATCTAGAAAGAAAGTATAGAGAATAAGATCTAGAAAGAAAGTATAGAGAATGAGATCTAGAAAGTATAGAGAATGAGATCTAGAAAGAAAGTATAGAGAATAAGATCTAGAAAGTATAGAGAATAAGATCTAGTAAGAAAGTATAGAGAATAAGATCTAGAAAGAAAGTATAGAGAATGAGATGCAGAAAGTATAGAGAATAAGATCTAGAAAGAAAGTATAGAGAATGAGATCTAGAAAGAAAGTATAAAAAATAAGATCTAGAAAGAAAGTATAGAGAATGAGATGTAGAAAGTATAGAGAATAAGATCTAGAAAGAAAGTATAGAGAATAAGATCTAGAAAGAAAGTATAGAGAATGAGATGTAGAAAGTATAGAGAATAAGATCTAGAAAGAAAGTATAGAGAATAAGATCTAGAAAGAAAGTATAGAGAATAAGATCTAGAAAGAAAGTATAAAAAATAAGATCTAGAAAGAAAGTATAGAGAATAAAATCTAGAAAGAAAGTATAGAGAATAAGATCTAGAAAGAAAGTTTAGAGAATGAGATCTAGTTAGAAAGTATAGAGAATAAGATCTAGAAAGAAAGTATAGAGAATGAGATCCAGAAAGAAATTATAGAGAATAAGATCTAGAAAGTTTAGAGAATAAGATCTAGTAAGAAAGTATAGAGAATGAGATCTAGAAAGTATAGAGAATAAGATCTAGAAAGTATAGAGAATTAGATCTAGTAAGAAAGTATAGAGAATAAGATCTAGAAAGAAAGTATAGAGAATGAGATCTAGAAAGAAAGTATAGAGAATAAGATCTAGAAAGAAAGTATAAAGAATGAGATCTAGAAAGAAAGTATAAAGAATGAGATCTAGAAAGAAAGTATAGAGAATAAGATCTAGAAAGAAAGTATAGAGAATAAGATCTAGAAAGAAAGTATAGAGAATAAGATCTAGAAAGAAAGTATAGAGAATAAGATCTAGAAAGAAAGTATAGAGAATAGAATCTAGTAAGAAAGTATAGAGAATAAGATCTAGAAAGAAAGTATAAAGAATGAGATCTAGAAAGAAAGTATAGAGAATAAGATCTAGTAAGAAAGTATAAAGAATGAGATCTAGAAAGAAAGTATAGAGAATAAGATCTAGAAAGAAAGTATAGAGAATAAGATCTAGAAAGAAAGTATAGAGAATAGAATCTAGTAAGAAAGTATAGAGAATAAGATCTAGAAAGAAAGTATAGAGAATGAGATCTAGAAAGTATAGAGAATAAGATCTAGAAAGAAAGGATAGAGAATAAGATCTAGAAAGTATAGAGAATAAGATCTAGAAAGTATAGAGAATGAGATCTAGAAAGTATAGAGAATAAGATCTAGAAAGAAAGTATAGAGAATAAGATCTAGAAAGAAAGTATAGAGAATGAGATCTAGAAAGTATAGAGAATAAGATCTAGAAAGAAAGTATAGAGAATAAGATCTAGAAAGAAAGTATAGAGAATAAGATCTAGAAAGAAAGTATAGAGAATAAGATCTAGAAAGTATAGAGAATAAGATCTAGAAAGAAAGTATAGAGAATAAGATCTAGAAAGAAAGTATAGAGAATAAGATCTAGAAAGTATAGAGAATAAGATCTAGAAAGAAAGTATAGAGAATAAGATCTAGAAAGAAAGTATAGAGAATAAGATCTAGAAAGTATAGAGAATAAGATCTAGAACGAAAGTATAGAGAATAAGATCTAGAAAGAAAGTATAGAGAATAAAATCTAGAAAGTATAGAGAATAAGATCTAGAAAGAAAGTATAGAGAATGAAATCTAGAAAGAAAGTATAGAGAATGAGATCTAGAAAGAAAGTATAGAGAATGAGATCTAGATTGTATAGAGAATAAGATCTAGAATGAAAGTATAGAGAATGAGATCTAGAAAGAAAGTATAGAGAATAAGATCTAGAAAGAAAGTATAGAGAATGAAATCTAGAAAGTATAGAGAATAAGATCTAGAAAGAAAGTATAGAGAATAGAATCTAGAAAGAAAGTATAGAGAATAGAATCTAGAAAGAAAGTATAGAGAATAGAATCTAGAAAGTATAGAGAATAAGATCTAGAAAGAAATTATAGAGAAAAGGATCTAGAAAGAAAGTATAGAGAATAGAATCTAGAAATAAAGTATAGAGAATGATATCTAGAAAGTATGAAGAATAAGATCTAGAAAGAAAGTATAGAGAATGAGATCTAGAAAGTATAGTGAATAAGATCTAGAAAGAAAGTATAGAGAATAAGACCTAGAAAGAAAGTATAGAGAATGAGATCTAGAAAGTATAGAGAATAAGATCTAGAAAGAAAGTATAGAGAATGAGATCTAGAAAGTATAGAGAATAAGATCTAGAAAGAAAGTATAGAGATTAAGATCTAGAAAGTATAGAGAATGAGATCTAGATAGAAATTATAGAGAAAAGGATCTAGAAAGAAAGTATAGAGAATAAAATCTAGAAATAAAGTATAGAGAATGAGATCTAGAAAGTATAGAGAATAAGATATAGAAAGAAAGTATAGAGAATGAGATCTAGAAAGTATAGAGAATGAGATCTAGAAAGTATAGAGAATGAGATCTAGAAAGTATAGAGAATGAGATCTAGAAAGTATAGAGAATGAGATCTAGAAAGTATAGAGAATGAGATCTAGAAAGTATAGAGAATGAGATCTAGAAAGTATAGAGAATAAGATCTAGAAAGAAAGTATAGAGATTAAGATCTAGAAAGTATAGAGAATGAGATCTAGATAGAAATTATAGAGAAAAGGATCTAGAAAGAAAGTATAGAGAATGAAATCTAGAAAGAAAGTATAGAGAATGAGATCTAGAAAGAAAGTATAGAGAATGAGATCTAGATTGTATAGAGAATAAGATCTAGAATGAAAGTATAGAGAATGAGATCTAGAAAGAAAGTATAGAGAATAAGATCTAGAAAGAAAGTATAGAGAATGAAATCTAGAAAGTATAGAGAATAAGATCTAGAAAGAAAGTATAGAGAATAGAATCTAGAAAGAAAGTATAGAGAATAGAATCTAGAAAGAAAGTATAGAGAATAGAATCTAGAAAGTATAGAGAATAAGATCTAGAAAGAAATTATAGAGAAAAGGATCTAGAAAGAAAGTATAGAGAATGATATCTAGAAAGTATGAAGAATAAGATCTAGAAAGAAAGTATAGAGAATGAGATCTAGAAAGTATAGTGAATAAGATCTAGAAAGAAAGTATAGAGAATGATATCTAGAAAGTATGAAGAATAAGATCTAGAAAGAAAGTATAGAGAATGAGATCTAGAAAGTATGAAGAATAAGATCTAGAAAGAAAGTATAGAGAATGAGATCTAGAAAGTATAGTGAATAAGATCTAGAAAGAAAGTATAGAGAATAAGACCTAGAAAGAAAGTATAGAGAATGAGATCTAGAAAGTATAGAGAATAAGATCTAGAAAGAAAGTATAGAGATTAAGATCTAGAAAGTATAGAGAATGAGATCTAGAAAGAAAGTATAGAGAATTAGATATAGTAAGTATAGTGAATAAGATCTAGAAAGAAAGTATAGAGAATGAGATCTAGAAAGTATAGAGAATAAGATCTAGAAAGAAAGTATAGAGAATAGGATCTAGAAAGAAAATATAGAGAATGAGATCTAGAAAGAAAGTATAGAGAATAAGATCTAGAAAGGAAGTATAGAGAATAAGATCTAGAAAGGAAGTATAGAGAATAAGATCTAGAAAGAAAGTATAGAGAATAAGATCTAGAAAGTATAGAGAATAAGATCTAGAAAGAAAATATAGAGAATAAGATCTAGAAAGGAAGTATAGAGAATAAGATCTAGAAAGGAAGTATAGAGAATAAGATCTAGAAAGAAAGTATAGAGAATGAGATCTAGAAAGAAAGTATAGAGAATGAAATCTAGAAAGTATAGAGAATAAGATCTAGAAAGAAAGTATAGAGAATAAGACCTAGAAAGTATAGAGAATGAGATCTAGATAGAAATTATAGAGAAAAGGATCTAGAAAGAAAGTATAGAGAATAAAATCTAGAAAGTATAGAGAATTAGATATAGTAAGTATAGTGAATAAGATCTAGAAAGAAATTATAGAGAAAAGGATCTAGAAAGAAAGTATAGAGAATAGAATCTAGAAATAAAGTATAGAGAATGATATCTAGAAAGTATGAAGAATAAGATCTAGAAAGAAAGTATAGAGAATGAGATCTAGAAAGTATAGTGAATAAGATCTAGAAAGAAAGTATAGAGAATAAGATCTAGAAAGTATAGAGAATAAGATCTAGAAAGAAAGTATAGAGAATGAGATCTAGAAAGTATAGAGAATAAGATCTAGAAAGAAAGTATAGAGATTAAGATCTAGAAAGTATAGAGAATGAGATCTAGAAAGAAAGTATAGAGAATGAAATCTAGAAAGTATAGAGAATAAGATCTAGAAAGAAAGTATAGAGAATAGAATCTAGAAAGAAAGTATAGAGAATAAGATCTAGAAAGAAAGTATAGAGAATAGAATCTAGAAAGAAAGTATAGAGAATGAAATCTAGAAAGTATAGAGAATAAGATCTAGAAAGAAAGTATAGAGAATAGAATCTAGAAAGAAAGTATAGAGAATAGAATCTAGAAAGTATAGAGAATAAGATCTAGAAAGAAATTATAGAGAAAAGGATCTAGAAAGAAAGTATAGAGAATAGAATCTAGAAATAAAGTATAGAGAATGATATCTAGAAAGTATGAAGAATAAGATCTAGAAAGAAAGTATAGAGAATAAGATCTAGAAAGAAAGTATAGAGAATAAGACCTAGAAAGAAAGTATAGAGAATGAGATCTAGAAAGTATAGAGAATAAGATCTAGAAAGAAAGTATAGAGAATGAGATCTAGAAAGTATAGAGAATAAGATCTAGAAAGAAAGTATAGAGATTAAGATCTAGAAAGTATAGAGAATGAGATCTAGATAGAAATTATAGAGAAAAGGATCTAGAAAGAAAGTATAGAGAATAAAATCTAGAAATAAAGTATAGAGAATGAGATCTAGAAAGTATAGAGAATAAGATCTAGAAAGAAAGTATAGAGAATGAGATCTAGAAAGTATAGAGAATGAGATCTAGAAAGTATAGAGAATAAGATCTAGAAAGTATAGAGAATAAGACCTAGAAAGAAAGTATAGAGAATAAGACCTAGAAAGTATAGAGAATGAGATCTAGATAGAAATTATAGAGAAAAGGATCTAGAAAGAAAGTATAGAGAATAAAATCTAGAAAGTATAGAGAATTAGATATAGTAAGTATAGTGAATAAGATCTAGAAAGAAATTATAGAGAAAAGGATCTAGAAAGAAAGTATAGAGAATAGAATCTAGAAATAAAGTATAGAGAATGATATCTAGAAAGTATGAAGAATAAGATCTAGAAAGAAAGTATAGAGAATGAGATCTAGAAAGTATAGTGAATAAGATCTAGAAAGAAAGTATAGAGAATAAGATCTAGAAAGTATAGAGAATAAGATCTAGAAAGAAAGTATAGAGAATGAGATCTAGAAAGTATAGAGAATAAGATCTAGAAAGAAAGTATAGAGATTAAGATCTAGAAAGTATAGAGAATGAGATCTAGAAAGAAAGTATAGAGAATGAAATCTAGAAAGTATAGAGAATAAGATCTAGAAAGAAAGTATAGAGAATAGAATCTAGAAAGAAAGTATAGAGAATAAGATCTAGAAAGAAAGTATAGAGAATAGAATCTAGAAAGAAAGTATAGAGAATGAAATCTAGAAAGTATAGAGAATAAGATCTAGAAAGAAAGTATAGAGAATAGAATCTAGAAAGAAAGTATAGAGAATAGAATCTAGAAAGTATAGAGAATAAGATCTAGAAAGAAATTATAGAGAAAAGGATCTAGAAAGAAAGTATAGAGAATAGAATCTAGAAATAAAGTATAGAGAATGATATCTAGAAAGTATGAAGAATAAGATCTAGAAAGAAAGTATAGAGAATAAGATCTAGAAAGAAAGTATAGAGAATAAGACCTAGAAAGAAAGTATAGAGAATGAGATCTAGAAAGTATAGAGAATAAGATCTAGAAAGAAAGTATAGAGAATGAGATCTAGAAAGTATAGAGAATAAGATCTAGAAAGAAAGTATAGAGATTAAGATCTAGAAAGTATAGAGAATGAGATCTAGATAGAAATTATAGAGAAAAGGATCTAGAAAGAAAGTATAGAGAATAAAATCTAGAAATAAAGTATAGAGAATGAGATCTAGAAAGTATAGAGAATAAGATCTAGAAAGAAAGTATAGAGAATGAGATCTAGAAAGTATAGAGAATGAGATCTAGAAAGTATAGAGAATAAGATCTAGAAAGTATAGAGAATAAGACCTAGAAAGAAAGTATAGAGAATGAGATCTAGAAAGTATAGAGAATAAGATCTAGAAAGAAAGTATAGAGAATGAGATCTAGAAAGTATAGAGAATAAGACCTAGAAAGAAAGTATAGAGAATGAGATCTAGAAAGTATAGAGAATAAGATCTAGAAAGAAAGTATAGAGAATGAGATCTAGAAAGTATAGAGAATAAGATCTAGAAAGAAAGTATAGAGATTAAGATCTAGAAAGTATAGAGAATGAGATCTAGAAAGAAAGTATAGAGAATGAAATCTAGAAAGTATAGAGAATAAGATCTAGAAAGAAAGTATAGAGAATAGAATCTAGAAAGAAAGTATAGAGAATAAGATCTAGAAAGAAAGTATAGAGAATAGAATCTAGAAAGAAAGTATAGAGAATGAAATCTAGAAAGTATAGAGAATAAGATCTAGAAAGAAAGTATAGAGAATAGAATCTAGAAAGAAAGTATAGAGAATAGAATCTAGAAAGTATAGAGAATAAGATCTAGAAAGAAATTATAGAGAAAAGGATCTAGAAAGAAAGTATAGAGAATAGAATCTAGAAATAAAGTATAGAGAATGATATCTAGAAAGTATGAAGAATAAGATCTAGAAAGAAAGTATAGAGAATAAGATCTAGAAAGAAAGTATAGAGAATAAGACCTAGAAAGAAAGTATAGAGAATGAGATCTAGAAAGTATAGAGAATAAGATCTAGAAAGAAAGTATAGAGAATGAGATCTAGAAAGTATAGAGAATAAGATCTAGAAAGAAAGTATAGAGATTAAGATCTAGAAAGTATAGAGAATGAGATCTAGATAGAAATTATAGAGAAAAGGATCTAGAAAGAAAGTATAGAGAATAAAATCTAGAAATAAAGTATAGAGAATGAGATCTAGAAAGTATAGAGAATAAGATCTAGAAAGAAAGTATAGAGAATGAGATCTAGAAAGTATAGAGAATGAGATCTAGAAAGTATAGAGAATAAGATCTAGAAAGTATAGAGAATAAGACCTAGAAAGAAAGTATAGAGAATGAGATCTAGAAAGTATAGAGAATAAGATCTAGAAAGAAAGTATAGAGAATGAGATCTAGAAAGTATAGAGAATAAGACCTAGAAAGAAAGTATAGAGAATGAGATCTAGAAAGTATAGAGAATGAGATCTAGAAAGAAAGTATAGAGAATAAGATCTAGAAAGAAAATATAGAGAATGAGATCTAGAAAGAAAGTATAGAGAATAAGATCTAGAAAGGAAGTATAGAGAATAAGATCTAGAAAGGAAGTATAGAGAATAAGATCTAGAAAGAAAGTATAGAGAATAAGATCTAGAAAGTATAGAGAATAAGATCTAGAAAGAAAATATAGAGAATAAGATCTAGAAAGGAAGTATAGAGAATAAGATCTAGAAAGGAAGTATAGAGAATAAGATCTAGAAAGAAAGGATAGAGAATAAGATCTAGAAAAAAGGATAGATAATAATTAAGCCTCCACAGGGTAATACGCTAACCACTTTGCCAGCAAAGTGCTCTGAAAATAGAAAGTTTTATAGTTATTCTTGTTTGTTTTAATCTAGAAGTCACGAGCTTCTTCTCTACACAAAGTATAAAGGGAATAATTCAACTTATGCTCCCATATTTGTTACGTAAACAAAATAATGAATTACCAATAGTGCATCAACGAATTGGCTGTTCTATTTCTATTAATTCTTTCTTTGTCAATTACTAGAAATGGGTGTGGGAGAAATAACGTGCACCAGAGTCAGTTGATAGAAGCTTGGGTCAAAATTCTGACTTTTTGTTTTTCTGGAATCCCGTAGATTACTCAATGGGTTAAACGGTAAGTTAAAAAAATAATTTAATGAGAGGTTTTTCAGACATTTTTAATAAACCGAATAATCACGCAGTTCGACTTTATGTGCGACATTTCAGTTCAATAGAATAAAGTTGTTTATAGAAAGGATTCAAGTTTGAACCAATGACGAAAATGTTGGTCACTGGCAGGAATGAAAAAAAACAACAGCTCAGCTAGTTGTTTTTGTTTACAATAATCTTGGAATTAAAAACTCATAAACGGACCCTGTTGGTCAGTTATACTCACACAATACGCTACGTATGATTTAAATTATTTAATAACAGGATTTCCAGTCAAAAGGTTTAACATATATTTTATACATTCCAAACAAAGTCACATTTTGGGAACACCATAAATAAACATGTTCCACTTCTTACAGGGAACATGATAAGTACCTTTTGAACATGTATCACTAAACTGTAGTGTGTGATACATTTTAAAAACTAAAAAGCTATGCACGTATTTACATGAAATCTATCTAAAATTTTGAAAAAAAAAGTCACTCATCAAGGAACTTTAAACAGCACATTCCTTGCAGCTGTTTTTTTTTCGCGGAAGTTTAAAATGCTACATCTTTTTATCTTCGGTTTGTTTGTAAAAAGAACATTGAGTGTATATATGTGTGGGTTTTAAACTCACCCCCGTCGCTATACGCCGTCTGTAGTTGTTTTTTTTTTAGATCTCTTCTAATTTCTAAAGCTTAATTTGAAAATATCAATAAATAAGATCTATAATTAACATTATTAACCTATTATGTTTAGCAGCTATGTAATATTTCTGTATATATCATCATCCCAATCCCCGAACCTGAAGCGCGATCATAGCCTCTTACCACCCAGGACCTGACACAGTCTGAAGGGAGACGTCCCGGAGATTTCAGCTCCTATCGCCTCAGCGTGGTGCCTCCGTGGAAACGTCTTATTGGGGAAGCACAAAGGCTAAGAACGAGAGCTAACATAGCCTCCAGTAGGCTACCACACGTATGTTCTAGCGAGCTGTACATACATATTGTGAGGATTGACCTGGGTTTACTGTCCAGTCTCATCATGGCGCCCGGGTGGAAACGGTCGTAGGAGGGGACGACTAGGCCAAATGGGAAGTAAAACATGGCTCCTCTGCGGGAGTGCCTAAGAGGGTGCGAGAGCATTCTCATTGCACTGTGCGGGGATGTAAAAAAGCTCCCGCAGCGATTTATCAACATCCAGGCCCCGTCCCTCAAGGGTCCGTTGCATAAATGGCGTGTCCCGCACTGTTAGCCTGGCACAGTATACGAATACGACGGGGGTCACAGTGGTGCGGCCTTCGGACACGTCTCTAGTCCGCGAGCCTGAAGTGTCCGTGTCCATTGGAAGTGAACGCAAAATTAAACTCATATTTAACCCCGAGTCTCACCCCCGTCAGACAGGGTGGCGGGAAGGAGAAACTCGCCGTGGGCTCGGTCTCCAGCCTTCGCATAGGAGGAGGAACATATGACGTTAACTCGTGTCTCGAATAGATAATTGGGGGGGGGGGAGGCTCCTGACAGGAATATCGGGGAAGAGTCAACGTCCAATCCTGACCACGGGACAAAATACTTTCCCTGGTCAAAGGTTCATAAAAGGGATTTGTCTAGAACCTTTTTGGACACTTCGAAGAGGAGGGATACACCATTAAGTTTTGTTACGTCGGTGAAAGTCCAGGACTATAAAGGTTTGTTACACCTGCGTCAAGTTGGAGATTTGCTGCTGGCGGCCCATATCCTAACAGTGATGGCTTTGAAGGAAATAAGGAGAAACAACTTGGAAAACTCCCAAACAGACATGAATGCTTTTCAAACAGACATGAATGCTTTTCAAACAGACATAAATGCTTATCAAACAGACATGAATACTTTTCAAAGGGTTTCCTATTATTGAAATCAATTTGTATTCGTACTGTTAATTGTGATTCATTTCACTTCTATGATCTTAAAGAAGAAAAAAAGCTGAACTCAATTGCGCATGAAATAAATAGAGTCCAAGACAAATTGTTGAATATACAAATAAATGAATGGATTTAATTCGGCCTCAGCCCAACACTTCCATATCTGAAAATAAATGACTTGGCTATCAGCAACAATACAATAGTGTAAACATGAAAAAACAAAATTGTTTAATGATTTCAACATGAATAATGATTCAAACAAATGAAGCACAAAAAAACAATAGAACATTTTGGAATAGTACATTCTAGAATAGAACATTTTGGTTAAGAAGTTGAAATCAACATTTTAAAACTAAAACCTTCCCATGAAAAAAAAACGACTTTTTATTTGAATATTGACATGTTCACAATTAAAGTTTTGAAGATTATTTAAAATGCTCATATTTTGATTTGGAAAAAAAAAGGATTTATTCATTAAAATTTTAACAAATAGATCAAATACATCTAAACTAAAGACTTACTTATGTCATTGAATCATTCATGACAAGACATTCTCTCAAAGTAACTCACACCTTTTCTTGACGTGACATTCTATCAAGCAATCTATTTCTGATATACATCAAAGAAGAGTTCACAATCATCCAGTTTTCCAAATTTCTTTTTGAAATGGCGCTAAAGAGTCACCAGGGGCCAAGATAATGTAACTCTGTCGGTCGTCATGGTTACTAAAGCAACAAGTCTAAACACTTGGAACTTGAGCAGAGAAAGTCAGTTTTTTTTCCAAAGCTTTAAACTGAAAAAAAACAAAACAAAGATATAAAGGTATTAAAACATACGGTGCTAGAAGATATTGATAGATATTTATGGAAGGCCTATTAAAACATACTGTGTTAGAAGTGATTGATATGTATTTATGGACGGCCTATTAAATCATACTGTGTTAGAAGTGATTGATATGTATTTATGGACGGCTTATTAAAAGCAATCTTTTAGTCTTAGGATGAGAGGTAAAGGGAGACAAACATCATGCAACTCTTACAAAAATCGTAATCTATTCCAATGCAGTATTAAGAAGAAATAACGAACCCATCTTTGGACAACACATAATGTGAATTCTTCGTCTTCATTCTTTGGACAGTCGTTTTTACCATCACAAATCATAGAATCCGTCAGACATTTGGAAGGGTTTGTAGGACAGGTCATTAGTTTAACTCCATCTTGACCAGTTGGGCAAGTGAACTTTTGTTTGGACTTAGAAAGAAGTTTTTGGCTACTTGGAATTGCTGAGAAAGAGAAAATGTTTTGTTTTTTTTAGTAAAGATGGAAATCTAGTAAACATATAGATGTAGTAAACATATTCAGTGGCGTCACTAGGGTCGGTGTCATCCGGTAAGCTCAGTGTGTCCTCCCCGTCCCAAGGAAAAAAATCTTTCTCTAAAAAAACAATTATTGTTTTTATTTTGTTTCTTTATATTGAGCTTCAGAAACTCTTTCTCCTGGTGTCTACAACGTATTGTTTTTCTCTTAATAGGAAGATTTCAAGTCAAATAGAATTAAATTAAGAAAGTTTGGGACATGTTGATACTAAACTGAAAGACATTCAAGGTTGTATTTTCGAAAAGTGCATTTTTTCCAACTTGGGTGTCACCCCCCTGGTCGATGTCACCTGGTGCACCCGCACCCCGCTTCCTCTTAGTGACCGCACTGAACATATTTAGTAAACGTACAGATATAATAAACATACAGAGCTAGTAAATATATATATATACACATGGGCGTAGTCAGGATTTTTTTTCGGGGGTACGCCAAATATATATATATATGTGTTTGTGTGTGTGTACATAATTAATCTTTATTACATTCTGCCCCTTCATTCTTTCGGAAGACGTTTGTTGTACCCCCCTAGAATATGTTCTTCCTGAAGTTAGGGGGAAATTGTAAACTCCCCGCCATTGCTAGGAAAGGAGTCTGTGAGCTTCCTCAGCCTCCAAGCACTAGTTCTGAAATGGAAAGCCAACAAAATGCATATTTTGAGGTATCTACAGTGGATTATTCTGCTATTAAAAATTTTTATTTAATAAACCTAATCTGCTATTCTTACTTACTTAGAGCCTCCCGCGCAGTCCGGCTCATTGGGCGGGAAACTGCTTCTACAAAAATCTGTCACTGGCAATGTCTGAAGCGTCTTCCCACCTGCTTTGAGGACCTCTATAAAAGTGTGGCGCCAAGTTGTACGAGGATGTTTCTGTTTGCGCTTTCCTCGCAATGGCCTCCATTTCATCGCAACTCTTATTTTGCGTAATCAATTTTGTCCCGCAAACCTCATGCGACGCCCTGTAACAACCTTACTAAGGGGTCGACTCCCAGTTCGGCATAGGATTTCCTTGATTTAGATCTCTATAAATGACTTCTAAAATCCACCTTAGCCATCTTTGTTGAGCCACATTTAGTATTTTTCCATTTTGGCAGATGACTATTCACTGTTTTTTATTAATGGAGCTCAGCCACTGGTAGAAACTTGTAACCTTTCTTGGCCACGCTCTTGGCATTAGGTGACTGTAGTTTGCATTAGGTTTTAGATCCAAAAGGGAAGTTTTATCGTCAAAATCATCTATTGGGGGTTTTTAAACTAAAAAATCTTTGGAATTTAAAAAAAAATTCAAAAACCCCCTTAGATAGAATTTAGTGACTGTAGTTTGCTTTAGAATAATATTGAAGAAAGAGGTTTCAACCTCAAAACTCTCTGTAGAAGGATTTTAAACTCAAAACCATCTGGAGGGCTTTGAAACTTTCTAAAAAAGCCATCTGGAGGAGGGGGTTTAAACTCAAAACCTCCCTAAGCTTGGCTACGCTCGTAGAATTTTTATTGTGTAATTTGCTTTTATTTTATAGAGAAGAGAAATTTTTTAGCATCAATGCCTGCTGAAAAAAAAACTTTGGCTACACTCATAGCATTTTGAGTGTGCAATTTTCTTTGTCTTATACTGAAGAGGTTGTTTTTTTTCATGTGTCAAACATAGACATAAATAAATATAGACTGGCCGATTAAAGAGTTTTATGAAACGAAAATTTGTAACTTGCAATTTTGTGTACTTTATTAAACAGCATTTATGAGCAGTATAAAAGTGAAGTATTCATATATATTGTAAATAAGGAGGCAGTGTAATTTTGTTTAATCTCCAAGAATGAAGATCATGCAATTTTTCATAATTCGGAAATCCGAATACAATAGATATACTTGTTTTCAAGTTACATGAAGTTATTTCCTTTGGCCAGTCTATATTTATTTATGTCTATGGTGTCTAAGTAAAAAACTATCTTTGTGATTTTTGGCACATCGGCACAATTTAGGCCATGTCGTCAAAAACAACTATCTTTGCAAAGTGTAGTTCTTAAAATTAGATCTAGATCCTTTCAATCTTGTCTCATGTAAACATGGCTATACGACCTAGATCCATGAAATAGTCATACTTTAATATAGTTGGGCAACTTTATTTTGAGAGTCTTAATCTTGTTTTAGGGCTCTACTTTACATGCCCTATTGTTTCAGTTAGTAGCCAAGAAACATTTATGCCTAGTTTAAACAAGATTGGTCACACGGTTTTGATTTCTATGCGGGACATACACACATATTATATGTACATACATACATACGCCTTTCTTTCTGCGTTACAGTATAGATATATATGGCTCCTTAGGTCTCGGAACTGGGAAGACAATGGTTGCGCCCAGATGAGTCACTGGTTTTGAATTCGTCAAGAGACGGGGCAGAAACTTGGTGTGGCTAATCAAGCCAATTCTGAAGCGGCAGATTTTTGCCACAGTTCGAGCATATATATGCATCTGTTTGAGGGCTAGTTGACAGGGCAACTTTTTTTTTCTTTCTCTTTACTAACAATTTACTATCTAGTAAATATATGTAGATCTAGTCAACATATAGATCTAGTCAACATATAGATCTAGTCAGCATATAGATCTAGTCAACATATAGATCTATAGATCTAGTCAACATATAGATCTAGTCAACATATAGATCTAGTCAACATATAATAATAATGGAGTTTCTTCTATTCCGAACATTAGAGGAATGCAGCGTTCAGTCGGCGAACTGAATGTCTTCGTCTCGAATCTTTCTTGAGACATGATTTTGCAGATTTGATGATGTTAGCACTTTGTTGCAAGACTTAGATGCAAAACTGCTAGATTCCAAGATTCACTGACTGACTTGCACTGCAGCTTTGTATTAATGGCAACGATTTGTCATTTTTAAATAATGTGTAAGTACCTTCGTGGTCCCCGTCATAAAGCAGAGATTGGAATCCTCACCCACGTAAATAGCTTCAGAGAATTTCAGAATTTACGCGTTTGATATGTATTACCAAAATGATTTTGAAATGGACTAAAATGTCTATTACCTTTAAGATTACTTACAGTTTTGTTTTTGTATTTTGCCACCTTGTACTTCTGATTGTTGATAGAGTTGTTTCATTTTCTTGGGACCTAAATCTAAATAGATAAGAGACAGAATTAGCCATACAAAGAACAGTTTTTTATACTTTTATAAAACTAAAAAAACAACATATAAAACTATATTTTTAAAGATGAAAACTTGTATAGAACTTCTAAGGCGATTCTTTTCTCTTCATGACTAATGAATATAGAACTTCTAGGGCGATTCTTTTCTCTTCATGACTAATGAATATAGAACTTCTAAGGCGATTCTTTTCTCTTCATGACTAATGAATATAGAACTTCTAAGGCGATTCTTTTCTCTTCATGACTAATGAATATAGAACTTCTAAGGCGATTCTCTTCTCTTCATGACTAATGAATATAGAACTTCTAGGGCGATTCTTTTCTCTTCATGACTAATGAATATAGAACTTCTAGGGCGATTCTTTTCTCTTCATGACTAATGAATATAGAACTTCTAAGGCGATTCTCTTCTCTTCATGACTAATGAATATAGAACTTCTAGGGCGATTCTTTTCTCTTCATGACTAATGAATATAGAACTTCTAAGGCGATTCTCTTCTCTTCATGACTAATGAATATAGAACTTCTAGGGCGATTCTTTTCTCTTCATGACTAATGAATATAGAACTTCTAGGGCGATTCTTTTCTCTTCATGACTAATGAATATAGAACTTCTAAGGCGATTCTTTTCTCTTCATGACTAATGAATATAGAACTTCTAGGGCGATTCTTTTCTCTTCATGACTAATGAATATAGAACTTCTAAGGCGATTCTTTTCTCTTCATGACTAATGAATATAGAACTTCTAGGGCGATTCTTTTCTCTTCATGACTAATGAATATAGAACTTCTAAGGCGATTCTCTTCTCTTCATGACTAATGAATATAGAACTTCTAGGGCGATTCTTTTCTCTTCATGACTAATGAATATAGAACTTCTAAGGCGATTCTTTTCTCTTCATGACTAATGAATATAGAACTTCTAGGGCGATTCTTTTCTCTTCATGACTAATGAATATAGAACTTCTAGAGCGATTCTCTTCTCTTCATGACTAATGAATATAGAACTTCTAAGGCGATTCTTTTCTCTTCATGACTAATGAATATAGAACTTCTAGGGCGATTCTTTTCTCTTCATGACTAATGAATATAGAACTTCTAGGGCGATTCTCTTCTCTTCATGACTAATGAATATAGAACTTCTAGGGCGATTCTTTTCTCTTCATGACTAATGAATATAGAACTTCTAGAGCGATTCTTTTCTCTTCATGACTAATGAATATAGAGCTTCTAGAGCGATTCTTTTCTCTTCATGACTAATGAATATAGAACTTCTAGGGCGATTCTCTTCTCTTCATGACTAATGAATATAGAACTTCTAAGGCGATTCTTTTCTCTTCATGACTAATGAATATAGAACTTCTAGAGCGATTCTTTTCTCTTCATGACTAATGAATATAGAACTTCTAGAGCGATTCTTTTCTATACATGACTAATGAATATAGAGCTTCTAGAGCGATTCTTTTCTCTTCATGACTAATGAATATAGAACTTCTAAGGCGATTCTTTTCTCTTCATGACTAATGAATATAGAACTTCTAGGGCGATTCTTTTCTCTTCATGACTAATGAATATAGAACTTCTAAGGCGATTCTTTTCTCTTCATGACTAATGAATATAGAACTTCTAGGGCGATTCTTTTCTCTTCATGACTAATGAATATAGAACTTCTAAGGCGATTCTTTTCTCTTCATGACTAATGAATATAGAACTTCTAGAGCGATTCTCTTCTCTTCATGACTAATGAATATAGAACTTCTAGGGCGATTCTTTTCTCTTCATGACTAATGAATATAGAACTTCTAGAGCGATTCTTTTCTCTACATGACTAATGAATATAGAGCTTCTAGAGCGATTCTTTTCTCTTCATGACTAATGAATATAGAACTTCTAGAGCGATTCTTTTCTCTTTATGACTAAAGAATATAGAACTTCTAGAGCGATTCTTTTCTCTTTATGACTAAAGAATATAGAACTTCTAGAGCGATTCTTTTCTCTTTATGACTAAAGAATATAGAGCTTCTAGAGCAATGTTAGATTGAAAGAAAAAAGGAAGCTTTTTTTACCCGCCACATCCACTCTGCCCCATCCCCCTCCTGGTAATATTGTACTGTTAGACTTTTAGATCTAGTGTTTGAAGACGATGCGTAAAATGTTCCTGAACATTAATCCATGATTAATCTATTAAAATCTTGACTACTATAATGTTTACACTCGGAATACCCTATGTACATATAATATGTGTGTATGTCACGCATAGAAATCAAAACCGTGTGACAAATCTTGTTTAAACTAGGCATAAATGTTTCTTGGCTACTAACTGAAACAATAGGGCATGTAAAGTAGAGCCCTAAAACAAGATTAAGACTCTCAAAATAAAGTTGCCCAACTATATTAAAGTATGACTATTTCATGGATCTAGGTCGTATAGCCATGTTTACATGAGACAAGATTGAAAGGATCTAGATCTAATTTTAAGAACTACACTTTGCAAAGATAGTTTTTTACTTAGACACCATAGACATAAATAAATATAGACTGGCCAAAGGAAATAACTTCATGTAACTTGAAAACAAGTATATCTATTGTATTCGGATTTCTGAATTATGAAAAATTGCATGATCTTCATTCTTGGAGATTAAACAAAATTACACTGCCTCCTTATTTACAATATATATGAATACTTCACTTTTATACTGCTCATAAATGCTGTTTAATAAAGTACACAAAATTGCAAGTTACAAATTTTCGTTTCATAAAACTCTTTAATCGGGTATTCCGAGTTTAAGATACATAATTTCTCGTTCTCTAGCCAAATTTAAATTTATTTCTTTTTTATTTTGAAAAGGAGAACGAACAAACTGATAACGAACAAACTGATAACGAACAAACTGATAACGAACAAACTGATAACGATAAAATTCGAGCTTTCCCCGATGTAGCCAACAAGCTATTAATTCTTTTCAATAAACAGCAACAGAGCTGTTTTCTAGATCGGTGTCCAGGTTTTGCCTAACCAGAAAGTTTTAGGTTCTACGCAGAGAGAAGTTGTAATGATATTGTAAAAAACTAACAAAATGTTTTTCTTAGCATCAATTGATACCTTTACCATTAGAAATACAAAACATGTTACCCAGTTCAAGATAAAAGTCACAAAGTATAAGATACAAGTCACCAACTACAAGATACAAGTCACCAAGTGCAGGATACGAGTTACCAAGTAAAAGAAAATTAAATATTACAAAGAAAGTTTATTTTTTCACTCACTCAAACTCAACTGCGGCCTCCGAAGGGTAAACCCATGGGTCAATGCAAGTAAGATAAGATAAGATAAGATAACTTTTATTGATCCAATCAAATGGAAATTCGGTTAGACTACAATTGACAACCTCAGCGTAACTACTGTACAATAACAATATAGATGCACAATATAGATGCACATACGAACGACATTCACACACGAAAAACACATACACACTCATAAGCAGCGCTTTCTAAATAGATTTCTATGAACTTCTCTCTGTGTAAAACGTCATGTTTCATTATTTTCAACGTGAATATAGCAATTTTTGAAATATAAAAACCCCAATACTTCCTCCATCCAAACAAATGTGATTCTGTTGCTTGATGGGTTGGCGTTGTTGGGAATATTGTTGTAACTGTAGATGCGACACGGGGGTACCTTGTATCCAGCTGACACATGTGACTCTTTAGGAAAATACTGTGGTGTGAACACTTCGCTTGCAAATCACTGTCGATATGATTGTCTAGAAAGCACTGGTGACAAGTCTGTGGTGTTTCAATCACTTTTGAGAAGGCCTTAAGGGAGACCTTATGGAAAGAGAAAGAGAGACAGAGAGTAGGAATCATCACGATTCAATATAGCAGGACAATCTGGATCAGTGAGTCCAGAGTGGAGTTTAGGTAAAGTACAGCTCATGACGGGATTGTGAGTCCAGTACGAGTTGTGTACAGCAGCACGGTTCTCTACATTGAAGTAACTGTACAATTAGACGTTTTATTTTTCCTTGTGTACATTAGTGGCTGTTAATTTATTACACTCAATTAAGAATCACGTTATTTTGAGTGCAAGCTGTCAAGTTTTGAGTTACATTGTTTACTAAGAGACAGAGAGTCATAGCAATATCATAATCATCATCATCTTTTGTTGTAGGGTACTGTGACAGTTTGCGTAACCAAACCTTTTCATAAGTATTCAATGAAATTCTTATTTTTAATGAAGAATTGGTTCAGTTGCCTAACGGATGGGATCAAATGATCTAATTAATGGTTGACCTAAGGACAAAGGTAATGGTGAATTGCCACTCTCTCAGGCATTGCCTGTGAAAGAGGCCCGTTTTGAGTTAGTTTAATCAAGTGTCTAAAATGCCTTTGGCTACATATTTCAGGTGAGATGTACTGTTCTAGGATTATATAAGTCAACATGGCCAACCGACGGGCACCTAACAGTTAAGAATAATTTAAATTTTAAAAACACTCCAATGTTCAATGCTCAACTAACGGCTGACGTAGAAACTAGTGAGGAGGAGAAGTGAGGGGGGGGGGTAAGCAGTAAGACAAGATCAACCTGAAGCAATGAGTGAGGGGTAAGCAGTAAGACAAGATCAACCTGAAGCAATGAGTGAGGGGTAAGCAGTAAGACAAGATCAACCTGAAGCAATGAGTGAGGGGTAAGCAGTAAGACAAGATCAACCTGAAGCAATGAGTGAGGGGTAAGCAGTGCTAAACTCTTTAGTACCACCAAGAGCTTCTCTTTGAAATTGACGAGTAGATCGAGAGGCCTCCATGACTTTTGAAAAAAAAAGAGAAAACATGAACACTGAAAGAGAATTTTAAAAAGTAAAAAAGTTCTATACAAATACTAATGTATATATCAATATAATCGATACTTTCATTTACACACACGCACACATACATACACACATATGATACATTTATTTACACACATACACGTTCATTTACACACACATACACGTTCATTTACACACACACATACACACACATGACACTTTCATTTACACATACACACACGATACTTTCATTTACACACACATACACACATGATACTTTCATTTACACACACACATACACACACGATACTTTTATTTATAAACACACACATACACACACATGATACGTTTATTTTCACACACACATACACGCACATGATACTTTAATTTACACACACATACACATGATACTTTTATTTAAACACACACACATGATACTTTGGTTAACCTCTCCTTTTCTTATTTGTTTTCCACTTTAACAAACACATATCTAAGTTTTAGGCAAAAGTAAATTTGTTTAAGAATCAAAGGATAAACTCATACAAATTAATATTATATATTAATTATTACAAATACATTTAGTCTCATTTTCTTCTTTCTTTTATTTACAAAGTATATTTTTTTTAAACTGGAGGCCCTTCATGAGACTGAAGTCGGCTGCAAGGTCTGCACTGCACGTAGGCTTCAAATTTAAATGAAACCAAAGACAACACATCAGCAATTAGAGATCATGCATCTCTTACAACAGGTAACCCATGAAGCCAGCATCAAACATTGAACGAACAGAACTTGAATTTCACAAACCAAAATGAATGACATATAAGTCAACTATGTCACAAACAACTAAGTCAACTATTCAACATATGACTATTTCATGAAATCAATAGACGTCACTAAACAACAAGGTTTGCTTTCAATTGTCTTCTTTAATCCAAACCTCAAACTGTTACAAAATGTTTCAACCCTAACCTATATAACAAGTTTGTTTTAATCAACTCTCTCTCTCCCAAACAGTCGGAGCACACAAAAGATTGATAAAGATCTCATAGGGAAAAAAGATATTTTAGGCAACTTGGATTATAGAAGTGTGTTGACTTATAGACAAATATCACGTCTAGCTTATTGATAGACTCCAAGTCTTTCACTAGCTCAGAGACCAGTAACAGACTATTCAAACAAGAGAATTTCTTTAAGTTCTAGTTTGAACTGAAATGTACAGACTAGATAAATAGAAAGAGTTTATTGAGCTACTGACTTTACTAATTTGCTTTATCAGTCAAAAACTAACTACAAAGTTTTTAACCTTATTGGAATCTTAGGATTCCAATGCATATAAAAAAAATTAACTTTCCAAATGTGGGAAAAGGAACTCAAAATTTATTACGAATTATCAAGATCAGGTAAAAATATAATGAGAGTAACATACCATGTCCATCCCTCAGCCATCTTTCACCTCATCTACCTCATCTCTCACCTCCTCTACATCACCTCTCACCTCCTCTACCTCATCTCTCACCTCCTCTACATCATCTCTCACCTCCTCTACATCGTTTCTCATCTCATCTCTCACCTCCTCTACATCATCTCTCACCTCCTCTACCTCATCTCTCACCTCCTCTACATCATCTCTCACCTCCTCTACATCGTTTCTCACCTCCTCTACATCAATTCTCACCTCCTCTACATCATCTCTCACCTCCTCTACATCATCTCTCACTTCATCTCTCACCTCCTGTACCTCATCTCTCGCTTCATCTACCTCATCTCTCTCTTCATCTCTCAACTCCTCTACCTCATCTCTCATCTCCTCTACCTCATCTCTCACCTCCTCTACCTCATTTTTCACCTCATGTCATAATCATCACTTACACATTTCTTACCCACTAGCGGATCCAGAATTTTTTAATGGGGGTTGGGAGTTGCATTTTTTCTAAACCCTAACGCCTAGTAAACCCTAGGTATAAACGCAAACACACATCACTTATATATTTATTTATGTATTTATCAAGAGAAAGACAAACTATTGTAAGAAGTCTACTTCTACTCATGGTGCATACCAGCGCACTGTTAGACACAACGCATGAACTGTTGACATTCCATGGCCCCACCTGGTATCTTCGTATATTTTCTATTTACTAACGATTTCATTGGAGATTGGTAGGGACTTAATGGGTTTAACTATGGGATGTGTGGCCGAGAGACTAAGCAGGCTTCAACTTGGCTTCGCTGCCTATCAAGGGGACTCGAGGTTTAACATCCGATTCAAGCAGAGTTGTGTTTACTGAACGCCTAAAGGCAGCACGGAAACAGATACCCCTTTCCCCCCCCCCCCCCCCCCCCCCACTGGTTCACAAATGACATTGGATTATAGAGCTTTGAACATGCTCTAAGCATGTCGGTTACGCTATTAAAAGCTTTTTTTAAATATCAATAAACAGCTTTTATCATATAAATATGTAACTAATTCTGCCAACAAACTGGGATTTCTACTGAAAAATTGGACCGCGGAATCGATGTTATCACCCCCTCCCACCGCCGCACCTAATAGGTAAACATACTAGAGGTGGGGCGACATAATCTTAAAATAGTTAAAATATATAGTTAGTATTAGTAGTATTATTAGTATAGTAGTGATATATTATTAGTATAGTAGTGATATAGTATCAACATAAGGAAGGAATTCGTGTGTAAATTGTGTGATACTAAAATTCGCCCGCCCACACCCCGTTCGTGAAGGGTCTGTCAAGCTCTCCTGACACGATCAGTGATAACCTCCGGCCAAGTCAAAATACGACGACCCTAGTTCTGGAAGAAAAAATGGAGTTCCACCAGAGCAAC
Organism: Biomphalaria pfeifferi; assembly: GCA_030265305.1. Classification (NCBI taxonomy): domain Eukaryota; kingdom Metazoa; phylum Mollusca; class Gastropoda; family Planorbidae; genus Biomphalaria; species Biomphalaria pfeifferi. The sequence continues at coordinate 85,054 of JASAOG010000138.1, forward strand.
CCGCTCGTCCTTCAAAGCTGCATACTTTCTAAAAGAATGATGGAGTGACTGGCGCCACTATACCTCATTAAAAAGAACTGTATGAACAACTGGGAATCACTCTGCTAGAGCTATTTCCCCTACATTTCATGTTGGTATCTTTTTTTTTTAATGCGTTAATTTTTTGTGCATAAAATTCCATATTTACAAAAGCTAAATCAAACAAAATCACCATGTTTCAAATCTCCATGTGTCAAATCGCCAGGTTTCTGCTGGAATGAAATGTGAATTTTTTTCAGTCAAAATTAAATCACAATGTTCCAATTGGGATCAAATGCCAAGTTTCTTTAAAATTAAATCACCACGTTTCTGCTGGAATAAAAAGTCAAATGTCTAAATATTTCGTTTTTTGCTAGTGTTCAACTCGTCTTTCAGATCAAGTTACACACAGGCAATGTTAAGTAGATTCAACAATAGGGAGTCATTAGCAATGATATCAACAAACTAATTTGAAATTATCTTAACAAACTATCCAGTTAAAGACAATAAAATTGTTAATAGATAGATAGATAGATAGATAGATAGATAGATAGATAGATAGACAGACAGATAGATAGATAGATAGATAGATAGACAGACAGACAGATAGATAGATAGATAGATAGATAGATAGATAGATAGATAGATAGATAGATAGATAGATAGATAGATAGATAGATAGATAGATAGATAGATAGACCTAAGACAAAGAAGAGAAGAGGGCAGAGGCTGACAGAAAGGTTAAAACCAACCAGTGCATTCAATGTCTTTCTATTGACCAACGTCCCCAAGTCTTGTGGTGCTCTGTTCATAAGCTCTCAGTTGATAAAGTGCATTTAACATTTCTAACCATCATCATCATCTCGCTAGCACCCATTGATGAACATAGAGGAATTTATTAAGTAGAGAACTAAGGCCTACAGACTTCTATTTAAACAATGGGTAATTTGTGCCTTTATTGATATTCCACGCGCCAATTGGCAGCACACGGCATGAGGACAAAGACAAACTTGTTCCCGCCAGAAATAGTCCCTGATAATCTCGCAGCACGTTGGTATCTGTGCTTAAACAAAGTGATTACACAGTTGAACCATTGAATGGTCATTCTTCATTTGGAACAGAAAACAAAAACGACTTTGTTTACTTGATTGTGACTTTATGAGATTTATTTTTAATTCCCACAGTATAACAGGAAATTGACTTTACTAGCACTACGTGTTTCAACCATAAAGAAGACAGCATGTCGTAAACATACCTACATCAAAATCACATTAATTATTTAATATCTCTAAAATAGCAAGGAGATCATTAGTTAGTGATGTCTCAAACTTCAGTACCACACGATATTATCACTTATTCTAGCACATCTGAACTAGAGATTAAACACATCAGAGTATTAGGGAATGTCTCAAACAAAACTTGTCTTCAAGACAAATCGCGTCTCTCAGTTCACGTGTCTGTTCATCATACACTAACAAGCAACAGAAACAAATCATTTAAGAAGCTGATGACTTTTTGACTTGATCAGAGTTTGAATTTTCTAGTTCGGGGAGTCACCAGACTTGGAATTATTCAAAGGCAGTACTGGAGGTGTGGGGGCTGAGGGGTAGATCACTTGGCTTCCGAATCGAGATCTGGAATCCTCATGAATATTGGGATTTTTAATTTCGGGATCTTTGAGTAGCCCTGAGTCCACCCAGCTCTAATTGGTACCTGACATTAGTTGGGGAAAGTAAAGGCAGCTGGTTGTTGTGCTGGCCACCTAACACCCTCGGCCACAGAAACAAATGACCTTTACAAAAGTGCTTCCTAAAATTAACGGGCCAAAAGTATGAGAGCGTGTATGTGATGGGATAGTATTATGAAGCGGGTCTTTCCTTATCAAGTCTAAAGTCTAAGTGGTGGAAATGACGATGAGCAGGTAAAAAGAAAATGGAGGATCCAGGGAGCGAAAGAAAGAAATAGGAAAGGAAAGAGCGAGCCGTGGTATTTCATTGTAACAGATTCACGGGCTAATCAGACGCGTTTATAAAAATAAAAAAAAAACAGAAGGGGTAGTTTCAGGCATAATCAATAATATAAGCTTATGAACGAATCAACGGGCGTAGCTGGTGTGTGGTGGACAACAAGAGAACAACTAGTGAACATCTAGTGGATAACTAGTGGACAAATACTGGACATCTAGTGGATAACAAGTGGAAAACTACTGGACAACTAGTGGACAATTATTGGACACATAGTGGACATATTGTGGACAAAAAAACAACTAGTGGCCACCTATTTAACAACTAGTGGACAATTATTGGATAACTATTTTCTTCTAGCCCACAATCTATATGAGACGACACATGCGTGAATTTATTGCCTCGGCGAATTTGTTATTTCTTTCATTATTTTCTTCCGTTTCAGAATTACTTTACTAAACAAGTTGACTTGTAGAATTGGGTGGGGGTACTTTACTAAACAAGTTGACTTGTAGAATTGGGTGGGGGTACTTTACTAAACAAGTTGACTTGTAAAATTGGGTGGGGGTACTTTACTAAACAAGTTGACTTGTAGAATTGGGTGGGGGTACTTTACTTAACAAGTTGACTTGTAGAATCGGGTGGGGGTACTTTACTTAACAAGTTGACTTGTAGAATTGGGTGGGGGTACTTTACTTAACAAGTTGACTTGTAGAATTGGGTGGGGGTACTTTACTTAACAAGTTGACTTGTAGAATTGGGTGGGGGTACTTTACTTAACAAGTTGACTTGTAGAATTGGGTGGGGGTACTTTACTTAACAAGTTGACTTGTAGAATTGGGTGGGGGTACTTTACTTAACAAGTTGACTTGTAGAATTGGGTGGGGGTACTATACTTAACAAGTTGACTTGTAGAATTGGGTGGGGGTACTTTACTTAACAAGTTGACTTGTAGAATTGGGTGGGGGTACTTTACTTAACAAGTTGACTTGTAGAATTGGGTGGGGGTCAGATAGATAAGTACCTCTTAAACTAAACAATGGACCCATTCTCTCCTCTGGTCAGATAGATGAGTACCTCTTAGACTAAGCAATGGACCCATCCTCTTCTCTGGTCAGATAGATGAGTACCTCTTAGATTAAGCAATGGACCCATCCTCTCATCTGATCAGATAGATGAGTACCTCTTAGACTAAGCAATGGACCCATCCTCTTCACTGGTCAGATAGATGAGTACCTCTTAGACTAAGCAATGGACCCATCCTTTCATCTGATCAGATAGATGAGTACCTCTCAGACTAAGCAATGGACCCATTCTCTCATCTGGTCAGATAGATGAGTATCTCTTAGACTAAGCAATGGACCCACCCCTTTCTCTGGTCAGATAGATGAGTACCTCTTAGACTAAGCAATGGACCCATCTTCTTCTCTGGTCAGACAGAACTTTATTCCGGTAACAAAATGTGAGTTTGAGTTTTAAGTTTTTTGGCACATCGGCACACTTTATGCCATGTCGTGCCCGTAATCCCTAAAAGGTTACTCTCCCTTCATACCACAAGAGCTAAATTTTATTTAGTTAAGTCATTAAAAACAAGGTCTATTAACAGTTAAAATAGTAAAGGTAGGTAATTTAGTAAAAATCTTTTGTAAATATTATATGTTCACAATTTTACAAATCAAATCTTCGTAGACAACCCCATCTCCCGGGAGGACAAAGCCCAGTACCTTCCCAGGTTCGACACTATCGAACAGTGTTTTTAAGTGTTGCGCTCTAAAAAAAAATGTTCTCCTAATATCCTGGTATCTGGGGCAATCTATGAGGATATGATCCACCGTGAAGGGAGTGAGTGATGTAGGTGTGGCCAATCCTGAGTCTGGACATGGTCGTTCTTCCACGCCTTGTCAGACCCTTAGATGTGGGCCGCCACCTGACATCCGCCAAAATCTGTCTGTCTTTCCTCCCTTATTTTGACTTTTTGGAATTCTGGCGTGTAGTGTGCAGTGGATAATTTATCTGCTATTGAGGATGCAAGGCAGTCAGCTATATCTCTAGGGGACGTAACTGTTTGTCCTTGGTTTTTCAAATACCCTATTGCATTTGATTCTTTCTCTTAGATCCGCCTTACTGCCTTCCAAACCACTCTAGCAGAAGTTTTGGCATTCAGACTGCTAACAAAATTTCTCCAGGAATTCCTTTTTGGCTGACCGTATGGTTTGTCTAGCCTTTGCTCTAGCTATCCTGAATAGCTTTAGATTTTCCTGGGAAAGATTCTTTATAAATGCAGCCAGCCGTTTTTTTCCTATCGCCAATAACACTTTAGCAAGCTTTATCAAACCATGCTTTGCTAGGCCGTTTTGGATTTGCTGATGTTAGGGGAACAACTTTCCAGGCAATATTAAGTAGCTTGCTAGCAAAGGTATCAGCTGGATTCTGTTCATTATGGATATTTTCTGTGATATCTTTTTTGAAATTGTTCCCAATCAGCTTTATTCAGCTTCCCCCCTCTGAGGTCGTCCCAATGATGATTGGGAAGTGATCACTTCCTCGTAGATCACTACTTAGTAACCACTTAAAATCGCCGAGAAGTCCGGGGACGCATACGGTGAGAGATCCAGTTCCTGTGTATGTAAGTCGGTGATGCATCAGTAAGTATGCATAAATCATGTTGGAGGAAGATATCCTCCAGCATACGACCTCTTGTGTCAGTATTGTTGGATCCCCACATGGTGTTATGGGCATTGAAATCCCCAAGAATTATTTAGGGCCGAGGGAGTTGTTTTATGAGGTTCTCCATATCTGTTGGGTTCAATGGAGCGTCTGGAGGTAGATACTGGCTGCAGCAAGTGATAACCTTGTGTAGGGTTATCGTCATGGGGGGTCGGAATTTAGTGACTGTTTATCTGCTTTGATTTTGTTTATTTTAGGTGATATTTTAATACTAAACTATCACTTGCCCTAGCGCCGCAAAAGAGGTTTTGAGTTTAAAACCCCTACCAAGGGGGTTCGAGTTTAAAACCCCCCTTCCAGGAGTTTTCGCAGTTTAATTCCCTTCTTCTATAACACAAAACAAACAAAAAATGCAAACGACAATCCCCCAAATTTCACGCGCACAGTTAATTAGATTTTGATTTTTAAACCCCCTCCAAAATTTACGATAAACCCCCTCTTCAATATAAAAAAAGAAAATTACACTCTAAATTCTATGAGCGTAGCCAAAGGGCTTTGAGTTAACCCCCACCCCCTCTTCAGTAGGGTTTGGAAGCTAAAAAATACTTCTTCAATGACCGGTATAAAAAAAAAACACAAATTATACACTCAAAATTTTATGAGCGTAGCTAAATGGGTTTGAAGGTAAAAAAAAATACCTCTTTGAGTGGCCTTTAAAGCTAAAAAATACCTATTCAATATAAAAAAAAAAAGAAAATTACAAACTCAGAAATCTATGAGCGTAGCCAAAGGAGTTTTGAGGTTAAATCCCTCCGCAAGCGGGGTTTGGAGCTAAAAAATACATCTTCAATGTAAGAAAAAAACAAATTACGCACTCAAAATACTATGAGCGTTGCCAAAAGGAGTTTTGAGTTTAAATCCCCCTTCAGAGTGGTTTGATGCTAAAAAATACCTCTTCAATATAAAAAAAGCAAATTACACACTAAAATTATTTGAGCGTAGCCAAGACAATTGGGGGTTTTGAGTTTAAATCCCTCTCCTACAGATGGCTTTTTTAAAGGTTTAAAACCCCTCCAGATGGTTTTGAGTTTAAAATCCCCCTACAGAGCGTTTTGAGATGGAAAACCTCTATCTTCAATATTATTCTAAAGCAAACTACAGTTACCAAATTCTATGACCGTAGCTAAATGGGGTTTTGAATTTAAAAAAAAAAAAAACCATAACTCCAGAGATTTTTTAGTTTAAAACCCCAAACAGATGATTTTGACGATAAAACTTCACTTTTCGATATAAAATTTAAAGCAAACTACAGTCACTTAATTCCAAGAGCGTATTCAAGCGAGTTTACACATTTCTACCAGTGGCGGGGCTCAATTAATAAAGTGCAGTGAATAAAACACTAAAAGTGGCTCAACAAAGATGGCTAAGACAGATTTTAGGTGTCAGTTATAGAGATCGGATCAAGGAAATCCTTAGCCGAACTGGGAGTCAACTCCTTAGTAAGATTGTGACAGAGCGTCGTATGAGGTTTGCGGGACATGTTCTCCGACAAAATGAATTAGGCATAAGAAGAGTTGCGATGACATCCTAGTACAATTTGGCGCCACACATTCATGGATGTCATCAGAGCAGGTGGGAAGAGGCCTCAGACATTACCAGTGACAGATTTTTGTGGAAACAGCCTAACGGCAAATGCGTCGAACGGCGCGGGAGGGTCTAAGTCAGTAAGAATAGCACATGAGGTTTTTAAAATAAAACTTTTTAATAGCAGGAAAATGCACTGTAGATAACTCAGAATATGCATTTTGTTGGCTCTCAATATCAGAAATAGTGCTTGGCGGCGGGGCTCCGCCCCGCGCTGGGGGAGCTCCTAGCGCTTCACCAGACCCCTTTGCTAACTATGGCGGGGAGTGTACAATTTTCCAACTCCAGGAAGAACCTATTCTAGGGCACAATAAGCGTCTTCCGATAGAATGATGGGTCAGAATGTAATAAAGATTATATACACACAAATACATACAAATAAATATATTTTTTCGCCCGGGGGGGGGGGCGGGGGGTTTAGAGAAAATCCCCCTCTAAGCCCATAGTTATCCTAGCTGCTACGTCCTGTAGTGTGGTCTGTAGATCTACTCTCTCATGGGGTACGCTGGGGTCGGGCCATTCGGTTGTCCAGAATGAGCTTGCCAGGGCTACACTGGTGCTATACTCAATCAGCTGCTGCATCGGACATGTGTGCTATATAGCTGCTCCCTGATTGACCCTCCAGCCACTGCCCTCCTGCACAGGTCGATGACCTAAGCTGGTAGCTCAGCGTGAACAGCCGGTTGACCCAGAGCGGGCCATCTGGGCCTCAGGTCTAGAGGAACTTAGAGCCAAAGTACTGTATTAAGGTACTTTATCCTCGGATAGACAACTACTCAAATACCAGGATCTCTTTATCCCCCCTTACCCGTCGCAGTCCACGGCAAACGGACTGGTCTAAGACGTAGGGAGATTTTAGAGATAAGGATCAGAGTGATGGGTTATGAAGGCAGACTGAGAAAGAGGAGGCAGACATAATGATAGAAAAGAAGTAGGACACTTTTGAGCTCCAAAAGTGCTAAGGAAAGAGGAGCACAATTTAACGTCTTGTCTCAGGACGCGAGAAAATGTTGGATGTCTACTCCCTCCTCTTTGGTCAGTGTTTAGGAGAAGTTTCATATTCATGACACGTTTCTTCAAGATTGGTAAAGACTTTTTTTACAAAGCTTCTATCAATTCACTCTGTCTGAAAGGTAAAAAGTTTGTACAAATCTCCCACACCATATTATCAGATCAAGTTGAAACTTTAGACAATTATTAATTGGCATAGACAATATATAAATCAATAAAAAAAACAACAACAACAACAATTTGTCCATTAATTTCTAGTAATTAATTATTTTCTTTGATACTAACAAGGGAAAATAATACTTCAATATTCTAATCTAAGATATCGTTAAATATGTTGGGTTTTGTCCCTTAGATAATTATACACGTTATTTCTCCCACACCCATTCTCGGATCAGTTGAAAATTAAAGATATAAAGATCTAGATCTAGAGTCTAAGGAACATTTATGTCATTGTATTCGATTACTTAACACTTTGGGTTAGATAATTGTACATCTTAAACTAGAAATGTAATCTTGACCTAAATCTAATTTGCGCGTGAACAAAATTCCAAATCAAGGCGAACGTGTAGTTCTAGAGTATTTTTAAGACACCCATTTGAGATGTATGTTATTAAAAGAAACAAAACATAGAGACTAGATTGTGTACTCTCTCGTCGAAAGTTATCTTTGGGAACATTTGAATCCATCAAATCTTCACTCATCGAAAGTGGAGTGGAATGAGAAGCTATTTATTACTTTATCCAGATTTTCTGGTTACTTTGTAGACAGTCTACAGTTTTCAGATTCGCACATTTATACTATAAATTCTATTTTTAAAAATATTGCAATTTTAGCTAATAAAATAAATTAAAGAAAAAACTTTGTTTTCAACTAGAATCTAGGAAATATTCAAGCCACTGTTGTCAAGGACTAAACACTTTGTGGTAAAACTGTAGACCTACGTGTAAAAATAAACTTTTGTGTCTCTAATTTCCACCTCGTTGAGTGTCCTTAAAGGGTTTTAGAAATTGCCCTTTTATGACCTTTGACCCGGAAAAGTCTTTTATCCCGTGGACAAGAGGATATATTGGTTCAACAAGGTGAACATCCTTCATGAGACACGACTGCTAGAGACACAACTGCTTGAGACAATGACGTAGGTTCCTACTCTTACGAAAAGGTTGGATGCTGAGCCCTCAGGGGCACTCTCCTTATTCTTGTAATGTACCAAAATTTACAGCGAGAGGACCACCATTTGTATGGTCCCCGTTAGGAAACGGTGCAACGGATTGGGCTGTGAAGTGAACTTCTCTTACATCCTCAACACCTGTAATGTTTGTATGCAAGTTAGTGGGAAAGTTTGTGAGTAGGATTAAATAGTGCAAGTAGAGTCTGTGGGGGAAACTTTTTTAAAGTAGAGTCTAGCTTTACGTGTTTGGGGAAAACCTTTTTACAAGTAGAGTCTAGCTTTACGTGTGTGGGGGAAACTTTTTCACAAGTAGAGTCTAGCTTTACGTGTGTGTGGGTGTGACAGGTTGGGGAAAGTGATTGTTTGGCGCGTTTAATGTCTAGGGGATGATTATTTTTTAAACTATCACACACAACCCGTCAGCATATAAATCGGGAGCAGACACTCAACGAGACAAGCAATGAAAGATAGATACAAAGTTAAAATGAAGAATATTTATTTACATAAATATTTACATAGAAGAATAAAAAGGGGGAGGGTTTGCATGTATCTCTAATTGATACTAATTTTGATCATCACTCTTGCACTTAATAAAAGAGTATGTCACTTTGTCTTCTGAACTTAGCTGGTTGTCCTGCTTGGGTGGCAGCTGGCTGTGATCCTGGCTTGAGGTTCGGCGGCTGGAGGTGGCGCTCTAGCGGGTAGAGGGACGCCGGTGATACAGTTCTTGTGGAGTCTCAATCCAAAGTTCTGATATCTGTAGTGGGCACAGTAGGGCGGGTGGCCGGCTACCGTGGGCACAAGGTTACTGCGGGCAGAGCTGATTTGCCGTGGGCAGCGTAGTTGACAGGATAAGTCCAGTGAGTTGCAGAGGGTTTGGCGTACCTATGACGTCTCGCACAGATCTGGGTCTATAGGGACGTCGCACCTTATAAGTTGACAGGTGGGCTGTCGAATAGGCGGGCAAGGCCGATAGCGCCAAGTAGTAGAGTTGAGTAGATCCACGTAGGCAGGAGATGATACTCAATAGCAAATAGGCAGTTGACTAGGCAGACAATGCCGAATAAATATGCCGGTAAATATGCAGGTGAGTGATCCGATAAATAATTGAGTAGTGTCGAGTAGATACTGAACAGCAAATAGGCAAGTGATCCGATAAATAGGCAGATAATGCCAAATGAATAGGCAGGTAAATAGACCCGATAAATAGCAAATAGGCAAGTGCAGTGCTGAATAGCACTAAGCACATAGGCAGACACATGAGGGAGGCTGCGGATAAATAAAGACAAGTTAGGACATGTCACTCATGCATCTTATCGATGCCCTCGACTGAGGTGCATTCATCAGATTGGTAAAATTGCTTTTGAGTACAATGAGGAGATGATGACAAATGGGATTTGGATAATAGATGGCAGATAGTAGCAATATAGAAATGTACATAAAAAGGGAAATAATAATCTCAAATAAACAACATAAGTTGAAAGAGAAAAAAAGGGGGGGGGGGGGGGAATGGGCGGTGGTCAGCGACCATGACGGTTTGTTTACATACGACCGTCGGCCGAGAACAAAGGAGTGTTCGAATGGGGAGAGCATCCGTTCAAGGGGCGCAACTCTCGCCAAAGTAGAATCACTAAAGGGGAGATAATTCATATCTCTCTTCTAAACGCAGTATCAGTGCGCTAGTAAAATTATCAAGGCGGATAGCCGAGATAAAGGAAATAAAATAAGATGTACAAATATATACATGGTTGCATCAACGATCAATTGAGCAACGTGGCATTAATAAATCAATGCAATACATAAATATATACATATGCCATGTTTATGTTTTCTACTTACGACAGTGAGAAATACACAATGAACTAATTAAGTATAAATGAAGTAATAAAATACACATGATAATCTCCAGAGAGAAATATGCACAAAGTAATTAAGATGGAACTTGTGATTAAGTTCGGCTTACCACCAGGTATTCCTCTAAGAGTAAGAATAAATGATATAGTCCAGACTTGACTGCTTAGATAGAATGAGAAATGAGAGAGTCTGGCTTGATTTAGTCTATCTTATATATAGGCCTGGAAAATGTTGGCGAAACAGGAAATGTCCTAGGCTTAAGATTTATCTTACACGTGGGCGAATTAGACTTGAGATGGGAGTCGCACCTTGGAGCGTCGAGAGGCGTGTTGACTGGAGTAATCTCTTTCATCAAAGAGAGACGGGGGAGAGGGGGAGAAAGATTGGTTGCATTCCACCCAAGGTGGTGTCAACTGCGCCTGTCAGACATCCGGCGGGTAAGACAAAAGAGATTGTGTTTATCTTTACCCCGGTCAATGGAAGACAAGTGAAAAGTCGCCAAGGTGGTGGGCTCAGTCTAGCCTGGAGAGGAAACGGTGGGGCGGGTGAAGAAATTGGAGATAGGACGGGGAAATAATTAAAATACAATGAAAAAATAATGGTAAATAATAATTAGTGCGGTGATATAATTGAGTGACTCTGACGGCAAGCTTTTGACTTGTCACAGTGGGAAACATTTTTAGTTTTAAAACTTTGGAATTAATTTATTATTCATACATACGATTTTCACTCATTGATAATGTTCTGTATTCTCGGAAATGTAATTATTCGGAAGATTTCAATTTGCCATGTGGCGCTCTCTCCGTATACACACAATGGACCTCATTCATCAATCGTAAACAAACAACATTTAGTCACGTGATTTTATTGATAAAACAACGGAAAAAACGGTCACGTGACAACCATCATGAATTAAACATGAGATCGTAAATGATATAGTTCCATCCTCTGCCCCTATAGACCACAAGGTCTGAAAGGGAACTGTAAAAATGTTGCTCGAAAAACAATTAGAACGCCTAAAAGCAACTTCAACATTTTCTAGAAGTACGGAATCATTTCTAAGTAAGACAGACTTAGTGTAGGACATAGTGTAGGTCTTAGTCTAACTCATTCTAGAATTGGCTACAAGGTTTCAAATAACTGAGTCATGACTTGAGCGCCATTTCAGTGGAAGAGATTAAACAAAGTGTAGAGTTCTCTCCCACTTTGATAAGATGGCTCTAAACCCAAACTTGTGTGTGAACAGGAACATACTGTGACGTCAGCTGGCTCAGACCTCACTTAATCGCCACTGAGATATAATCTTCCAACAGAAGGCAGAATGTCTGATAACAATGAAGTCATAAAGAGAAGCCATTAAGAAAAGATTTCAGAATTCAAGTGAATAATGTATCCCACCTTTAGTCTGTAGTTTTCAAAAACTCATTGTATATTTATTGACATGTATACAAGTTTAATCAGAGACTCACACATTTGTTTCGTCATTGGTCTAAATCAGTGATGGGCAAACTACGGCCCGCAGGCCAAATCCGACACATCGAGAAGTTTCATCCGGCCCGTCAAACGTTTTGTTTTCACAATGAAAATGATTAATAATACGAGCCGAATGACGTTTCATTAAAAATATTTTTTTTTCCTGTTACTGAAGAGTTTATCTGCATGCGTTCCGTGAAGGGAGCAACAAAGGTCGAGACACTTTTCGTTCAATTTGAGGAAGGTCTAGGAATTTTGAAAGTACCTGCATCAAGACAATGTAACATTACGAAAGATAGAGCTACAAATAAAAGGGAAATATTGGGAATTGGGATATGGTCAATGTAAACCACTCCTAGAAATGTTTCCCTGCACTACGCCATACATCAAAACATCCTTTGTAAAACTGTCTATTGACTTGTATGCAATGTGAACACTCCAATAGGTTTATTCTACGACATTAAAATGACTTAATGAAGGGCGCAGTGCGAGCTTGAGAATTACTACAATGATGAAACATTTCTCTCTTCCATAGGGTCCGCAGAAAGTGAAGTATTTAAAACTCTCTCATGGCGCTCTGATTTTTACATTTTCATACAACAACAAATGAAAGAAAATCAATTTTATCGATATCAAGGGGGCATGCACACCAACTTCTGTTTACAAACAACAACTTCTGTTTACTAATCAGCCAGCTACATAGTTACTGACCATTGTGAAGGAAAACAAACTTTGGTTATTAACTTGATAACTTCATGGTGAATTTGAACAAATAAGTATTCTGTGCAACTGAAAAGGATTTTGATATTTTCGGAATGCATTTTAGGGTAAAGTGTAGTGTAGTAAAATAAGACTTGCAACTTAATTGCAACTTGCTAGGAAGCAGATTATCTTCAGCTCTGAAGGAAAATCCAAAAAGTAAAACATTTTACAACGAAATCCAGTTTCCCATTGTCACGAGCAGACTAGACATATCTCTGTCATCAATAGATTGACAAGTCCACAGGTAAGAAGAACGGGCTACCAATTAGAACCGAAGCATGAGTATCAGCCAAACCCTCGCAGCTAGAACAACTAGATTGTGGAGTGAACGTTATTCAGATATCAAGAAAATTTCTGAATTTTCATGCAATGGCCCGCCATTAAAAAGTTTGCCCATCGCTGGTCTAAATGAATCTCTAGTCGTTGGTCTATATCAATCTCTAGTCATTGGTCTAAATGAATGTCTAGTCATTGATCTATATCAATGTCTAGTCATTGGTCTATATCAATGTCTAGTCATTATGGTCTATATCAATGTCTAGTCAATGGTCTGAATAAATGTCTAGTCATTGGTCTTTATGAATGTCTAGTTTACACAATAAAGGGTTCATTCCTAGCCCGTGTCTTTTTATAAAGGCTCTTTGAGAAAAAGGTGATTACATATTTGCACATGATTTTAACCTTTTTAGAGAGATTGCTTTCCTTTACGCCAGTCATTGAATATGATCTAAATCATGGGGGTAGCCAGGGAGGGGGTGGGGTTCAATCCTCACCAAAAGAAATCCCCCCCGGGCAATTTTGTTATTAGTTTTTTTGCTAAAATTTTGTTTATTATAAGTGAGATTTTAATGTTATACCACCACGTGCCCCAGCGCAACCAAGGGAGTTTTGAGCTTTACCCCCTCCTCCTGGGGGCTTGAGGTTAACCCCCCTCCTTAATATTAAGTTTATACCAATCACTGCCACCAAAATTTCATGAGCGTAGCCAAAGAGAGGGTATTGAGTTTAAACCCCCTTCCAGCGTGATCTGAGCTTAAAACCGCCTCAAGCGTGCTCTGAGTTTAAAACCCCCTCCAGCGTGTTCTGAGCTTAAAACCGCCTCAAGCATGCTCTGAGTTTAAAACCCCCTCCAGCGTGCTCGGTAGTTAAAACCCCCTCCAGCGTGCCCTGAGCTTAAAACCCCTACAGCGTGCTATGAGCTTAAAACACCCTCCAGCGTGCTCTGAGCTTAAAACCCCCTCCAGCGTGCTCTGAGTTTAAAACTCCCTCTTCAATGTTGTCGGCGAGATAAACGGGACTGGATTGAGCAGAAGGGACAAGAAGCACAAGCAGCTGCAAGCAGAAATGACACAAAAACCCTCCTTTGCATTGTCCGAGATCTCACTGGAGCAAAGAGTGGACATGGGGCACAGATAAAAGACAAGCAAGGCAAAACTTTGTTAACGAAAGAAGAACAGAATGCAAGATGGGTAGAGCACTTTAAAGAGACCCTTAACCAACTGTCGCCAGACCAAACTTACATATTCAAGGACCCCTCTCCAGACAATGATCTCAAGGTCAAGACAGACCCAATAACTGCTGAGGAGGTCACCATGGCCATTGCAGTGTTAAAGAATAACAAAGCACCAGGGCTAGACATGATATCAGCAGAAATGCTAAAATATAGGGGACAGTGCATTGTCAGAATGACTGATCTCTTAAATCTCTGTTGGCGAACTTCAAAAGTCCCAGAGGACTGGCAAAAGGGAGTGATTGTAAAGCTTCCAAAAAAGAGCAACTTGGCAGACTGCAACAACTGCAGGGGCATTACTCTCCTCTCTGTCCCGGGCAAAGTTTTCAGCACTGTTTTGTTGGGACGGCTTCAACAGCCTGTAGATGAAAGGCTCAGAGAAGAACAAGCAGGTTTCCGAAGAGGCAGATCATGTACAGAGCAGATTTTCGTTCTACGAAATATCATAGAACAAAGTCTTGAGTACCAACAACGGCTAACGATCAGTTTCGTGGACTTCAAAAAAGCGTTTGATAGTGTCCACCGAGAATCACTATGGAAAATAGTTAGAGAATACGGTATCCCAGAAAAATTCGTCCAGATCCTACGACACCTTTACAGTCAATCTAGTTGATGCATTAAAACAGAAGAGGGAACAACAGAGTTTTTTACAATCGAGACAGGTGTGAGACAGGGGTGCATCTTATCTCCCTTCCTTTTCCTCCTAGCCATCGACTACATAATGAGGAGAGCAATGAACCAGACTGCCTTTGGTATTCCATGGCATGAACAGCTCCGATTGACGGACTTGGACTTTGCTGATGATGTTGCACTACTCGGGGCTACAAATAAATGCATTCAAGAAATGACGGAGAGCCTAGAGAGAGAGGCACCCAAAATTGGCCTCCGCATAAACTTGGATAAGACTAAAATTATGCAAGTGGGATATAAGGCAAAGGGTGTCCCCGTCAGACTTGGCGAGTCAAAGCTTGAAGAGCTGGACAAGTTCACGTACCTTGGCAGCATCATAACAAATGATGGAGATGCTTACCATGATGTAGAGTGCCGAATAGGAATGGCAGGGAGCATTTTCCAAAGGCTGCAGCCTTTTTGGACTAGCCAAGCCATTGGACTCGAGACAAAAATACACCTTCTCAACACAATCGTCATTCCAACTGCTACATATGCATATGAGACGTGGAAGTCATCTGTCAAAATTGAGAAAAGACTAAATGTGGCTCAACAGAGATGGCTGAGACGGATTTTGGGAGTCAGTTACACAGATCGGGTCTCAAACAAGGAAATCCTATGCCGAACTGAGAGTCGAACACTTGGTGAGGTTGTGACTGAGCGTCGCATGAGGTTTGCGGAACATGTTCTACGTCAAAATGAATTACGCATACCAAGAGTAGCGATAACATGGAAGCCAAAACAAGGAAAGCGCAAACAGGGACGTCCTCGTATTACTTGGCGACACACCTTCATGGAGGACCTCAGAACAGAGGACACCAGGTGGGAGGAGGCTTCAGACATTGCCAGTGACAGATCTTTATGGAGACAGCTTACCGCCCAATGCGCCGAACGGCGCAGGAGGACCTAAGTAAGTCTAAGTCTTTAATATTAAACTAAAGCAAAATACAGTCACCAAATTCTATGAGCGAAGAGAATGGGGGTTTGCAGTTAAAAAAAAACACATTCAGATTGTTTTTGATTTGAAAACCCCCTTAGAGGTTGTTTTGACAATAAAAGTCCCCCTTTCGATAAAAAAATCTATAGCAAACCACAATGACCAAATTCCATTATTAGGGTGGCCAAGAGGTCAACTTCTTTTCCAGCATAGGAAAATGAAAGCTACAATTACAAAATTTCATAAGAGTAGCAAAAAAAATTTCGCGGTTTCCCTCCACCTTTAAAAAAAAAAAATAAGCAAAACTATAGTTACCACTTTCTATCAATCGCTGGGCTCCATTAATAAATTACACTGAATAACATATTTGGTTTTTAACTTCGAATTTTATTTTAATACAGGAGAAGCAAAATAATGCACTGTAGATACCTTCGAATATGTATTTTTAGAGGCCCCCGAAAGAGGAATAGACGCTATTAGTTTTGAGTGGTTTGTCTTTGCGTCCGTATAGTCACTGAAATATTAACATTAACATTAGAAACAATTAAAGAAAATAATAATGTTACAAGTTTAGCGAATGCACGAATTCAAGAATAAAAAAATATTATGAATGGAGCTAAAAATAGCTAATTGACATGAATTCAATAATTTATGAAAACATTGGCGAACGAATGTAGACCTATGTAAAAATGCTTTAGAAAAACAAATTTTGAATGTTAATTTGATTAAAATAGAAAATGAATGGACTATAATTAGTATGTTCATGTGTTTAATTATAAAACTATCTTTGCAAAGTATAGTTTCTAACATTAGATCTAGATCTAGATCATTTCCATCTTTTCATGTAAATATGGTAAACATAGCATAGATCGATGAAGTTATAATGCTTTCAGAGTTGTTAGTACCCAAGGAAAATTTCTGCCAAGTTTTAATCAAGATTGGTCAAACGGTTTTGATTTCTATTTGTAACATTCATACATACATACATACGCCTTACTTTCTACTTTATATAGAAGAAGATATTATAAACGTATTGATAATTTGAACAAAATTTTAATTATTAATGCAATAACTTATCTTCTGACTGCTTAGGGGTGCAGATTTATTTATTATGTAAACAACAGTATCACATTAAGAAATGAATCGGAAACTACCAGCATAGTAGCCTACACCAATACCCGGCACCAAAAGACCTACTATTCATGATCATAACATTGGCTTAGGAGTAGTAATTGTAATATTAAACGTGTAAATTCATACGAGTTCTAGTCTAGATATAGTAGATTCTATTTCAAGATTCTATATATAGATATAGACTTAGATCTAACTTTAGATCTAGGCTTGATCTATTTCTAGATCTAGACTTAGATCTTGAATCTAGATTTAGATCTAAAACTAGGTCTAGATCGAGCTAGATCTATGTCTAGTTTGTATGACAAATGATAATGGAGATATTAATTTTTATTTGCGAGGGGAAAGTCATTTGTAAACAATGGACCTTATTCACCAGTCGTAAACAAACCTTTAGCCACGTGATAAAACAATGAAAATCACGTGACAGCCTTTAAGGATTAAGTAATTTGTATAGAAGATATAAAGAACTACGTGACAAAATGTTTTTTGTTTATGATTGGTGAATGTAGCATAGACATAAAAATACATTATGTCTATGATTGTAGCTTAAAGTAGGTCAATAATTTTTTCGTGTTGCCAGTGTATCTAATTTTGTTAGAAGAACGAATATTTTTTAGTTGCTCTTTATTACATGTAACATGTTATTATTTTTGAATGTATGGATAAGGTTAATAATTATTATTTTTAAAAATATAAGTGCACGTGTTCGAATCCTGGTGAAGACTAGGTGGACCACGTTGGGGGCCGATTTTTGAGTTTGTGTTTCCACACAAACTGTCTTTGTAACCTTATTTTCAAAATGAAATTGAGACTTCTTTACAAACTATTTCAAGAAGTCTGTTGTTCAATCAAAGTTTTATCTTTACTTCCTTTGCTTTCTCCTCAACGTACGAAACGTTAAAATTGTTCACTTCTACCAAGTGTCATAAAGTACATTCATGTGGCTACATTTAAATAGTAGCTACCAATAACTGAAAACATTTTGTATTAAAGAGTGTCAGCTACCTGACATCCACCCATTGTCTGACGTATGGACTTCAAGTCTTCTCTTGATTCAAACGCTTTGCATTACATACAATCTAACGAGTTTCTTTTTATTTTAAGCTTCTTTCCCCTGAGATTAAATACCTTCTTTTGGGATGTACAAATCTAATTGTAGCCTAAGCGTTTCCATGACAACGCTGGGTCGTATATTTCATCTGAACGGATTATTCGGGTGTGAATGTCACTCATAGCAAAACCTAAAGGCTGAGTTATCTCTCCTGATTGTTGGATGATATAACTAGAATAGCTTTGTTTTGTTAGTTCTATCATTTTCGTTACAAACTAAAGTTATACATAAATGTTTTGTCATAACACATTAAATAAACTAAAGTTATACATAAATGCTTTGTCATAACACATTAAATAAACTAAAGCTATACATAAATGTTTTGTCATAACACATTAAATAAACTAAAGTAATACATAAATGTTTTGTCATAACACATTAAATTAACTAAAGTTATAGATAAATGTTTTGTCATAACACATTAAATAAACTAAAGTTATACATAAATTTTTTGTCATAACACATTAAATTAGCTAAAGTTATACATAAATGTTTTGTCATAACACATTAAATAAACTAAAGTTATACATAAATGTTTTGTCAAAACACATTAAATAAACTAAAGTTATATATAAATTTTTTGTCATAACACATTAAATTAACTAAAGTTATACATAAATGTTTTGTCATAACACATTAAATAAACTAAAGTTATACATACGTTTTGTCTCAACACTTGAAAGAAATAGAATAACACATTGAGAACTTGATTATAAAGAAATAGAATAACACATTGAGAGCTTGATTATAAAGAAATAGAATAACACATTGAGAACTTGATTATAAAGAAATAGAATAACACATTGAGAGCTTGATTATAAAGAAATAGAATAACACATTGAGAACTTGATTATAAAGAAATAGAATAACACATTGAGAACTTGATTATAAAGAAATAGAATAACACATTGAGAACTTGATTATAAAGAAATAGAATAACACATTGAGAACTTGATTATAAAGAAATAGAATAACACATTGAGAACTTGATTATAAAGAAATAGAATAACACATTGAGAACTTGATTATAAAAAAATAGAATAAACGGTTGTGAAAACTGAGGAGGGGGAGGGGAGGATAGATAAATTGTTGTAAATGTACAAATAAGGGATGTAATCCTAACATATTAGAGTCCATCAAGCAGTCTTTGTCTTTGTTGTACTCACCAGCAATGTTTAAAGTACGTCAGAAATACATCTACTTGGTTGACTTACAGAATACAGTCGTCAATGTGACATGGTGTTCGGGTCAGCCATGAATCGTATAGTTCATGCTCTGGTGTCTCTCATGTTGCATAGTGTCTATTTAATGTTGCTTATAGTATTCAGAACTTTTAACTCTATTAGTCTATATTGTTTCACTTTTATAAATGTAATAAAAATGGACTATATGCAAAAACAAGTATGCAATAAACTGCCAGAACACAGTCAAACATAACCAGGTATATGACAAGGTCAACAGGCTGGTGAATAATCATGTTAATCACAATGTAAATGACCATGTCATTGAACATGTAAATAACCGAAAATGACCAGGTCAACGGGCAGGTAATTTTACAGGTAAATTACCAGTCTAGTAGGTAGGTAAATGACCAGGTAAATGATCATGTAAATGACCAGATCGATGGGCAGTTATATGACCCTTTTAATGATCAGATCGATGGGCAGTGAAATGACCACTTTTATGACCAGGTAGATGACTAGTCGATAGACAGGTAAATGATTAAATAAATGAATCGATCAATGGATAGGTAAATGACAAGTTAAAAGACCAGGTTAGTAAGCAGGGCAATGGTAAGGAGTTTAGTGAGTATAAACATTAACAGGACAGGACAGTAGTTTGTATGAAGACTTGGACTTCAATGGAAACTGTCCATGACCAGAGACAGTAGTTTGTATGAAGACTAGCAGATATTGGAAACTCTCCATAACCAGAGACAGTAGTTTGTATGAAGACTAGCAGATATCATTGGAAACTCTCCATGACCAGAGACAGTAGTTTGTATGAAGACTAGCAGATATCATTGAAAACTCTCCATGACCAGAGACAGTAGTTTGTATGAAGACTAGCAGATATCATTGAAAACTCTCCATGATCAGAGACAGTAGTTTGTATGAAGACTTGGACATCAATGGAAACTGTCCATGACTAGAGACAATAGTTTCTATGAAGACTAGTAGACAGCAAGTTTGACCACCCGACATCATGCTACAATGTTATCTGGTAGCTACGAGACGTTTTAATGTCTACATTTATGGGCTGATGCAATCGTATAACTTAGCGAGAACATGGTCTATGGACATCTGCATTGTTATCTCACAGATTCAGATCGTAGAAATCTTTTCTTAGCCCCAAATCTACCAGTTGGAATGTTTCTTTTATGTCGAAACTCTCGAAACCTGCTAGAGAGTTCCTGAACTTCAGAACGTGAAACGTGGCTGGACTTGGTAATTTAACAACTTTATTAGCTTGTTCATGATAACTACAGTTCTTAGATAACAGAAGCAATTCGTAAATGTTCTTTTTTTTTATATTAGTTATTTCTGAATAACATCTTTACTTGTTCGTGGGAAGCGTGGTCGTGAGGCTAAGTGCGCTTGAACTTGGCTTGTCTTGGCTACCTAGAAGGGGGCTCGAGGTTCGACACCTGACTCGGGCAGAGTTGTGTTTACTAATCGCCTAAAGGCAGCACGGAAAACCAACTCCTAGATACCCCCTCCCCCCCACTGGTCCACAAATGAGATTAGACCAAAGCGCTCTGAGCATGCTATAAGCATGAAAGTAGCGCTATATAAAAGCTATAATAATAATAATAACACTGGTCATCAGTTGTTTTGTATTCTTGAAATACAATTGAATAGAATCAATAACTACTAACATCATCATCCTATTTTATTTGATGGCTTGAGAAGTTTAGATCGAAATCGCCAAAGTTTTTGACTGAAACTAGAAACCCGTGCTTAATGCTCGTACAGTTTTAATAATGTAGAATTAATGAATGTAGAATTAATGAATGTAGAATGGATGAATGTAGAATGGATGAATGTAGAATGGATGAATGTAGAATGAATGAATGTAGAATGGATGAATGTAGAATGGATGAATGTAGAATGGATGAATGTAGAATGAATGAATGTAGAATGAATGAATGTAGAATGGATGAATGTAGAATGGATGAATGTAGAATGGATGAATGTAGAATGGATGAATGTAGAATGGATTTCTACATAAGACTGTGCGCGAAATGTCCGTCAATTTATTGAGTAAGCTCTTGAATGAATACAAAGAAACATTTGAGCGAGAGCGGTAATTCCCCCTGACTGCAATCAAAGTATAATGACGTAATTCACATTGTATTTGAAGATGATTCTATTTTGAAAAGTTATAACCCTCAAACCACTGTGTGGACGATGAGGTCATTTTTTTTTTCCGAAAGATAAACATAAACTCACATTTTCTAAGGAAATCATTAAAACCTGTACAATGTAGGTCTAGCTGACAAATCATTTCCTTTGACCTTAAAATTGTCGAAGAAACAGTCAGGGTATTTTGGTTTGTGAGTCCTATGATACCGGAGGCACATAGTTCGTAGTCTTTATGTAATTCATAGAGAATGGAGGCGCATAATCCGTAGTCATTTTGTAATTCATAGGATACTGGAGGCGCATAGTCCGTGGTCTTTATGTAATTCATAGGGAATGGAGGGGCATAGTCCGTAGTCATCTGGTAATTCCACTATAAACATCTTAGAAGTAAACTTGTTTTCGTCAATGGAATTCAGTTTCAGCTACAGTTACTTTGATTATGCTACTCAGCTACATTTACTTTGTTATTCAGCTACAGTTATTTTGATTGTGTTACTCAGCTACAGTTACTTTGATTGTCCTACTAAGTTGAACCTTGTCTAAAATATTCGTACAAAACACAAACCAAGTCAATTGTGTTGCTTTCAGTAAAAAAACAACGTTTGATTAAAGGTCAAAATGAAATATTGATTCACACACAAGTCAGAAAATTAGTTCGGCGTCATCTCATTAATTATCTTCACCATAAGTCATTAAATTTTTACATCTATTTTATGTCAGACTTTATGTCAAGCTAAAGAAAAGCTGCGATGTCTGAGCTGGTTATCAATAGTTAGTAGAAGTCAGTGTCAGAAACTTGTATGATGTTTCTGATTTATGGTCACTGAGAGTTTAAATTTGTAAAACTATATATTCTTTAAAATTTTGTATTATAACCCACTAGAATGTTTAATCATCAGACTATTTGTAGTTGTCTGCACAACATAGACTACACTACTGAGGATGTGCAAATGTTTCAACAAAGAATTATATGAGTTACAGACCTTTGAACCAAATGTCTCCTTAGAGAAAAGTGACAACACAAATGGCTAGTCTATGAAACTAGGCAACAAATACATTGAAACAAAATTCTAGAAATAAATTACAAACTAATTTGAATGAGTGTTAACCACAAAATAGAGTTGTCTCTAAGTACATCAAACCCAGAGTGCCCTATAATCTGTCTATATTCAGGCTCAACTTTTCACTGGTCTCCAAATCTGACTTGTCAGGCATAACTTTCTCTGAACCTGCTAAGCAAAACCTGTTTATTTGTTATTAATGTCAGACAATATAAGACAAGAATACAAAGAGAATTCACACAAACTCAAATGTAGCATGCGAAACGCCCGTCCATGGACTAGTTGGTAAAAATGAAGTTAAAGAAGCAGGTTTGAATATTTTCTTAGAGAATATACCAAGCTAGGAAGTGGAAGAAACTATCAACAAACACAATGTGAAGAAAGGAAGTGGAAGAAACTATTGACAAACACAATGTGAAGAAGGGAAGTGGAAGAAACTATCAACAAACACAATGTGAAGAAGGGAAGTGGAAGAAACTATCAACAAACACAATGTGAAGAAGGGAAGTGGAAGAAACAATCAACAAACACAATGAGAAAAAAGGAAGTGGAAGAAACTATCAACAAACACAATGTGAAGAAAGGAAGTGGAAGATACTATCAACTGTTATGACATGATTAGGAATTAGTTATTTGTTTCGGGAATAAGGGGAAAGTTTTACTTAGCGACAAATGACGTGACAGATCTTTAAAAAACAAGAACGCTCTTAGTGACGCTAGAAAGAGGATGCTTTGTGTAGAGCAGTAGAATAGAGATACGAATGTACGGACATAGCTGACATCGGACGATTCCCTTCTTAGTTATTAAATGTATTTGTAAACAGCACCAGCGTCGACTACCTATTTTGATTGTTTCGGCTTTTCGCCGGTGTTACTGTAGTAGTTTTGAGTTCGGTATTACCTCCATCCAGACGTAGATCTACACTAGATATATCTACAAGCATCACCACCGCGCGGCGATTCCCTTCTTAGTTATTAAATGTATTTGTAAACAGCACCAGCGTCGACTACCTATTTTGATTGTTTCGGCTTTTCGCCGGTGTTACTGTAGTAGTTTTGAGTTCGGTATTACCTCCATCCAGACGTAGATCTACACTAGATATATCTACAAGCATCACCACCGCGCGGCGATTCCCTTCTTAGTTATTAAATGTATTTGTAAACAGCACCAGCGTCGACTACCTATTTTGATTGTTTCGGCTTTTCGCCGGTGTTACTGTAGTAGTTTTGAGTTCGGTATTACCTCCATCCAGACGTAGATCTACACTAGATATATCTACAAGCATCACCACCGCGCGGAAGCCTGAACAACGTGGCGACCCCCGACTCGGAGCTTACTGGCAGCAACATCAAGAAGAATAGAAGCCCTCTGTTAGGAGGAGGCAGAAGTTAACGTCATCGGCCTAGTCTGCAGCTAGACCCTGATTATACAGCCACGTCGGCGAAGGAAAGCCAGTGTGATCCTGGACTCGTAAAACTAGGAGGTAACGAAATATAGATCTAGATCTACAGTTGTGATTTGTAAATACCCATACTTGTGGCATCGTATTGAAACTTGTATCGAGAAGGCTACAGTTTTGTGGAGGGAAGAAAACCGTCCTGTCGATTCCGTACTGAACAGATATCGCCTGCCCGGCATAGTGAGAACGAACGTGAAGGTCACCTTCTGCAAGGCCAAGATCGACTGTTAGGGTCACGCCAAAGAACTTTTGACGTAGGAGACATCGTACTGCCTACGGCACTTAAGTACAGTAGTGCTAATTTGATCTACAGCTCGGCTGAATTCTGTGCTACACGTTAGATAGCCAGATAGCCGGTAGTTTAGCACTGGACTTTGACTTTGTCGCTGTGTCAATAGTTGGACCGTTCCAGGTTCACTTTGGACAGACGACCACCTGGAACCACCGTACCTGCGTCGGAACCAGCAGCCGGAACCAGACTCTACGCCACTGACGAACCGGAGCCAGACGACAGATCACCGTGAACACCAGAACCAGACGCCGTACCACCGAAGAA
Organism: Biomphalaria pfeifferi; assembly: GCA_030265305.1. Classification (NCBI taxonomy): domain Eukaryota; kingdom Metazoa; phylum Mollusca; class Gastropoda; family Planorbidae; genus Biomphalaria; species Biomphalaria pfeifferi. The sequence continues at coordinate 109,418 of JASAOG010000138.1, forward strand.
CCGGAGCCATTGCAGACCAGTACTGAAGGACCTTGGAGAGCCGAAACGTTCGTTGTTCTTGTCTCACCGCTAGGGAAGACATCGCCGTGAGCCTTGCCGCCGGGACAGACATTAGCGTAGGAAGAGTGGACCCGAGACTGACTGTGGAGTTATCGCCGCTTCTTAGACAGATAAGTCAAGTGTTATTTAACTACTTTCTCCTTAGAATAATTAGAGTCTGTAGGGAAGTGACCACTCGCTAGATTATCACTACCAGGTTAAATCGTGGTGGATTGGGGATATCCTTAAAATTAGGTGTAATCTAGCAAGAGGTCCATATATATGTTTAGCTGTTAATGCGTCCTGTATGTGAATGTGAATCATTTAGTTAAGCATTTTTAGTAACGTCATGTATTAATTGTTTGCAATACTCCCGTCCTAAGTCTTACTGTTAGACGAAAGTCTCATTCATTAGAAACTAGATCTATAGTTTGGTGTTTATCGTATTTAAGTTATATTTTCATATTTTATTTGTATGAGTTGTAAGTTATATACACTCTTGGCTGTGAAAGCAGGTAAGAAGTAACTAAGATCTAGCGTAATCTAGACTAGATCTGGGGAACAATCGAGGTGAAGCCTGATTGCCCAGTTGTAATTTTAGTATTTGTAAATAGACGGGTTGGTCTATTTACCGGCCACTAGTGTTGAGTAACACGTTGCCGGTTGAGTGTGCGTGTGTCGCACAGCGTATTCAGTCGGGTCAAAGTGTAGCCTACACACTTGTACCAAGGATACTAAGTGTATCTTGAGAAAGGGTAGAAGTGGTTATTAGTCTAAGTTGGTAGTTAGACGCCAAGGGTTTTGTTTGTTGGTATAAGAGGTACCATAAAGTAGGATAAAGTAACAAATAAGGAATATGGCAACTACTTCAGGTTGCGACCTAGAAGAATTTAGAAAAAAGCTAATTCATGAAGCCAAGACAGAATTGGAACTGCGAGGCAAAGAACTAACTGCATATGTGCAGCAGATGGTGGCGGCGGAAGCAGAACGCTTGGAGAAGGAGAGAATTAGAGAAGCAGATCGCATAGAGCGGGCAAAGGTTAGAGAGGCAGAAATGGTGGAAAGAGAGAAAGCTAGAGGCAGAGAAAAGGAAAAAGAAGAAGCAGATCGCATAGAGCGGGAAAAGGTTAGAGAGGCGGAACGTGTAGAGAGGGAGAAGAAAGAAGAGGCGGACAGAAAAGTGAGAATTCAAGTTGAGCAGATGAGGATAGAGGCTGGTGTAAGTGTGCCCATCGAAGGGAACAGCAACAATAGTGCCAACATAGAAAGCCATGGTAGCGCCGCATGGATGAAAAAGAAAGTACAACCTTTTGCGGAAGACAAGGACGACATCGGCGACTATCTGAAACGCTTTGAAATTAAACTAGCAAAGTTTAATGTCCAAGAGAGGGAGTGGTCCGAAATCTTGTTGGATTTCGTACATGGGAAAGCCCTCACGATTTGCCAGAACCACGACCACTCGATGCAAAACAGCTATCAGGTGCTAAAGAAGGAACTGCTAAACGCATACGGGCACAACGCGGCAACATTCCGAAAGAAGTATTACGAAAACACTCCATCCAGCCAAGTTGATCCACAAACAACTATCAACGCAGAGAAGGACTTCTTCACTAAATGGCTCGGATTCGAGAATGTGGAGAACACCTACGAGGGGTTGAGGAACTTTATTCTGATTGACAATTTCATCAATAAGTGCGACCCTCAGCTACAGTCTTTTATAAAAGAAAGAAACCCTAAGATAATTGAAGACTTGGTAGAAATTATTAGGATCTTTAAGAATGCTTATCCAAACAACCCACTTTCAGTTAGAGACCACAAAAAAGTTATTGACCTGGTAAATTATGTAAAGGGAAATGATAGCAATGATAGGGAGTATTGTAGAAGGAATGATGTTAGTGATAGGGACACCTATGGTAGGAGAAATGGTAGGTCCAGGGAACGTGGGAACAATAGTCGGGATAGTTATGATGGCATAAAGGATAGATCCTGGGAAAATGAAAACAATGGCAGGGAAAGTTATGATAGGAGAATAGATAGACCTAAAGCGGGTGATAGAAACCTTAGGGAGGGTACATGTTTTAACTGTCAGGAAAAGGGACACATGGCATACCAGTGTAAGAAACATAGGGGGAATAGAGCTGGCAATATGAATACACAGGATAATAGTGGCACTAGTGATAGGAGAGGTAATCAAGGAAACCGTAGACAAGAGAGGGATAATCGGTCACCAGATAGGGTTAATTTTGTAAGGAGCATCCAAGACAGGGATCGTGATAGTAGGGATAGTGAACCAGATGAAGAAATTAACTACGTTGATTGTGGGGAAGATAGGTTTAAATTATATCCGGGCATGATAAATAATAAACAGATAAAGGTGATCCGGGACACAGCTAGCAGTACACTCGCGGTTAGAGGGGGATTAGTTAAGTCCAATGATTATTTAGGCTATACCAAATCAGTCAGATTGGCAGACGGCGCAGTTAAGAGGTTCGAAGCATGCAAAGTGTTCCTTCGATCGCCATTGTATACAGGGTATTGTGAAGGGGTAGCCATGCCGAGGTTATCTAGAGATGTTTTACTTGGAAATGTAGCAGGTGTCAGAGCCGCTTCTGATAAACAGGTTAGAAGTTAGAAAAGCAGATATGGCAACAGGAGGCGAAACAAACCTAGAAAGGACAGAATTTGTTTTAACTGCCATAAACATGGGCACTGTTGGAGTAGGGCAGAACAGTCTGAACAGAAGATTGCGAGTTCGGATAGGAGGCACAGGTCTGTATCCGACATTGATGATAGAAGCGATGACTGTGGTAGAGGTAAGCGCACGTCATACAGAGGAAGAAGGACACACGCTGGCTATAGTGGTGTAAGAAGAGATGTTAACTCCAGTTGGAGAGAACAAATGTATGGGTCGTGTAGATAGTCTGTGAAACATAACACTATACAACCGTAGTGTGTAAATAAGTTGATTGGTTTGATATTTGAAGTGTTTATTTTTAATTAATTGACTTACCTAGTAGTCATAGCTAGGCAGTTATTATGTTGTTGTAGTATTAGTTAGTATTAGATTGACTCATGTTAGTTATTTATTATGTATGAATATTAATATGTATGAATTGGATGTATGGAGGTATGAATAGATAGGGCATTTATAAGGCGACGAGGTATTGATACCAAGGGAAAGTAAGTTTTATAAGTTATTCCTTGTTGTTGATCATGATCATACATCAGTAAAGAGTTAGGTCGCGCTGGGACAAGTAAGTGGAGAGAGGAAATAAAATACACTTGTAAATGCCCGAACGAACGTTAGGTGTATAGTGGGAGAACGATTATTGATAAATGTCAATTTGTCATATTAGGTAAAATGTCTGTCCTGACGTGTGAGGGAAAGTGGTGGAACCTCTGGAATGTGATGTGATAAAGTATGGATATACGGACTATGTCGGCGGTCACCTATGGCACATCACATTGGACAGTATCACTTTGTGACATTTGAGGGAAATAGGTGTTCAGATCAACTTGAGTTTGGGACAATGATGAAGTTGAAACCGAAATCAAGACTCAAGTTGTGTTGTCTTTTATGTTTCCCTACATTTTGGCCCTTGCACAATGTAAGACTAAGACAGTAGATAAAAAATTGACTGGCAATTTTTTTTAGCGGGAGGGGGAGGAGTTGTTATGACATGATTAGGAATTAGTTATTTGTTTCGGGAATAAGGGGAAAGTTTTACTTAGCGACAAATGACGTGACAGATCTTTAAAAAACAAGAACGCTCTTAGTGACGCTAGAAAGAGGATGCTTTGTGTAGAGCAGTAGAATAGAGATACGAATGTACGGACATAGCTGACATCGGACGATTCCCTTCTTAGTTATTAAATGTATTTGTAAACAGCACCAGCGTCGACTACCTATTTTGATTGTTTCGGCTTTTCGCCGGTGTTACTGTAGTAGTTTTGAGTTCGGTATTACCTCCATCCAGACGTAGATCTACACTAGATATATCTACAAGCATCACCACCGCGCGGAAGCCTGAACACAACAAACACAATGTAAAGAAAGGAAGTGGAAGAAACTATCAACAAACACAATGTGAAGAAAGGAATGTTTTTAACATGTCATCTAACCAGAAAATTAATAGAAAAGGAACCTATTGATTCTTGACGAAAATGAGACCTTTTAAACTGAAGAAAAACTTGGTTGGTTTTAAATAGCTAGGAATTAGGACTATAAATAGGAAAGTTAAACCTATCTCTATAGGGCAGACGATGAAAGGTTCTCTGCCTCTATTAAAGAGGTTGTCATGTGGCCAGCACAATGACCTACAGCCTTTACTGTACCTAACTATCTTAGATACTCAATATAATTGGGACGACTCAGTAACGTAAAACTTGACATAGAGCTGGGAGGACTCATGGGAGGGGGGTCAAAAACCCAGAAGTTCAGAATCCTGGTCTTCAAAGCGTTTCGAACTCAAAACGTTTAGCAGTAGAGATTTGTATTCTCCTAGAATTTTAGTTCAACAGTTAAGAACTCAAAACGTGCAGCAAGAAAACGTCACGCGTCAAAACGACCGTCGCCAAAACGGCGGCACAAAGTCGTACATGCTAAAATGTAACGTTTGTAGACTATACTGTGATCGGACATTTTTAGTACACTTTAACACCAGAAGTAGTAGAATGCTGAGTGTAAATTAAACATCAATCTATTAGCATAGCTAAGCTGTAAAGACAGTATGTGCAAAATGGTTAGAACAATATGCATTGAAATATTTTGCATGAGTTATGTCACATTAATGAATAGAATGTGCAGCGAAATTTGGGTTAAAATTTAAATTTTAAATTTATTTCTTTTTTCATTTCTTTTTTTTATTTTATAATTTTTATAATTTTTTTTTCTTTTTTGCTTAGCCGATAGAACGAGGTTGTGAGCTATTGTCATTTTTTTTTTATCTTCATCCAAATATTTCTCTTAAGAAAATTATTTGAAGAGGCGAAGATGAAAAAAAATGGCATTAAGACTGTTATTGAATTTGTCAGGACACTTGGGAATGAACATTACACAAGACACAAGTCTAGCACAAAATGAACAAGAACAAAAAATGTTTTTCATTACTTCTGAATTTTTTTTGTCCGCAAATATTGAGTCCTATTTTGTAAATACATTGTTTATACGTAGTCTATATGCACAGGTAACACTATCTTGAGCTACAGTTTAATCTGGAAGTTTAAACATCACAAGCCGTATGAGTGAAATAGTTACAAGAGTTACAACATAGGTGTTTCACATGGTACTGACATAGGTGTGGCTTGTTTCACATGGTAGTGACATAGGTGTGACATGCTTCACCTGGTAGTGACATAGGTGTGACAGGTTTCACATGGTAGTGACATAGTTGTGACATGCTTCACCTGGTACTGACAACGGTGTGACATGTTTCTTATGGTAGTGACATAGGTGTGACATGTTTCACATGGTAATGACATAGGTGTGACATCGCAGTGACATAAGTGTGACATGTTTGTTATGGTAGTGATATAGGTGTGACATGTTTCACATGGTAGTGACATAGGTGTGACATGTTTTACATGGTAGTGGTATCTTGATAATAAATCTAAAATCGTTTGCATAAATTTGTTAAAAATATGATTGTCACAATCATCAATAGTGCTAGATGTCATGTTGAAGATTATCTTGATTTTTTATTGCACAATCAATGATCGTGGTTGCCGAGGATTTAGAAATCGTCAGCTGAATAGATGATCATTTAGAAGTTGCTAGTTGATAAGATGATCATCTAGAAGTTGCCAGTTGATAAGAGGATCATCTAGAAGTTGCTAGTCGATAAGACGATCTAAGTATGTTATTATTAAATTCAATGAAGAAACTTCTCTTCGTCTAAAACAAATACTTTAATTCAAAACTTGGAAAAGCTATTCACAAATAATTACAATGGTTAAATGTACTTGAATAGGGACAGAATATGTATATTTCTACTAAATAAATGATCTACACAATAATATAATTATGTCATCTTCCTTTGAGTTCTAACACGAGACTGCCGGTCTTTCAGAGCTTTGGGCGTTTTGCCATGTGACTAATATCTCTTTGCCGCTTGGTTAATCAATCTGACCAATAAATACAGCTCAACGTACAATAATTAATATTTCTAATCACATTCACTCCAAAACATAAGTTTGTTGCATGATGGAAATTCCCGAGGTAGCTGAAATTCGGCCGACAACCTTGGGCTAAATATAGACAAAGCGTACGAGACAATGATAGATAGTCATTTTTTCTAACTAAATAGCCTCCCGTGTTTGCTACTATTAATAATGAATTGTTGTAAAAATTGTGTATTTCGATGAATAAAAATTGCTTGCATAGTTGATTTTAAAAATTAAATTTTTCGCTATCAGAAAAGAAAAAAGTAGCCGTTGCATCAGAATGGTCTCAAATATCATGATGTCGGATTTTCAATATCTTTTCTAGTTTACGAGCTCTAAACGGAACGTACTTACGGACGGACGGACAGACAGACCACACAAAACTAATACCGTCTTTTTTTCTTTCGGGGACCGCTAAAAAGAGAGTGTGTTTTCACAAAATGAATCTGACTCTACTTTTCTGTAAATTATATATGCTTTTCAGCTTTGTGAACATCGTATGTCACTTCTACTTTTGTGTAGATAATAAATTATACACATGATAGGATTGAAAAACAAATGTGTTTGTCCCTTTACATTTCTTAACTTGCACTTCACATCTTTCTTCAACTGTCTATTTAAATATGTATAATTCTAAAGAGAATGTTTAAGAAAATGGTTATAGCAAACGTGTCTGGCTTCTATCAGTGGTCTACAGCAATCTGAACTAATCGATAGCACTCCAGCATTGAAATGAATACAATAGAGATGTTTATTTTGATCCAACATTTGTTTAAACTAAGATGAGTTCAAATGTATGTTCTATTATTAAACATGACTTTTGTAGAATAGAACTAAACTTCTGCTTCAAAAAGACGTGTAGGGCATTTGCTGTAGTACTCCTCAGTTCTCTTTGGTTAGTACAGTTGCTGTAGTACACCTCAGTTCTCCTTGGTTTTTACAGTTACTGTAGTACTCCTCAGTTCTCCTTGGTTAGTACAGTTACTGTAGTACTCCTCAGTTCGCCTTGGTTTTTAAAGTTACTGTAGTACTCCTCAGTTCTCCTTGGTTTTTAAAGTTACTGTAGTACTCCTCAGTTCTCCTTGGTTTTTACAGTTACTGTAGTACTCCTCAGTTCTCCTTGGTTAGTACAATTGCTGTAGTACTTCTCAGTTCTATTTGGTTAGTACAGTTAGTGTAGTACTCCTCAGTTCTCCTTGGTTAGAACAGTTGTTTTTAGTACTCCTCAGTTCTATTTGGTTAGAACAGTTGTTGTAGTACTCCTCAGTTCTCCTTGGTTACTACAGTTGCTGTAGTACTCCTCAGTTCTCCTTGGTTAGAACAGTTGCTGTAGTACACCTCAGTTCTCCTTGGTTTTTACAGTTACTGTAGTACTCCTCAGTTCTCCTTGGCTAGTACAGTTGCTGTAGTACTCCTCAGTTCTATTTGGTTAGTACAGTTGTTATAGTACTCCTCAGTTCTCCTAAGAACAGTTGTTATAGTACTCCTCAGTTGTCCTTGGTTAGTACAGTTGCTGTAGTACTCCTCAGTTCTCCTTGGTTAGTACAGTTGCTGTAGTACTCCTCAGTTCTTTTCAGTTAGTACAGTTGTAATATTACTCCTCAGTTCTTCTAAGTACAGTTGTTATAGAACTCCTCAGTTCTCCTAGGAACAGTTGTTATAGTACTCCTCAGTTGTCCTTGGTTAGTATAGCTATTATAGTACTCTTCAGTTCTATTAAGCACAGTTGTTATAGTACTCCTCAGTTCTCCTAGGAACAGTTGTTATAGTACTCCTCAGTTGTCCTTGGTTAGTATAGCTATTATAGTACTCCTCAGTTCTCCTTGGTGGTTCACTAGATTACTTTAAGAATCTGACAGTAGTTACAATTCTAGACAAAGATGGGAAGATGTCAGATATAAATAGTGCACTCTATTTTATATGGTAGAAACAAGATAGAATTGTTTATTTCGTCTGTCTCTGAGCACCACGACAAACACAATACACCTTGACTTTGTGAACACAGTACATCATGACTCTTGACTCAGCTAAGGGAAATAACTTCTACTTTGAGAGATATAGTTGTAAGAGCAGAGTGAGTTTTTCCCTTAGATAAGCTTTGTTATCTAAAAAAAAAAAAGATTGGTTATATTTTGATTGTTTCGCAAGATCAAAAATGTCAAAAGTTTATTCCAAGAAACGTGTGTACTGCTGTTGTCAATGTCCAGGTTGTGGCAGCGTAGTAGAGACTCGTTGAGTTTGGTTGGTTTGGGCTCACATTCTTTAAGAAAATATAACATGAATGTTGTGTGTAAACTGTTACACTTTTTTTAACACAGAAATGTAGTGTGTAAACTTTTACACTTTCCTAACACAGAAATGTAGTGTGTAAACTGTTACACTTTCCTAACACAGAAATGTAGTGTGTAAACTATTACACTTTTTAAACACAGAAATGTAGTGTGTAAACTTTTACACTTTCTTAACACATGAATGTAGTTCCTATTTAGATATCACCCAATGTTCAAGTTGATCTTGTTTAAAATAAAATAAAAATATTCCTTTTCCTCGACATCACTTTTAGATGAGTCTGTATTGGAAAATGACATTACAATCGCCTTAAGAAACCCTAGCAGTCTAAGGATTACAAAATAATAAAAAATTGTTTGCTATGTAGGCGTTGTAAGGAAATAACATGCACAAGTTCCTCTAGAGTTCTGAAAGGTGTTTTTGAAAAACAAAAAGCCCTTACTTAAATGCTTAGTTATTTTTCGACGAAAACAAAATGAGTGGTCTAAAAAGAATGCTTTGAAAAAATATTTTAAAAAGCCTCAAAATATCTCATTTCCAAATAATATATCTGTATCTCCGTTTCAAAAAGACCTGGTCTAACCGTTCTAATATAGTCTGCTCAAAGGTTTAGACAACAACATAGCTAGACACAGCTAGACAGCTAGACACAGCTAGCCACAGCTAGATAGGCTTTAGAGTGGAACCCCTAGGGAACAAGACGTAGAGAAATACCAAAGAGAACATGGCGACGCATGAAGCCGAGAGGACAGGAAAGAGCTGGGAAGCCATTAAAAAACTAGCTAGAGACCGTGGAGAGTTGCGTGTTTTTACTGAGGACCTATATTCCATGAGGAACGCAAAGGAAAGATGATGATGATGAAAGGTTTAGACAATAATAATAAGGCACTGTGCTTTACTTGACCAAGTAGACCCTGTTGCCCTGCATATTTTGCCACAAATCATGCAGACAAAGCCGTTGTCCACTGATCGGTCTTTTTGTCGTCGAAACCATTTCTTAGGCAAAGTTTTTTTTTTAGGTTTAAGCTTGTCTTGCGCCCTTCGTGATAGCTCTCAAGCTCTTTCAGAGGACATTTGCTGACACCCGCTTTCCTCTATGCCATTGAGGGTTACAAGGGGCTTGTGTTTAATATACCGCTTCCAAGGACTTCTTTAAGCCCGGTCATCCCCCATAAGAGCTAGGTGTCCAACCCAGAGCAGCTTTCCAACGATAAGTTGTTCTACACTGTTAAGACCGCCTCTAACAGAAAATAGTTATTTGTTAGGTAGTTTTGCCATGGTTGTGGATAATACCTTTAAGATGCAAAGACAATTGCTTGTTTAATAAAAGTGTAGCAGGCAACTAAAGAGAACAGACAACTAAACTAATTCCTTTGCGTCAGCTGTTACAAAGATGTCTTCATGCGGAATCTTCCTTTACATTTGGTCTCGCAGACGATTGTCTGATGAAATCATTACAGACTGACTCGCTGTGTCCACGTGACCTCATAGAATTGAACGAAAACAAACTACTCATAAATCTGAAGTGGATCGATTTCAAAGCACGTAAACTATATCCTGGTATTCTAATTTTTTTTAGAAACAAACGTTGTCCAAATGTCCATCACGACACATAGAACACATTCGGACAAGGAAACGTCAGAGACAATCAAACAGGAAAATGTGTGTGTGAGTGTGTGTATGATTGCATACCGCGAGGTATGTTGAATTAGTGTACGAGGTACACAAGCAATCATACAAATTAAACTAGCCCCCATACGAGATGCACTAGCGATCATGCAGATATACGAGCCATTGCCTTCGGATTAAGAATCTCTGCAGCTATTCACGAGACAGCGCAGACCCAGTTGCGACCTGCATATTATGCAACTCAAAATGCAGATAATAACAATTAGTTCATACTACAGGATGGTGGTCTATGCTTCTATTTATTTCTTGCAATGCTTCATTAGATTCAAAACATTCTTGGAGCTTACAATTACATATAATAACAATTTAGCTTGTCTTCGAGAATCGCACTATTTTCCGAGGCTGCGCAGAGCTGCGACCTACACATTTGGTCACATCCAGCTCAGACAACCATTTTCCGCCGGTGGTCGATTTCGATTTTCTTCTCGCTGTCTACATCTGCCTACGCCAATGGATTTTCTTTTGGCCTCAAATGTGTATTCCGCGGCCTTTGTAAGTGATCTCCAGCTGTCTCCTTCCTAGGCTGCCTGCAGCCAGGTGCTCTCTCTTATGTCAATTAATGTATTTCCTCCAGCCTGCGCTGATTATTTTTAAAGTGATAATTGGCTTGCGCAGGCACTCTTGACACTACATACAGTCCCTAGTAGCACACAAGTCTGAGATGACGGACAATGTGGTCAAGTACGTCGATTTATTCAACTCTTTATTCTTAGTGAATACAAAGAAACATTGGAGCCGAGTGCGGTAATTCCCGCTGAACAAAGTGTGACGTTCATTGGTGAAAGACGTATGGTGTTTTTAAGCCGCCCCCTAAAGGGGAAAAGACGATATTAGTTTTGTGTGGCCTGTCTGTCCGTCTCTCCGTCCGACCGTGCGGATCTCAGAAACTAGAAGAGAAAATGAAAATCAGACATCATGATGTTTTAGATCCTTCAAAGTTTTGATGCAACGGCTACTTTTTTTCTTTTCCGAAAGTGAACCATATAATTTTTAAAATGATATATGCAAGCAGATTTTTCAAAAAATTACACCTTTTTAAATGAAAAACTTCAGGGAAGGTAAGTCTTTTTAAAAGGTCACAGACTTCTTCATTAATAAATCAAGCATCATTCATAAATTGGCTATTACTATTAATAGTAACAAACACTGGAGTCCCTTTAGTAGGGGAGATATCAAATTGCCATATTTTAAACACATTTATGCAAACGGTTTTTGATTTTTTTGTTAAAAAAGAATATTTTATTTTACATTTGTATTGCTAAGTAAAGTAAGTTCTGTCATACTAAGTACTCCATTAACACGAAAAAAAAAAGTTTACTTTTACTTTTTAAGAGAAAAAAAATTATTTAGTGTGCATATAAGTTGGACATAATTTAAAACAACAATTATTAAGTTATTTTTCATCTTATCGCGTGAATTATCACCTCTCCTATACTTATGTAGAACACACAACCAAAGGAAAAATTTTATTTTTTTAAATTTCAATAGAGATTGACCATTTACAAAGCAATTAGATCAATTAGATATTCATTATAAGACATCAGTTAGACCAGGTTCACATTTAACTTCATATTCACTTTCACCTATCCTTTGGTTTGCTGGACTGCTGGGGCACCACACAAGATCTGTCAACCGTCTTTCTCCATTCTTCTCTGTCATTTGTCTTAAATGGAATTTAATTCTGATGTTCTTTCTGAAAATATTGATACCTGCCTTTTTACCTACCTGGGAGGACCACATCGGGGGCCGATTTTGAGTCTGTGTTTCAACACAAACTGTCTTTGTAACTTTGTTTAAAAGTCAGTTCGTTTTATGAATTTCTGTAATAGATCTAGATCTAGACTACAAGCAAATCTCAACAAATGTTGACACAGATTATCTCAATATTTCAATAATATCTGCTCATGATGGGGCGTGATGGCTGAGTGGTTAAGCACTTGGCTTCTGAAGACTGAGATTTTGAATTTCGGGATTTTTGGGGCGCCCCTGAGTCCACCCAAATATAATGGGTACCTTACTTAGGCGGTTGGTCGTTGTGCTGGTCACATAACACTCTGCCCGTTAACCGTTGGCCATAGAAACAGATGAACTTAACATCATCTGTCCCGAAGATCGCAAGGTCTGAACGAGAAACGTGTACTACTTTCTATGCTACTGTCCCACGGAAGTCATTAGTTTCATTACATTGAAGTTTGAAACTGAGACCACGATACTGGTTGGTTACATTACAGTTTGAAACTAAGGCGACGACACTGGTTGGTTACATTACAGTTTGAAACTAAGGCGACGACACTGGTTGGTTACATTACAGTTTGAAACTGAGGCGACGACACTGGTCTCATTATATTGAAGTTTTAAACTGAGACCACGATACTGGTTGGTTACATTACAGTTTGAAACTGAAGCGACGACACTGGTTGGTTACATTGAAGTTTGAAAATGAGACCACGTGACTGGTTGGCTACATTGAAGTTTGAAAATGAGACCATGTGACTGGTTGGTTACATTGAAGTTTCAAAATGAGACCATGTGACTGGTTAATTACATTGAAGTTTGAAAGTGAGGCCACGTGACTGGTTGGTTACATTGAAGTTTGAAAATGAGACCATGTGACTGGTTAATTAAATTTAAGTTTGAAAATGAGGCCACGTGACTGGTTGGTTACATTGAAGTTTGAAAGTGAGACCACGTGACTGGTTGGTTACATTGAAGTTTGAAAATGAGACCACGTGACTGGTTAATTACATTGAAGTTTGAAAGTGAGGCCACGTAACTGGTTGGTTACATTGAAGTTTGAAAGTGAGGCCACGAGACTGGTTGGTTACATTGAAGTTTGAAACTAAGGGGACGACACTGGTTGGTTACATTACAGTTTGAAACTGAGGCGACGACACTGGTCTCATTACATTGAAGTTTTAAACTGAGACCACGATACTGGTTGGTTACATTACAGTTTGAAACTGAAGCGACGACACTGGTTGGTTACATTGAAGTTTGAAAATGAGACCACGTGACTGGTTGGTTACATTGAAGTTTGAAAGTGAGACCACGTGACTGGTTGGTTACATTGAAGTTTGAAAATGAGACCACGTGACTGGTTAATTACATTGAAGTTTGAAAGTGAGGCCACGTAACTGGTTGGTTACATTGAAGTTTGAAAGTGAGGCCACGAGACTGGTTGGTTACATTGAAGTTTGAAACTAAGGGGACGACACTGGTTGGTTACATTACAGTTTGAAACTGAGGCGACGACACTGGTCTCATTACATTGAAGTTTTAAACTGAGACCACGATACTGGTTGGTTACATTACAGTTTGAAACTGAAGCGACGACACTGGTTGGTTACATTGAAGTTTGAAAATGAGACCACGTGACTGGTTGGTTACATTGAAGTTTGAAAATGAGACCACGTGACTGGTTAATTACATTGAAGTTTGAAAGTGAGGCTACGTAACTGGTTGGTTACATTGAAGTTTGAAAGTGAGGCCACGAGACTGGTTGGTTACATTGAAGTTTGAAACTAAGGGGACGACACTGGTTGGTTACATTACAGTTTGAAACTGAGGCGACGACACTGGTCTCATTACATTGAAGTTTTAAACTGAGACCACGATACTGGTTGGTTACATTACAGTTTGAAACTGAAGCGACGACACTGGTTGGTTACATTGAAGTTTGAAAATGAGACCACGTGACTGGTTGGTTACATTGAAGTTTGAAAATGAGACCACGTGACTGGTTGGCTACATTGAAGTTTGATGTTTTCAGAGTATAAACGTCACATTAAAGAAGAAACTATCATCTTATAATGATTATTGAGATAAAGAGTCACCTACTTTTAAAAAAAATGATAGAGATAAAGAGTCCAACACAAACCATATTGTTGGCAAATATAAGGTGTCAATACAGGCCATATTGTTAAAAGATATAGAGTGTCAAACATAGACAATATGGTTTGAAGAAAGAGTCAATACAAAACATATTATTGGCAGAGTCACACAGTTTTTTTTAACTGAGATCTAAGACTGGGGTCTGCAACCTTTTGAGTCGAAAGAGCAAAAAAATAAAAATTTACAAAATTTTAAACACTACATTTTGTCTTGCAACAAAAAATAATAATCGCACATTTTTTTAATGAAAAAAAAAAAGAATTTGTTTTTTTAGCGTCCCTCGAAAGGGGAAAAGACGCTATTAGTTTTGTGTGGCCTGCCTGTCCGTCCTTCCGGCCAGTTTAGATCTCGTAAACTAGAAAAGATATTGAAAATCCGACATCACAATATTTTTGACCATTCAAAGTTCTGATGCAATGACTACTTTTTTCTTTTCTGAAAGCGAAAAATCTATTTTTTAAAATTCTTTATGCATGCAGTTTTTTTCATTAAAATATACCTTTTTACAACTATTCACTAGTAATAGTAACAAATACTTGAGGCTCATTATTAAGGGGGATCATGGTTTAACATATCTTTAAACACATTTATGCAAACGGTTGTAGATTTTTTGTAAAAAGAAATTTTTTAATATATTTATTCTTAAGTTATGTAAGTTCTATTAAGCACTTTATTTAAAAAAAAAAAATTTTAAAGAGAAAAAATCTATTTAGTATGGATATAAGTCAGACATAATTTCAAACAACAATTAATATTATATTAATATTATCTCGTGAACTGCAGTACCACATTTCACGCAGTATAGGGGTGGGCAACTTTTTTGTATTGAGGGCCGCATTAAGAAAAAATTGGGAATGGGGAGCCGCATATAAATATATTTATGTACTTACAACCTTGAAAAAAAAGCTAGCTAACTGTGTATAATGTCTGTGTATAATTCAATATTTAAACCTTATTATACATTCACTATTCATTTTTCAAACTCCTAATTGATAAATTACAATCAATCGCTATTGTCTTGAAGCATATAACTGTTTACACTCGTGCGTTATGTTCCCGAACAGTGAAACTACTTACTAATTGTTGTTCTTGTGACTGCTGTCAAATTACAGTCAGTCAGCATCGACCTGTGATTATACTTGCTTAGTTTCCTAAAGACAGTACTTGTTCACATATGTATTTATACTTTATACCCTAATAATGTCAAAGTTTAGCAGCAAAGTTTCTTAAGAGTGGAAATTACACTTCTGGTATCTATAAAACTCCCTCGGAAGAGAAGACTGGAACTTTTCTTTCAGGTCATAATTTGCTTGGAGTTATATCCTCTGGGACTGAATCAGCTTTTGCGCTTAATTGTGAGCTGATAGTACTAAAAGCTGGTTATTGATGTCTTGATATTTGCTTATATAAATTCCACAATTAGGGAATCTAAATAAGTCTTGTACTTTTAACCTTTACACTAAAAAAGATTTCTCTAACTTACAAGGGCTGCGGGATACACATTTGAGACCAAAAGAAAATAAATCTCTGCTGAGGAAAGACGTAGACGGCGAAAGGAAAATCTAAATTGACCACCGGCGGACAATGGTTATGCCTGCGATAGAAGAGGTAAAATATGTAGGTTACAAGTTGGTCTGCTTAACAAAGGGAAATA
Source organism: Biomphalaria pfeifferi (assembly GCA_030265305.1). Lineage (NCBI taxonomy): Eukaryota > Metazoa > Mollusca > Gastropoda > Planorbidae > Biomphalaria > Biomphalaria pfeifferi. The sequence continues at coordinate 125,142 of JASAOG010000138.1, forward strand.
ATTCATTCCTCATTAATCTTTGAACTCGAAGAAATAATTTCCCCTTTCAGCAAAGGAAGATAACAAGGCCTGTTTTTACTTGCTTGCCTGGAGAATTGGGAAAGCCTTGTTTGAAGGTAATGAACATTCACTTGCATTTCAGCCAGCTGAAACAATGGCATATATTGTAACTAAATCTTCAAGCACTTTACGGAACTGCCTGTGGTTAAGTGCCCCTACTCTGTTATGTTTGATTGTGTCGTTTAGGATTATTTTGTCTATTGATCTATTTGTTATGTTTGATTATGTCGTTTATGATGATTTTGTCTATGATCATAATTTATTCAGCTTTGTGCAAACTTTCCTGTTTAAAGATTATGGTTGGGATATTCTTTATTTAAAAAAAAAAGTTTTTCTCAGTCAAACATCGAGCTCCATCAGTTGTTACGCTAGCCACCTGAGATTGAGTGTTGAAGTATATCCAAAAAGAATAAACGTCGTTTATTTGAAACTTTTTATAATTAGACAGTTTCAATAATTTATAGAGAATATCTAGAAATATTTTAATATATTTACATTTTTATATGTGTATACTGTGGGACACCTAATTTCTATAGGTGCCTGCGGGTCGCATAAAACACTCCGGCGGGCCTCATGTGGCCAGCGGGTCGCAATTTGCCCACACCTGCTATAGAACACCTAACCAAAGAAAAAAAAATGTTGATTTTTTTTTACGGAAATGTTTTATTCTTGAGGAATAAGATATTGGCCATTTACAAAACAATTAGATCAATTAGATATTCATTATAAGACATCAGTTAGATCAGGTTCACATCTATCTTCACATTCACTTTCACCTATCCTTTGGTCTGCTGGACCGCTCGGGGACCACACGAGATCTTTTAACCTTTTTTTCTCCATTATTTTCTGTCATTTGTCTTTGATAGAATTTCATTCTAATTATATTAAAACCTGCATTTTTACCTGCCTGGGTGGACCACTTCGGGGGCCGATTTTCAGTTTTGTGTTTCCACACAAACTGTCCTTGTAACCTTGTTATATATAAGTGTTTTTCACAACAAATTAAATAATATATATATATATATGGCATTATTAGATAATTATTATTTTTTATTTCGGTAACAACTAAAGCAATTAAACATTTGCTTAAACACTAACTTTTACTTCAATAACAAACAATGAGCTCTGTTGGACTAATGCGTTTCGTTTCTTTGATTAAAAAGTTAAATCACAAATTGGGCCGGGAGTACCTTTTTTCCTTATATATCTTTGCATTTTTCAGTTCTCTTTTTAAATTAAACTGCCATTATTATGCTATAATTTGAAGTGTACCTGATAGAGAAAACAATATTGCACAAAAGTACGGGTAGTTGGGATAAAACCCGATAGAGGCTATAAAAATAAAAGACCTAAAACTAGGGCGTGAAACTACACATTTACAGTACCTTACTTGATGAGTCTTTTACCCGAGATCTGTGTATTTTTTTAGGACTAGCTTACTTCAAGTACCCGGCATTTTCCGATACACAATTTCACAAACAAAAAAATTGTTAAAATAAAAATTGAGATTTTAAAACTTGTAATTATTTTTTAAAGGTGTTTTTAAAAAAGTGTTACTGTAATCAATTGTGAATATTTGTTTTTTATTAATTTCACTGTCTATTTTGTGTCTGTTTTAATTTTTTAATGTTTTCTTGAGTTAAGGGGTCACGTGTTTTCTCCTGATGTTTATACCTGATTTGTCTTATCAGTCGTTGTAAGACATTGGTCCAAGCTAAGGCTAAGCTTATAAATATAAAAAAATCGCATGTGAAAATATGAATGAACTTGTTTTAGATGAAGTCCATTAATTATAGTTGCTTTGAAAAATTGATCTCACACGTGCCTTAGGCCTTGTCATCGTAGTCGTAGATCTATCAAATCTCGTTATAATCTGTAATCTATATAATCATAAATATTCACGTTGAATTCCAATTGTAACTATAGAATCAGTATAGATCTACTTCTAGAATAGGATAGGATATAAATATAGTAGAAACAGAATCTAAGATAATCAGAATTTAACGGTACTCTAGGCAGTCTTGATCTAGAGTCTTAGACAGTCTTGATTTTACACTAGATTTAAGTCTAGTACACTATATAAACCTATATATACGCTGCCTTCGTGGACCTCACTAAGGCTTTCGACACGGTCAATGGTTAATTGAGGATTTTGGCCAGGCTCCTATCCATTCTCAAAAAGTTTCATGTGGGACAAAAAGGCAAGATTAGACATAATGGTGACATGTCGATCATTTCCCAATAGAAAATTGCGTGAAGCAGGGCTGTGTACTTGCTCCTACTCTATTCGCTATCTTCTTTGGCGAAATGCTGGGTCAAATGAGGCAGCAATTGCAAGAAGGCATCGACATCACGTTTCGTTCGGACGGAATCTTCAAAATAAATGGTCATAACAGAGCTTCTCTATGCCGATGATTGCGCCCTCCTAGCCTACAATGAACATGATCTCCAGATGGCGGTCAACGAATTCGAATACGATCCCGCTTCTTTCTGTTTATCTATAAACCTTGGGAAAGCAGAAGTAATGTTCCAGAGTTGACCCAATAAAACCTACTCAGCCCTAAAGATCACCGTAAATGGACGTCCTCTTAACGTGGTAGACCACTTCACATATCTCGGAAGCACAGTATCGAAAGGAAGTTAATAACCGTCTGGCCATGGCCAATAGTGCTTTTGGACGCCTTCAGGAGTGAGTTGGCGGAATAGATCGCTCCAGCTGCCTACAAAAAAAAAAGTGTTTACCAAGCAGTGATTCTCTCAACCCTTCTAAATGGATCTGAGACATGGCTATTAAACAGAAAACAACTAACACTACTTGAACACTTTCACCAAAGATGCTTGAGCTCCATCATAAACATACAGTGGCCAGACAGCACTACAAACAGCGATTTTTTGCGAACGCCGGTATGGAGTAGTATAGAGGGACTTCTTATAGTCCGACAGTTACACTGGGCAGGGCACGTACCCCGTATGGGAGACGAACGTATGCCAAAAGCAGACTTTTTTTGGTGAGCGAGAGAGACAGCTGGAGGTCACTCACAAAGGCGCGAAATGCACATTTGAGACCAAAAGGAAATCCGCTGCCGAGGACAGACGCAGACGGCGAAAAGAAAATCTTAATCGATCATAGGCGGACAATGGTTATGCTTGCCCTGGTTGTTGGGAAATATGTAAGCTACAGCTGGGGCTGCGTATCGATGGGAAATATTGCATTCGAGATCCTCATGAATCTTCGGACTCGATGACAAGCCTTATTATATTGGCGTTGAAAAGTAGATCTATAAGTGGAAGTATATTCAATATTGTATAGACAGTAGATCTACTGAGTCTGATCTAGATTAGCTATAGAATTATTCTAGATCTAGATACAGACTCTATATAAAATAATCTAGATAGAAGATGTAGACCTATCCTAATTAATAGACTTTAGTCAGGTAGAGCTAGATCTAGACTAGTGACAATCTAGTTTCAAGATGGAATCTAGATTTCTAAACTAGATTTGATCTGAAATGTAGATCTAGATATAGAGTACACTTAATGACAATGTCAATGATTCCGAAGATTAATTATGAATGCAGTGTTTACTATGTATTTTAATGTTTTACGAATCACATGTGCCCATGTTGCATATGACTACGCCTACATTATACGCAGAACCGTGAATGGCGTATACTGTATACATATACGCAGAACCTATTGTGACTTGACGGCTTTTGTAAATTTGTCTGCTGTGCTGTACGAGATGCCAAAAAATATAGATTCTAAAATTCTAAAACAATAAATCTATTCCTCTTAATTTATAACATAAATCTACTAATGCCATTTATGATATGTAGCTCTAGATCTATTATTTTACAAATGCATTCATACAGAATTTAATATATAGATTTAATTATACTAATAAAGAGTTGTAATTAGCTCTATATGTTGTTAGCAAGTAGCGTTACACAAAAAAAAAAACGTACCCAGGTTTTTCTTAACTATGATACTTGGTGTGTAATAGTAAAACAGTACCTACCAAAATAAATTGTAAATAGAGAGCAAATACCTATATTTATTGTAGTTTATATAGGTCTGTGGTTTTATATTATATATCCTTCGTAACTTCTTCTATAGAAAAATGACTTTTATAATTTCTTTTACTGAAAAATTGGGCTATTCGCGTCTGACACATATATAGTTTTTATGTGCAGCAACAAAGCCCATTTAGCAAACAAACTCAATGGGAGCGTTAGTTTCGCATGGTTTTAGAAAGTTTGGATACATTTGGTCATAACTTGTTTTTAGTTTCAAACACGACTCTAAATTTTCAATTGTTAGTTTGCGTCTTACTTTGCTTTAAATTATATTCATGTAAAAAAAAAACGCTTTATCACACGAATATGTCGATCCGAAGATAGTATTCCCTCACTGTAGCAATTTGGAAGATTATTCCATGCGCCGAATCAACTTGCGGCATTTCTTTTAAAGTTGTCTATTTTTGTTGCGTTACGTACAAACATTTCTGGAACTCCAACTCTTCCAACTTACTTTTCAACTCTGTAAATTTTCCACCCCCATAAAGCTTTACTTTTAAATTGACCAATTGCATTTCTAGAGATCCAGTATCAATTCCAAATAGAACAATGTGGATTTCGTACATTTTGTGTTGAGAGGATTTACTAGGAATGCTAGAAAGGTTTTGTTGGTTTTGAACACCAGCTGGTTCTATTGTAGGTCACACCAGCCGGTCACACCAGCCGGTCACACCAGCCGGTCACACCAGCCGGTCACACCAGCCAGCTCAACAAATCATTCGTTTTTTTTTATTTCCCTGAGTTTTGTGTTTGTGGTATTGATCAGAGTAAGTGTAATCAATGTGTCTAAAAGTCTTTCAGGTCAATATGCTGCACACTTATGTTGTCTATAGACTTATGTTGTCTATAGGCTTATGTTGTCTATAGGCTTATGCTGTCTATGTTTACTTTTTTTGGAGGCGCGGTGGCTGAGCAGTAAAGCAATTGGCTTCCGAACTGGAAGCCCCTGGTTCAAATCCTGGTGAAAGCTGGGATTTTAATTTCGGGATCTTTTTGAGTCCCCCCAGCTCTAACGGGTACATGAAATTAGTAGGGGAAAATAAAGGTGGTTGGTCGTTGTGCTGGCCACATGACACCCTCATTAACCTTGGGCCAAAGAAACATATGACCTTTAAATCATATGCTCTTTAGATCTTAAAATCTTTAAGTGGAACTTTTAGTATTTTGTTTAGATGTAAACATGACAGACGGGCGGACAGACAGACGACACAAAACTAAGAGCGTTTTTTTTTCTATTTTGGAGGCCGCTAAACAAGGAATTTAGGAATAAAGTTTCTTCATCTTTTTCACAACATCGTTGGATTAGCACTACAGATAGATAGCATTAGGTTTCAATATTTCCCTTTATCTGCTTACAGCTACATAAATGTCAGTCTTTCCCTGTAACCTAGCTAGCTTCTGTCTACAGCTAAGTGACGTCAAGTGTTCACTGTCTCAGGACCAGTCTACAAAAACATAATACCAAGTGTCTATTGTGACCCAACAAAAATATTTGAAGCTACATCCAGATATACAACGTTAGATCTTACATTTCTGTCAAGTTATTTTTGATACACTTTCATATCAAATGCTGATGTGTGTCTTAACTGATTTGTGACACACCATAGGCTGATTTGTGACACAAACCCAAATCGGCCCACGATGTGGTCTAACCAGGCAGGTTTCAATATTTTCAGAAACAATATCAGAGTGAAATTCTATCAAAAGCTAATGACATAGAAAAATGGAGAAAGAAAGTTGACAGATCTTTTGTGGTGCCCCAACGGCCCAGCAGACCAAGAGATAGGTGAAAGTGAATGTGAAGTTAGATGTAGACCTGGTCTAACTGATGTCTTATAATGATTATCTAATTGATCTAATTGTTTTGTAAAGGGTTAATCTCTTATTTAAAATTTTTATATACATATTTTTATAAGAGTATGTAAATGAATAAGTGTTTCTGCCTACTTTTTTAATTTGTTTTTTTATGTGTTTTTTTATTTGTTTTTTATTTATAGTTTTCAAGCTATTGAACTGTTAAAAATTCACATCATGGATACAATCCAGTTTGGAATCGACGCCGTAGGGCGTCCAGCCTGAGGGTTCCACCATGCCATCGAACATAAGTTGCCGCTCAGGTCGAGTAGCGCACAACCAGCGGAAAAAGGACCCGCTCTCTATTAGCGGCCGGAGCGGGATTACCTCTTCCTTTACTGTAACCACCACCACAACAGTGAGAAGACCAAACCAGCCACCTATGCTCCCACCCCCCAATGTGGAACGGTGTAGCGGACTTTTTTGGACTCGGCTATTTTTTTCATCCCTACCCCGAATGAGATTTAAAAAAAACAACTCACCCATGGTAACCCAGAGAGGGCCTTGTTCTTGTTCTTATCTAGTTCCACAACTTTGGAGTGGGGGAGGGGCGATTTATACATATATATATATATATGTGAGAATAAGAATCAGTGTTTCTCAACTTTCGGCGAAAAAAAACCCATTGTTGAGCCCTTTCTCTTAATAGCTTGGGGGGCTGGGGGAGCGCTGAAAGTCTACTCAGTGAGGTTCGGGGCGAAGCTCCGACGCCAAAAGCGCTTTCTTGCATTTTTCACTGCAGAAACGCACTCTCCTGACTGCTACAGCTCATTATACATCATTCGTGTTCGGTGCAAAGCCAAAAGCGTTGCCTTGCATTTTTCACTGCAGAAACGAATTCTCCTGGCATCTACAGTTCATTATTCATCCTATTAAAAATGACTTTTTCATTAATGTTTTACTTTAAAAATATCCAATATGAATATATAGCCCCTTACTACATTGCAAATAAAACGATTTGAAGATACTCCACATATTTTGATTAAGGCTTTGAGGATCGCCGCCGAAAGAAAAAATATTCCAAAAAATATTTTTTTTTTAAAAAGCTCATTTGGAAGTAATGCATTTTGTTTAATAGGCCTGTTTGTAACTTTCTTTTGTTACAGAACTATAAATCAAAGCTTTAACAAAAAATTTCGGAAATGGGAGGAGAAATTAAGTGAACCAATTAGATTCTACTCTAAATTTTTTTTGCATTTTTAGGATTCAAGAATTAATTTTGAGTTTTAGTCCCAAATTTACTTAGAAAAATAGTCGATTGGTTGGAAAAAGGCGACTAGGAAAAGAATATTTGGGTTCAGAACTTATCTCAATCGTTACTCTTATACTGAAAAATTTCGAATGAATTCTAAATTTTCTAAAGCAAAGTCTTTGTTTAAAAAATTATGATACATTCATGTGAAATTGCATAAACACTGTGACCATATTTGACTATTCTTTTTTAAAACAATATGTTTTAGTCTGGAAAGGGAAGGGGTGGTAGAGTGGAAACGATTATTCTCGCTCCTTTTTATAATGTATGCTAAAGATTGCATTTGGCATTAAAGAATAGGGGTTGGGGCGACTCCATATAAGAATTTAATTTTAAGCATATATAAATTATATTAGTGACAGATTTTTAAAAAATTTGGTAATTTCTTAGGTGGGAAGGGCAGGAGAGATATTCGCTCCCCCCCCCCCCCCCCAATCGGCCAACAGGGGAACGACATAATATTAATAATATTAAAATCGGTTGAAACACCAATAACAAGTTTTAGTCATGTAGATATTTAATTGATTCTCTTAGCAAGCTGTGATTTCAACGATTATTCTGAACCGCCCCCCGCCAACTCGAAAGTTAAATAGGGGGAGGGGGGATTGATGCCATCGCCCCCTCCTGACCACACGAAATCGGCCAACATACTAGAGGAGGTGGCGAAATAATCCAAAAATAGGTTGAAACATAAATAATTAGTATATATTATTTACATAAGTAATAAATTCGTATACAAATTGTGTGAATTCTGTACTAAAATTCGTCCGCCCCCCCCTTAGGGGGCTGTCGGCCGAGTGTGTGTGTGTAGGGGGGTGCTCGCCACCCTGAGGCGAAGGGAGCTGAATCCTCCTCAACCCAGCTACCTGGTCAGTGCGCTAGGCCTAATGTACTTTGAACAGCATGACACTTGAAGGTCAAGGTTTCCAGAATAACAATAAGTGATCAATTAAAGGAGTTCCTAAGAGATTTCCCTCAGATTATATTCATGATAGATTTATTTCTCAAAATAAAATCTAATTTGACAATCAGATACATACTAAAACATCGATCATCTACTTGTTAGTTTGAATGTCAACTTGCTAGTACTAGGATAGGAATAAATGTATTAGTCACTCCAGCTTCATGGCGTTGTCCCGCCTCAAAGAAAGAAAATTCCATCAATTTATTAGGCAGTGAGTTTCTACAAGTCAAATAAATCATTTCAAGAGTTGTCAGTTTCTTGCTGGAATCCTATAGAACTAAAACATTTCGTTTTTAACCAGGAGTTGAAGTAGTCTAACACTACTAGTCAAACCTATTTAGAACATTCTTTCACAAATAAACCAAATACATATTAGATGAGATGTTTAGTGTATCATCCATTCTGTGAGAAGAACTTCATCCTATATTATTAGTTGTGACATTAGCAATAACTGTAACTTTTCATTATTTGTTTTGTCTTAGATGTGCAGGCCTTTGATCTGTCCATGTATCTCCAGGCTAGCTATTGTTTATAAACAGATTCGATTAGTTCTCAAACATAGCTCTAGGGAACGTATGCATTAGGAACTTGTGCTTCTATTGGGTACCAAGCGATCAAATCTATCCTTCACAGAGTTAGTTAAAGACCATTGGCTGTTTTTATTCGTAGACGATGTCTATTATTTGTACTACAATTAGCTACCATCTAAAGACACAGTTGAAACTCAAACAACTAATCCACAACAGTTACATTAGATTTGGACGAAGTGGTTCCTCTCCATTGAAACTAGAATAGAAAGATTGAAGAAGTAAAATATACTCAATACTTTTTAAAAAACGTATACTGAATGAAATTGCATAAATTATTTTGAATCAATCATGTAATTTATTTTAGTAGATCTAGAGAATCTAGACTAACATTAATACATTGGAGCGATTGGAAATATTTTTAATTACTGTTTTTGTTTAGAGCAACTTTCACCTTTATATAATGTTCAATGCGCTATGAGCCAATCACTTTTGTGAATCAGTTGGGGGGGGGGGATGTAGGACAAGGTTTGCGTGATGCTTTTTCAAAACCTCTATTTTTAACAAGTTGCTTGATTCTGAATTCGAACTTGCGGCATAGAGCCTTTATCCTGGAATGCCGACAACTCAGCCATTGTGTTATTCAGGTACATTTAAAAATAGGTTTTATAAAGTCTATAGCTTACATTTTTTAGCGAAGCCTAATTCTCATCTCCCCTAAGCGTAGAACATTTATATATTGAAACCAGAATTAATTAATTAAGACTAATTTTGACTAATTGATTGATTGATTGGTTTATTATTTTTATTGATTTGTGTGTTGTCATTGACAATGAATCATTCTGCAAAGATTCAACTTGACTCGTCAATGGGATGTGGGAGAAATAACGAGCCAAAGCTTTCACCCAGACAGACAGACAGGCAGGGAGGCAGGCAGAGTGAGTTGAACAAACTCTTTCATTCTCTTTCTTCAGGGTGTTTCCAGGGTGTCACCAAAAAGTACATAGAATCCAAATTCATAAAGCACGGGTTTGTGTGTGTGTGTGTTTGTATGTAAATGTTGTTCGTGTTTGTATCTCTATCTTCTTATCTTATCTTATCTAATACAGACGTTACTTCAAAAAAGAAGATGATTACATCCTACGCGTCATGCATTTAGTCATGCATATTAACCAATGACTTAAATTCTGACAAGTCACTGGTTTTCCTGGCTAGCTCAGGCAACCCATTCCATGCACTAATAGCGCTAGGGAAGAAGGAGCTTTTGTACTAATTTGTCCTAGCATATGGGACGAGGAATGTGCCTTTATCTTTGTGTCTTTCAGAGTATTTTATTAAGTTTTGTTTTTGTATTTGAAGATTATGGTTCAGTGTTTTATGTATAATTGCTACTTTACTTTTGAGTCTTCTGTCCTGAAGGCTTTCTAAATTTAGTGATTTTACTATAGGTGTTACTCTAGTCAAATGTGAATATTCATTTGTTATGAATCTCACTGCTCTATTTTGTGTCTGTTCCAGTTTCTTAATGTTTTCTTGAGTTGAGGGGTCCCAAACGGAGGATGCATATTCTATTATTGGCCTAACCAAGGTTAAATAACATTTTAGTTTTATGTTCTTATTTGATTTATAGAAATTTCTTTTAATAAACCCTAATGCTTTGTTTTATTTTTTTATAGTTTCATCAATATGTGGATTCCATGACAGTTTTTTCATTTATTATAACACCTAGGTATTTTACGTTTTTAGTCTGTGTTACTGGTTTGCCATGAATAAGATAATTGGAATTAATTTGTTTTAGTTTTTTTGTTACTCTTAACAACTGACATTTTTCTGGGTGGAAAGACATGCTCCAATTTGATTCCCATTTCTGTAATTCATCTAATTTTCTTTGTAATATATCTGTGTCTTGTGTTGTTTTTAATGTTAGTGATATAGTAGTAATGCTGAGATGAACAACTAAATTGTAATTCGTTTGGACCAATAAAGTCATATTATTTTAAAGTACTGGTATATTGTTGGTGGTATTGTTTAGAGTATTGTTCGGGATGATGCTAGTGTACTTGTAGGCAGTATTATTTCTTGTAGTTGTTAAAACATTAGAAAAATAGAAATAAAAAGCGTCTACTATATTCGTCTATTGTAAATGACACGCTGAAGCCATGACTATTTCAACTCTGCGAAGACAAGCTATCAGCTAATCTAAATATTTGTCAAGAAACAGAAAATAGTCAAAGTGATTACACAGACACATATTGGATCAGGGCGAAATCTGAGAATCACGACTCGGTGGTTACGAGTATTTATATCCAAAAAGAAAATATCTGCATGGCAACACAATTCTCAATGGTAAATATTCTTTGTTTTTATTGACAGTAATTGCCTAGTGTTTGTGGCTGTGTTCCTACAACACCAATCCTTCATTGGAAATTGGATTTGACAAAATAAATGTGCTTTGGTTTCTGGCTTTATTGGAACATGTGCGCTAGGGAAATCAACTGAAGAAATGTGTAGCTGAGCTACTTTTCTAATGTGTTTGTAAACTTCGAGTCTGAACTTTGACCTTTCCTTTTTCTGTACGTTAACGTGAGTATTTGATAGTTGATAGTTTAGAAAATGTGTCTAAATATAGAAACAAACAATTGAAATTATGAGGATACAATTTTAAGGACCCATTCTAGAAAACACATTAATCTATATTATATTAGCGTAAAATACCACAGACTGACTGACTGTAAATTTCGTACCGCTTAATTGCTTGAACGCTGGGATGTACTTAAAAAACGCAAAGCTTTCAATTAAACCTTTGTATTTTATTTTGTGGTATTTCCTTCCAAGGCAGTATCTCTATATAATTACATCATTTGTTGTCATTAACCTTTTACTTTGGATTGTATTTTCATGTCCGCTTCCTTTAGACAAAAATTAAATAAAACAATGCTAGCATCCAAAAGAGACATTTAGAGTCTAATGCTTTTTATTCTTTTGTAATTTTTTCAAAGAGAGAGAAAGAGAGGGGGAAGAAATGTTAATGAAGTGAGAGAGAGATAGACAGACAGAGAGAGAGAGAGAGACAAAGAGAGCAAGGAATGTTAATGATTTCACGCGAGTGCTTGTGTAGATAAAAAGTTGTACACGGTAGCAGAGTGTCTTTTCACTCGATCTACACATCTCCTCTTTCATCTACACATTTCCTCTTACATCTACACATTTCCTCTTACATCTACACATTTCCTCTTACATCTACACATCTCCTCTTACATCTACACATCTCCTCTTACATCTACACATCTCCTCTTACATCTACACATCTCCTTTTACATCTACACATCTCCTCTTACATCTACACATTTCCTCTTACATCTACACATCTCCTCTTACATCTAGAATTTAGAAGCCACGGAATTGTCAGCGTGAATGTAAGCAAATGTTGGATATTAATTCGTTTTAGGGGAGTTGTTATTTTCTATTATGATGTGTTCCTTGATTCACAGGCTAAAAAATATAGAGGGGGAATTCGAAAGGGGTCAAAAACGATTATCGATATTATAAAGTAGAATATGAGGTGTATGTATGTATGTTACTTATAGACATCAAAACCGCTTGACCAATCTTGATAAAACCAGGCAGGAATGTTCCTTGGGTACTAACTTAGACCGTAGTGTATGTACGGTCTAGGCCATGGTTAACAATGTTGACATGAGAAAAGATCGAAAGGATTTAGACCTAGATCTAATTTTAAGAAATACACTTTGCGCACATAGTTTTTTACTTTGACACATGAAAATACAAAAGAAGATCCATTGAGTTCATTATATAATAAAATTAACCTTCAATTTTGTGTTTCAAAAGCATTTTGTACATAAATTAGTTCCTGATATCTGTGACTACAGATTTCCTGGCGAACATTCTTTCATGAAACATTACCAATTGGTTACACATTAACACATCTTTCTACTGAGTCTATTCCTAAGTCTAGGTCTAAAACTCTTATTGAACTCTAAGATGATAAAACTTCTTTTCGCAAAGATAGTTTTGTGCTTTAACATATAAACATACTAATTATTGTCCATTCATTTGATATTTTAATCAATTTAACATTCAAATTTGTTTCTAAAGCATTTTTAATACATTCGTTCGCTGTTCGCTAAATAAAGCTGCGTAGCCGTGTTGAGATAGGCCTATATTCATTCATGAAAAAAAGGTCACGCATGCGCAACACAGAATGAACTCTATAAAAGCCTATTTTTAACTCTAGATTAGTGTAGATTTAGATTTAGATCTATGTCTACCTCAAGATCTACTTTATACTTTAACACATGAACATACAAAATTAAGTCTATTCATCTCAAATTTTAATCAAATATATGTAGGCCTACAAGCAAATGTTTTAATTTGAAAAAATGGATTTAAGCCTATTAGCTATTTTTATTTGATAGCTTCATTCACACTATTTTTACATTGACACATTCGCTTTACTTATTACATTATTATTTCGTTTAATTGTGACTATATCGACAGTAATGCGCAAATAAAGACCCGCGGGTCACATATGTCTAGTAATTAATAAAACCATGTTCATATTTCCTTTTTATTTCCAGATAACACAATCCTTAATTAAATGTATTATGTGGAAGGGAGGGGGCATTCAATTGAGGCCTTCGAAAAAAAAAAAAAACAGTTTTCCCCCATAAGCTTTGAAACTGATGGTCTAATGAAGAGTGTGCGGTGTCTAATGACACATGACGTCTACTCCTGTACATTGCTTGTATTGCTGAAAATTACAAGGTAAAACAAACCAAACATTCTCTATCTAGAAGTCAAGAGCTAAAGAGCATGTGGTAAGGGGTTCATCCATTAGAGGATACTAAAAAAAAAAGGGGGGGGTGTCATTATAATAAAACAAAGGTCGAAAAGTGTCAAAGTGGAAGGAGGGGCGAATAGATAGGACTTGTTGTGGTCGGGAGGGGAGGAAGGGGAAACTAAAAGTGATCAAAGAAGACACGGGCCAAAACTATATTTCTTTTTGTGTGTCAGAACTGAAGGGGGCATTATAAATTCAAGTTCCAATTCTTCAAGTCAAAAGTCTATGTCAGGTGGGCAGAATAAAAAAAAAAAACAAATAGGATTTTCCAGAGAGAGAGAGAGAGAATGAGAGAGCGAGAGAGAGAGAGAGAGCTAGAATGAAAGAGAAAGAGATCGGGCGACAGCGGGTATGAGCCCGGGACCATTGAGCCAACCAAACGACAGACCAGGCAGCCATCCTAAAAAGTTAAAAAGGATGTTAAGAGGAAAGTTAAAATGAGGCTCGTTCCTTGAAAGTTAAAAAAACAGTTTTTAAAAAAAAGGAAGTTTTCGTCAAAAAAACCCCACAATATAGAGCCTGTTAACAAAACAAGCGGCCTATGTTTTACTACTTTGTTATTATAGCTTAGATATACAAGAATTCACTTGTAAAGTTTTGTTGTAAGTTTCTTCCTATGTATGTTGTATCAAAAACGTTAATATAAATATCTAATTAAAAGCAATAGTTATTTTGTCCCAAAAAAAAACTTAGAAGAGGACCTTACAAGCATCCATTAAATTGGGGCACGCAATTCGTCAGGCCGGCCATTCTGTTTTGGGGACGACTTCATGCCAAAGGCGATCTTAAAGGGGGACGACTGCATGTCAAAGGCGATCTTAAAGGGGGACATATGTTTCCTCGTAAGCGATGCAAGGATCAACTCAGAAGCCATTTTGCCCTCAATGACAAAGAGGAAAGTAGCTGGCAGCGGAAAGTCTCTGAAAAAGACGGACACACATTGAGGCCCTGAGACTGGACAACCAACTTCACAGGAACTACTTTCAGACGTGACCTATGAACTCTTCTCTGTCTAGTAGGATGTGCATTTCCATCAAATATAGGTTAGGTTACGAGAGGAATTCAATTTCTATGAACGTTATAGATAAGTTTAATTGACACTAGTTTTGAAATACTGATAACTTGAACATCAATATAACTTTGTTCAAGACTAACTATTAACTGTCAACTCTCCTGATACATTTTTATTTGACTTGCTCCTTAAAACTAAACTAACGTCTCTCATGGTCATTGCCCTAAAGTCTCCCATGGTCATTGCCCTAAAGTCTCTCATGGTCATTGCCCTAACATCTCCCATGGTCATTGCCCTATTGTCTCCCATGGTCATTGCCCTAAAGTCTCCCATGGTCATTGCCCTAAAGTCTCCCATGGTCATTGCCGTAACTGCTCCTATGGTCATTGTCCTAACTTCTCCCAAGGTCATTGCCCTAAAGTCTCTCATGGTCAATGCCCTATTGTCTCTCATGGTCATTGCCCTAAAGTCTCCCATGGTCATTGTCCTAACTTCTCCCATGGTCATTGCCCTAAAGTCTCTCATGGTCATTGCTCTAACTTCTCACATGGTCATTGCCCTAAAGTCTCCCATGATCATTGCCCTAACTTCTCCCATGAACATTGCCCTAACTTCTCCCATGGTATTTGCCCTAAAGTCTCCCATGTTCATTGCCCTAAAGTCTCCCATGGTCCCTGCCGTAACTGCTCCCATGGTCAATGTCCTAACTTCTCTCATGGTCATTGCCCTAAAGTCTCTCATGGTCATTGCCCTAACGTCTCTCATGGTCATTGCCCTAATTTCTCCCATGGTCATTGCTCTTAAGTCTCCCATGATCATTGCCCTAAAGTCTCCCATGGTCATTGCCGTAACTGCTCCCATGGTCATTGCCCTAAAGTCTCCCATGGTCATTGCTTTAACTGCTCCCATGGTCATTGCTCTAAAGTCTATCATGATCATTGCCATAAAGTCTCTCATGGTCATTGCCCTAACGTCTCCTATGATATGCCCTAAAGTCTGCCATGGTCATTGCCGTAACTGCTCCCATGGTCATTGTCCTAACTTCTCCCAACGTCATTGCCCTAAAGTCTCCCATGATCATTGCCCTAACTTCTCCCATGGTCATTGCCCTAAAGTCTCCCATGATTATTGCCCTAAAATCTCTCATGGTCATTGCCCTAAAGTCTCTCATGGTCATTACCCTAACATCTCCCATGGTCATTGCCCTAAAGTCTCCCATGGTCATTGCCCTAAAGTCTCTCATGGTCATTGCCCTAACTTCTCCCATGGTCATTGCCCTAACGTCTCCCATGGTCATTGCCCTAACATCTCCCATGGTAATTGCCCTAACATCTCCCATGATCATTGCCCTTAAGTCTCTCATGGTCATTGCCTTAACTTCTGCCATGGTCATTGCCCTAACTTCTCCCATGATCATTGCCCTAACTTCTCCCATGATCATTGCCCTAACTTCTCCCAAAGTCATTGCCCTAAAGTCTCTCATGGTCATTGCCCTAACGTCTCTCATTTTCATTGCCCTAACTTCTCCCATGGTCATTGCCCTAAAGTCTTTCATGATCATTTCCCTAAAGTCTGCCATGGTCATTGGCGTAATTGCTCCCATGGTCATTGTCCTAACTTCTCCCATGGTCATTGCCCTAAAGTCTCTCATGGTCATTGCCCTAACGTCTCCCATGTTCATTGCCCTATTGTCTCCCATGGTCATTGCCCTAACTGCTCCCATGGTCATTGCCCTAATTTCTCTCATGGTCATTGCCCTAACGTCTCCCATGGTCATTGCCCTAACGTCTCCCAAGGTCATTGCCCTAACGTTTCCCATGGTCATAGCCCTAACATCTCCCATGATCATTGCCATAAAGTCTCTCATGGTCATTGCCCTAAAGTCTCCCATGTTCATTGCCCTATTGTCTCCCATGGTCATTGCCCTAAAGTCTCCCATGATTATTGCCCTAAAATCTCTCATGGTCATTGCCCTAAAGTCTCTCATGGTCATTACCCTAATATCTCCCATGGTCATTGCCCTAAAGTCTCCCATGGTCATTGCCCTAAAGTCTCTCATGGTCATTGCCCTAACTTCTCCCATGGTCATTGCCCTAACGTCTCCCATGGTCATTGCCCTAACGTCTCTCATGGTCATTGCCCTAACGTCTTTCATGGTCATTGCCCTAACTTCTCCCATGGTAATTGCCCTAACGTCTCCCATGGTCATTGCCCTAACATCTCCCATGGTCATTGCCCTAACATCTCCCATGATCATTGCCCTTAAGTCTCTCATGGTCATTGCCTTAACTTCTGCCATGGTCATTGCCCTAACTTCTCCCATGATCATTGCCCTAAATTCTCCCATGATCATTGCCCTAACTTCTCCCATGGTCATCGCCCTAAAATCTCCCATGATCATTGCCCTAACTTCTCCCATGGTCATTGCCCTAACTTCTCCCATGATCATTGCCCTAAATTCTCCCATGATCATTGCCCTAACTTCTCCCATGGTCATCGCCCTAAAATCTCCCATGATCATTGCCCTAACTTCTCCCATGGTCATTGCCCTAAAGTCTTTCATGATCATTTCCCTAAAGTCTGCCATGGTCATTGGCGTAACTGCTCCCATGGTCATTGTCCTAACTTCTCCCATGGTCATTGCCCTAACGTCTCTCATGGTCATTGCCCTAACGTCTCCCATGTTCATTGCCCTATTGTCTCCCATGGTCATTGCCCTAACTGCTCCCATGGTCATTGCCCTAACTTCTCTCATGGTCATTGCCCTAACATCTCCCATGATCATTGCCATAAAGTCTCTCATGGTCATTGTCCTAACTTCTCCCATGGTCATTGCCCTAAAGTCTCTAATGGTCATTGTCCTAAAGTCTCTCATGGTCATTGCCCTAACTTCTCCCATGGTCAATGCCCTAAAGTCTCCCATGGTCATTGCCCTAACGTCTCTCATGGTCATTGCCCTAACGTCTCTCATGGTCATTGCCCTATTGTCTCCCATGGTCATTGCCGTAACTGCTCCCATGGTCATTGTCCTAACTTCTCCCATGGTCATTGTCCTAAAATCTCTCATGGTCATTGTCCTAAAGTCTCTCATGGTCATTGCCCTAACTTCTCCCATGGTCATTGCCCTAACGTCTCCCATGGTCATTGCCCTAACGTCTCCCATGGTCATTGCCCTAACGTCTCTCATGGTCATTGCCCTAACGTCTTTCATGGTCATTGCCCTAACTTCTCCCATGGTAATTGCCCTAACATCTCCCATGGTAATTGCCCTAACATCTCCCATGATCATTGCCCTTAAGTCTCTCATGGTCATTGCCTTAACTTCTGCCATGGTCATTGCCCTAACTTCTCCCATGATCATTGCCCTAACTTCTCCCAAGGTCATTGCCCTAAAGTCTCTCATGGTCATTGCCCTAACGTCTCTCATTTTCATTGCCCTAACTTCTCCCATGGTCATTGCCCTAAAGTCTTTCATGATCATTTCCCTAAAGTCTGCCATGGTCATTGGCGTAATTGTTCCCATGGTCATTGTCCTAACTTCTCCCATGGTCATTGCCCTAACGTCTCTCATGGTCATTGCCCTAACGTCTCCCATGTTCATTGCCCTATTGTCTCCCATGGTCATTGCCCTAACTGCTCCCATGGTCATTGCCCTAATTTCTCTCATGGTCATTGCCCTAACGTCTCCCATGGTCATTGCCCTAACGTCTCCCAAGGTCATTGCCCTAACGTTTCCCATGGTCATAGCCCTAACATCTCCCATGATCATTGCCGAAAAGTCTCTCATGGTCATTGCCCTAACTTCTCCCATGGTCATTGCCCTAACGTCTCCCATGGTCATTGCCCTAACGTCTCTCATGGTCATTGCCCTAACGTCTTTCATGGTCATTGCCCTAACTTCTCCCATGGTCATTGCCCTAACGTCTCCCATGGTCATTGCCCTAACGTCTCTCATGGTCATTGCCCTAACGTCTTTCATGGTCATTGCCCTAACTTCTCCCATGGTCATTGCCCTAACGTCTCCCATGGTCATTGCCCTAACGTCTCTCATGGTCATTGCCCTAACGTCTTTCATGGTCATTGCCCTAACTTCTCCCATGGTAATTGCCCTAACGTCTCCCATGGTCATTGCCCTAACATCTCCCATGGTCATTGCCCTAACATCTCCCATGATCATTGCCCTTAAGTCTCTCATGGTCATTGCCTTAACTTCTGCCATGGTCATTGCCCTAACTTCTCCCATGATCATTGCCCTAAATTCTCCCATGATCATTGCCCTAACTTCTCCCATGGTCATCGCCCTAAAATCTCCCATGATCATTGCCCTAACTTCTCCCATGGTCATTGCCCTAACTTCTCCCATGATCATTGCCCTAAATTCTCCCATGATCATTGCCCTAACTTCTCCCATGGTCATCGCCCTAAAATCTCCCATGATCATTGCCCTAACTTCTCCCATGGTCATTGCCCTAAAGTCTTTCATGATCATTTCCCTAAAGTCTGCCATGGTCATTGGCGTAACTGCTCCCATGGTCATTGTCCTAACTTCTCCCATGGTCATTGCCCTAACGTCTCTCATGGTCATTGCCCTAACGTCTCCCATGTTCATTGCCCTATTGTCTCCCATGGTCATTGCCCTAACTGCTCCCATGGTCATTGCCCTAACTTCTCTCATGGTCATTGCCTTAACATCTCCCATGATCATTGCCATAAAGTCTCTCATGGTCATTGTCCTAACTTCTCCCATGGTCATTGCCCTAAAGTCTCTAATGGTCATTGTCCTAAAGTCTCTCATGGTCATTGCCCTAACTTCTCCCATGGTCAATGCCCTAAAGTCTCCCATGGTCATTGCCCTAACGTCTCTCATGGTCATTGCCCTAACGTCTCTCATGGTCATTGCCCTATTGTCTCCCATGGTCATTGCCGTAACTGCTCCCATGGTCATTGTCCTAACTTCTCCCATGGTCATTGTCCTAAAATCTCTCATGGTCATTGTCCTAAAGTCTCTCATGGTCATTGCTCTAACTTCTCCCATGGTCATTGCCCTAACGTCTCCCATGG
The DNA here is from genome assembly GCA_030265305.1 of Biomphalaria pfeifferi. Lineage (NCBI taxonomy): Eukaryota > Metazoa > Mollusca > Gastropoda > Planorbidae > Biomphalaria > Biomphalaria pfeifferi. Next base: position 144,809 of record JASAOG010000138.1, read on the forward strand.
TCATTGCCCTAACGTCTCCCATGGTCATTGCCCTAACGTCTCTCATGGTCATTGCCCTAACGTCTTTCATGGTCATTGCCCTAACTTCTCCCATGGTAATTGCCCTAACATCTCCCATGGTAATTGCCCTAACATCTCCCATGATCATTGCCCTTAAGTCTCTCATGGTCATTGCCTTAACTTCTGCCATGGTCATTGCCCTAACTTCTCCCATGATCATTGCCCTAACTTCTCCCAAGGTCATTGCCCTAAAGTCTCTCATGGTCATTGCCCTAACGTCTCTCATTTTCATTGCCCTAACTTCTCCCATGGTCATTGCCCTAAAGTCTTTCATGATCATTTCCCTAAAGTCTGCCATGGTCATTGGCGTAATTGTTCCCATGGTCATTGTCCTAACTTCTCCCATGGTCATTGCCCTAACGTCTCTCATGGTCATTGCCCTAACGTCTCCCATGTTCATTGCCCTATTGTCTCCCATGGTCATTGCCCTAACTGCTCCCATGGTCATTGCCCTAATTTCTCTCATGGTCATTGCCCTAACGTCTCCCATGGTCATTGCCCTAACGTCTCCCAAGGTCATTGCCCTAACGTTTCCCATGGTCATAGCCCTGACATCTCCCATGATCATTGCCGAAAAGTCTCTCATGGTCATTGCCCTAACGTCTCTCATGGTCATTGCCCTAACTTCTCCCATGGTCATTGCCCTAAAGTCTCCCATGATCATTGCCCTAAAGTCTCTTATGGTCATTGCCCTAACTTCTCCCAACGTCATTGCCCTAAAGTCTCTCATGGTCATTGCCCTAACGTCTCTCATGGTCATTGCCCTAACGTCTCCCATGTTCATTGCCCTATTGTCTCCCATGGTCATTGACGTAACTGCTCCCATGGTCATTGTCCTAACTTCTCCCATGGTCATTGCCCTAAAGTCTCTCATGTTCATTGTCCTAAAGTCTCTCATGGTCATTGCCCTAACTTCTCCCATGGTCAATGCCCTAATGTCTCCCAAGGTCATTGCCCTAACGTCTCCCATGGTCATTGCCCTAACGTCTCCTAAGGTCATTGCCCTAACGTCTCCCATGGTCATAGCCCTAACGTCTCCCATGATCATTGCCCTAAAGTCTCTCATGGTCATTGCCCTAACTGCTCCCATGGTCATTGCCCTAACTTCTCTCATGGTCATTGACCTAACGTCTCCCATGGTCATTGCCCTAACGTCTCCCAAGGTCATTGCCCTAACGTTTCCCATGGTCATAGCCCTAACGTCTCCCATGATCATTGCCATAAAGTCTCTCATGGTCATTGCCCTAACGTCTCTCATGGTCATTGCCCTAACTTCTCCCAACGTCATTGCCCTAAAGTCTCTCATGGTCATTGCCCTAACGTCTCTCATGGTCATTGCCCTAACGTCTCCTATGTTCATTGCCCTATTGTCTCCCATGGTCATTGCCGTAACTGCTCCCATGGTCATTGTCCTAACTTCTCCCATGATCATTGCCCTAAAGTCTCTCATGGTCATTGCCCTAAAGTCTCTCATGGTCATTGCCCTAACTTCTCCCATGGTCATTGCCCTAAAGTCTCTCATGGTCATTGCCCTAAAGTCTCTCATGTTCATTGCCCTAACTTCTCCCATGGTCATTGCCCTAAAGTCTCCCATGATCATTGTCCTAAAGTCTCTTATGGTCATTGCTCTAACATCTCCCATGGTCATTGCCCTAACGTCTCCCATTGTCATTGCCCTAACTTCTCCCATGGTCATTGCTCTAACATCTCCCATGGTCATTGCCCTAACGTCTCCCATTGTCATTGCCCTAACTTCTCCCATGGTCATTGCTCTAACATCTCTGAATTCTTTCTTTGTCATTTCACTTTCTTCCATGGTCACTTCATAACTTCTCTGACAAAGTACAATCAGTTCACTTAATATGACAAAGTACAATCATTTCACTAAATATGACAAAGTACAATCAGTTCACTAAATATGACAAAGTACAATCAGTTCACTAAACATGACAAAGTACAATCAGTTCACAATTTTATCTGAGACAAAAAGCTCTTGTAGAAGACAAACGCAGAAGACAACAAAAATTAAATAGGTCCCGGTGAACAACGCCTTAGTCTGCATCAGATGTGGGAAAAAATGCAGGTCCCTAAAGGGTTTGCGCGGCCATGTGAAACCCTACTCTCATCGTTAATCTTTGGAATCGAGGACAATGACATTATTTATCAATCATTTAGTAAATCATTGCATTTATCTTTAATTAGGTCAAGGCATCAGTCTGTCTGTCTGTGTGTCTTATTTTAAGAATTTTCTTGACCTTATCACAGAATTCTGAAAGCAGTGTCCAGACTGTAAAACAAAAAAAAAGTTTTCAGCCATTAACTGTGACCATTTTTACTAATGGACGTACCTTTGCACGCGACTGTAGTGTCCAGTACTTGATCAAAGCCGATCGGTCACTTGCTAATGTATTACAAGACCTTTAAGTTCACTGTAATTTCATTTTCTTCACTTACTAAAGTACGTGCTTGGGGTCAGTTCTCAAACAAGGAACACACTGACACATAGCCTGATAATTCATAGCACACTGAACATTGACCTGTTGATTTAAAGCACGCAGACTCCTTGACCTGATGATTCTTGGCGCAAAGACACACTGACCTGATGCTTCATAGCAACAGACACATACACCTGATGATTCAAAGCACACAGACACACTGACCTGATGAATCATAGCACACAGACTCCTTGACCTGATGATTCATAGGAAACAGACACATTGACCTGATGATTCATAGCACACAGACATATTTACCTGATGATTCACAGTATAGAGAGCTTCTATTCACAGAGCCTGTAGGAAATATAAAACGGAGCCTCTAATGAGTCTCAACAACCTTATATTCCAGTGAGTTCAGTTCTTTCTAATCCACTGTATAATCAGCTCTGCAGTCAAATAAGGAAAGAGAGGATGTTCAAAAATCGTTAAGTCATGACTAGAAGTCCTAGTACATCACGTACCTATTAGCTTACACAATTACTTAGGTGGATATCAATGGCACATTTTTAGTTGCTTTGCTTAGCTCAGGTATCAGTCACAAATTTATTAGAAGTCTAAATAACAATTTCCATTACTATTTCCATTTGAATAAATTGCTGCTGTGTAATGAGTTGAAAAATATTTTTCTTTATTTGGTATTTTATTTGTTTTCAACGTGTTTTCATAGGAATCATATCATGGCTTTTGTTTCTCAATCTCTGCCCATAGGAATCATATCATGCCTTTTGTTTCTCAATCTCTGCCCATAGGAATCATATCATGGCTTTTGTTTCTCAATCTTTGCCATAGGAATCATATCATGGCTTTTGTTTCTCAATCTCTGCCCATAGGAATCATATCATGGCTTTTGTTTCTCAATCTCTGCCCATAGAAATCATATCATGGCTTTTGTTTCTCAATCTCTGCCCATAGGAATCATATCATGGCCTTTGTTTCTCAATATCTGCCCATAGGAATCATATCATGGCTTTTGTTTCTCAATCTTTGCCCATAGGAATCATATCATGGCTTTTGTTTCTCAATCTTTGCCCATAGGAATCATATCATGCCTTTTGTTTCTTAATATCTGCCAATAGGAATCATATCATGCCTTTTTTTTCTCAATCTATGCCTAAAGGAATCATAACATGCCTTTTGTTTCTCAATCTATGCCCATAGGAATCATATCATGCCTTTTGTTTCTTAATATCTGCCAATAGGAATCATATCATGCCTTTTGTTTCTCAATCTTAGCCCATAGGAATCATGTATAGCCTTTTGTTTCTTAATCTATGCCCATGGGAATCATATCATGACTTTTGTTTTTCAATCTATGCCTAAAGGAATCATATCATGCCTTTTGTTTCTCAATCTCTGCCCATAGGAATCATATCATGCCTATTGTTTCTCAATCTATGCCCATAGGAATCATATCATGCCTATTGTTTCTCAATCTATGCCCATAGGAATCATATCATGCCTTTTGTTTCTCAATCTCTGCCCATAGGAATCATATCATGGCTTTTGTTTCTCAATCTCTGCCCATAGGAATCATATCATGGCTTTTGTTTCTCAATCTCTGCCCATAGGAATCATATCATGTCTTTTGTTTCTCAATCTATGCCCATAGGAATCATATCATGCCTTTTGTTTCTCAATCTATGCCCATAGGAATCATATCATGACTTTTGTTTCTCAATCTATGTTCATAGGAATCAAATCATGCCTTTTGTTTCTCAATCTGAGCCCATAGGAATCACACCATAACTTTTTAAAAAAATATATGTCCAAAGAATCATATCATGCCTTTTCTTTCTCAATATATGCTCGTAGGAATTACACCATGACTTTAAAAAAAATATATGCCCAAAGGAATTATATCATTCAGATTAGTTAAACAAAAGTTTCTGGCTTATGTCAACCAGACTGTCAAGTATTTGCAGTCAGTCTCACTGCCAAGTATTTGTAGTCAATCTCACTGTCAATTATATGCAGTCAGTCTCACTTTCAAGTATCTGTAGTCAGTCTCACTGCCAAGTTCTTTCAGTAAGTCTCACTGCCAAGTATTTGCAGTCAGTCTCACTGCCAAGTATATGCAGTCAGTCTCACTTTTAAGTATCTGCAGTCAGTCTAACTGCCAAGTATTTGTATTCAGTCTCACTGCCAAGTATTTGTAGTCAGTCTCACTGTCAAGTATTTGTAGTCAGTCTCACTGTCAAGTATTTGCAGTCAGTCTAACTGCCATGTATTTGTATTGTCTCACTGCCAAGTATTTGTAGTCAGTCTCACTGTCAAGTATTTGTAGTCAGTCTCACTGTCAAGTATTTGCAGTCAGTCTAACTGCCAAGTATTTGTATTCAGTCTCACTGCCAAGTATTTGTAGTCAGTCTCACTGTCAAGTATTTGTAGTCAGTCTCACTGTCAAGTATTTGCAGTCAGTCTCACTGCCAAATATTTGTAGTCAGTCTCACTGTCAAGTATTTGTAGTCAGTCTTACTGCCAAGTATTTGTAGTCAGTCTCACTGTCAAGTATTTGTACTCAGTGACAAGTATTTGTAGTCAGTGTCATTGCCAAGTATTTGTAGTCAGTGACAAGTATTTGTAGTCAGTCTCACTGCCAATTATTTGTAGTTAGTCTCACATCCAAACTATAGAGCTTCTCTGGTGACTAAACTCTTTTCTTTGATTTCTCGTGTACATTAAGATTGAGGAAGTCTCCATGCTTTGAAAATGAGATTGTATAGTAAATTTAGCAACCAACAAAGTAGTCAGGGGCGTCGTTGCGGTAATAGTCAAATAAACACAATGGCATCCCCATTACATACTACTTTTTGATAGCCTTCAAGACATGAAGGTATTTCAGAGCATGAATGCAAAGAACTGTTCTATATGTGAAGATTGAAAGACAGCAGTGCATACAAAATGCAACAACTTTCTATATTGAACTCAAATGAGTTTATACATGTTGAAATATCCAAGCATAGTTTACATTTTATTATTGCTTGTTGGGAATTATTTCTTTCTAGTAGAGCTCATAAAAAAAGAGAAACTAACGGAATTATTTTTAAGGGGGGAAGAAAGTAATTATTGGGGGAATATGACACTATGGGCTAACGGCACCGTGTGACACCAACCCAAGTCACGCATCTGCTGTAGCAAACACTACAAGAACATGTGAGAATTTGTTTGGTGAGAACTTGATCACCAGTGGAAAGAAAACAAAAAGATGTAAACGACCAACCAGAGACGAGACAAAGAATACAGACTGTTTGTTGGTTTTGTCAAAACCTAAATCCATTACATATCTTGCCTCGGAGACAATGCTATATAAGTCAGGGGTTCTCAACCTGTAGGTCGCGACCTCTTTGGGGCTGATTAACATTTTGCCAGGGGTCGCCTAAGGCAAACGAAAATATAGATTTTTTAGTCTTGATACTGTACAAGCTTTTTTTTTTCCAATGGAAGTAACTTTTTTTTATTGTCATTTAGGATTAGGGTTTTAGACAACAGAATGATCTCAATGATAAAAGAATAAATATTTACAGTTTAAATTAATGCTGCATACAGCAATGTTACACTACTTTGGAATCATAGATATTTTTTCAAGGGTTACGTTATGGAAGAGCTATTTCGTTTAAGTTAATAATATTCCATGGTTTAAAAGTACATGTTATTGAAGGTAATGTTTTCATTATGGAACAGCCCATGGCAAAGGTTCACGCACAAAAGAACGTTAAGAAAACAAAATGTCAATAAGGTTTGACTTCAATAGTTTAAGCAGACATTGAACCAGTGCGTTATTTGTAACGAAGATCTATAAGTCGGATCTATGTAGCCGAAATAAATCCAACGACATTTTGATATTCAACATTCAAGCTTTTGTCGACAGGATACCCAGTAGGCCTACGTTTAGGTAAAGATAGGTGTAGATTTTTTTCTCCATTTCAAATAATTATTTTTGCAAAACATGGTTTTTTCAGCTTTTTAGTCATGAAGTCTAAATAAAGAAGTCTAAGACTTGATGCCGAAGAAGACAGAAGTTATGATCCTGTAAAGACTGTCCCGAGAATCTCTAATCTGGTAAAACAGAAACAAACTCAGTCTCAACACTATCGTATGAATGTAGCTTAACGTTGTCCCGATATCACTGCCCATACTCCGTCATGCTATTCAAATTGTTGCTCTAAGTCTGTAAATGGACAGGGTGACTAAGAAATAGATGCACGTCTGAAAGGTCAAAGTTCATTTATGTGAAATATAATGATAAGGAGAAATATCTATTTGAAGAATATCATTTCAAACTGTTTCGTGAACATTCAATTTGAACAATGCATATCAGACATTTCCATTTTAGAACATAAGGAATAGTACTTAACGAAAATAGTTTTGCTATTGGGGGGGGAGGTCTCCAAAAAGGGGGGGGGGGGGCAATTGTAAATAGGGGTCGCCGAGCTAAAAAGGTTGAGAACCGCTGATCTAAGTAGTTTTTGCTTTACTGATCCATAATGAATGGTATTATCATGAAAGACTCACCAAGCATTTACAGCTTCTATGAAGACAGCCGATAAATTAAACCAATGACGCAGTGTAAAGAATCCCTCATTGATGTACTATGGACCTATCCACTTAGCAGTTAGGTGCTTGATGGATCATTTAGGTCATAGTGGGTTTACCATTAGTTGTTAGGTAGCTAACTCAGAATGAGATGGTCTTGTCTGTCAACAGGCGGTAAAGAGATTAAATTTTATTTTCATGAGAATAGTGTGTGTGTGTGTTAATTGTTGTTTTGTTTGAAACTGTAATTTGATCATTGAGTCAACTGTGAATGGCGGAACTTGACATTCAGCAGTGGATGACAGCATCCAACACCCCCGCATTCGGCCTGACACATTCAAACGGATCCAATCCTAACTGGGCCGGAAAGTTGGAACTGGACCGGAAGATCCTATCTGGGTTAGTCCCGGAAATTCCAAGTAAATCGCTGGACCGTGCGGTAGTTGGGGGAATCACGAATACTTGGTCGGTAGAAGTCGGACACAAGAGTGGACGCGAGTTGATTGCTAGTTGATGGTGGGTGAAGTGTTCAAGAGGCCGGTTGAAAGTGCTGGGATAGAAATTTGATCGGGAGCTTTCAATGACTGAGTCAGATTGTACATTCATGATGGAATAATATCAGGACCCTGCACCTATTATATAACATGAAATAAACCGGAGCTGTTTTCCAATGTTGTTCTAGGAGTAAAGGGAGGGAAGCGGTATATAACAACAAATATTTAAAACTTGTTCATGTTTTATTTTGTTTGTGAGGTTCAAAGGGAAATGTTCAAATGTTTGAGCAAGAAGAGAGAGTTGAAGACTAGAATTCAGAAGGTTTCAATCGGCGCAGTGGTTTCAATAATAACTTTAACCTAGACCTACATACAGAACATGTATGATTAAAATATATATACTTACATGGACCTGCATATGGAGCATTTATGATTGAAATATGATTATATACACTCGCACGTAGAACATGTATGATTTAATTATGCCTACATAAACCACAATATTGTACATGCATGATTGAAATATGGTAAAATATAGTGTATGTATGATTGAAATATGGTAAAATATAGTGTATGTATGATTGAAAATATGCTTACGTTGACATACATGTAGAATATTTATGATTGAAATATGTTCTCATACACATATATATATATATATATATATATATATATATATATATATATATATATATATATATATATATATATATATATATATATATATATATATATATATACATTAATATATATATATATATCATGGGCGTAGCCAGGATTTTTTTTCGGGGGCGGGGATTTTTGTCTCCCCGCCCCCCCCCCCCCGGCGAAAAAAATATTTATATGTATGTGTGTGTATATAATCTTTATTACATTCTGACCCAACATTCTTTCGGAAGACGCTTATTGTGCTCTAGAATAGGTTCTTCCTGCAGTTTGTGGGAAAATTGTAGACTTCCCGCCATTGCCAGGATGGGGTCTGGGGGAGCGCTAGAAGCTCCCCCAGCGCGGGGCAGAGCCCCGCCGCCATGCACTATTTCTGATATTGAGAGCCAACAAAATGCATATTTTGAGGTATCTACAGTGCATTTTAATGCTATTAAAAAGTTTTATTTATAAAACGTAATGTGCTATTCTTACTGACTTAGACCCTCCCGCGCCGTTCGGCGCATTTGCAGTCAAGCTGTTTCCACAAAATTCTGTCACTGATATGTGTGATGAAGTATCTGACCTAAATGATACAGTAGGCCGATAGTACGTAAGCTAGAACTATTGAATAGATGATATGTGTGATGAAGTATCTGACCGAAATGATACGGTAGGCCGTTATTATGTAGGCTAGAACTATTAAATAGATGATATGTGTGGTGAAGTATCTGACCTAAATGATACAGTAGGCCGATAGTACGTAAGCTAGAACTATTGAATAGATGATATGTGTGATGAAGTATCTGACCTAAATGATACAGTAGGCCGATAGTACGTAGGCTAGAACTATTGAATAGATGATATGCGTGATGAAGTATCTGACCGAAATGATACGGTAGGCCGTTATTATGTAGGCTAGAACTATTGAATAGATGATATGTGTGATGAAGTATCTCACCTAAATGATAAGGCAGGCCGATAGTACGTAGGCTAGAACTATTGAATAGATGACATAAGTGATGAAGTATCTGACCTAAATGATACGGTAGGCTGTTAGTACGTAGGCTAGAACTATTGAATAGATGATATGTGTGATGAAGTATCTGTCCTAAATGATACAGTAGGCCGATAGTACGTAAGCTAGAAATATTGAATAGATGATATGTGTGATGTAGTAAAGAGTACAGCTATAACATTATTATTATTGTGACATATTAATATATTTTGGTACCTATCTATGCTCGTGATATATTGTCTAGTAGTTTTCTTATTCAATATGTTTCGATTGCTCATCTAAAAGAGTCAAGTCATATTATTGTAAAATGTTTTACCCGTTTCGGATGTTCCTTCGGAGTTGAAGATAATAACTTCCTAGTCCAAACCTCCCGCAAGACGACGGCAGGGTTTGAACCCTGGACCATCGATAAATCTGAACGACAGTCCAGCGCGCAAACCGCACGACCAGGCAGCCATCCACGATTTATTGACTAGTAGTTTTCTTATTCAATATGTTTAGATAGTCAAGTCATATTATTACAACACAGTTGGCGAGGTCATAAATACGTAGTACAACACAATTGGAGAGGTTATAACAAATACGGAACACATTCGAGCTGACCTGCATTCAAGTTGACCTATTAACAACAGATTTGTTGGAAAGTCAAGTTCAAATATATTTTTCAAGACAATATTTTTATATTCATTGTCATATCAAATTTCAAACGAACTGTCACCTCACTGAAACTACAGAGTTACATTTATATGAACTAGCACCTCAATAAAACAAGCATGCCCTGCCAACGTCATGTTCTCTGTCTTGTTACAAAGGGTACATCCATGTATTTGTATTAATGAAAACATTCCGAATGACATCAAAGGGGGAAAAATCGTTCATTTTTAGGTCATAAGACTTAGTAAGACTAAAAAGTGAACATGAGAGAATCATGTTGGGCTAATACATTTGTCGCTAGTTCTTAGTCACCACTGAGTTCATTAACAACTCGTGAGCATACATCTAGCATAGATCTCATTCACCACTGAGTTCATTAACAACTCGTGAGCATACATCTAGCATAGATCTCATTCACCACTGAGTTCATTAACAACTCGTGAGCATACATCTAGCATAGATCTCATTCACCGGGCGAGGACTCGTGGGATGTTCATCAAAGAAATAATTCCGAATATTTTTCATTTTCGTCACAAGGCTTAGTTAGACTAAAACATTTCGTTGTAAATACGAGAGAGGTGGAGTAAATCACGTGGGCTAATAAACATTTGTAAAAAGTTCTTATAACATGTGTCTAAATCATGTAGCATTGTTTTCAGACTACTCATTGAATCAAGGTACATACCGATTCAAAAATCCGAACAACTTATTATCGATAATGATATTTTTTCAAGAATTTAGGAAGAAAATTAATAGTAATGTTAGTAAAAAAGGGATTTCAAACATTTAGCGTTAAAACAATCAGGAACATCCTCTTTTTGATCATGAGTTTTTTTTGCAAAAGTTTGGTAAGAAAATTAAAAAATAATACAAACTAGTAGAGCTGTTTCAATAAGTCTTTGGCATTAATTTGCGTGTTAAAAAAATCCGGAACAACCTATTATCGATAAAAAATGTTTGCTACGTTTTGGTAAGGAAATCAAATGTATAAAAAATAAATATCAATTTATAAATATTCAGCGTTAGACGAACAAGCAAGACTAATAGACAAAACAAACAAAAGTAATAACTGGCTCTTACACTGACTAAAATAAACACAATTTAATATCTGATTATGGAAGACTTTTTATGGACTAATGTTGTGCAGAATGGCCGCGGATGGCACGACACTACATGAAACTCGATGCATAAAAAGTAAACTGTACAGAGAAAGAGTGCTTTCTTAGCTTTTTATAAATAAAAATAAATGTTTTCTTTCACTTTTATTAGCTTTTGTATCACAAAAACACACTATTTTAGAAGACTAAAAATTAACCTTAGCACCAGAACTTTGCAAGCTGCAAAATATTGGGAGATCGGATTTAAACTAACCTTTTTAAGTTTTTGAGATCTGGGTGTAACAGATAAACTACACAAAATTAATAGCGGCTTTTCCCCTTCACACAAACACATACATGTATTTTATTGTGAGGCTTCAAAAATAATGAAATAATAGATGCACTCAATATCAGCTTTCTGTGTCTTTCTCAGTATATTCAATACCTCAATTCAAGTCACACTTTTGGAGTAAAACCTAGGTGGGTGGAAGCAAATCTCTAAAACGGCTCAAAAGATTTTTCTAGAAAGTTAAATTTTATGTATATCGTTGGGAAAAGAATTACTAGCTCGTTGGCCAAACTGTGAAAATTCTAGTTTGACCGTTATAATTTTTCAAAGTTTAATATAAACTAATATTAACTTTGGCAAGAGAACTAGAAAATATGTATCTTGAACGTCTGAGGGTATTTCCGTACGCAGGCCCAATTCATTCAAGAGTTGAATCAAATTAATGTTTATGAACACTTTGCGCACCATTTTCTACTAGATGCAAAGGCCTACCATTAGAATATTATAAGATCTTATATTCGCTTAACCAGGATTTTTTCTCGAGAGAGGGGGTGGGCTATAAAATGTTCTACCTTGTAAAATCTAATATTCTTTAGTTATTAAGAGCAAAATAATAGCTTTTAAAAGAGTCTTTTAAAAAGTATTTGTTACAAAGCTTATATCAACTCATTCCGTCAGTCTGTCTGTCAAAGAAAAGTTATTACACGTTATTTCCCCGGCACCCAGATCTTGTTACAATTACTCTTGTTACAATTCTTCTATTCAGCTTGCAAAATCATGGGATCTGATTGGACACGGATCTCGAAAACGGCTCTAACGATTTTCGTAAAAAATTTAACATTTGATGTATATATTTAAGAAAAGAATTACTAGCTAATTGGCTACACTGTGAAAAATTTAGTGTGGCCATTATCATTTTTCAAAGTATTATGAAAAAAAAATTTTAATTTGTCTAAAGGTCTTGACAATCTTTATCTTGAACGTGAGTGAGATTTTTACGCTTGTAGACATTATTCCTTAAATAGTTTAAGAAATGAAGCATGTTGCGCACCGTCTTCTATGTATTGATCTCTACGCCTGTACATAAACATTCACTTAACCAGGCGCGGTAAAAATGTTATCAAAATTTAGTAGCGATTACCAGTTACGAATGCATAAATTGAGATCTATTCAGGCCAACAGAAAGTGCTAATGTTTCAATAATTCATGACTTTGTTTTCTAAATGTCAGTCTGTAGAGAGTTGGAGTGTAGACTGTGTCCCCTAAAGCCCCATTAGAGAGACTGACCACGCTTAACTGACTCTCTCCTTGCTGGTCGGCTCGCAGACTAATAGCGTTGGTTAGTACAGTGACTCGTGTTGTCATGATTGCAACCTGGTGGACGTGAATGCTCCTGGTCCAGATTTCAATCAATATCCATGGTGCCTTCCTAATTTGACATTCGGTTAATGGGAATATTTACATGACCCGTGATCTTTGTTAAACAAACACATGCCAGCAATACTCAAGTCATCAGCTGGAATGCTTCACACAGTTGCAGGGATTCTCACAGACTTCGGAGTTAGACAAAAGTGTACAGAAACATGAGCATTCATATTTTCAATGCGTACTGAAAAAGTAAGTCTTACTGAACCAGTCAGTCCTACTAGGATACTGGCCGCTAAATATGTTAAGTACTTACTGATTTAGGCTAGTCTTAATGGGATGAAGACTTACTGATTTAGGCTAGTCTTAATGGGATGAAGACTTACTGATTTAGGCTAGTCTTAATGGGATGAAGACTTACTGATTTAGGCTAGTCCTAATGGGATGAAGACTTACTGATTTAGGCTAGTCCTAATGGGATGAAGACTTACTGATTTAGGCTAGTCCTAATGGGATGAAGACTTACTGATTTAGGCTAGTCCTAATGGGATGAAGACTTACTGATTTAGGCTAGTCCTAATGGGATGAAGACTTACTGATTTAGGCTAGTCCTAATGGGATGAAGACTTACTGATTTAGGCTAGTCCTAATGGGATGAAGACTTACTGATTTAGGCTAGTCCTTATGGGATGAAGACTTACTGATTTAGGCTAGTCCTTATGGGATGAAGACTTACTGATTTAGGCTAGTCCTTATGGGATGAAGACTTACTGATTTAGGCTAGTCTTAATGGGATGAAGACTTACTGATTTAGGCTAGTCTTAATGGGATGAAGACTTACTGATTTAGGCTAGTCCTTATGGGATGAAGACTTACTGATTTAGGCTAGTCCTTATGGGATGAAGACTTACTGATTTAGGCTAGTCTTAATGGGATGAAGACTTACTGATTTAGGCTAGTCCTTATGGGATGGAGACCGCCAAAAACGTTCAAAAAAGTTTATACCACTTGAAAGAATAAAAGATTCCAAAGAGAGTTTGTGTTTGACCAATTCAGATGCGGCCCCCACAGAATTCCCCACATGGACAAGGAATATTGTTTTGGTGTTTAAAGTAAAACAATTTTAAAGAATAAATTTGTGTTGTATTTCACTTGAAAACAAACTGGACAGCATAGTATTAATAATGAGACTATAAGTGTCAAGAAAAACTAAATGTAATAATAATAATAATAATAATCTTTTTTGCGTAAGGAAATTTGTCTTACAAATTGTGCATTACACCAAACAAAACATTATAACTATAAAACAACAAAATGTACATTCACACTCACTCATAATTTGTGAAAAGTGTATGTCCAATTGTCTCTATTTAATGTTTTTATTGACACGGGAACAACTGAGTTTTTATGTCGGTTTGTCTTTGCTATCGGTGTCTTGTATCTATTTGTGATGGTAAAGTAAAAAATCCTGACCTAAATGGTGATTTTTTATTTATAGAATCTTTTTAGCTTTTTATAGATGTTTGTCTCAAACAGCTGCCCAAATGGGTTTGTTTTTTGCCAATGACTTTACCATCAGCAAGTTAATTTATTTTTAATGTTCAGATTGCCATACCAGGCAGAGATATTAAAACTTAAAATATTGCCGATGTGAGTGTGATAAAACATAGCAAAGGCCTTTTCGCTCACATTCAACGGGAGGGAAGGGGACTGCTACAAACAAATAAAACTCTTTTCAAATCGCAGACCTATGACGTGTCATCGAACTATTAGTCTAAACTGTCCTTAGGTTATGACGTTTGCAGGTCAGTGTTCAGGCCTTCTCTAACGCTTGGTCTCGGTGGAGTTTTATGTTCCGATTGAAAGAAACAAGAGAGAGAATAGAACTTACGAGAGACAGAAATAAATACAGAATGACAGAGAAAAGAAAGGGAAATAGGTTAGCTTCTTTCTCTCTCTCTCTCTCTCTCTGTGTATCTTTAGTACTGTATCTATAACTCTCTCTCGCTCTTTCTATATTTTCGACTGACTCAAATAAAACAGACAATGAAGTAGTCTAACACATTGTTTAGCGGCTCACGGAAGGGGAAAACTCTTCTATTAGTTTTGTGTGGTCTGTCAGTCCCGATTAGACCGCAACAACTAAATTGAAAACTCCGATATCATCATAATTTAGATCTTGCAAAGTTGTGGTTCAACGGCTACTTTTTGTTTAATAAACCAATTGGGAAATATTAGATCTTCTTCTTCTTCCTCCTTCTCATTTTTATGTTGGAGCATTCATATGACTAGACCAATATATGAGATGGGAGCTCTCCATTTAGTTATATATCACATACGTAATGTTGTTTGTGTTATTCTTGTTACACTATAATACTGAGGTGAACACACGTAGTCAAACTCTATTTCTACAATACAGTTATTTTAGCACACTTTCTGTATACATGTATTCCAAACCAACACGTGACATTATGTCATTTTCTTATTATATATCCACATTCGTTTGATCAACACTTCAAACTAGTTTCAAACTAGACACCAGCAGGCGACACACACATTGTTCATGCTTCATAAAACACGGCTGAGATAAAAGGATGGATAAACAGAGGGACATCCATTTCACAGAACATTCAGAAAATCTAAACACACACACACATACAAGTTGTCAGATGATATATATGACAACAGAAGATAGGAAGTCAGGAAACACAGACAAATATAAGACGCTTCAAAAGGGAGAAGACTGAAACTAAATTTGGAAAGATTTAGAAATCAGACATTCGGAATAGAAAGAGAGTTCAATGGATTGGAATTTTAAAAATATACAGAAAATTCTGCGTGTAAACTCTTATGACTAGTAAAAAAAAGAACATACAGACAGCTACTAAGTTGTACACTAAAAGAACATACAGACAGCTAAATTGTACACTAACAGAACATTCAGACAGCTAAGTTGTACACTAAAAGAACATACAGACAGCTAAATTGTACACTAACAGAACAATCAGACAGCTAAGTTGTACACTAACAGAACATTCAGACAGCTAAGTTGTACACTAACAGAACAATCAGACAGCTAAGTTGTACACTAACAGAACATTCAGACAGCTAAGTTGTACACTAAAATAACAAAAATCCAGCTAAATTGTACACTAAAAGAACATACACATACACTCAGCTAAGTTGTACACTAAAATAACATACAGACAGCTAAGTTGTACACTAAAAGAACATTCAGACAGCTAAGTTGTACACAAAAAAAACATACAGACAGCTAAGTTGTACACTAAAAGAACATACACATACACTCAGCTAAGTTGTAAACTAAAAGAACATACAGACAGCTAAGTTGTACACTAAAAGAACATACAGACAGCTAAGTTGTACACTAACAGAACATATAGACAGCTACGTTGTACACTAACAGAACATTCAGACAGCTAAGTTGTACACTAACAGAACAATCAGACAGCTAAGTTGTACACTAACAGAACATTCAGACAGCTAAGTTGTACACTAAAATAACAAAAATCCAGCTAAATTGTACACAACAAGAACATACACATACACTCAGCTAAGTTGTACACTAAAAGAACATACAGACAGCTAAGCTGTACACTAAAATAACAAAATTCCAGCTAAATTGTACACTAAAAGAACATACACATACACTCAGCAAAGTTGTACACAAAAAAAACATACAGACAGCTAAGTTGTACACTAAAAGAACATACACATACACTCAGCTAAGTTGTAAACTAAAAGAACATACAGACAGCTAAGTTGTACACTAAAAGAACAAAATCCAGATAAATTGTACACTACACGAGCATACACATACATTCAGCTAAGTTGTACACTAAAAGAACATACAGACAGCTAAGTTGTACACTAAAATAACTAAAATTCAGCTAAATTGTTCACTAAAAGAACATACACATACACTCAGCTAAGTTGTAAACTAAAAGAACATACAGACAGCTAAGTTGTACACTAAAAGAACATACAGACAGCTAAGTTGTACACTAACAGAACATACAGACAGCTACGTTGTACACTAACAGAACATTCAGACAGCTAAGTTGTACACTAAAAGAACATTCAGACAGCTAAGTTGTACACTAAAAGAACATACAGACAGCTAAGTTGTACACTAACAGAACATTCAGACAGCTAAGTTGTACACTAAAATAACAAAATCCAGATAAATTGTACACTACACGAACATACACATACATTCAGCTAAGTTGTACACTAAAAGAACATACAGACAGCTAAGTTGTACACTAAAAGAACATACAGACAGCTAAGTTGTACACTAAAATAACAAAAATCCAGCTAAATTGTTCACTAAAAGAACATACACATACACTCAGCTAAGGTGTACACTAAAATAACATACAGACAGCTAAGTTGTACACTAAAAGAACATACACATACACTCAGCTAAGTTGTACACTAAAAGAACATACACATACACTCAGCTAAGTTGTACACTAAAAAAACATACAGACAGCTAAGTTGTACACTAAAAGAACATACACATACACTCAGCTAAGTTTTACACTAAAAGAACACACAGACAGCTAAGTTGTACACTAAAAGAACATACACATACACTCAGCAAAGTTGTACACAAAAAAAACATACAGACAGCTAAGTTGTACACTAAAAGAACATACACATACACTCAGCTAAGTTGTAAACTAAAGGAACATACAGACAGCTAAGTTGTACACTAAAAGAACAAAATCCAGATAAATTGTACACTACACGAGCATACACATACATTCAGCTAAGTTGTACACTAAAAGAACATACAGACAGCTAAGTTGTACACTAAAATAACTAAAATTCAGCTAAATTGTTCACTAAAAGAACATACACATACACTCAGCTAAGTTGTAAACTAAAAGAACATACAGACAGCTAAGTTGTACACTAAAAGAACATACAGACAGCTAAGTTGTACACTAACAGAACATACAGACAGCTACGTTGTACACTAACAGAACATTCAGACAGCTAAGTTGTACACTAAAAGAACATTCAGACAGCTAAGTTGTACACTAAAAGAACATACAGACAGCTAAGTTGTACACTAACAGAACATTCAGACAGCTAAGTTGTACACTAAAATAACAAAATCCAGATAAATTGTACACTACACGAACATACACATACATTCAGCTAAGTTGTACACTAAAAGAACATACAGACAGCTAAGTTGTACACTAAAATAACAAAAATCCAGCTAAATTGTTCACTAAAAGAACATACACATACACTCAGCTAAGGTGTACACTAAAATAACATACAGACAGCTAAGTTGTACACTAAAAGAACATACACATACACTCAGCTAAGTTGTACACTAAAAGAACATACACATACACTCAGCTAAGTTGTACACTAAAAAAACATACAGACAGCTAAGTTGTACACTAAAAGAACATACACATACACTCAGCTAAGTTTTACACTAAAAGAACACACAGACAGCTAAGTTGTACACTAAAAGAACATACACATACACTCAGCTAAGTTGTACACTAAAAGAACATACACATACACTCAGCTAAGTTGTACACTAAAATAACATACAGACAGCTAAGTTGTACACTAAAAGAACATACACATACACTCAGCTAAGTTGTACACTAAAAGAACATACACATACACTCAGCTAAGTTGTACACTAAAAGAACATACAGACAGCTAAGTTGTACACTAAAAGAACATACAGACAGCTAAGTTGTACACTAAAAGAACATACACTCGGCTAAGTTGTACACTA
Source organism: Biomphalaria pfeifferi (assembly GCA_030265305.1). Lineage (NCBI taxonomy): Eukaryota > Metazoa > Mollusca > Gastropoda > Planorbidae > Biomphalaria > Biomphalaria pfeifferi. Next base: position 163,259 of record JASAOG010000138.1, read on the forward strand.
AAAGAACATACAGACAGCTAAGTTGTACACTAAAAGAACATACAGACAGCTAAGTTGTACACTAAAAGAACATACACATACACTCAGCTAAGGTGTACACTAAAATAACATACAGACAGCTAAGTTGTACACTAAAAGAACATACCGACAGCTAAGTTGTACACTAAAAGAACATACACATACACTCAGCTAAGTTGTACACTAAAAGAACAAAAATCCAGCTAAATTGTTCACTAAAAGAACATACACATACACTCGGCTAAGTTGTACACTAAAAGAACATACAGACAGCTAAGTTGTACACTAAAAGAACATAAACATACACTCAGCTAAGGTGTACACTTAATTACATACAGACAGCTAAGTTGTACACTAAAAGAACATACACATACACTCAGCTAAATTGTACACTAAAAGAACATACAGACAGCTAAATTGTACACTAAAAGAACATACACATACACTCAGCTAAGTTGTACACTAAAAGAACAGACAGACAGCTAAGTTGTACACTAAAAGAACATACACATACACTCAGCTAAGTTGTACACTAAAAGAACAGACAGACAGCTAAGTTGTACACTAAAAGAACATACAGACAGCTAAGTTGTACACTAAAAGAACATACACATACACTCGGCTAAGTTGTACACTAAAAGAACATACAGACAGCTAAGTTGTACACTAAAAGAACATACAGACAGCTAAGTTGTACACTAAAAGAACATAAACATACACTCAGCTAAGGTGTACACTAAAATAACATACAGACAGCTAGGTGGTACACTAAAAGAACATACCCATACACTCAGCTAAGTTGTACACTAAAAGAACATACACGTACACTCAGCTAAGTTTTACACTAAAAGAACACACAGACAGCTAAGTTGTACACTAAAAGAACATACACATACACTCAGCTAAGTTGTACACTAAAAGAACATACACATACACTCAGCTAAGTTGTACACTAAAATAACATACAGACAGCTAAATTGTTCACTAAAAGAACATACACATACACTCAGCTAAGTTGTAAACTAAAAGAACATACAGACAGCTAAGTTGTACACTAAAAGAACATACAGACAGCTAAGTTGTACACTAACAGAACATACAGACAGCTACGTTGTACACTAACAGAACATTCAGACAGCTAAGTTGTACACTAAAAGAACATTCAGACAGCTAAGTTGTACACTAAAAGAACATACAGACAGCTAAGTTGTACACTAACAGAACATTCAGACAGCTAAGTTGTACACTAAAATAACAAAATCCAGATAAATTGTACACTACACGAACATACACATACATTCAGCTAAGTTGTACACTAAAAGAACATACAGACAGCTAAGTTGTACACTAAAAGAACATACAGACAGCTAAGTTGTACACTAAAATAACAAAAATCCAGCTAAATTGTTCACTAAAAGAACATACACATACACTCAGCTAAGGTGTACACTAAAATAACATACAGACAGCTAAGTTGTACACTAAAAGAACATACACATACACTCAGCTAAGTTGTACACTAAAAGAACATACACATACACTCAGCTAAGTTGTACACTAAAAAAACATACAGACAGCTAAGTTGTACACTAAAAGAACATACACATACACTCAGCTAAGTTTTACACTAAAAGAACACACAGACAGCTAAGTTGTACACTAAAAGAACATACACATACACTCAGCAAAGTTGTACACAAAAAAAACATACAGACAGCTAAGTTGTACACTAAAAGAACATACACATACACTCAGCTAAGTTGTAAACTAAAGGAACATACAGACAGCTAAGTTGTACACTAAAAGAACAAAATCCAGATAAATTGTACACTACACGAGCATACACATACATTCAGCTAAGTTGTACACTAAAAGAACATACAGACAGCTAAGTTGTACACTAAAATAACTAAAATTCAGCTAAATTGTTCACTAAAAGAACATACACATACACTCAGCTAAGTTGTAAACTAAAAGAACATACAGACAGCTAAGTTGTACACTAAAAGAACATACAGACAGCTAAGTTGTACACTAACAGAACATACAGACAGCTACGTTGTACACTAACAGAACATTCAGACAGCTAAGTTGTACACTAAAAGAACATTCAGACAGCTAAGTTGTACACTAAAAGAACATACAGACAGCTAAGTTGTACACTAACAGAACATTCAGACAGCTAAGTTGTACACTAAAATAACAAAATCCAGATAAATTGTACACTACACGAACATACACATACATTCAGCTAAGTTGTACACTAAAAGAACATACAGACAGCTAAGTTGTACACTAAAATAACAAAAATCCAGCTAAATTGTTCACTAAAAGAACATACACATACACTCAGCTAAGGTGTACACTAAAATAACATACAGACAGCTAAGTTGTACACTAAAAGAACATACACATACACTCAGCTAAGTTGTACACTAAAAGAACATACACATACACTCAGCTAAGTTGTACACTAAAAAAACATACAGACAGCTAAGTTGTACACTAAAAGAACATACACATACACTCAGCTAAGTTTTACACTAAAAGAACACACAGACAGCTAAGTTGTACACTAAAAGAACATACACATACACTCAGCTAAGTTGTACACTAAAAGAACATACACATACACTCAGCTAAGTTGTACACTAAAATAACATACAGACAGCTAAGTTGTACACTAAAAGAACATACACATACACTCAGCTAAGTTGTACACTAAAAGAACATACACATACACTCAGCTAAGTTGTACACTAAAAGAACATACAGACAGCTAAGTTGTACACTAAAAGAACATACAGACAGCTAAGTTGTACACTAAAAGAACATACACTCGGCTAAGTTGTACACTAAAAGAACATACAGACAGCTAAGTTGTACACTAAAAGAACATACAGACAGCTAAGTTGTACACTAAAAGAACATACACATACACTCAGCTAAGGTGTACACTAAAATAACATACAGACAGCTAAGTTGTACACTAAAAGAACATACCGACAGCTAAGTTGTACACTAAAAGAACATACACATACACTCAGCTAAGTTGTACACTAAAAGAACAAAAATCCAGCTAAATTGTTCACTAAAAGAACATACACATACACTCGGCTAAGTTGTACACTAAAAGAACATACAGACAGCTAAGTTGTACACTAAAAGAACATAAACATACACTCAGCTAAGGTGTACACTTAATTACATACAGACAGCTAAGTTGTACACTAAAAGAACATACACATACACTCAGCTAAATTGTACACTAAAAGAACATACAGACAGCTAAATTGTACACTAAAAGAACATACACATACACTCAGCTAAGTTGTACACTAAAAGAACAGACAGACAGCTAAGTTGTACACTAAAAGAACATACACATACACTCAGCTAAGTTGTACACTAAAAAAACATACACATACAATCGGCTAAGTTGTACACTAAAAGAACATACACATACACTCAGCTAAGTTGTACACTAAAAGAACAGACAGACAGCTAAGTTGTACACTAAAAGAACATACAGACAGCTAAGTTGTACACTAAAAGAACATACACATACACTCGGCTAAGTTGTACACTAAAAGAACATACAGACAGCTAAGTTGTACACTAAAAGAACATACAGACAGCTAAGTTGTACACTAAAAGAACATAAACATACACTCAGCTAAGGTGTACACTAAAATAACATACAGACAGCTAAGTTGTACACTAAAAGAACATACCCATACACTCAGCTAAGTTGTACACTAAAAGAACATACACGTACACTCAGCTAAGTTTTACACTAAAAGAACACACAGACAGCTAAGTTGTACACTAAAAGAACATACACATACACTCAGCTAAGTTGTACACTAAAAGAACATACACATACACTCAGCTAAGTTGTACACTAAAATAACATACAGACAGCTAAGTTGTACACTAAAAGAACATACACATACACTCAGCTAAGTTGTACACTAAAAGAACATACAGACAGCTAAGTTGTACACTAAAAGAACATACAGACAGCTAAGTTGTACACTAAAAGAACATACAGACAGCTAAGTTGTACACTAAAAGAACATACACTCGGCTAAGTTGTACACTAAAAGAACATACAGACAGCTAAGTTGTACACTAAAAGAACATACCGACAGCTAAGTTGTACACTAAAAGAACATACACATACACTCAGCTAAGTTGTACACTAAAAGAACATACACATACACTCAGCTAAGTTGTACACTAACAGAACAAGTAAAATATACACAAGTAACATTTTGTAAAATGATTCCTTCTTTAGTGATTATTTGACTATTAATTGACTGAAAGTAATTTTAAACCATGGAACTTAACCCGCCTTAATCCCGCTTCTCTCCAAGCCTTCGCTGCTGGTGAAGTGAATGTCTAAATCTACTCAGAAAATTCTTATTATAGGTTTTTAGAAATCCAGACTTAGAAGACAGTGCGCAAAATGTATGTATGAATTGAACTCTATAATGAATACATGCGGGAACACCCGCTGACATACGCGTAGTCAAGATAAAGAATGTCTAGACCTCAAGATAAAATCTAATTTTTAAAAATTAATATATTTTGAACAATCATAATGGTAAAACCAGAGTTTTCCCTTTGTAACCAATTAGCTAGTAATTCTTTTCCCAAAGATATACATCAATTGTCAAATTTCTAGGAAAATCGTTAGAGCCGTTTTCGAGATCAGTGTCATGGCAGATTCCAGGATTTTGCCCATGAAGAGTTTGCAAGCTGTTAAGAGGACTTGTAAACTACTTTTTTCAAACGAGGTTTAAAACCTTTATGGCATTAATTGTGCACAGATCTAAACTAACTGTGTGCAAGTGGAAATATTTGTTCAATACCTCTACTCAAGTCAGAGCTTCATGGAGGGTGGGTGGACGGAGTGTGGATGGACGCTGATCTCAAAAACCGGCTCTAACGATTTTCCTAGAAATTAAATAGTTGATGTATATCTTTGAGCAAAGAATTACTAGCTCGTTGACCACACTAAGAAAATTCTAGTTTGACCGTTATAATTTTTAAAAGTTTAAAATAAACTAATTTAAATTTGGCCACAGAACTAGATCTAGGTCTAGATCCAACATTGGTTTTGAAAGGACTATTGCGTTCGAGAATTTCCGAATGTAAGGCATTGTTGAGTTTAATAAATTAATGTTCCAGAAAATTTTGCGCATCGTCTTCTAAGTCTAGATCTATAGGTCTATCATTGGAAAATTATAAAGTGTAGAACATCTGTACATTCGCTTGATCAGGGTTCTTTTTATTGTTTTGTAATCTAACATTCATTATTTATTAAGAGAAAAACAATCGCTCTATGAGTTGTTTCAAGGAGGTATTGTCTTTACAAATATATTTTTAAAATTATTATTTTTTTATTTATTGTTTTTGTTTAGCGCAACTTTCAAGCTTATAGCATGTTCAGTGAGCTAATGGTTCAATCACTTTTGTTTTGGGGGGGGGGGGGGAAGGAATGGGGGGAGGGGGATACTGTGAGAAAGTTTCCGTGCTGTCTTTTCAAAAGCTATTTTTCAAAAATTGCTGAATTCGTACTTCAGGTCTTGACTCTCCATGATAACGTGATAGCCACTGAGTTATTCAATTAATTATACAATTGGAAGGTTTTATAAGCTATTGTTGTCAGCAAACGACCTTATTCTCTACACAAGACTCCCCTAAGCTTAGTACAATTTCTATATGTAACAAAAGTAATTAATTACGACTAATTGATTAACTATTTGTTTACAGACGGAATGAGTTAATATAAACTTTGTATAAAGTAACTGCTCAGAACCGAGTTTGGTTTATATGTGTGGTTGAAATGTGTGATTGAAATGTGTGATTGAAATGTGTGATTGAAATATGTGGTTGAAATGTGTGGTTGAAATGTTTGGTTGAAATATTTGGTTGAAATGTGTGGTTGCGGTCATATGCGCAGTTCACATGATAAAGGTGTAAAAAGGAAATGCCACATGAAGCTAAATTGACAAGATCCAAACAACAAGGGGAATAACCAGGCAATCCAAATTAACTTTATCAAATAGGTATAGAGTTTTCGATGAAAATATTTTGCTTAGTTCATCAGTTCATTATTCATCTGGTAACAAGTTGTGTAGTCTACCTGTAATAAGTTTTGTAGTTTACCCTGACAAGTGTAGTCTACCTGTAATGAGATATGTAGTCTACCCGAAACAAATGATACCATTAGCATGTAGTTACCCTTTCAGACCTTCGAACTATAGGGCAGATGATGTAACGGTTAAGTATCATGTGACCAGCACAACGACCAATCGCCTTTACTTTTCCACAACTAATGTCAGCTATCCATAGAGCTGGGTGGACTCAGAAGCACCAAAATATCCGAAATAAAAAAATCAGTCTTCACCAGGATTCGAACTTGGGACCCCCATTTTGGAAGCCAAAAGCTTTACCACTCAGCCACCGCGCCTCCTGACCACAAAGAAGACCAAAGTTATGTTGATAGTGAAGTGACTGCTGTGTAAAAAAAAAGTTATCTTGATAGTGAAGTGACTGCTGTGTAAAAAAAGTTATGTTGATAGTGAAGTGACTGCTGTGTAAAAAAAAGTTATGTTGATAGTGAAGTGACTGCTGTGTAAAAAAAGTTATGTTGATAGTGAAGTGACTGCTGTGTAAAAAAAAGTTATGTTGATAGTGAAGTGACTGCTGTGTAAAAAAAAAGTTATGTTGATAGTGAAGTGACTGCTGTGTAAAAAAAAGTTATGTTGATAGTGAAGTGACTGCTGTGTAAAAAAAAAGTTATGTTGATAGTGAAGTGACTGCTGTGTAAAAAAAGTTATGTTGATAGTGAAGTGACTGCTGTGTAAAAAAAAGTTATGTTGATAGTGAAGTGACTGCTGTGTAAAAAAAAGTTATGTTGATAGTGAAGTGACTGCTGTGTAAAAAAAAGTTATGTTGATAGTGAAGTGACTGCTGTGTAAAAAAAGTTATGTTGATAGTGAAGTGACTGCTGTGTAAAAAAAAGTTATGTTGATAGTGAAGTGACTGCTGTGTAAAAAAAAGTTATGTTGATAGTGAAGTGACTGCTGTGTAAAAAAAGTTATGTTGATAGTGAAGTGACTGCCGTGTAAAAAAAAGTTATGTTGATAGTGAAGTGACTGCTGTGTAAAAAAAAGTTATGTTGATAGTGAAGTGACTGCTGTGTAAAAAAAAGTTATGTTGATAGTGAAGTGACTGCTGTGTAAAAAAAAGTTATGTTGATAGTGAAGTGACTGCTGTGTAAAAAAAAGTTATGTTGATAGTGAAGTGACTGCTGTGTAAAAAAAAGTTATGTTGATAGTGAAGTGACTGCTGTGTAAAAAAAAGTTATGTTGATAGTGAAGTGACTGCTGTGTAAAAAAAAGTTATGTTGATAGTGAAGTGACTGCTGTGTAAAAAAAAGTTATGTTGATAGTGAAGTGACTGCTGTGTAAAAAAAAGTTACGTTGATAGTGAAGTGACTGCTGTGTAAAAAAAAGTTATGTTGATAGTGAAGTGACTGCTGTGTAAAAAAAAGTTATGTTGATAGTGAAGTGACTGCTGTGTAAAAAAAAGTTATGTTGATAGTGAAGTGACTGCTGTGTAAAAAAAAGTTATGTTGATAGTGAAGTGACTGCTGTGTAAAAAAAAGTTATGTTGATAGTGAAGTGACTGCTGTGTTAAAAAAAGTTATGTTGATAGTGAAGTGACTGCTGTGTTAAAAAAAGTTATGTTGATAGTGAAGTGACTGCTGTGTTAAAAAAAGTTATGTTGATAGTGAAGTGACTGGTTGATAGTGAAGTGACTGCTGTGTAAAAAAAAGTTATGTTGATAGTGAAGTGACTGCTGTGTTTGCAATTCAAGACTCGTGTTCTTTTTATTTTCTGGTGAGTAACGGCCCTGGTTCTGCCACGATCCCTAGTGAGTGTATCAAGGGAGAGGACTACACGACGGACCTAAAATAGCAAGTTCCAACAGCACCTTCTCACATCAAATAAAGATGCGGATCACTTGACTCAAAGTGGACGATACTTGTAGTCTAGGCGTGGGCGTCATGTCACAGCGGTTCCAAAGTTATTCCCTTTCTCTAGCCTTACAAGAGAGCTAGGTGAAATTTCTAGTCACTTATTTACAATCAATATTTTAATTTTTTAAATAATTTTATGAATAGTTTGTTATATCATTTGTAACTAGATTGATGTATATTACAATACTACAACTAATCATTCTATATTCTCTATATTATTATTATATGTAGGACTATAAAAACTTTGTTACGGAACTGTTTTTATATGTTTTATAGCATATATAAGTATTTCTGATGTAATCATACGGAAAGGTCGGCTGATGGTTTGGTTGTATAAGCCTAATAGGTTCACGAGGTGGTCTGTCGTAGTTCTTAATCAATAGTGAATGGAGACGGAGAAGAAAAAAACAACAAAACAAGCGAGAGAAGAAGAAATGACGTGATGTGTATTTTTTAGTGAGATCTTATTTTAAGTATCATTCCATTGGTTGTCTACATACACTTACTGTCTCGTTAACTATGTGCCTATTTATAACTCTCAAGTTGACTCTGTGCCTATTTATAACTGTCAAATCGACTCTGTGCCTTTTTATAAATCTAAGTTCGAGTCAGTTTTGTCTTACAAGAAGGTGCTTAAGTTTAAGTTCTACATTCAAAACAAAATTTAAGGCGCCTACATCGGTTTAGCTGTGCTAGCTGTTTGGAGCTACACACCAACAACAGCCTACATCGGTTTAGCTGTGCTAGCTGTTTGGAGCTACACACCAACAACAGCCTACGTCGGTTTAGCTGTGCTAGCTGTTTGGAGCTACACACCATCGACCGCCTACATAGGTTTAGCTGTGGTAGATGTTTGGAGATACACACCAACGACCGCCTACATCGGTTTAGCTGTGGTAGATGTTTGGAGCTACACTCCAACGACCGAGTATCAACAATAGCTGCTTGTTTAATGTAGTGTTAATGTCAACCGTATAAAATTACATGACCTAATTGCATCATTTTACGTATTTTACATATTTATAATTTACACAATTCTTTACTATTATAAACCTTTTCAACATATGTCGAAGTATCCTTTACCTCTATGTAACTGAGTGTGGATTGAATTCAACTGACCGCTTCCATATCCTACACCTCTATGTAACTGTGGGTTGAATTCAACTGACCGATTCCATATCCTAAACCTCTATTTAACTGAGTGTGGGTTGAATTCAACTGACCGCTTAAACATGTAATGATGTTATTCGATGACATAAACTAGATTGTTTCAGAAGGCCGTGGAGAGAAAAAGTTGTTTTTATTGGAAAAACTGGATTGTTTCTATTGAGCAGACTATTGCTATGTATATGATGCATCTTTAGATCAAGATTGAACTCAGAGCTGAGCTAAGTGAATTAGGAGCAATCAACTGGCTGCTCAAATTGCCAAGATTAATGACATAGATATAATTGTTCAGCATCGCTGTATCGTGTGTGTATTCAATCAATAAACTACAGATACTTGATGGAGCCACTTGGTAGAATATGATGCAATGTTCAGTGGAGTGTCGGGAAACAGGGGAGTTAAAATAAGAGAATTAGAAAGAGAGAGGACGGCGCGTGAAAGAAAGAGGAGAGAGAGAGAGAGAGAGAGATAGAACTGGGGGGGGGGGGGGGAGAAGAAGCAGAGAGAACGAAGAGAAAGAAAAACAGACAGTGAAAGATACCTAGACAATTGATAGACAGAAGAAAGAAAATTGGAATACTGAAAGAAAGAGATCAGACATAGAAACAAGTCATTGAGCATTGACTGAGTTCTAACTGCAGATTGTACTACATGTTCACTGACAGGTTGTCGTCTGTTCTTGTGTCCTAACTCGGTGTTTTAGGTTCTTTCTTGACATTGTTTTGACAAAGCTTATAGCACCTCACCCTGTCTGTTTGGTAAAAAGTGTATACACGTTATTTCTCCGACACCCAATCTGGGATAAAGCAGAAATTCTGCAAAATTATTTCCTTTACCTGGCAACACAACAGAGAATCAATAAAAAAAAAAGCCAATGAGTTAACTATTGGTAATTAATTATTTTGTTTAGTATCTCAAACAAGGGAAAGAAATTGTACTTGACTGAAGTGGTGGTATAAGCTGAATTAGTTCCTTTTATAGGTCGCCGCTCTAAATTGAAAAAAACAATATATACCTATACAATCTTCCTAATTTTGTTGACATGCTTTTAAAAATCAATGACAGTAAAATCCGCCCAGATTTCTTGTCCTTTCTCCCACCTCTTTCCCCCTCCCAACTAGTCCAGACACTACTGATTGGATCATAGCGAAGGGAGAGACAGCTAAAAGCATGACAGAGTAAAACAACCAAAAAAAGGTAAAAATAGTTTAAATGGCACAACAGATTGTTGGTTGTGAGTTCTACTACAAATGTAGTGACTGATCCAAAGTAGTTCATACAATTACACTTCATAGAAATGTTATAACATTTATTTTTATTTTTCATGTTTAATTGATTGACTTTTTGTGACATAGTTTATTTTAACCACAGGATCATCTAGAAACCAATGAATCTGGTCGTGAACCGTTTAAGTTTTTGAAACCTGGATTATCTTGTTTTAGAATAGTGTGCAGTTATATAACCCAAGCAGTTGTAAGTATCAATAATATATATGCCATATATTTGTAATTATCAAAGATATAAGCCTTGCATTTGTAAGTGTATAGGATATAAGCGATGCATTTGTAAGTGTATAGGATATAAGCGATGCATTTGTAAGGGTATAGGATATAAGCGATGCATTTGTAAGGGTATAGGATATAAGCGATGCATTTGGAAGTGTATAGGATATAAGCCTTATATTTGGAAGTGTATAGGATATAAGCCTTGCATTTGTAAGTGTAAAGGATATAAACGTTGCATTTGGAAGTGTATAGGATATAAGCCTTGCATTTGGAAGTGTATAGGATATAAGCGATGCATTTGTAAGTGTACAGGATATAAGCCTTGCATTTGGAAGTGTAAAGGATATAAGCCTTGCATTTGGAAGTGTATAGGATATAAGCGATGCATTTGGAAGTGTACAGGATATAAGCCTTGCATTTGGAAGTGTAAAGGATATAAGCCTTGCATTTGGAAGTGTATAGGATATAAGCCTTGCATTTTTGAAAGTGTATAGGATATAAGCCTTCAATTTGGAAGTGTATAGGATATAAGCCTTGCATTTGGAAGTGTATAGGATATAAGCCTTATATTTGGAAGTGTATAGGATATAAGCCTTGCATTTGTAAGTGTAAAGGATATAAACGTTGCATTTGGAAGTGTATAGGATATAAGCCTTGCATTTGGAAGTGTATAGGATATAAGCGATGCATTTGTAAGTGTACAGGATATAAGCCTTGCATTTGGAAGTGTAAAGGATATAAGCCTTGCATTTGGAAGTGTATAGGATATAAGCGATGCATTTGGAAGTGTACAGGATATAAGCCTTGCATTTGGAAGTGTAAAGGATATAAGCCTTGCATTTGGAAGTGTATAGGATATAAGCCTTGCATTTTTGAAAGTGTATAGGATATAAGCCTTCAATTTGGAAGTGTATAGGATATAAGCCTTGCATTTGGAAGTGTATAGGATATAAGCCTTGCATTTGGAAGTGTATAGGATATAAGCGATGCATTTGGAATTGTATAGGATATAAGTGATGCATTTGTAAGTGTATAAGATATAAGCGATGCATTTGGAAGTGTATAGGATATAAGCGATGCATTTGGAAGTGTATAGGATATAAGCGATGCATTTGTAAGTGTATAGGATATAAACCTTGTATTTGGAAGTGTATAGGATATAAGCCTTCCATTTGAAAGTGTATAGGATATAAGCCTTGCTTTTGGAAGCGTATAGGATATAAGCCTTGCATTTGGAAGTGTAAAGGATATAAACGTTGCATTTGGAAGTGTATAGGATATAAGCCTTGCATTTGAAAGTGTATAGGAAATAAGCCTTGCATTTGAAAGTGTATAGGAAATAAGCCTTGCATTTGGAAGTGTATAGGATATAAGCCTTGCATTTGTAAGTGTATAGGATATAAGCGATGCATTTGTAAGGGTATAGGATATAAGCGATGCATTTGAAAGTGTATAGGAAATAAGCCTTGCATTTGAAAGTGTATAGGAAATAAGCCTTGCATTTGGAAGTGTATAGGATATAAGCCTTGCATTTGTAAGTGTATAGGATATAAGCGATGCATTTGTAAGGGTATAGGATATAAGCGATGCATTTGGAAGTGTATAGGATATAAGCCTTGTATTTGGAAGTGTATAGGATATAAGCCTTGCATTTGGAAGTCTAAAGGATATAAACCTTGCATTTGAAAGTGTATAGGATAAAAGCCTTGCATTTGGAAGTGCATAGGATATATGCCTTGCATTTGGAAGTGCATAGGATATAAGCCTTGCATTTGGAAGTGTATAGGATATAAGCCTTGCATTTGGAAGTGTATAGGATATAAGCCTTGCATTTGAAAGTGTATAGGATATAAGCCTTCAATTTGGAAGTGTATAGGATATAAGCCTTGCATTTGGAAGTGTATAGGATATAAGCCTTGCATTTGGAAGTGTATAGGATATAAGCGATGCATTTGGAATTGTATAGGATATAAGTGATGCATTTGTAAGTGTATAAGATATAAGCGATGCATTTGGAAGTGTATAGGATATAAGCGATGCATTTGTAAGTGTATAGGATATAAGCCTTGCATTTGGAAGTGTATAGGATATAAGCCTTGTATTTGGAAGTGTATAGGATATAAGCCTTGCATTTGAAAGTGTATAGGATATAAGCCTTGTATTTGGAAGTGGAAGGATATAAGCCTTGCATTTGGAAGTGTATAGGATATAAGCCTTGCATTTGGAAGTGTATAGGGTATAAGCCTTGCATTTGGAAGTGTATAGGATATAAGCCTTGCTTTTGGAAGTGTATAGGATATAAGCCTTGCATTTGGAAGTGTATAGGATATAAGCCTTGCATTTGGAAATTTATAGGATATAAGCGATGCATTTGGAAGTGTATAGGATATAAGCCTTGCGTTTGGAAGTGTATAGGACATAAGCGATGCATTTGTAAGTGTATAGGATATAAGCGATGCATTTGGAAGTGTATAGGATATAAGCGATGCAATTGGAAGTGTATAGGATATAAGCGATGCATTTGGAAGTGTATAGGATATAAGCGATGCATTTGGAAGTGTATAGGATATAAGCGATGCATTTGGAAGTGTATAGGATATAAGCGATGCATTTGTAGGTATGAAGGCTATTAGCCATGTTTGTGCTAGTACACTATAGAAAGCTTACGACTAAGCTAACTACTTGAGACATGACTATAATCAGAACAGACGCTTCACTGGTGGCAATCAAATCATAAATACTTCATAGTGTAGGTGTGAATCAAATCAGTAATACTTAATAGTGTATGTGAAATTCATAAGTAGGTTGGGATAAAAATTAAAAACAAAAACCTCCAAGACTTGAGTTTTATTACCAAGCAAAGAAAGGCATGAGGTATTCTACAGTATTGTAATAGCAGAGAAACAAACATAGCATGTTCAATACAAGTCTGATAGACCTATATGTGTAGAATGATTAGTAGTAGATTTTTCTCTAAGCCTAAAATTGTATCGCTCTACTATTCATCCAGTATATTGAACACAACAGCAGTCCAACGTTAAGACGATAATTAAAAGCATTTGCTCGCCATTTCCCTGGAAGACATTAGAGCAAGTAAAGAGATTCTATTTCAGGTGGGACTGCACGCTTCGCTTCATTACATTTGTTTTGTGCTGGAGCCCCAGGCTGTTTCCATGTCAAGTGATTTCAAGTTCGTTCATTCAAGAACACAGAAGAATGGACATTACAAAATGGCGAACGTGTAACACAGTAGAAACGTGTAGAAACCGTAGACAAATATTGGCGAGTATTTGACAACTGGTTTGTAGCGTCTAGTTTAGAATCAAAGTATTGAACTCCACTAAAGAGGGACTACTAAAATTTGATAAGATTGACTTGTACTGTCTACATACAAACGAGTGTTAGACCCATAGGTTTTGAAACCGGGAAATACCTTACATGCACTTGCTTTTGCGATCATGAATAACGTCATAGAATTGAAATTCATTCAAAAATTGAAATTCAAAAATTAAAATCAAAATATACTTTAAAATGGTACAAATACAATTTTTCACAGCACAAGTTTATTTCCTTACACGTAATGTTGCTTAACTTTATCCTAACTAGATTGATGGGTAATGTTGTTTTACTTTATATCCTAACTAGATTGATGGGTAATGTTGCTTAACTTTATCCTAACTAGATTGATGGGTAATGTTGTTTTACTTTATATCCTAACTAGATTGATGGGTAATGTTGTTTTACTTTATATCCTAACTAGATTGATGGATAATGTTGTTTTACTTTATATCCTAACTAGATTGATGGGTAATGTCGTCTTACTTTATATCCTAACTAGATTGATGGGTAATGTCGTCTTACTTGATATCCTAACTAGATTGATGGGTAATGTCGTCTTACTTTATATCCTAGCTAGATTGATCTATGATTATATTTAGTTGAACTTGAGCTCCACTTGAGCTGATGATGACGACTACAACACTAAAGAAAGATTTACACTAAAGAAAGATTTACACTAAAGAAAGATTTACACTAAAGAAAGATTTACACTAAAGAAAGATTTACACTAAAAAAAGATTTACACCAAAGAAAGACTTACACTAAAGACTTACTTCTCTTTGCATTGATGACATGGTTATCTGTATAGTCGACATCGTCATAGTCCTGATACAAGTCGTCAATGGTGAGCAGTTGAATCAATTTGTTGTAATGATCGTCCATGTCATCCTTGACCTTGTTGTCCAGTTCAATGGTATACTCCTCGTAGCCTTTCAACTGGTCAGGACGGACGAAGAAAGCGTCTCTCAATACATCTTCAAGGGATCGACCCTGACCTTTAGCCATGACCTGGACTAAGGTATCCAGAAGGTCATGTTGATATTTCTCTGTCTCTCTTGGATTGTTAAACATCCCTAGAGCCGAAGTAATAGACACAAGGGCAGTCAGCAATGTAAGGCAAGGAGAAAAGTTAGCTCCCATTTTCTTTGCGCTGGTTTCACGCCTTGCTGTAAAAGAGATGAAAAAGACTCATCAAAATATGTTCTATAGTGTTCAACTCAAATTGGATGAATATTTAATTGGATTTGATTCTATCCATGATGGACTGATAGAACGAATAGTTGCTCAATTAATCTATACAATTCTTTCGACTACTGTGTCGGCCAAGCTGTTTTGACAAAGTAAAAAAACTGAATCTTATCTTAACTCAAGATTCCTAGGATACTATTTTTATCTTCTTAAGTCAGCCTCCACTAATATCCTTTGCCTCACTCTAGCATTCGCTCAACTTTCTTCCCAACAAAAATTTAAAAAAACTATCTTCCAATCCTGTCAACATAGTCATTAGTCATGCTATTTACTAACTTATTCTTGTACATGCTAACACATGACAATTCTGTGCTGAACTATTTGACTTAAGGGGCTGTATATCGTTAGAAGTAAGTCTGGAGTTCAGCTGCTAGTCTATGTGCTTCAACATCTCCTGCCACTGGAAGGACGTAGTCGTATGCATTGTTTGTGTGTCTTGTTTTGGAGTTTTCCCCAAGGTCAGTTAGATCTAGTGAGGAGAGGAAAGGCTAGTACAGAGAGGCAGTGAGTACAACGAAATAGAGAGAAAGAATGAAATAGTCACGAGCAAGAAGGAGACTTAGGGTGGAAGTATGAAACAACGAATGAAAAGGAAATGGATTTAGAAGAATGAATAAAGAGGGAGGAGAGGGAGTGGGAGGAGAGGGAATGAGAGGAGAGGGAATGGGAGAAGAGGGAATGGGAGGAGAGGGAGTGGGAGGAGAGGAGTGGGAGGAGAAGGAATGGGAGGAGAGGGAGTGGGATGGAGAGAGAGTGGGAGGGAGAGAGAGAGTAAGTACTGGGAAGGGATATGGCATGAGAGAGAGTGGGAGGAGATGGAGGAAAGGGAATAGGAGGAGAGGGAGTGGGAGGAGAGGGAGTGGAAGGAGAGGGAGTGGGAGAGGGAGTGAGAGAGAGTGGGAGGAGAGGGAGTGTGAGAGAGTGGGAGGAGAGGGAGTGAGAGAGAGTAGGAGGAGAGGGAGTGGGATGAGATGGAGGAGAGAGAATGGGAGGAGAGGGAGTGGGCGTGAGAGGGAATGGGAGGAGAGGGAGTGGGAAGAGAGGGAGTGAGCGTGAGAGGGAGTGGGAGGAGAGGGAGTGAGAGAGAGTGGGAGGAGATGGAGGAGAGGGAATGGGAGGAGAGGGAGAGAGTGGGAGGAGAGGGAGTGGAAGGAGATGGAGTGGGAGAGGGAGTGAGAGGGAGTGGAAGGAGATGGAGAGGGAGTGAGTGGAGAGGGAGTGGAAGGAGATGGAGTGGAAGGAGATGGAGGAGAGGGAATGGGAGGAGAGGAAGTGGGAGGAGAGGGAGTGGAAGGAGATGGAGGGAGTGAGCGTGAGAGGGAATGGGAGGAGAGGGAGTGAGCGTGAGAGGGAGTGGAAGGAGATGGAGAGGGAGTGAGTGGAGAGGGAGTGGAAGGAGATGGAGTGGGAGAGGGAGTGAGAGAGAGTGGGAGGAGAGGGAGTGAGAGAGTGGGAGGAGAGGGAATGGGAGGAGAGGGAGTGAGCGTGAGAGGGAGTGGAAGGAGATGGAGAGGGAGTGAGTGGAGAGGGAGTGGAAGGAGATGGAGTGGAAGGAGATGGAGGAGAGGGAATGGGAGGAGAGGAAGTGGGAGGAGAGGGAGTGGAAGGAGATGGAGGAGAGGGAGTGGAAGGAGATGGAGGAGAGGGAATGGGAGGAGAGGAAGTGGGAGAAGAGGGAGTGGGTTACGAAGTGAAGAGGGACTAGGCCTTCAAAAAAACTAATGACCCGGAGGATGAAATAGAGACATGGATTGGACAAGAATATAAAGGTGTGAGACGGAAAAAAGGGAGACAATGAAGTAGATGAAGAGAGAAAAACGAATTACAAACACAAAGTCTGTACGAATAACAAACACAAAGTCTGTACGAATTACAAACACAAAGTCTGTACGAATAACAAACACAAAGTCTGTACGAATTACAAAGACTTCAAATAAACAAATTCTGCTTATCGAGAAAAAGTTAGTGGCTTAGTAGTAAATCGCTTGGCTTTCGAAAATAGTAGTCTCGGGTTCAAAACTCCGTTAAGACTGATATTTTGAAGATCGGGATTTTAGGACGCACCTAACTGTAATGAGTACCTGCCATTAGTTGTGGAAAGTGAAGTCGTTAGAAAGATAAACCAAAGATAAACACCAAAATCTTAAGGACATAAATGATCCCAACCTAAGTTTAGATCAAATCATTAAAAAGCCAACTAGATTAGATCCCTTCTTAACCAACAGACCTGGGTAGTAGTAGATGATAATATCCCTGGTCTATCAGACCATGAGATTGTAAAAATACCCAGTCAGATAAAAGCATTAGCCAATATAAAACCCAAAAGAAAAATACTACTTTGGAACAAATGCAACCCAACACAACTACATCAAGTGCATTAAACTTCCAACAAACATTCTTATCAGAAAAAGACATTAACCAACCAGTCGATGACCTCTGGAATTTCATTAAAAACCATCTTAAAAGCATTATAGAAAATCATATACCAACTGAATACATATCAAACAAAATAAATAAATGCTGGTTTAATAATAGACTAAAGAAGCTTTGTAAACAGAAGGAAAACCTATAAAGAAAATTTAAAGAAACTAAGGCAGAAAGAGTTTATAAAAAGTACATAAAAATTAAACACCTAAAAACTATTAGACCATCAAACCTAATAAAGCATCTGGACCTGATGGAATTCCAGCTACATTACTCAAAGACGATTGCCTAATATATAGAACAAAAAAAAACACACAAGATACAGAAATTTTACAAAGAGAATTAGATGAATTACAGAAATGGGAATCAAATTGAAGCATGAAAAATGTCATTTATTAATAGTAACAAAAAAAACTAAAACAAATAAATTTCACTTATCTTATTCATGGTAAACCAGTAACACAGACTAAAAAAGCAAAATACCTAGTTGTTATAATAAATGAAAAATTGTCGTGAAATCTCCATATTGATGAAGCTATAAAAAAAATCAAACAATGCATTTGGGTTCATTAAAAGAAATTTCTATAAATCAAATATAAACTATAATGCTATTTAACCTTGGTTAGGCCAATAATAGAATATGTATCCTCTGTTTGGGACACCTCAACTCAAAAAAACATTAAGAAACTGGAACAGACACAAAATAATGCAGTGAGATTCATAACAAACGAATATTCACATTTGACTAGAGTAACACCTTTAGTAAAATCACTAAACTTAGAAAGCCTTCAGGACAGAAAACTCAAAAGTAGCAATTATACATAAAACACTGAACCATAATCTTCAAATACAAAAACAAAATTTATTAAAATACTCAGAAAGACACAAAGATAAAGGCACATTGTTCGTCCCATATGCTAGGACAAATACTCCTTTCTTCCCTAGTGCTATTAGAGCATGGAATAGGTTGCCTGAGCTAGCCAGGAAAACCCGTGACTTGTCAGAATTTAAGTCATTGGTTAATATGCATGACTGAATGCATGACGCGTAGGATGTAATCATCTTCTTTTTTGAAGTAACGTCTGTATTAGATAAGATAAGATAAGGTAATCAATCTATTTAAATGTACATAATTGTTATTGGTCCAATCAAATGGAAATTCAGTTTGACAACAATTGACCATCTGAAAGTAACTCTGTAACAATAACAATATAGATGCAAATATGAACATCATTCAGACACGAAACACTTCCAGCGCTTTATGAATTAGAATTCTCGATGACGACGGATGACCATATAACACTCTGACCAAAAGTGGGATAAAGGAGTTTTTAAATATCTGTTTTAGTCCTATTGGAAAGGAGACGACCACTTTGTTCAGATCTGATGTTATATAGGTTATGATTAAAAAAACAACACCAATACAACTTTACTTCTTAGAACTACTTGACAAAACAACGCCTTGTTTCAGCTTTTGGAAGTTTCTCACGACACTTTTGGTTTCAGATCCCGATCAATAGACCATTTCTAAGATAAAGATTCCATCTAAAAATATTCTTGATGAAGCCATGGTAATTAATTGAACTACCCAGACATGATAGGGCTACAAAGAGTCTTTAATTTCATTTGCAAACATTTGGAAGATGTTTTTACGAATTAATAAAATAACATTGATGTCTATTATACAGAGCAAAACAAAAAGTTTACGAAACAGAGTGAAGCTGAGTAAAAACACATCCTCTGTGTGTGTGTGTGTTTGTTTATATACAGAAGCAAGATTTGGTCAAGACATATATGTGTGTGTGTGTGTATACATATATAACATATTATTATTGTATAACGTGACATGACCTAGTATTCGTAATGTGCCTTTAATATATAGGATCATCTTAGCCAGCCCACAGATGACAAGACTGGCAATCAACACTATATAGCCATGGCTAAGCAGAGGTCCTCCGTCATAGGACGTTATAGTCCAAGATTGATGAATATAACATTGAACGCCCTAATCAATTTACTGCGTCGGAGATTGGACAGTGTCACTTTTGTAGGGCTCATAACAAATTGATAAATATATTGAAAAACTAAGAACGACAGGCTTATGAAAACAAAATTTTTAATTGGAGATTTTTCAAAATGTATTGTAGCGTATTAGCTCTGCTATCAAAAAATGTTTTATAGATAACTAGCCGGATATGACCCGTGTCCTGCTGGCCTTAGTTTGAGTATTACTGATCTGCTGGATTGAATCTAGGTCTATGTCAACTATTTTCCCTTAACATGATTTATTTAGCCACGAAAATACACTTGAAGTGTGAAGATGGGTTTACCCGTTCAGCCGACATATTCAGATCAAATATAAAATATTGGAAAACGGATTTACCCGATTTGTTAAAAAGTTTCGTTCTTTTATACAGATACAATTAGGTACTTTTTGTCTATTTTTAAGGCCCTCTGGTTGTGGCAGGGACTAAAACATATACTGCGGTCTCCGCCATGGAACATTTATACTTAGTTTTATTAAGATTGGTCAAAAGGTTTTGATTTTTATTCGGGACATACGTACATACATATATACATACATACATACTCCTCACTTTGTGCTGTATATTATAGATTACAATCATGATTGAAATAGCTTATAGCAGTTATCCCCGCACTTGTAAATGCTAATAAATGTGCCAACACATTTAACTTTTTTTTTTCTCTAGCCATTACTTGACACTTTTAAAGATTTATTTACAGGTATGCATAACAGCTAACTTGCAAAAGTTATGTTTTACATATTTCATTCTAGAAAGACTTAAGCCTTGTGGTATCTTGTTAGATATAGATAGTTCAGATTGTAACTGTATACTGTAGTGATAAAACACTGTGTTACAATGGCAATACTTCAACACTTTAAGATGTTTAGAAATAAAGTTTGTGCTTTAATGAATTCTGAAAGTTCTGTGAGCAAAACAAAACAAATATTGATAGAGAAGTTTTCAAAGGAAAGACGGAGGAAATTCCAGCTGCCGTCGCCTCAGCGTGGCGCCTCCGTGGAAACGTCCGCCAAGGAATCAGATAGGCCAAGAACGGTAGCACACATAGCTCTCAGTGGGCTACCACACGTAGGATCTAGCGATTGTACATTGTACGTGGTAGGGACGTAACAAAGGCTCGCTAACCAGTCCAACCCTCACCGCTTCGTTCCCTAACGCGGCCATACGAGCTGTGATGGTCCTCGCACAGGTGCGGTGACCATTTATAGGCATACGAAGGGCCCCCCAACGCGGCTCGGCCTCCGGCCTCGCACAGGAGAGGGAACTTGTGCTTGGGTCAAGGGGGCCGTGTCCAGCGACACACCGGGTTTGAATACATGATCACTTCGGATAAGGCGGGACTTCGGACAGAGACATTGGTGAAGAGCCAATTTCTCATCCTGGCCATGGAAAAAGCCTTTCCATGGTCAAGAGGTCCATAAAAGGGAACCGGACGTTCTCGGACCTTAAGGACATCTAAATCAAAGGAAAGAGGCCAATAATTCCCATAGTGTTTCTAAGTTTAAGATTAAACAGGGTAAGCCTACAGCTTTGAACATGACTTCAGTTCAAGGTTAAAAAACAACACTTTCTATTTATTTCATGCATAAAGTCAAAAGAAAGATAGAACTAAATAGTTTAGCTAGTTCACGAGTTAAGTTTTTGGTTGATTCCAATGCAATGGTGCTTCTATTCCTAAGGTAGACATTATTGATTCCACTATGTTGGCTACACAAGTCAGCTGATACGATTGGCTTTCAAAAATACATTTGTAATACTATCCACAGACTGACAAGAAAAACTTGAAGACATAGACCTAGACGTATTAGATTTTCTTCGTGTTCAGCCATTTTGTTTCGTTTAGCATTGACATACGTTTTTTGTTTTTTTTTAATACTGAAAATATTTATTAATTATTCGTGTTGAATAATATATTAGTGAATAATGATTTGGAGACCAATATTTTGTGAATATATATATTTACAATATATTAATAATTAATATAGCTGCGAAAAATATATGTTATGTTGTAAACATTCACAAATACAAATATTTGGTTATGAAGTTAAAACCAATAAAAAACAGTTAAAAAACATACACACAAATATACATACATACATACATACATACAAACATATATACATACATACATACATCTAATTTATCCAATCAAAGGTAATCTCTATCTATCATTGGAATTTATTCAATCAATGGTAATCTGTATCTATCATTGGAATTTATCCAATCAATGCTAATCTGTATCTATCATTGGAATTTATCCGATCAATGGTTATCTGTATCTATCATTGGAATTTATCCAATCAATGGTAATCTGTATCTATCATTAAAATTTATCCAATCAAAGGTAATCTGTATCTATCATTGGAATTAATCCAATCAAAGGTAATCTCTATCTATCATTGGAATTTATCCAATCAAAGGTAATCTGTATCTATCATTGGAATTTATCCAATCAAAGGTAATCTGTATCTATCATTGAAATTTATCCGATCAAAGGTAATCTGAATCTATCATTGGAATTTATCCGATCAAAGGTAATCTGAATCTATCATTGGAATTTATTCAATCAATGGTAATCTGTATCTATCATTGGAATTTATCCAATCAATGGTAATCTGTATCTTTCATTGGAATTTATCCAATCAAAGGTAATCTGTATCTATCATTGAAATTTATTCGATCAAAGGTAATCTGAATCTATCATTGGAATTTATCCAATCAATGGTTATCTGTATCTATCATTGAAATTTATCCAATCAAAGGTAATCTGTATCTATTATTGGAATTTATCCAATCAATGGTAATCTGAATCTATCATTGGAATTTATCCAATCAATGGTAATCTATCATTGAAATTTATCCAATCAAAGGTATTCTGTATCTATAATTGGAATTTATCCAGTCAATGGTAATCTGTATCTATCATTGGAATTTATCCAATCAATGGTAATCTGTATCTATCATTGAAATTTATCTAATCAAAGGTAATCTGTATCTATCATTGAAATTGATCTAATCAATGGTAATCTGTATCTATCATTGAAATTTATCCAATCAAAGGTAATCTGTATCTATCATTGAAATTTATCCAATCAAAGGTAATCTGTATCTATCATTGGAATTTATCCAATCAATGGTAATCTGTATCTATCATTGAAATTTATCCGATCAAAGGTAATCTGAATCTATCATTGGAATTTATCCAATCAATGGTTATCTGTATCTATCATTGGAATTAATCCAATCAAAGGTAATCTGAATCTATCATTGGAATTTATCCAATTAATGGTAATCTGTATCTATCATTGGAATTTATCCAATCAAAGGTAATCTGTATCTATCATTGGAATATCCAATCAATGGTAATCTGTATCTATCATTGGAATTTATCCAATCAATGGTAATCTGTATCTATCATTGGAATTTATCCAATCAAAGGTAATCTGTATCTATCATTGGAATTTATCCAATCAAAGGTAATCTGTATCTATCATTGGAATTTATCCAATCAAAGGTAATCTGTATCTATCATTGAAATTTATCCGATCAAAGGTAATCTGAATCTATCATTGGAATTTATCCGATCAAAGGTAATCTGAATCTATCATTGGAATTTATCCAATCAATGGTTATCTGTATCTATCATTGGAATTAATCCAATCAAAGGTAATCTGTATCTATCATTGGAATTTATCCAATCAAAGGTAATCTGTATCTATCATTGGAATTTATCCAATCAAAGGTAATCTGTATCTATCATTGGAATTAATCCAATCAAAGGTAATCTGTATCTATCATTGGAATTTATCCAATCAAAGGTAATCTGTATCTATCATTGGAATTTATCCAATCAAAGGTAATCTGTATCTATCATTGGAATTTATCCAATCAAAGGTAATCTGTATCTATCATTGGAATTTATCCAATCAAAGGTAATCTGTATCTATCATTGGAATTTATCGAATCGGGCAATATGGAAACGTTTTCCTCTCCCTTAATGGAGACAAAAGTCGCAGTCTCTGGTAGCAGACTCTTTTCCTATATCGCATGTATTTCTTATTCTATTTTCTTTGAGTTTTTGGTAAAACTGATTGATGGACCTTAATAGTGGTTTCATTTATTTCATTTCATTGAGATGTCACCAAAACAATATGTGCGTATTTCTGGAAAGTAGTAAGTAAGAAATATAATTAGTTCATTTGTAAAAAGTTCCCCTTTCAGACCTTGCGATCTATGGGCAGATGATGTAAAGGTCATCTGTTTATGTGGCCCACTGTTAATGAGAGTTTCATGTGGCCAACACAACGACCAACCGCATTTACTTTTTCCCAACTAATATCAGGCACACATTAGAGCTTGGTGGACTTGAGTTCCCAAAGATCCCGAAATTAAAAATCCCATTCTTCACCAGTATTTGAACCCGGGACCTCCGATTCAGAAGCCACCGCGCCTCTTATTTCATTTATGTGTGAGCAGGTCATGAGGCGCGAGAAGACCTTTTCTCTGCTCAACATTAAATTAATAACAGTAGGCAGATGTTAGCGCTACTGGGTGGGTTTCATCTGTGACACCTCAGTCTACGTCCAAGGGGCTAGAGTCACCTAAGTAACCAGACATACTAACCTAAACTAAATGAAAGTACCAACGAAACTTTACTTGAAATTAAATAAAAGACAAAATGAAACTTTATTTACATAAAAATAAATCAATAACAAAATATTATATATACACTAACCACTATAAACAACCCTCTAAATCTACGCCACTACAAACACCAACAAACTAACCAAACCAACTATCTAACACAACCTGACCAAACCAACTATCTAACACAACCTGACCAAACCAACTATCTAACACAACCTGACCAAACCAACTATCTAACTAAATCACTACAACTATTATCCTAGACCTAGATCTACACTAACACCCTACAATAAACTAGTCTAGATCTACAATATTCTACTACTATAACCAACCCATAACTAAAACTAAAACAAGAACACCTTAGTTAGTACCTTACTATTAGTATTCACTAAGAACAGACTATAGTTACAAATAAGCCACTAAAGCAACAAACTACTACAGCAACTACAAAAACAAAATCCAAATAACATTAGATTGTGACATAGATCTAGTAAAAGAAAATATAAAATAGTTATAAACATACAGGCCGTCCCAGGTACAGAAATATAGAAATGATTAAATAACAATATTCCAGATCACTAGGATCATCAACTGTCACATAGACAGAGATATACTTTACTGACCACTGGTCAACTGCACAGGATGTAGCCTGGATTTAACTATTTATACTACCCACCCTAACCCATATAAAATCTGACTTTTACGCATGTAAGTGAATATACAGAGCAGCTATAGCCTATGAAAATACACATAAAAAAACAGCTCTGGGAGCGCTAGCTCACATATGCATATTCATTTATGACCTGATGTCTAATGTTGACATTATTATTTCAACGTTGCTCATTTTACTTCTGCGCCACGCACAAACCTGTGTAGATAAATGTGTACATTTTATTTGGTCCTTTTATCTTCGCCTTGGCCTTTTTTAAGGCACATTGGCTATGGGCGTAGAAGATAATCATGATTTATTACAGCATTCTTTCCCTTTACCATCTTGTTTATATAAGAGGTGCATCCCTTTAACGCGCCCTCTCTGCATTTATTTTAACTTTTGTTCCATTGTTCATGGTCGACAGCCGTCGATGGTCACTACCCATGTTCATTTTGATGTTTCTCTCACCTGCTGTATTATCATCATTCTTTTGTCTATTTTCAAGCGCAGGAGATTTTCTAATTGACTTGCATTATTTGTCTATGAACTATGAAGATTTTCTAATTGACTTGCATTATTTGTCTATAAACTTTAGAAGATTTTCTAATTAGTCCCATCATATTTGGGATTGCGACTATATTACTAGAACGCGAAAGAACCCATCCTTAACTCAGTGAACCCCTACATCAGAGAATTCTAGGGAATACTGAGTAGCCGGTTCCACACTTAGAGGAGTCTATTCTCTGCAACAAGAGCCTGCCTCCTCATCGCTGATTTGACCACTGCCTCCCTCACACCTCGAGGACAACAGCGATCTTAATATCAACAGGAGTTTTCAGCTGGGGCTGACACCTCACAACGCTGAGACTCACTTTAAAAAGCTTGAAAAGTCTACAGCATCAAGGCATTCATATCAATCTATCAGCAGTTAAAGCGGTATACCACGGAGTACATTTATTTGTATACATACTTCGATGGTTTGAAATTTCATCATTCTCTCACCATTTTAACCCCTTTTTCTTTTAAATTTTGTTGCATTAAATATTTCGTATGTTACACTTAAGTAATCCTTTTGTTATAATTGTATGCTACCTGTGTGTTCTGTTTCCCTACCTGTGTGTTCTGTTTCCCTACCTATGTGTTCTGTTTCCCTACCTGTAAACCTCGCTGGTCTTTGGTGTCGTTAGAAACACCTAGATCTAATAATATCAAAACTGATTTCTTAAATAATTAATTGATTTTAATTAAATCGCCCGGTGGCGCATGACACTAGTATCACTTCTCTCTCTCTCTCTCTCCTCTCCACCCGTTTCCTTCCCTAAAAGATTAATTCTATATACAACCCACTGTGTTTGTGTTTATTTTTTCGGCTCCCTCATTGAAACACTTTTTTTTTGTTATCACTCTGGAGTTGTAACGCTGTATAATCCAAGACCTCTATTCTCATTGTTATTTACACTACCCTGAGCACGGATACTCTAAATATCCTCAGGTCACGTTGAGGTCTAGGCAATGATAGCGCTACTCTAAATATCCTCGGATCACGTTGAGGTCTAGGCAATGATAGCGCTACTCTAAATATCCTCGGGTCACGTTGAGGTCTAGGCAATGATACCGCTACTCTAAATATCCTCGGGTCACGTTGAGGTCTAGGCAATGATAGCGCTACTCTAAATATCCTCGGGTCACGTTGAGGTCTAGGCAATGATACCGCTACTCTAAATATCCTCGGGTCATGGTAAGGATGTCAGCCTTTTCTCCCAAATCTAAACGTTTTCAAATGTCAAAGAAGGAAAAATAAAACCAACTACACCTAGACATGTATATGTGTGTGTGTGTGACTAAATAATTCATTTAACTACTTCTAGTCAACACCTAGACATGTATGTGTGACTAAATAATTCATTTAACTACTTCTAGTCTACACCTAGTCATGTGTGTGTGTGACTAAATAATTCATTTAAATACTTCTAGTCTACACCTAGACACAAGACATGTGTGTGTGACTAAATAATTCATTTAACTACTTCTAGTCTACACCTAGTCATGTGTGTGTGTGACTAAATAATTCATTTAAATACTTCTAGTCTACATCTAAACATGTGTGTGTGTGTGACTAAATAATTCATTTAACTACTTCTAGTCTACACCTAGACATGTATGTGTGATTAAATAATTCATTCAACTATTTCTAGTCT
Organism: Biomphalaria pfeifferi; assembly: GCA_030265305.1. Classification (NCBI taxonomy): domain Eukaryota; kingdom Metazoa; phylum Mollusca; class Gastropoda; family Planorbidae; genus Biomphalaria; species Biomphalaria pfeifferi. Next base: position 190,558 of record JASAOG010000138.1, read on the forward strand.
ACACCTAGACACCAGACATGTGTGTGTGACTAAATAATTCATTTAACTACTTCTAGTCTACACCTAGACATGTATGTGTGACTATATAGTTCATTTTACTATTTCTAGTCTACACCTAGACATGTGTATGTTTGTGTGACTAAATAATTCATTTAACTAATTCTAGTCTACACCTAGTCATGTGTGTGTGTGACTAAATAATTCATTTAAATACTTCTAGTCTACACCTAGCCATGTGTGTGTATGACTAAATAATTCATTTAACTACTTCTAGTCTACACCTAGACATGTGTGTGTGTGTCACTAAATAATTCATTTAAATACTTCTAGTCTACACCTAGAAATGTGTGCGTGAAACAAATATATCATTTAAACACTTCTAGTCTACACCTAGACATGTATGTGTGATTAAATAATTCATTCAACTATTTCTAGTCTACACCTAGACACCAGACATGTGTGTGTGACTAAATAATTCATTTAACTACTTCTAGTCTACACCTAGACATGTATGTGTGACTATATAGTTCATTTTACTATTTCTAGTCTACACCTAGACATGTGTATGTTTGTGTGACTAAATAATTCATTTAACTAATTCTAGTCTACACCTAGTCATGTGTGTGTGTGACTAAATAATTCATTTAAATACTTCTAGTCTACACCTAGACACAAGACATGTGTGTGTGACTAAATAATTCATTTAACTACTTCTAGTCTACACCTAGTCATGTGTGTGTGTGACTAAATAGTTCATTTAACTATTTCTAGTCTACACCTAGACATGTGTGTGTGTGACTAAATAATTCATTAAATACTTCTAGTCTACACCTAGTCATGTGTGTGTATGACTAAATAATTCATATAACTACTTCTAGTCTACACCTAGACATGTATGTGTGACTAAATAATTCATTTAACTACATCTAGTCTACACCTAGACATGTGTGTGTGTCTGTGTGACTAAATAATTCATTTAACTACTTTTAGTCTACACCTAGACATGTGTGTGTGTGACTAAATAATTTATTTAACTACTTCTAGTCTACACCTAGACACCAGACATGTGTGTGTAACTAAATAATTTATTTAACTACTTCTAGTCTACACCTAGACATGTGTGTGTGTGTGACTAAATAATTTATTTAAATACTTCTAGTCTACACCTAGTCATGTGTGTGTGTAACTAAATAATTCATTTAAATACTTCTAGTCTACACCTAGACATGTATGTGTGTGACTAAATAATTCATTTAACTACTTCTAGTCTACACCTAGACATGTATGTGTGACTAAATAATTCATTTAACTACTTCTAGTCTACACCTAGACATGTGTATGTTTGTGTGACTAAATAATTTATTTAACTACTTCTAGTCTACACCTAGACATGTGTGTGTGTGTGACTAAAAATTCATTTAAATACTTCTAGTCCACACCTAGACACCAGACATGTGTGTGTGTGACTAAATAATTCATTTAAATACTTCTAGTCTACACCTAAACATATATGTGTGAATAAATAATTCATTTAACTACTTCTAGTCTACACCTAGACATGTATGTGCGACTAAATAATTTATTTAACTATTTCTAGTCTACACCTAGACATGTGTGTGTGTGTATGACTAAATAATTCATTTAACTACTTCTAGTCTACACCTAGACATGTGTGTGTGACTAAATAATTCATTTAACTACTTCTAGTCTACACCTAGTCATGTGTGTGTGTGCGTGTGACTAAATAATTCATTTAAATACTTCTAGTCTACACCTAGACATGTATGTGTGACTAAATAATTCATTTAAATACTTCTAGTCTACACCTAGTCATGTGTGTGTGTGACTAAATAATTCATTTAACTACTTCTAGTCTACACCTAGACATGTATGTGTGACTAAATAATTCATTTAACTACTTCTAGTCTACACCTAGACATGTGTGTGTGTGTGTGACTAAATAATTCATTTAACTACTTCTAGTCTACACCTAGACATGTGTGTGTGTGTGTGACTAAATAATTAATCTAAATATCGCTAAATTAAATACTGCAACTAGCCTGATTGGCTGTTAGAAATATACTTAATGCATTTCTGATGCTGGCAATCAAATAAAGGGCAGCGACTCTATTGATGTTTTCCTAATAAAAAAAAACAACCTTTGCGTTGAAATGAACATTTTTTGTATCTAACTAACGGAATGAAGTGAACGCTCCATATTGAACGCTTCCGACTGCAAACATATTCATATTAGCTGTTTCTATTTATAGAATCTGACTTGAGACTAAATCTTAGTCACTTGTGTATTACAGTCATCTAGTAATAACGAACTAGGCGAGATGAACAATAAGAAGGTGAAACAATTGATTTTCAATTGTACCGAGAGATTACTTTCACACATTGGGTCTGAAGCAGAATCTGAAGAAACTACAATTACATTTCTAAATTTAGAAGGACAAAATCTCAAAGCTTTTGAAAAATATTTATTTGTAAAATTGTCTTATACTGAATAACTTCAAGCTAAGAATTTTTTTCTTAAAGATATTTCCAATTAGTTTTGCGTTTTAAACAAACAATAATTTAAATTTAAAACTATTATTTTGATTGGAAAGTTTTAATTTAAAAATTTAGAATGTGGTGGCGTCGAAATATGGGATTAGAAATTATTTTATTTTACATCAGTTTGAATTTTTGTCTGTACACTAAACTTTACTCTCTCTTTCTCTCTCTCTCTCTCATTTCCTATTTCTCTCTCGCCTTCTTTACCCAGCCATTGTTTCAACCAAACGTTCAACCTTTCAACTCCCAAAGGTCAAGGCCAACACTAGAGGATCTAAATAACTTCAACAAGTTTTCAATTAAAATCTCAGAAAGAAGACATTATCTATTAGCAACCAAAGTCATCGATTAAAAAATATTCAGGGCTATATGGTTTGGAAATGTCAATCTTTAGAAATTGTATTTTCAGTATTGTACAGTACAGTCAGGGTTTAACCATGAAGGTTTAACAAAGATTTAGTGATGTATACATCAGGGTTTAACATTGGTAATGCATTGAAAACACGAAGTAGAACACTTGACTTGATCTCTGTATACAAGAGTTGAATACGAGTGCGACATCTACATTGAATACAAAGTGTTGAAGAATAAGTCTCTACTATAAACTCTAAAGGTAACAATGGAAGATGTATTGAGGCTATAGTAGAGTATTCTAATGCGTTTGACCAAGTCCCTTTTAAGTAATAATAGAAAGTCGAAATAAAACAATGTCTCAATGTTCAATGTTGTCGCACTTTTGATATTTTTATTTTTCAATCATTAAAGTAAAGGAGCACAAAAAAAAAGGGGGGGGGGGGGGGGAAGGGGAGAATGCATCGAAATGAAAAACAAAGTTTCTTAACACTGACCTTTCATTGAACTCTTTCAGTTAGTTTGAAGTTTGAAGCCAAAACTAATTTGTACATTGTCAACCTAAACTCTTTTGTTAAGTAGGTAAATTGTCAAATCTAAACTCTGTTATATAGGTACGTTGTCAAACTTAAACTCTTTTGTTATATATGTAAATTGTCAAATCTAAACTCTGTTATATAGGTACGTTATCAAACTTAAACTCTTTTGTTATATATGTAAATTGTCAAATCTAAACTCTGTTATATAGGTACGTTATCAAACTTAAACGCTTTTGTTATATATGTAAATTGTCAAATCTAAACTCTGTTATATAGGTACGTTATCAAACTTAAACGCTTTTGTTATATAGGTAAATTGTCAAATCTAAACTCTGTTACATATGTACGTTGTCAAACTTAAACTCTTTTGTTATATAGGTAAATTGTCAAATCTAAACTCTGTTATATAGGTACGTTGTCAAACTTAAACTCTTTTGTTATATAGGTAAATTGTCAAATCTAAACTCTGTAATATAGGTACGTTGTCAAACTTAAACTCTTTTGTTATATATGTAAATTGTCAAATCTAAACTCTGTTATATAGGTACGTTATCAAACTTAAACGCTTTTGTTATATATGTAAATTGTCAAATCTAAACTCTGTTATATAGGTACGTTATCAAACTTAAACGCTTTTGTTATATAGGTAAATTGTCAAATCTAAACTCTGTTACATAGGTACGTTGTCAAACTTAAACTCTTTTGTTATATAGGTAAATTGTCAAATCTAAATTCTTTTGTTATATAGGTACGTTGTCAAACCTAGACTTTTTTGTTAAAAATGTGAAGACATTTCCGAAATGACACATTACAAAGTAGTTTATTGTTTCAGATCTTGTGATCTACATAGTAGATGATGTAACGAGGGTGGCCAGCATAACAATCAGCAACCCGTACTTTCCCAATCTTATGTCAGGTAGCCATTAGAGTTGGGAGGAAAGGAAATGATTGAATTCAATGTTTCGTGATTTACTTTTGAAGTATTTAATGGAATGTGAACTCTCCTTCTACTTCTGGAATGTGAACTCTCCTTCTACTTCTGGAATGTGAACTCTCCTTCTACTTCTGGAATGTGAACTCTCCTTCTACTTCTGGAATGTGAACTCCTTCTACTTCTGGAATGTGAACTCCTTCTACTTCTGGAATGTGAACTCTCCTTCTACTTCTGGAATGTGAACTCTCCTTCTACTTCTGGAATGTGAACTCTCCTTCTACTTCTGGAATGTGAACTCTCCTTCTACTTCTGGAATGTGAACTCTCCTTCTACTTCTGGAATGTGAACTCTCCTTCTACTTCTGGAATGTGAACTCTCCTTCTACTTCTGGAATGTGAACTCTCCTTCTACTTCTGGAATGTGAACTCTCCTTCTACTTCTGGAATGTGAACTCTCCTTCTACTTCTGGAATGTGAACTCCTTCTACTTCTGGAATGTGAACTCCTTCTACTTCTGGAATGTGAACTCCTTCTACTTCTGGAATGTGAACTCCTTCTACTTCTGGAATGTGAACTCCTTCTACTTCTGGAATGTGAACTCCTTCTACTTCTGGAATGTGAACTCCTTCTACTTCTGGAATGTGAACTCCTTCTACTTCTGGAATGTGAACTCCTTCTACTTCTGGAATGTGAACTCCTTCTACTTCTGGAATGTGAACTCCTTCTACTTTTGGAATGTGAACTCCTTCTACTTCTGGAATGTGAACTCCTTCTACTTCTGGAATGTGAACTCCTTCTACTTCTGGAATGTGAACTCCTTCTACTTCTGGAATGTGAACTCTCCTTCTATTTCTGGAATGTGAACTCCTTCTACTTCTGGAATGTGAACTCCTTCTACTTCTGGAATGTGAACTCCTTCTACTTCTGGAATGTGAACTCCTTCTACTTCTGCAATGTGAACTCCTTCTACTTCTGGAATGTGAACTCCTTCTACTTCTGCAATGTGAACTCCTTCTACTTCTGGAATGTGAACTCCTTCTACTTCTGCAATGCAATGTGTGCTTTTAAAAGATATTCTACAGACGATGTTTCCATTTACAATCTCACCAGTTTTTTACTATCAGGTCTCTAATAGTACAAATTTTAATTAATGAACACAAAAAGACATATTTCAGTTTCAAAAGAAAATGAGGAAGAACGTGGCGGTTGCATTGAAACTTTAAAATCGAATTTTCTCTTTTCTAACTGCTGAGATCTTAAACGTGGAGGCCGGATAGACAGATCACACATTGCAACCTTTCTTCTTTCGGGACCGCTAGAACTATGAGCATTAGCTTTGTTTGGACATTCAACATCATTGGTAAAAGGAAAATAAAATAGCACTATTCTAAATAAAAACTAATAATCAATAAAACAGTACTCTCAATTAGGTGATTATTATCTATATAATGTTTTATAACATCCATTTGGCGACAACAACTCAAATATGTTATATATCCATTGGGTGACAGCAACTCAAATATGTTTTATATCCATTAGGCGACACCAACTCAAATATATTTTATATCCATTAGGCGACACCAACTCAAATATATTTTATATCCATTAGGCGACACCAACTCAAATATGTTTTATATCCATTGGGTGACACCAACTCAAATATATTTTATATCCATTGGGCGACACCAACTCAAATATATTTTATATCCATTAGGCGACACCAACTCAAATATGTTTTATATCCATTGGGTGACACCAACTCAAAATGTTTTATATCCATTAGGCGACACCAACTCAAATATGTTTTATATCCATTGGGTGACACCAACTCAAATATGTTTTATATCCATTAGGCGACACCAACTCAAATATGTTTTATATCCATTGGGTGACACCAACTCAAATATGTTTTATATCCATTAGGCGACACCAACTCAAATATATTTTATATCCATTGGGCGACACCAACTCAAATATATTTTATATCCATTAGGCGACACCAACTCAAATATGTTTTATATCCATTGGGTGACACCAACTCAAAATGTTTTATATCCATTAGGCGACACCAACTCAAATATGTTTTATATCCATTGGGTGACACCAACTCAAATATGTTTTATATCCATTAGGCGACACCAACTCAAATATGTTTTATATCCATTGGGTGACAGCAACTCAAATATGTTTTATATCTATTGGGTGACAGCAACTCAAATATGTTTTATATCCATTGGGTGACACCAACTCAAATATGTTTTATATCCATTAGGCGACACCAACTCAAATATGTTTTATATCCATTGGGTGACAGCAACTCAAATATGTTTTATATCCATTGAGTGACAGCAACTCAAATATGTTTTATAACATCCATTAGGCGACAACAACTCAAATATATTATATATCCATTGGGTGACAGCAACTCAAATATATTTTATATCCATTAGGCGACACCAACTCAAATATGTTTTATATCCATTGGGTGACACCAACTCAAAATGTTTTATATCCATTAGGCGACACCAACTCAAATATGTTTTATATCCATTGGGTGACAGCAACTCAAATATGTTTTATATCCATTAGGCGACACCAACTCAAATATGTTTTATATCCATTGGGTGACACCAACTCAAAATGTTTTATATCCATTAGGCGACACCAACTCAAATATGTTTTATATCCATTGGGTGACAGCAACTCAAATATGTTTTATATCCATTAGGCGACACCAACTCAAATATGTTTTATATCCATTGAGTGACACCAACTCAAATATGTTTTATATCCATTAGGCGACACCAACTCAAATGTGTTTTATATCCATTGAGTGACAGCAACTCAAATATGTTTTATAACATCCATTAGGCGACACCAACTCAAATATGTTTTATATCCATTAGGCGACACCAACTCAAATATGTTTTATATCCATTGGGTGACAGCAACTCAAATATATTATATACTTTTTTTTATTTGATAGTAGAGTCAACATACATGTACCAAGAGCACAAATTGAAGAGTTTCCACTTGCGCTGCTTGAGACACATTATGTGCATGTCTTGGAGGGATCATGTCTCCAATCGGGACCTTTTAAATTGGCCAATATGCACAGTATCTATGCTCTCCTGACACAGAGAAAACTACGCTGGCTCGGCCATGTCATGCCAGATGGTAGAATCCCAAAAGATATCTTATGTGCTGAGCTTGTGGAGGGTGTCAGAATCGAGGGCTTCCCAAGACTAACCTAGAGAAATGTTTGCAAGTGAGACATGAGAACCACAGGAATCAATGATAGACCGGAGTGCATGGAGACAGACTGTGTGTGCTGGTACGATCCTCTTCGAGAGCAAAAGAAAGGAAGGCCTTAGTCAAGAGAAAGAAAAAGAAAGCTGCTCCATCACCTAGCCCTAGAACAGAGGCAGTCACATGCACGAACTGTGGAAACATACACACCAGATTCTGCCCCGTCTCAAGACGAAACCAAAACCAGTGGCTCATCGAGACCGAAGAAGCCATATTATATAATTATAGAGTCACTAAACCTAAAATGTCGAACAAAATGTTTTGAGAGTGAATTTTTCAACCTTTTGTTAAATATGATCAAATTAACTGGTATGCGTTCATGAAGTCTTCAGTATAATCCAGAGTTCGAATCTTTTCCGCTGTCGTCCTATGTCGTCCTATGGTTTGAATTAGGACATACAAACTCTACTTTCTGAATAAACGCTTAAATTAAATAAAGTTAAATTAATCAAACCTTAGTCTGTACTAGCTGGCTACTGTACCACCTCAAACTATACATCTAGTTAAGAAGAGTGTACATCTAGTTTAGAACAGTGTACATCTAGTTTAGAACAGTGTACATCTAGTTTAGAACAGTGTACATCTAGTTTAGAACAGTATACATCTAGTTAAGAAGAGTGTACATCTAGTTTAGAACAGTATAATCTAGTTTAGAACAGTGTACATCTAGTTTAGAACAGTGTACATCTAGTTTAGAACAGCATAATCTAGTTTCGAACAGTGTACATCAAATTTTTATTATATAATACATACGTTACTTCAAAAAAGAAGATCATTACGTCCTACGCGTCATGCATTCAGTCATGCATATTAACCAATGACTTCAATTCTGCCAAGTCACTGGTTTTCTTGGCTAGCTCAGGCAACCCATTCCATGCTCTAATAGCACTAGGGAAGAAGGAGTATTTGTACAAATTTGTCCTAGCATATGGGATGAGGAATGTGCCTTTATCTTTGTATCTTTCTGAGTATTAAATTAAATTTTGTTTTAATAAGTGTACATTAAGTTTGTACATCTAGTTTAGAACATTACACGTCTATTTGGATTTATATTTTGAATTATTTCAGTTGTGAGAATTGGTTTTCTAAACTAGATGCATACATCTAGTTTAGAAAAGTATACACCTAGTTTAGAAAAGTATACACCTAGCTTAGAACAGTTAACACCTGGTATCAATACCAGATATGATCCATAATCCATAATGTACTTTAGTTTGTTATCATTAGGATATTTAAAAACTAAAAAGCATGTTCCCCAGAACCAAAATACAGTAGACAAAATCGCAGCTGACAGTATATGTGTGGATAATGAACAAACAAATGTCAATATAATTATCATTCAATTATTACATTTGGATGTCACAAAGAAATCAACAAAAACAACAACATCAACAACAACATCAACAACATCATCAACAACAACATCAACAACATCATCAACAACAACATCAACAACAATATCAACATCAACAACAACATCACAACAACACCACCACTTAGTATGAATACATACATGGAGAAAGAACACTTTCAGCTATGCAGCAGCCATTGAAAACTCTGCCAATGAAACTAGTTCGTCAACTCAATGATTCTGTGAAGTTCTCGTAATAATGAGTCTGGTGATGTCTTTCCTAGTTCTCTTGAGTCTAGTGATGTACTGAACGTTTAGTCCTGTTTGGAATATGACGTCACTTAGTCCCACTTTAAATATAATCAGCAGTACAATTAAAGGTTTTCTGTGCTCAGTCTATATTATTTGATCTTATAAATAACAGCCTAATCTAGGACGACCTAATCTTATAAATAACAGCCTAATCTAGGACGACCTAATCTTATAAATAACAGCCTAATCTAGGACGACCTAATCTAATGCAATGAACTTATTTGCAATAACTTTTACTTTCTGTTCATTACTTGTATTATTATAATTTGTGCTTGTTCATTTCTATTGACTGAACCCTACAGCACCAATGGTTGAAATTTTCAAATGTCCTTGAAATATCCTACACACAGTCACGTGACACTAGCTAAATTGTTTCTCTAATTAACACAACTCTTCTTGTATTGTATCAGGCTTACTTTTGTTCTCTCGATGTGAAGAATTCGACGGACTATCCAGCTTATTAGCTCTACGTTTGACTTGTTGAGCGCGTTAACGTTGGCTGGTCAATATTTCTAAATCACTTTGTATTGTCAACATTGACTGCCAGCAGATGACAGGCAAACTTTCAGAATGCTATCAATAATTGAAGTCTAAACAAGTGTCCCTGCCTGTAAGAGACCTAACAATGTATAGAGGGCACCGCCCACATCTCTCACAGCCACCCTCGCAGAGTGACCCACCTTATCATACCTCGTTCTACCCTCTACGCCTCACTCTCTCCCCTCTTTCTCTCCCTCTCTCTTTCACTCCCACCCGTTTACTCACAAAAGCCTATGGCTGATGTGACTGCCATTGAACGGTGGCCCCCCCACGCTCTACTCGCGACTTCAGACCCAACGCCTTTATTCTTGTTAGTCTCCCTTTAGGTGTGCTCTGAGACCAAACGTCAGTGCGAAATATCCGCAACACACACACACACAAGCATCACTCTTAAAACACTAAGTCACGTGTCGGTAAATATAGTTTTAAATTACATTCTCTCTCTCTCTCTCTCTCTCTCTATATATATATATATATATATATATATCCGTTTCTCTCATTTTCTCTTCTCTCAAACTTTTTCTCGTCTTTCTTTCTCACTCAACCTTTTTTTCTCTTGGCGCGCGCGCGTGTGTGTATGTGTGATTGCCTGTGTGCTTCTTAGATCTTCTAATGCATGGTAGATAGCAGTGAACACTCTGTGACATATATCTAGTGTTTTGTTGTGTTGGTTTCTTAACTCGAGCTGTGTGCGAGTGGGTGGGAGTCTGATCGAACAAATTGTACTCCAATGTAAAGTAATAGATTAATCCCAATTGAGCTGATCAATAGTTGTCTGCTCTATGGCACAGATAATTCTGTCAGAAACCAGTAACTTGACATTCATTCTAACAAATTAATTTGGCACTAGCCTCGAGATAACATGGACTGGATGAATTGCTTGATACAGACGCAAATGTGTTGTGCAATTGTTTGGCTTTGTAGATGAAGTCAAGTACTATGTAATAGTTTGTGCTTTATATGAGAACTACTGTATTTGTTGGTAGTTTGACTTTGTAGAGGTTTTATATTTGGTAATGTATTTAATTTGTGCAAGGAAAGAACAGCTTTAGATTTGTGTTTAGCAAGAAGTAATGCAACACAAATTGAAGGCGACATTTACTGTGTAGTTAAGAAATTAGATGTCTTAGCTTGAAGTAAAACTTAATGTCAGTGTTGGATGTTTGTTGTATTTTAGAGTTGATATTAATAGATAAACAATAATAATGGCAACACAAATACAATTCGTTTTTCTACAGGTCATGACCGTAGAGGAAAAAGCCGCTAATCATTGAGTTCGCTCGTCACGTTTACAGCTCAAACACTAGAAACGCTCTTGAAAATCCGATTTGATTCTATTTTGTAGCTTGCTATGCCCAGGTACAACGACGGCCTTTGGTCTCTGCAAGCAAATAAAAATGCAGTCTTTTTTTAAATTATGGGTGACTTCAACCTCCTCGATATTGATTGGAAATCGTTTACCATAGATCACCATCAAAACCTTAAAGATATTAATGAACTGTTTATAGAAACATTAACCAATTTAAATTTAGATCTAATTATTAAAAAAAAAACTATACTAAATAACATATTAGATCTATTTCCAACTAACACACCCGGATTAGTGGTAAATTATCAAATAATCCCTGGACTATCTATCTAATACACATTCAAATAAAAACAGTAACCAATACAAAACGCCTATTGAAATATCTTATTCAGGAAAAAATGCAGCACAACTACACCAAGCTGCACCCAACACAACTACACCAAGCTGCATCTAACACAACACACCAAACTGCATAAAACTTTCAAGATTCTTATTAGAAAAAGGCAACAAACCTGTTGATGATATCTGGGATTTTATTAAAGCCATCTTTAAAAGATTATAGAAAATGAAATACATACTAAATACTGATTTTAAAAATTGCTGGTTTAAAAATAAAGTACCAGGTAACCGAGACTCGATGGGAAGAATAATTTTTTAAGGTCATTTTGGGAATATTTTTGTAGTTACGAAAATAGATGATCGGGTAAAGACTGTCAATCTGAAGAGTTGCTTTATCGTTCTGTTAGTTCTCAATGTAATTGTACATGGCGAGTAGAATAGTTTTAGACCAAATAACAGCTGACCATTGGGATGTCACCTTCATCTGGATCCCCTCCCATATGGGCAAAGAGGCAGACGAAACGGCAGACAGAGAAGCAAAGAGAGCCCTAAATCAAGCGGTGTCAGGAACCCAAATTCCCTGCTCGAACCTGAAACAGATTATTGCCTCTGCCACCTATCGAGAGTGGCAGGATCGGTGGGAGCTGAGACTCACAACTAACTCAGACAGATCGTGTCGGATGTTAGGTAACGGTCCACATCTAAAGGTCTGACAAGGGATGTCTATGTGCGGTGATCTTTTGGCTGAGTAGGTTTTATAGGGTGACTTCTGGAACATGACTTCCGTTTTACCGAGGTTTAGAGGTAAAGCAAAAGAGGCGGCAGTAAAACTCGTTGACCGCGAGCTGGATATCATCAAGGCCGGCCTTAGGCCACTGCAACCTATGCGGCCGCAGTGGGCCCAAAACTTTCATAGCCCCGTGCCAATTCTAGGTGTTAATTATTAAATTAAACCATTATAACCTATAATAGGCCTCCCGTGGTCTCCTTGTTTTCAAGGAGCTCCTGGAAATCTCCTGAAATTGCAAAATATACGAACAAGTCCTGGTAATCTCAGGAAATTATTAAAATCTCCTGAAAACTCATAAATATGTCCTAAAATTAGACAAAATTGTCATTTTGGAGTGTCAATCAATCTGGTAAACGCCCATATAGACATACGAGAATTGCTCACTTAAGAGTATAGGATTAGAAAAAAACTTTGCAAACACAAACTGAAAATCGGCCCCCGAAGTGGTCCACCCAGGCAGGTAAAAATGCAGGTTTCAATATTATCAGAATGAAATTCTATCAAAGACAAATGACAGAAAATAATGGAGAACAAAAAGGTTAACAGATCTCGTGTGGTGCCCCAGCAGTCCAGCAGACCAAAGGATAGGTGAAAGTGAATGTGAAGTGAGATGTGAACCTGGCCTAACTGATGACTTATAATCAGTATTACAAATGTGCGGTTGTTTTGTAAAGGGCCAATCTCTTATTCCTCAAGAATAAAACAATGGTTAGAGTTATAAATTATAAATTATATAAGTAGATTTTTTCTCTTTAAAAAAATAATAAACATTTTTTATGTGTAAATATAGTACTAAGTATAACAGAACTTGCATGACTTAACAATACAAATATTTAAAAAAAAATTTACAAAAAATCTACAACCGTTTGCATAAATGTATTAAAAATATGGCAAACAGTGGACTCCCCTAATAAAGAGCCTCAAGTGTTTGTTACTATTAATAGTGAATAGTTGTAAAAGTGGTGTATTTTTATGAAAAAAACTTCTTTAAAAAATTAGATTTTTCGCTTCCATAAAAGAAAAAAAGTAGCCGTTGCATCAGAACTTTAAATGATCTAAATTATTGTGATGTCGGATTTGCACTAACTTTACTAGTTTACGAGATCTAAACGGGAAGGACGGACAGACAGGCCACACAATACTAATAGCGTCTTTTCTCCTTGCGGGGGCCGCTAAAGCATTAAAGAAACTAACGCAGAAAGAGTCCATAACAAGAAAAAAAAATATTTAGAAAAAAAAAAGCTTTTATTAATGTAATCAATAAGTTTGGATTAGTCATGAAATTAAATTTAGAATAGATACAGACTAACAATAATAAATCTATGCTATTAGAAATATTTCTTTGCTAATCTATATATATAATTCTCTTCATGGCTTAAGAGTTTGAACACGTAAGACGAAGTAAAGGAAAGATAACTCTTTAAATTTAAAGTCAGACGAAGTAGGATTACCCTACGAAAAAAAAGAGGGGGAGAGGAGAACAAGTAGTATTCATCCATCACAAAATAGCTGGGCCGGACCGTTGTGACCAGGGAAAGATCACTCTTTTTTTTATTTCTACCTCACGTAAATTTAGCGGCAGAGAAAAGAGAGAGGGGAGGTGTCATTTGGTTCTTATTTTCTTGTATTTATTAGATACTATTATCTATTATTGTTTATCTATTATTAGATATTTCAAAAAAGAAGATGATTGCGTCCTACGCGTCATGCATTTAGTCATTTATTAACCAATGACTTAAATTCTGCCAAGTCACTGGTTTTCCTGGCTAGCTCAGGCAACCCATTCCATGCTCTAATAGCACTAGGGAATTTGTAAGATAACAACATAGCCCAACTTTTCTTATCAATACAACATCTTGTTGCTACCGCCTCAAATAAAGTCAAAAAGCCAATCAAATCCTCATCTTCCTTCATATTCTGAAAACTCTTGTCCAACTTATCAATTATATGCCTATGCTTATCGTGGATCTTAGCTTCTCCTTCTTTGTTTTCAGATTTACTTTCTTTCTGCAACTCCTTCTCCACAATTTTCTCCTGAAGTCTAGCCAATTCCAATTCTTCCTGCCTCTTTTTAGCTTCCACTACTTCCCTTTCTTTCCATCGTTCATGCTCCTCCTTCTTAAGCCGTTCCTCTTCCTTTTTTATGCGTTCCTCCCTATCCAATCTTGGTTGTTCGCCTTGACATATTCCTCCTTCTGCTCCTTCACATATTTCTGTAAGTCAGCTTCTGTAAAACCCAACGCCTGCCCATCTGATATAAATTGTGAATTTATAGAAAACCTGGTCTCCATCCTTAGAATTTCCAAAAATATAAGTTCTATAGGTCAAATCAGAAAAATTAATTAAAGCACAAGATATATTATTAGCAACCAAAAAAAATACACTTAGCTGTGCTTTCCCCTGTGAAGATAGAATCTGCCTCAGCACCCGGAAGATAGAGTAGTGATGACAAGGTACAGCCAGATACACCAGGACAACTTGAGAATCCCGACAAACAGATCACAGCTCCAATTCAAGTCCACCAATCAGTTTGGCATGTAACAAAATTATATTTTATTAGTATAAATTTTAAAAAAATATTATATATAAGATACAATGTTAGCAATAACAATACGATATAATGGCACCAATAAAGTCTCACACAAAAAATTAATACGGTGCTTTTCTTGAGTAATAAGGTACAATCACATAGTACTGTTATGTGACACAAACAGGTGTCTAGAATCTGAAAATATACTTTTACAAGTACAGAAATCTAAACAAAAAACTTAGCAAATATTCAACTGTCAATAATATTAACAAATCATGACTGAGATAATCTCTCAAATAACTCTATTAACTGTTTAGACGAGCCCCCAAAATACTTGTCAGGTTCTTGTTTTCTTGTACTTATCAAACTATTATTAGATATTTCAAATGTGAATATTTATTTTAAAATAAATATTATTTCAATGTATGTTATTGTTATTATTTTCTGAACTTGTAATATTTTGGCCCAAGTTCAGCCTGACAAGCACATCACACACATACAGTTGTATATTAAATTAATAAACTAAGTGTATGATGTTAAATAACAATAAAAATTTATTCCAGTGATATATTTACAAATGAACTGATGTATGATGAATGATAATAATAGTATCAATATCTTTACGACATATAAATGATCATTATTTGAGCAATATCATTACCTTAATATATTCATTACAAGTTGTTCAAATAGACTTCCCACAACACAACAACTGGTAATCCACATAGATCTGGCCTCGAGATCCGATACTGTTCACTGAAGACAATTCTAAAAGTTTATAGTTCATACTATAACATCAGGTCTGACCAAGGCAACCCGCAGTCTGAAATCTTGAACCTCAGACTCATGAAAAATACTTGAACACTAGACGACCAACTGATATTAGTGATATGAAGACCTCAATCCTGTAGACTGTAGACCTAAAGTTGTACTCTCAATATAGAAAATTGAGACTGGATAAAGTCCTGACACCAAGACTTTACACTGAGTCTAACACATAGACTTGACACCAAGCTAAGATCACTACTTAGACTTGACGCTAAAACTTGAACTGAGACTACGACCAAAACTTAGATTTGTCGTTAAAACCCTATAGAAGATAAAAGAAAGGATTTTTCTAATAATCTAGATCTAGTCTAATTATAGACTTCCAAATACGAACGAATTCAAATAGAAAAACTATACAATGAAAAATAAAACTTACCCTAAACAGGGGTCAAGATAATCCAACAAGAAAATGTCCAAGGCAAATGTTAAGGCTATCCAGTAACAATAACCAAGGAGAAATTCAAGAGCTCTCAAGACACGTCTATCAGTACCAACGTACAAAACAATGGAGAGATTGTACTAGACGATAAATGACGCAAACCACACACACCTAACTTTACGTCACTAGAAGTTGTGACAAGCAACAAAAGCTCAGTCCACTAGTCTACAAAGTAAAATATTAATAGTGTAATGACGTCATCAATATAGTGATCACCCGTCACTAAAAAGCAGGGCTGGAAAAAACGTTGTAGGGCCCTATGTGAAACGGATTTCGCGGGGCCAAGTTGGGTAGGGATACGAATAATAATTGAAAATTAACAGTTTGTATTAGAAAATAAATTCGTCTTTGTATTTTATTCATTCTTTACTACGTACAGAATTACTTTACGAGCCTTGCGTGTAGCAAAGTCATACAGTATATCATATTAAAGTTAATTCCTACATAGTTCACGCTCAATAGCAAGAAATACCAAAAGTTCTATCTTTGAGAATCGTTGACCTTACGTAATTCTTCATTAGTTTGAGGCGCGAGAAGCTCCTATCACCAGATCCACAATTACCTGATAATGCCGTTTTTTTTTTTAATCGCGCGTAGGATTGGCGTTTTCCATATGGCCCACTACGGTCGCAAAGGTTGCAGTGGCCTAAGGCCGGCCCTGCAAAATAGCGGCGTATGCTACGCCGCCTGTCGACTAGTTGTTTTTATTTAGCGCAATTTCATACTTTTAGCGTATTCAATACGCTATGATCCTATCGCTTGTATGGACCAGTTGGAAAGGAAGAGAAAGAAAGGGGATTCTGGGTGATCGCTTTTTAAATGTTTTTTTTTTTAAAGAGAACGACCTGAATTCGAACTTGTGGGCTAAAGCCTTCTCAGTCTTCTCAAGCCAACGCGGTAACCACTCTGCTAGCGAAGAGTCTATGATAATAGAATATTTTATAGTTATCTATTGTTTTTTTTTTAAGGTTGTGTTTACTAGCCTCAGACGTAATAAAAAGGGGACTAATTCAGCTTATATCACCACTTCAGTCAAATACAAATTCTTTCCCTTATTTGAGATACCAGACATAGTAATTTATTACCAGTAGTTAATTAACTAATCGTTTTTTTTTAAATTGATTCCTGTGATGTCATAACAGAAATAATTGAGCGAAATTTCATCTGGATCCGAGATTGGGTGTGGGAGAAATAACGTGTACAAACTTTTGGCCAGACAGACAGAGTTGATATAAGCTTTGTAAAAAGTACCTTAAAATCAAACACCGAACTCAAAAAGTTAGCAGACAGCTGCAGAGCAAATACATAAATAAAGTACTAGCTGACGACAACAATAAAACTTAAAAAAAATAAACTATTCAGAATTCAAAATGAAAAGTTGTAGTGAAAGAAAACTACAATGTTAGTGAGAGCTTCAACAAAATAAAAAAGTACTGCAATTATCTGCTCTAAAACATTCATATGTCGCTGTATGAAAACATACTGATATGGAACTGCGGGGGAAAATATATCATTATGGGAAAGTTAATCGCTGTCGTTGCGATCATGAAAAGGGCTTTAGTTGATCATGGTATAGGGTAAGTAATAACAGGTTACATTTTCTAATCTTTTCTTCTACCCGAATGTGAGAATTAATTATGAGTCCGTGAGTAAGCTTGGGCTCATCTGTAACATAGATAAAACTCTACATTCGGTGCCTCATTAAAGTCTACAAGGAGACATTATAATGTACAGGACTCAGCAATCATTATAACAATACCAGTCCATGCTGAAGTATCTCAGAATGTCATGATACTAGTGTCGCTATGATAAATAGATCTAGATCTAGTTGGATGTTTTTAGAACTTAGAAATAAAACGTATTGACTGTAAGACATAGAATTTGCATTTTTAAAAAATTGAACGAACAACTTAGTAGAAGAATGCATCTATCCTTACACTTCAACTTGATGAATTGTCAGGACGGCGCATGAAAAAGTAGTCCGTCTCAGTTGGGGGGGGGGGGGGGGGTACTGAAGAAATGTAAGATGTAACTCTCTACTTGCTACTGGACTGTTAGAAGAGATGCTGAAAGTGATCTCCTGCTGCGTCAATGCATTTTTGTTGCTCATCACAGCTTACACTCTTTGCAATTTAGTAGCTGAGACAGTAAGAACTTCACTGACAATGTTGACCTTCAGTTCATCTAAGATGCTTGGATTTTTGGCATACACTCTCCCTTTCAGCTTGCCCACACTCTCCCTTTCAACTTACCAAACTCTTCTTTCAACTTACCCACACTCTCCCTTTCAGCTTACCAAACTCTCCCTTTCAACTTACCAAACTCTCCCTTTCAACATACTCACACTCTCCCTTTCAACTTACCCACACTCTCTTTCAACTTACTCACACTCTCCCTTTAAACGTGCTCACAGATAAAAGTCACAAGTCAGGTGAACACCATTAACCTTGGCTCCTTCCTCGGTGACAATGTGGTCAAGTGTCTGAGAGATCGTTCACGTTCACGTGGTGTCAGAAAGTCGTATTGACAGCTGTGAGTGTAGGTAGACAGTCGTGTTGACAGCTGTGAGTGTAGGTAGACAGTCGTGTTGACAGCTGTGAGTGTAGGTAGACAGTCGTGTTGACAGCTGTGAGTGTAGGTAGACAGTCGTGTTGACAGCTGTGAGTGTAGGTAGACAGTCGTGTTGACAGCTGTGAGTGTAGGTAGACAGTCGTGTTGACAGCTGTGAGTGTAGGTAGACAGTCGTGTTGACAGCTGTGAGTGTAAGTAGACAGTCGTGTTGACAGTATAGTGTAGGTAGACAGTCGTGTTGACATCTGTGAGTGTAAGTAGACAATCGTGTTGAC
The DNA here is from genome assembly GCA_030265305.1 of Biomphalaria pfeifferi. NCBI lineage: Eukaryota > Metazoa > Mollusca > Gastropoda > Planorbidae > Biomphalaria > Biomphalaria pfeifferi. The sequence goes on from JASAOG010000138.1 coordinate 209,533, forward strand.
ATCTGTGAGTGTAGGTAGACAGTCGTGTTAACATCTGTGAGTGTAAGTAGACAGTCGTGTTGACAGTATTTTCGTACTTCTCCACTCTGGGGGCGGGCTACCTTTTCGTGTGCCGCCCGTGTTGAGGAGTGCGTGTTTCTATGGTGAGGGTGTGCGTTTCTATGGTGATGGTGGGAAGAGGTTAACGATCGGTTTTGAATGATGCAACATAGGTGGCATTGTCGTCATTTGGTCTTAGTACAGACAACTCCAGAACATGAGACTGAAAAGTTGTGTTCTTGTATTTGTAGTGAGCTAGATTTTGTTCAAAGATATTATTACTAAAGTCTGCTACATTTATTTCATTGATCACAAGCTGATTTTATCTATAGTATAAATAAAGTTCTATTTAGTTTAGTTCACGAAAGGAAGTTAATTCAAGTTTTCTGAAGTTTTATTAGTTAAATATATGACGCCTACAACGGTTTAATTGTCTACCAGCAGTTTGGGGCTACAAGTCAACGACCGTTAAAAACTACCCGGTACTTTAACTTAGCAAGTCGATTATACTTCAACTTGGCGAGTCCACTATTCTTCAACTTGGCGAGTCGACTATACTTTAACTTGGCGAGTCGACTATACTTTAACTTGGCGAGTCGACTATACTTCAACCTGGCCAGTCGACTATACTTTAACTTGGCGAGTCGACTATACTTTAACTTAGCGAGTCGACTATACTTCAACTTGGCGAGTCCACTATACTTCAACTTGGCAAGTCGACTATACTTCAACTTGGCGAGTCGACTATACTTCAACTTGGCAAGTCGTCTATACTTCAACTTGGAGAGTCGACTATACTTCAACTTGGTGAGTCGACTATACTTCAACTTGGCGAGTCGACTGTACTTCAACTTGGCGAGTCGACTATACTTCAACTTTGCGAGTTGACTATACTTCAACTTGGCGAGTCGACTATACTTTAACTTGGCGAGTCGACTATACTTTAACTTGGCGAGTCGACTATACGTCAACTTGGCGAGTCGACTATACTTTAACTTGGTAAGTCGACTATACTTAAACTTGGCGAGTCGACTAAACTTCAACTTGGCAAGTCGACTATACTTCAACTTGGTGAGTCGACTATACTTTAACTTGGCGAGTTGACTATACTTCAACTTGGCGAGTCGACTATACTTCAACTTGGCCAGTCGACTATACTTCAACATGGCGAGTCGACTATACTTCAACTTGGCGAGTCGACTATACTTCCCTTGTTTACGTGACATTCGCCTGAATGACTGAGCTGTTGATCAGAAGGTGATTAGTTCACAGACGTCGTTAGCCACATACGTTCACCATCAGGTGCTGCTCACTCTATCACTCAATCACTGTGACGTCGAAACTTTCGGTCTCTTACGTTAAGGTCCCAAGTCAATCAGCCATTGTGTAGGAAACTTTCGGTCTCGTACGTTAAGGTCCCAAGTCAATCAGCCATTGTTTAGGAAACTTTCGGTCTTTTACGTTAAGGTCCCAAGTCAATCAGCAATTGTTTAGGAAACTTTCGGTCTGGTAAGTTAAGGTCCCATGTCAATCAGCCATTGTTTAGGAAACTTCAATGTACAAGTCTGACGGTTCCCGTGATTCCCTCAAGAGTTAGATGATCTAAAAACTCAAGGGAAACAACCAGATTCAAGAGCAATAGTTATTGTCCCTGATCATCGTGATAGTAAGCATCCAATCCATCAATCTTTCTTTTAAATATTACACTGTTTAGGTGCTTCGACCCCACATACTTTGTACAATTATTCATTAGCCTAGCAATACATGAATCCATTTAAAGTTAACCAATAAATCAATTAATTACGTGTAATTAACTGTTTTGTTTGATAGCAACAAGGGAACTGAATTGTTCCCTTGTATTTAAAGATATGTCTAAATATGTAGATTTGATCCCCTTAGATAATTGTACACGTAATTTCTCATACACGTTGAAAACTTTAACAATTATGTGTCGTACTGAACAAAACATGAATCAATTAAAAAAATTAACCAATCAGTAGATTAATTATTGGTAACTTCTACATTATTGAGAGATATAGTTGCATCGTGCGGAGTTCTTCCCATTATAAGCTTCATTTTTTTTCTAAAGGATTTTTTATTTTTATTTGTTTGAAATTTTTATAGCTGATTCTTGTTGCACCAGCCACATAGCAACTCAAATGGAGAAACTGATTGTTAAAAAACTCACAGCAAGTGAAACTAAAGCCTTAGACTGTGTCTACATGTCTCTCAAATATTTCTTTGAGAAATCAAGACACAGAGACGCTGTGTCTACATGTCTCTCAAATATTTCTTTGAGAAATCAAGACACAGAGTCAAATCAAAATCTCGCTATTCAACCAGCCAGTTAGTCGTTCAGAAATGGTGCCCCCCCCCCTTTTACAGGTCACTAAGGTCAGAAAGTAAACACACATCTGTATGTGTGTCCTCTACTTTGTTACAATTTGAATAACCCACGGATCTCATCCTGTTTGTGCTACGCGATGAGCAACGCGAAAAAAAATGAATTTCTGACCTTCTAATGTTCATACTATCTTCTAATGTTCATACTATCTTGTAATGTTCATACTATCTTGTAATGTTCATTGTATCTTCTAATGTTCATACTATCTTCTAATTTTCATACTATCTTCTAATATTTAATGGCAAAATTTCAATGTTCATGTTTCCTGTAAATAAGTCAAAATAAATTTTTAAAAAATGACGCAAACAGTTCTAACTTTGTCATGCGCAATGTCTGCAAGCACGTTGGCCACGTGACACTAGGCCTGTGGAGTCCAGCACTAATCAAAACAACTTCCTGGACGTGTTTTTGGTTGGACTTAGATTATAGCCAGCAATGTTTGAACAAACGAAGCAGTCGTTGCTTGGAAAACAACACATTTCCGTTTACCCAGAATTCATAATTGTGTTCACAGAACAATGGGAAACTCTTGATTGTTGAAGTTTCGAAATAGTGGAAAAGCTAAGAACCTATCTATTGATATACTACAGATACATGACACTAGTAAATACTATGAATAAATAATGTATCGAAATAATGGAAAACCTAATAACACACCTATTGATATATTAATAATAATAAAGTTTGTCTTCAGGTCGAAGGTAGGAATGCAGAATGTCCCGTGGCTACACAGTCCTGGATATGACATACTACATCTAGTGCAGACATAAACAGTGCCGGATTTAAGTATGTGGAGGCCCGCGGTAGAATTTTTGTGCTTTTTCGAAAGCTTTAATATTTTAAAAAGGCAGACTTTCCAAAGGCAGACCACGAGTCCAGTGGCTTGATGATATAGAGGAAGACCACGAGGACGGTATCTGGAAATTTAGGCACCCGGATAATTAGGCACCCGGAAATTTAGGCACCGGATAATTAGGCATTTTTTGACAAGGCGGAAAATTAGGCACTCTTTAATAAGCGATCTTTAAGTTGAAAATAATGTTAAAATGTTAACGTATAATTCATCCTTAGGCAATGGGCTATCGGTGAAGTTATAATAAATAGCAACTATAACGATTCTAACGATTCCTGTGGCTTGATAATGTAGAGGCAGACCACGAGTCCAGTGGCTTGATGATGTAGAGGCAGACAACGAGTCCAGTGGCTTGATGATATAGAGGCAGACCACGACTCCAGTGGCTTGATGATGTAGACGCAGACCATGAGTCCAATGACTTGATGATGTGGAGGCAGACCACGAGTACAGTGGCTTGATGATGTAGAGGCAGACCACGAGTCCAATGGCTTGATGATATAGAGGCAGACCACGAGTCCAATGGCTTGATGATATAGAGGCAGACCACGAGTCCAATGGCTTGATGATGTAGAGGCAGACCACGAGTACAGTGGCTTGATGATGTAGAGGCAGACCACGAGTCCAGTGGCTTGATGATATAGAGGCAGATCACGAGTCCAGTGGCTTGATGATGTAGAAGCAGACCACGAGTCCAGTGGCTTGATGATATAGAGGCAGACCACGAGTCCAGTTGCTATGTAGAGGCAGACCACGAGTCCAGTGGCTTGGTGATATAGAGGCAGATCTACAACAGCTTAGAGACGTAAAGCCCAGGCTAGATCAGAATGGAAATATGTGCGGTATGCGCGCTGAACTGTCATTCGGACCTCTCGATGGTCCGGGTTCATAACCCTGCCGGCTGCCATCCACAGTTGTCCTGCGGAAGGTTTGGACCAGGAAGTAAATTATCTTCAACTCTGAAGGGACATTCAAAACTTGTAAAACATTTGACAAACATTATTTTCAAAAAGTAAACTAAAACAACAACAGCTGAGAACAGCTTTCAGCTTTACATTTAAAAACTAGGCAGTATCGTGCTAGTGTAAAGTTTGGGTTAGTTTGATTCACTTACATTCTCTTGGCAAGCAAAGTTTTTGAGGTTGTTATTTTTTCTTTATGTATTTTGTAGATCTATATTTAACTTGAAAGTAGGTTTTTACGCTGTCAACTTGAATGTACATGATTGAGAAACAAACTCTGTACACAAATAGAAGAGTTGGGATAGAAGACAGGAAACACAGTCCCGCTACTTTATGGATCATTTAGTTCACCCCACATGTCATGGGCGCCTGCAGAAGGGTGCAAGGTAATGCACAGTCAATTTTGAGAGAAATGCAGAATAGAAGTTAACATTATATATCTCTTGATTGATAGTTTCTTTATTAACATCTTTCTTGTCGAGCAATACAAATACTCAGTTCAACCTGTTTTGTCTTAATCTAAAAACTATGCAAGACTCTAGGCACTGCGCATGATAAGTGTTCATCGCCAACTTGTCCATCGCGACGAGAAGCAATTCATTAGTAAAGCTATTGACAGTTTCGGCAGCCACAGTCAACGTTTGCAATTTTGTTTGATCGACTGTAGGGATAAACTTAACACCATGTGGCAGGGAAACAGTTTGGTCACGTGTTTCGTTTAGTTTATTTTGTTTATTGCATCAAACAGGTTATTGTGGGGGGGGGGGGGGGGGGGGGGGCACCAGTTCTTTGCTTCGTAACAAGAAAATTACATCCCCTGCAAAAATCACATGGGCGCCTCTGCCTGTAGTAGCTTAAAAAAAAATCCTATTTTACCGGGTCGCAGTTACATACATAAATGTAGGCTTATAACTCACACTTTTATATATGTTTATTTTGTTTATGGAAATTATCGATTTTAAAACTAAACAATAATGGCATTTCTTAGATCTACAAGAAGATCCCTATCTATAGAGGTCACACAGACTATATAGAGGTCAGACAGACTACTGAGTTCAGTCAGAGACTACAGCGCTCAGACAAACTAAAGAGGTCACATAGACTAGGCCAATCCGCTAACTGAAGAGTTGACACTTTAAAAAATGAGTTAGAATAAAACGTGATTCATTCATCATTTTTTCTTTGCTTTTAGCGATTCACTTGCTGTGTTCTAGTTTAGATATCAGATCACAGACCTATACAAAATATATTTAAATACTGTCTCTTGTCTTGATCTAGATTTAGACTAGTAGATTTTAAATCTTGAAAATATATTCTATAATGAATGCAAAAAATAAAATAGGATATATTGACTTCAAATGTACAGGCTTGATTGTAGTCAAGGACATACGGCACAGCATATATGTCAAATATCATAGATAACCTCAAACGCACATATGCAAAGTCTTCCTTTGTAACTTCAATTTTAATTCAATTGTTACTGTGACTGTGACAGAAATTTTTGATACTCCAATGGTAAATTTGAAGTTTCTTAATAGATTTCTGTGATGACGGGCAGTCATATATTCGTAATCTATTGGTGCAGACCAAGAGGAATTAATTCCATGCTTTCTATCATGATTTACAATGATATTAGATGGTAGCCTCCCTTAGCACAAGGCGATTGATTTATAAATAGAAACAAAAAAAAAAAAAGAAACTTGAGAGGACGACACACTACACACTGCAGACACTGCATTTTCCGATATGAATAGCTCCTCTTGAAAACCATCCACACATCGCCTGTAGCTTTCATTTTCCTTCCTTACCAAGTATTTTAATGATTTTTTAGGCCATTTTAATTTTTAAACTTATTTGTGTGTGTTTTTTTCTCATTCGCAATATTGCACTCATTTGAACATATATTCGTTGATAATCTTTACTATTGTGTTTGTTTTTTAATATCGTGATTACGAAATATGCATTTGGTATAATCTAAATGAAAGTGGGTAGGTTCAATAGAATAGACTTTTTTTTTAAATATTGTCACCATTTAGTTCAAGGGAAACAATCAAATTTATTTTATTCACTTGATGTGGCATTCTTGGTGTTATATCAAGGGAAGTAATTTGCTTTTAAAATTTGTTATTTCATCCTAATTATTTATTTTTAAATAAGAATCTTCAATATTAATTTTTTAAATTACAAGACGTACTTATTAAATTAAAAGGGAATAAATAAATCAATATTATAAAAAATTGTATTATTTTGTTTATTTTAAATTTTAAAATATGTATTTTTTTAAAAGTCAATTGACATTGAAATCTTATTATATAAATAATTAAAATGCCTGAAGATTCTTTGGTTATATATAGTTATGAAGACTTAATCTTCCAATGTCTCGAGAAGGAGATTCTTATCTCCTTAATTTCTCAAAGAAATGATTAGACTTGAATGTTGTTGATAACTCGAAATTTTTAATTCTCTATATTTAATTTTTGTGTAAGGATAAGCTTCAGTCATGTTAAACATTAAATTGGAGTTATAAAATTAAGTTACCGGCACAGAACATTTTTAAACTTAAATCTAAACATGTTTTATAGAAAGGAATGAACTTCAAAACAAAATTTCAAAGAACACACAAAAATTCTTAACAGAAATTGAATTGGATCTCAAACATGGAGCTCATATTTTAGTAATGCAGATTGAAATGTGGATAGATGTGTATTAGGCACCTAAGAAGAGACATTTTAATTCATTCGGTTAACAACTGCTATCAGCCTACTCGCAAACAGCTTTTAGGCTACGGCAAAATTTTGATTCACTTGAAATGTACAATTGCTCAAACTAAAAATGGAAATGCAAGTGAGCGACCTAAAGCATTTCATACAATTAAAGAGACACATTGCTCCCAGGTCATAGTGACATGTCTTCTGAACGATCAGGCAACTAAACAACCAATCGAGGAATTGCTTCACACCATAGAGCCTTTGAGTCTTGGGAGAGAAGGACAGCAGCAGATTTGTCTTGCTGAATTCACAAATGTTCTAATCAGTTCGGTTTAAAACTATTGACAAATAGTATATACATATACATATATATGATATTTTGTATATTTGGCACATGGACACAATGAAGGCCATGTCGTACCCCCAGTCACACATCCACTAAATACAGGTCAAGGGACAAGAGTCACACTTCCACTAAGTACAGGACAAGTGACAAGAGTCACACATCCACTATGTACAGGTCAAGTGACAAAGAGTTACACATCCACTAAGTACAGGTCAAGTGACAAGAGTCACACATCCACTAAATACAGGTCAAGTGACAAGAGTCACACATCCACTAAGTACAGGTCAAGTGACAAGAGCTACACATCCACTAAGTACAGGTCAAGTGACAAGAGTCACACATCCAATATGTACAGGTCAAGTGACAAGAGTCACACATCCACTAAGTACAGGTCAAGTGACAAGAGTCACACATCCACTAAGTACAGGTCAAGTGACAAGAGTCACACATCCACTATGTACAGGTCAAGTGACAAGAGTCACACATCCACTAAGTACAGGTCAAGTGACAAGAGTCACACATCCACAATGTACAGGTCAACAAGTGACAAGAGTCACACATCCACTAAATACAGGTCAAATGACAAGAGTCACACATCCACTATGTACAGGTCAAGTGACAAGAGTCACACATCCACTATGTACAGGTCAAGTGACAAGAGTCCTATAGATACTACTAAGGTATTACAAATACAAATCAAATGGTCACGTGTTTTAATAAGCTAATAAACATGGGTCGTAAATATGTAACTATATACCGTATATAAGTACACTATCATAACTGAACTCAAGAAGATTTTATTAGTCAACCCCCACCTCCGAGATAAAGTCCAGTACTTTCCCAGGATCAATGCAATCAGTGTTTTGATGTTATTTGTTAAAAAATATTCCTTTTTTGGCCTGGTATCTGAGGCAGCCGATGATGTGTCATACAATGAGGCCTTGCACCAATAAAACGAACTTAGTGTTTAACAAAAGAACTGAGTTCTCTGAAAGTAGAGGTAATACATTTACCCAAATCATTCCAATGCAAGAAGGGTACCATTTTTTTTATAAGTAATAATCTCATTACGTTTCATTCAGTTAGGACAGCTTGTAATAGTGTCTTCAAAGTCAGAACAGAATTACATGACTTAAAAGTGGTTCAAATGAACATAGAAATATTTTATGATTTTTTTCCCACTATACGAATTTATATTAAGAAAAACATTTCTAAGTGTAAAACTGTTAAATATTGAACAAATACTATTATCTAGTTCTATTTCAAATATTTAACAAGAGATGAATGTAACATTTATTTGCTACATTTTTTCTGATTTTCTAAGTAGCAAACTTAGAAACCAGTCATCCATTTCTAAACGTTTAGCACAGTGAATATAATGCTCGAGCGGCTGCTTTAATACAAAGCTTATATCCACTCACTCTGTCTGTCAGTCCGTCTGGTAAAAAGTGTGTACACGTTATTTCTTCCACACCCAATCTCGGATCAAGCTGCTGATACCTCACACACTTATTTATTGGTAGAGCCAAGATATGAATCAATAAAAAAAAAAAGTAACCAATTAGACAACTAATTACTGGTAGTTAATTATTAGGGAAACTAATCCTTCAGTATTCACAGATATGGTTAAATTTGTTGGGTTTAGTCCCTTTAAATAAATGTTAACGCTGTTTCTCCCTCACATGTTCTCCGATCAACTTGATCAACAATATTGTACTGTACCTAACAAAACGGGAATAAAAAAAACATAAAAAAACTACTCAATTAGTTAATTAATTTTCGGTAATTACTTTTTGTTTGAAAACGAATAAGGAAATAACTTATAATAAATTATTTATAGATATATATATAGCTCCTCCTCCTTCGTGATCGAAGATGAGCACATTTCTCAAATCCTATGGACTCGAAAATGACTGTAAAGTCCAATCCTCGCTTTAAAAAGCCAGCCGCATTCGTGGCATAGGTAAGTTTCGTCAGTTGCAGATAGGCCTGTTTCTTCTCTCAGCTTTTTGTTGGTTCGGCACTTTTTCACCCTGGCCACTCTTCTTGCTTCAAATCTCGAGACTCCGAGACTAACAGCTTCACGTCATGAGGTGCGATAGAGAACTAGTGCTTCCCAGTAATGAATGTCGATATCGCATTCCTTGAAGGAGCTCTTGAGAGTGTCTTTGTATTGACCTCCGTGGGAGCGCGCGCTTTCCTGCACACAGCTTCCCGTACAGAAGTCGTTTGGGAAGGCGATTGTCTGGCATGCGGGCTACATGTCGCGGCCATCGAAGTTGGGATCTTTTTACTGTCGCATTGATACTGTTCATGTTGGACAACTTTAAGATTTCTGTCTGGTATGTGGTCGGACCAAAGCACCTTATGGATACTCCTTAGACAGCGAAGGAGGACTTTTAGGTGTGGCGGCAATATAAGGTCCATGACTCTGATGCGTATAAGAGTGACGGGAGAACTACAACACTGCAGACTTTCAGTTTTGTGGATATGCTGAGTCCTCTCCGTTGCCACACTTGATCTTGAAGTCTGCCAAAAGCAGCACTGGCACGAGCAATACGGAGTCAACCTCATCATCTAGGTTGGCGTTTGCTGATATGGTGCTTCCCAGATAGACAAGCGCTTCTGTCTTTTTTTTTACATTTATATATATAGATATAGTTTTAATGACAGAGTTCTTCGGCTTAAGATAAGCCTTGTTGTTGTTTTTTAAAGGATTTTTTATATTTTGCTTGTGTTGAAACAATGCTTGAAGGTCATTGTACTATCCACGCATAATGGCAGACACCATCATAGCCTTCGCTTCGTAGTTTATCTTAAGGATAATTGAGGATTATACATTACTTGAAGCATTTATGCAGCCAATTCTGTAGACTCTCTCAAACATGAAAACCTAGAAATGAATCTCTGATTGCTATTTCTTTGGGTATTCCGTGTTCAGAGATCAAGAAACAATATCGGAAAATTATTGATCAATTTTTGTTATGTCTTGAATGCTGTCACCAATGAAAGAATAAGGCGTGGATTGAAATTCTTTGAGTAGGCTACTAGTATTGTTGCTAGAACTGCATTGCTGAACAGGTCTATTATCTCATTTGGAATCTGTGGGGCTTTACATTCCTGGCTGTCAAATTTCAATATCCATAGCAATTTTATATAAAGCCTGGTCTGAGGTTTTTGTATCAATATAATAGTGTTAACTTTCTTTAGAACTATGCACCAAGTTTTATCTAAATACTAAGCGTTGGTCAGGGTATAACGCTAGTTCATTATCAATTGAGTCATCTCTCTGTCTCCTAGATCTTTGTTAGCTCCCCTAAGCCTTTTCGTCATTCATTGCATGCAATAGCACAAACAATTTCAATGATTCCTATGATGTCTCTTCTGCTAACTAAACATGAAATGTTGCGTTTAAAGTTACAATCATCAGCACAAGGATAGAACACATAGGCGAAGTTTTCTTTTTTTTAATAAAGAAAAATAAAGGAAACTGAGCTTTGAGAAAGTTTAATAATTAGCAGCTGAATCGAAATTTTAAATCATGACCTAATTGTCATTGTCACCCCCTTCTTTTTTCTGTTTATTTAACCAAACCTCTAGAGTGAAAAAAAAAAGAATGCTAGATCTGGCAACAATTTTAACCACAAACGCTATTTACCATTATAATAAACCTGAACCTTGCATTAAAGCAACACAAACCGTTGGTGTTTTGATTCCATTTGAACACAAGAGTGAATGTTTGGATGTTAACATAACGTTTTGGACAGTATGAGGGATCTTATTAGAGTCCATATTTTTGTAATCAGTTTTTACTAAAGTGCATTTTTTTTCACTTTGGTGTCATCTCCAAGCTGTCAAGTGGGCCCCAGCTGTCAAGTGGGCCTAAGCTGTCAAGTGGGCCCCAACTTGTCATGGGCCCAATCGCAATGAATATTTATCCAGAATAAACCCTAGCATTAAGAATGGTAAATATGTCAGTGGGTAGAAAACTTCGAGCTGCCTCGTCTCATCTTTTGTCTTCTCTCTCGTTTCATCTTTCTAAGGAGTCACCAACACACTTCAGAACTAAAGCTGTTGGGGCTATTTGTGTAACTACCAGCTTAAACAGTCCCAAACTTGCGTGTTTTTATTTATTTAAACAACTTTAGCAATGTGAATTAAAATCTTTAAAAAAAATTGTTTGTTCAAAATAAAAAACAAGTCTATACTTACTCAATAATTGATCAAATCACACTCGAGTCTAGAATAGTCTTTATTTTCAAAAAATGTAAACCATTGGTGAACATAGCCAGCAGTTCAAATACTATTGCCATGTGTTCACAGAAAAAATAAACAACGATGTCAAAACAAAAACAAAAAAATAAATAAATAAAACTGAAGAATCAAAAAGCCTAGTTGGATTTCGCGTCAGTTTACTTTTGGCTTGTTGCTAATGCCACTGTGGATAAAAAAAAAAGATACCCTAAGTGTACGCTGACATAAAAGTATATTGTATGTAAGGTGACATAAAAGTAAAATGTATGTAAGGTGACATAAAAGTATATTGTATGTAAGGTGACATAAAAGTAAAATGTATGTAAGGTGACAAATAGTATATTGTATGTAAGGTGTCATAAAAGTATATTGAATGTAAGGTGACATAAAAGTAAAATGTATGTAAGGTGACATAAAAGTAAATGTATTAGCTGACATATTCGTCTGGACTTGTATTTGACTACTCTAAAATACCATTTGAATTCTAAATTTCCACATTTTTTTTACCGGCAGTGAAGACGTGGCGGAACAGTTGCATTATGTAGGCCTACACATTGGGAGAGACACAAGCTTTCATCGGGAGATTGAAAGTAGGCAGTGAATACCTAGCTCGCATAGACAACACTAAAACACTTCAAGAATTACAAATAAAAGTGTGGACAAAGGTATTGCAAACGTTAAGGAAGCGACACTTTTGATTTATCATGACATCTGAACAGATTTAATATGGAATGGTCTAATTAATAATTATAAAACCCTTTTAGCTACGCTCATAAAATTTGGGGACTGTAAATTGCTTTAGATTTTTTTATATTGAAAAGGGAGTTTTATTGTCGAAACCATCTTTGGGGTAAAAAAGGGGGGGGGGAGGTTACAATCAAAAGCATCTAGAGGGCATTATGAGTTTAAAATCCCTCTTGGCAACGCTTCTAGAATTATGTGATTGTAGTTTGCTTTCGTTTTATATTCAAGAGGGATTTTTAACGTCATAGAACTCATGAGGGAGATTTTAAACTCAAAACCATATGGAAAAGGGGGGGGGGGGTAATTCAAAACCATCATGGCTACGCTAATAAAATTCTGACGACTTTTTTTTTAATCTAAGAGGGGGATTTTAGCCTCAAAGCCCCCAGGAGGGGAATCTAACCTCAAGGCCCCCAGGAGGCAGATCTAACCTCAAGGCCCCCCTCACATGCGTTGGTGCAAGTGATTGTTTAACATTAAAATCATACCTACAAATAAAATTAAATAAAAAAAAACAGGTACAAAATTATCGCTCCCCTAACCCCAAAACCCTCTGCTGGTTACGCCCATGCTTAAGCATAAAATGCTCTGAAGGAACTATTTAAGCCTCTAGTGTTGCAAAGACAAGATCATTATGATCTTTAAGTTTAAGCATAAGTTTTTCATTTCCACACCCGCTATTCTTTAAGCTTCTGTAAAACCGTACTGACCTTCCGTCTCATAAATTGCGGCTTGATATTCGGCCAAATAAGTTGCAATATCTTTGTGAAGCTGTTCATCCACTTGCTGAAACAATGCTAAGACTTTATCTTGCAGACAGGAGTGAGCTCGTTGGAGGTGGCAAGCTATGTTCTTGGCTAGATTTTTTTGCTCTTCATCTTTTAACACCTGTTGAAATGTGTCAGAGAATTTACTTTATGTTAGCTACTTACGTTACTTGAATGGAATGTCAGAAGTGGACACTAAATACAAGAGGCAACAACTAAATTCTTCATTAGTATAGATCCAGTATTTCTCTCATTCTAAACATTATAATTCAATGAACGAGCTTTTTGTTTTTTTTTAATTGAATCAGCACCTAGATTCTAGTTATCAAAGAATAGAGGAGTGTAACCTGGCTTTCTTTACAGACAAAAACATTTTGAGTAAAGACTCTTAAGTAAAGATACCTCTTTGTAAAATACTTTGGCCTGACTGAAATGGTCCTCTTCTTTCAGCACGTGGCGACTAGTGGTTGTTTCAGGAATGACATTACAGCTTTCCTGAACTCCAGGTTTCTCCACTGGTCCATTATAACTATTAGGAAAGAAATTTGGTCCACCTTCTGGATAATAATAATAATAATGTAAATGGCATTAGAAGATAAGAACATAAAATGTTAAATTTAATTTAACAACAAAAGGGCGTTTTAACTATGGAATCTAAGCACACTAACTCAACCTTGGAATGCCTTAAATTACCTAAAATTTGTGCATTTCGATAAGGCAATGATTTTAAATACTCCAATATCTTGAAAAACAATATACTATCCCAAAAGCACGGGGCGTAGCGGGGGTGGGTTTTTTGGGGTTCACCCCCCCCCCCCCGAAATCGGGAAATCGGAATTTAGTGACATGATTTTTTGCTTTGATTTTGTTTATTTTAGGTGATATTTTAATACTAAACCATCACTTGTCCCAGCACAGCCAAGGCGGTTTTGAGTTTAAAACCTTCTAACAGGGTAAGTCGAGTTTAAAACCCTCTACCAGGGGGGCTCGAGCTTAAAACCCCCTACCTGGGGGGTTTGAGTTTAAAACAACCTACCAAGGGTTTTTACAGTTAAATCCCCCTCTTCTATAAAACAAAACAAAAAAAATGCAAACGACAATCCCAAAATTCCAAGAGCCCAGTTAGGGAAGATTTTGATTTTAAAACCCCTTCCAAAATTTACGATAAACCCCCTCTTAAATATTAAAAAGAGCCAATTATACACTCAAAATTCTATGAGCGTAGCCAAAGGGGTTTTGAGTTTACCCCCCCCCCCCCCCACTTCTCTCTTCAGTAGGGTTTGAAGCTAAAAAATACCTCTTCAATATTAAAAAAAGCTAATTACGCACTCAAAATGTTATGAGCGTAGCTAAATGGGTTTTGACTCAGTTTTGAGTTTAAGTTTAAACCCCCTTTCAGCGGGGTTTGAAGGTAAAAAAATACCTCTTTAATAATAAAAACAAAGCAAATTATACACTCAAAATGTTATGAGTGTAGTCGAAAAGGTTTTCAGTTTAAACCCCCTCCAGCGGGGACTAAAGCTAAAAAATACATCTTCATTGTAAGAAAAAAAGCAAATTACGCACTCAAAATTCTATGAGCGTTGCTAAAAGGGGTTTTGAGCTTAAACCCCCCTTTAGAGGGGTTTGATGCTAAAAAAATTGCACTTCAATATAAAAAAAAAGCAAAGTACACATCAAAATTATTTGAGCGTAGCCAATTTTATCGGGGTTTTTGAGTTTAAACCACTCTCCTACAGATGGCTTTTTTTAAAACTTTAAAACCCCTCCAGATGGTTTTGAGTTTAAAATTCGCCTACAGAGTGTTTTGAGGTGGAAAACCTCTATCTTCAATATTATTCTAAAGCAAACTACAGTTATTAAGCTCCATTACCGTAGCTAAATGGGGTTTTGAATTAAAAAAACAACAACTCCATAGATTTTTTAGTTTAAAACCCCAACAGATGATTTTGACAATAAACCTTCCCTTTTCGATATAAAATCTTAAGCAAACTACAGTCACTTAATTCCAAGAGCGTATTCAAGATAGGTTACACATTTCTACTAGTGGCGGGGGTCCATTAATAAAGTGAAGTGAATAGTCATCTGCCGAAACTGAAAAACACTAAATGTGTCTCAACAAACATGGCTAAGACAGATTTTAGAAGTCAGTTATAGAGATCGGGTCTAAATCAAGGAAATCCTATGCCGAATCGGGAGTCAACCTCTTACTAAGGTTGCGACAGAGCGTCGCATGAGGTTTGCGTGACATGTTCACCGACAAAATGAATTGCGCATAAGAAGAGTTGCGATGACATCCTAGTACAACTAGGCGCCACACTTTCATGGAGGTCCTCAGAGCAGGTGGGAAGAGGCTTCAGACATTATCAGTGACAGATTTTTATGGAAACAGCTTGACGGCAAATTCGCCGAACGGCGCGGGAGGGTCTAAGTCAGTAAGAATAGCACATTAGGTTTTTGAAAATAAACTTGTTAATAGCAGGAAAATGCACTGTAGATACATCAGAATATGCATTTTGTTGGCTTTTAATAACAGAAATAGTGCTTGGCTCCTAGCGCTCCCCCAGACCCCCTTGCTAACAATGGCAGGGAATCTACAATTTTTCCACTAACTCCAGAAAGAACCTATTTTAGGGCACAATAAACGTCTTCCGAAAGAATGAAGGGTCAGAATGTAATAAAGTATATACACACACACATAAATACATATAATTTTTTTTTCGCGCGGGGGGGGGGGGGGAGAAAAAAAATACCCCCCAACCCCCCCCCCCCCCCGAAAAAAAAATCCTGGCTACGCCCATGCCCAAAAGTATTTAATTTTTTAAAAGTCATAATTATTGCCTTATTACTTATATGTTTGTTTTCAAGTTAGGTTTGTTTGTATTTGTGTTTCCAACACTGAAGTTGTGCTAATGTATTTGCATGGTCTAAATTCAGTTTCCAATCATACACTTCGATCGTATCCAAAGGCATTCTCTGTGTGTGTGAGAACTATTGCTTTCAATTTCAAGATGACAATTCAAAAAAACTTTTTTTTAAAGTGAGATTATTGACTCTGTCAATATAATGTAACTATTATTTGTGAGGCAAATATTGAATCCATTCACTATCTGATGATCTGAAGAATTGATTCTCCTCACTCTTTATCCTTTTCATTCTACCTGTCACTTTCATTTACACTACCTCAATTCCACTCACACTAACTGTCACTTTCACTAACACTACCTGTCACTTCCACTCACACCACCTGTCATTTCCACTCACACCACCTGTCACTTCCACTCACACCACCTGTCAATTTCACCCACACCACCTGTCACTTTCACTCACACCACCTGTCACTCACACCACCTATCACTTCCACTCACACCACCTGTCACTTCCACTCACACCACCTGTCACTTCCACCACATGTCACTTTCACTCACACCAACTGTCAATTTCACTCACACCACGTCACTTTCACTCACACCACATGTCACTTCCACCACCTGTAGCTTCCACTCACACTACCTGTTACTTTCACTCAAACAACCTTTCTCTTCTACTCCCACCACCTGTCACTTTCACTCACACCAGCTGTCAGTTTCACTCACACCACCTGTCACTTTCACTCACACCACCTGTCACTTCCACTCCCACCACCTGTCACGTCCACTCACACCACCTGTCACTTCCACTCACACCGCCTGTCACTCACACCACCTGTCACTTTCACTCACTCCAGCTGTCAATTTCACTCACACCACCTGTCACTCACACCACCTGTCACTTCCACTCACACCGCCTGTCACTCCCACCACCTGTCACTTTCACTCACACCACCTGTCACTTTCACTCACACCACCTGTCACTTCCACCACATGTCACTTTCACTCAAACAACCTTTCTCTTCCACTCCCACAATCTGTCACTTCCACTCACACCACCTGTCACTTCCACTCACACAGCCTGTCACTTCCATTCACACCACCTGTCACTTCCACTCACACCACCTGTCACTTTCACTCACACAGCCTGTCGCTTTTTTTCACACCACCTCTTACTTCCTTCAAACTACACAGAGGCGTAGCTAGCAATGTGCGGGTTGTGCGGGTCGGATGGGGCATAAAGTGTTGAGGGGGCATCAAGTGGTTTTGTTTATTTTAGGTGAGATTTTCATACTAAACCATCACTTCCCCAGGGCAGCCAAGGGGGTTTTGAGTTTAAAACCCCCTACCAGGGGTTTTTGCAGTTAAATCCCCCTCTTCTATAAAACAAAACAAAACAAAAATAATGCAAACGACAATACCCACATTCCAAAAGCATAGCTAAGGAAGATTTTGATTTTAAAACCCCTCCGAAATTTACGATAAAACCCCCTCTTCAATGTGAGACTATCCATTCATCAGTCAACAGATTCTATGAGCGTAGCCAAGAGGGGTTTTATCTTTAAAACCCCCTCCAACGGGGTATGCAGCTAAAAACCACCTCTTTAATATAAAAAAGAGAATTATGCACTCGAAATGCTATGAGCGTAGCCAAAGGGGGTTTTGAGTTTAACCCCCCCCCCCCCTTCAGCGGGCTTGAATCTAAAAATACCTCTTCAATATAAAAAAAAATCAAATTACACACTCAAAATTCTATGAAAAGGCGAGGAGTCTACAATGTTTCCACTTACTAAAGGAAGAAAAAAACATGCCGCTGGAATCGAATCTATGATTTTTTTTTACAGAAACTACGTTTGGAAGCAGAAGTCAAGACTATTTTAATGCCGCGCTCATGAAAGGTCAACACATTCTCTGATTTTGGGAGGAATATGAGTTGTTAAAGCTGAAATCAAATCAGTAAATTGAAATAGAAATAAACGACGCACATCTTAAGATATAGTCTAGATCTACTTCCAGATCTAGAAATATTCTGTATTAGATTTACGTAAAACATAAGCAAAGCTTAGATAATCTATTCAATAAACTTTAAATGTAATAAACAATTCACTTATCTACACTACGCCATGTTTTTATTTTATTGTTTTTCTCATAACTAATGAATGTTTTTATTCCCGAAAGCAAAATTCCTTTTAAGAATGCGACAGTCCTTTCAAAACCGATACTGGATTTAGACCTAGGTCTAGTTCTCTAGCCAAATTAGAATTTATTTCTTTTTTACTTTGAAAAATTATAACTGTCAAACTAGAGTTTTCCCGCTGAGGCCAATGCGTTCTTTTTTCAGCGATATAAATCAATTGTTAAATTTACAAGAAAATCGTTAGTGCCGTTCATTAGAGCAGTGTACCGGGTTCTTGGTTCCAGGTTCTCGGAAGTTCTGACTTGTATAGAGGTATTGTAAAAACAAGGACTGTCAGTTGGAGTCTGTGCATTCAAACTGACAACATTAGCCATTCTCAACTACTAATCAGGAGGACTTCACTGAAGTCAATATTCCCTCTGCTGAAAGCATCTGTTCAGATTTGGGTCTCAGAGCACAATCTCAAAGATGTATTGACAGCAAGAAAACATTTTGTAGTAACACATAAGAAAAAGCTACTGAAAGAAACTTCTTCCTTTGACCGGAGGGTTCAAAAAATGATCATCCTATTTGAACCACATCGCGATGTTGCGTTTAAGTTTTAATGAATCCTGAGACGGATATCAATCCTGATAGTTCTCCTAGCGTCATAGACAAAACGAATGTCGCCAAAAGGCTTGAAAAGATTGTCTAGCCTCGAACTTCCGATACAAGAATCGGCTAGAAGATTCAGTCCATCTTGATTCGCATGTTTCTGAAAATTGTGGTAAATGTGGCTATATGTAAACACATTTTTACAAACTTAGATTAATCAAGAATTACTTGCGATTAACGATGACAAATTTACTACCCACAAGCTTGGTTAGCTGAACAAGAGTTATTGGGGGAAAAAATTGATTTCGATAAAAATGATTGTTAGTTTTCCATCAAGAAAGAACGTAAGAGTCATGTGTTATAACTTTTCGTAAGGTTGATTGTTTTGTTGATGTGAAATTGCAATACTTTATAACAATGAATGCTTTTCGCTGTTTTATTTCGGTTGTTTTTTTTTGAGTGCACCGTGCATCAAATACGCTAGGTGCATCAAATAAACCAGCTACGCCACTTAAACTAATCGTCAATCTCATTTTAACAGTCAGAATCTTTCCTCTATCACACTCTACATTCACTTGTCACACTCTTCATGCCGTCACACTCTTCACTTTACATGTCACACTCTTCACCCTGTCACACTCTTCATGCCGTCACACTTTTCATTCTACCTATTACATTCTTCATTCTGTCACACTTTTTATTCTGTCACACTTTTCATTCTGTGGCACTCTTCATTCTGTAACACGCTTTATTCTGTCACACTCTTAATTCTGTTGCACTTTTCATTCTGTCACACTCTTAATTCTGCCTGTCACACTCTTCATTTTTTTCATACTCTTTATTCTACCTGTCACACTATTCATTCTTTCACACTCTTCATCTTGTCACACTTTTCTTTCTACCTTCATTCTACTTGTCACACTCTTCATTCTGCCACACTCTTCATTCTTTCTGTCACACTCATTATACCAGTCACATTCTTCATTCTACCTGTCAGATCCACAAAGTTATCTCCATCTCGATGATAGGTTTTAGTCTTCAAGCAAGGGTTACTATTAGCACAGAGTTGTTGATAATTGGGACCCAATCTATAGCGCTGACTGTCTGAGTAAGCAAAGATACGACCCTAAAGTCAAATAGAGATGAAGCAAACAGTTACTAAGAGCGTTGTTTTTATTTTAAACACGCAACAAACCAAAAAATGTAAAAATAATAAAAAATATTCTGAGTCCAGCAAAACTTTAGAATTTACAGTTCCAAAGAAAATTATCCGAATATGAATCTATCAAGACATGCTATACACATTATCTTCCAACTGGCTTTGATCTCGTGAACAGCTTATCTCCACACCTAACCTTTTGTTTACCAAAAAATCCCCAGAAGTTATTTTTTTCCTTCTTTCCAATCTTATTTTGTGACCACCAACTGTCTATTGAACTGCACTACATTTCTTAAGACCTCCACTGAGCCCCGAGTTCTTGATCACTTAAAAAAATTTTTGGTTTTCGTCATTTTTGATCAAGCCATTTTCTATTTTCTAACCAGGAACTGTACCTGCAACAACTTGTCTGGACTGACATCAATACCTTGCACCATATTAGCTGGAGAGTAGGCCAGTTGTTCCACTTCTGAAAAATAACTTTTGGGATTTCTATTCAGTGTCAGTTTGCCAATATTGATCAATGGGTAAGTCTTCTGTGACCAGACCTGCCAAAGGAGAAAGTCAAATCAGATGATGCTTTCTAGGATGCTATTATGTTGCAGTACTTATTATTTCAAGGGATTCACAAAGACAAGATATCGCATTCCAGTACTCGTTCAAGAAATGTACATATCAAGTTCTTCTAAAAAGTTTTCTGTGCATTCTTGCTTTGAAAACTAAATGTCCACTTTGTTAGAAGAGTGTTCTGGCTTGGGAAAGTGCCAATGTGTAACTACATATATACAGTTTTTTTTATTGAGGACATCATAATATTCTAAAGTTTGACATGTTTCGGATGTGCCTTTAGATTTGGAAGATAATTACATCCTAGGTTACATCCTAACCCAAACCTCCCGCAGGACGACAAGGGATGGAAGCGGGCAGAGCTCAAACCCAGGACCAACGACACCACCGAAAGAGTCCAGAGCGCATACTGTACGACCAAGCAGCTATTCTAACATACGCCTTGCTAAAATGATCCTACGAAAGCATTAAGTGAGCACGAAAAGTTGAAAGATCATAAAAAAAGATCATTTTATAATGTCCAATATTGGGCTGTTCATTAGTACTCAACTGTGTCTAGCACCTATGTCTTTACCTACATGAAAACAGCAATATACCTTTGTGGCATCAAACAGGTTGTTTGCTGTCTTTGCCAACTCTAAAGCTTCACTTTCTGGAATAATCTGAGCACACAATGTCCACGATGGACAACGTTTTTCCCCGATTGCATTAAATAAATCTCTAGTGCAATAGTCTGATTCCATACTGGCAAGAAAGAGGGCTTGGTCTGGAGTTAAATTTCGAATACCCTGGTTAGTCTAAGGAATAGAAATGGACAAGAAAAGGACAAAGGTTGGTATAAAAACATTAAACAACTAGTAAATATTGGTTTGACTAAAAAATCAAATAGTGTTACTTAAGTGTGATGTTCATAAATATTGGCTGTTGCAAGAAATAAATATAAAAACATGAAGAAGAGAAGTGATATGAACTTTGTAAGAAGAGATGATGTGATATGAACTATGTAAGAAGAGATGATGTGATATGAACTATGTAAGAAGAGATGATGTGATATGAACTATGTAAGAAGAGAAGTGATCTACTTTGTAAGAAGAGAAGTAATATCAACATAGGTATTATTTCATAGAAACAAACTTGTTCAGAGAATATAATGTAACTAGACCTCTTTATATAGAATAATTAAATATTGATAGTACCCCTCAAAAAATAGATTTCAGCTACTTGAATAAAGATACTGATACTAAATGCAGATTGGGTTAAGGAAATAATGAAAACAACATACCAGCATACATCGTATCTGAAACTAGGCACCAGATTGTCCACATTTTTCCTCCTACGTACAAATTGAAAATTAAACCGAAACTTATTTCCAAAATAGGTCTGAAAACAATCAATTCAACTTATTTACCTTTAAGTGGAATTTGCAGAAGAAACTCTCTCCATTTTTGTTGGTCAGTTTGTAAGCATGTATTCCGTACCCATTCATGTGTCTGTAACCATCAGGAAGTCCTCGGTCAGAAAACAGAAATAGTATTTGATGGACAGTCTCTGGACATAATGTAACGTAGTCCCAGAACATATCAGCATCCTTGCAAATAGAAATCAATAGAAATCAGTAGAAGAGAAAGTGTCTCCAGACACACATGAACAGAAGAGAGAGAGAGAGTTGTTCAACACACAATATTTCTCCACCATTTTTGTAACAGTACACCTCAAATCTGGATCTAACTTCCAATATGTTCTGGTACGTAGACATGGATAATGACCGGGTACAAGTGAGTCTTTCATTGGCTTCATTGACACTAAGGACAAACATCTTACATTAGTTTCTAACATAACATTTTATATTAGTTTCTGCCATAACATCTTACATTAATTTGTAACATAACATTTTACATTAGTTTCTGACATAACATCTTAAATTAGTTTCTAACATAACATTTTACATTAGTTTCTGACATAACATCTTAAATTAATTTGTAACATAACATTTTACATTAGTTTCTGACATAACATCTTACGTTAGTTTCTAACATAATTACATAACATAACAAACTTGATATCTACACTTGATGTCAATACTTGATGTCAAAACTTCATATCTACACATGATATCTACACTTGATGTCTACACTTGATGTATATACATAATGTCTACACATGATATCTATACTTGATGTCTACCCTTGATATTTATACTTGAAGTCTACACTTGATGTTTACCCTTAAATCTACACTTGATATCTATACTTGATGTCTATTCTTGATATCTACACTTGATATTTATACTTGATATCTATACTTGGTGCCTATACTTGATGTCAATACCTGATCTCTACACTTGATGTCTACCATTGAAATCTACAATTGATGTTTACCCTTAAATCTACACATGATATCTACACTTGATGTCTACTATTGATATTTATACTTGATGCCTATACTTGATGCCAATACTTGATGTCAATACTTGATGTCAATACTTGATGTATACACTTGATATCTATACATAATGTCTATACTCGATGTCTATACTTGAAATCTACACTTGATGTCTATACTTGATGTCTACCCTTGAAATCTACACTTGGCGACTACCCTTGATATTTATACTTGATGTCTATACTAGATATCTATACTTGATGCCTATACTTGATGTCTATACTTGATGTCTTTACTAGATATCTATACTTGATGCTTATACTAGATATCTATACTTGATGTCTATACTAGATATCTATACTTGATGTCTATACTTGATGTCTATACTAGATGTTAATACTTGATGTCTTTACTAGATATCTATACTTGATGCCTCTACTAGATATCTATACTTGATGTCTATACTAGATATCTATACTTGATGATATACTAGATGTCTATACTTGATGTATATACTAGATGTCTATACTTGATGTCTATACTTGATGCCTATACTTGATGTCTATACTTGATGTCTATACTTGATGCCTATACTTGATGCCTATACTTGATGCCTATACTTGATGTCTATACTAGATGTCTATACTTGATGTCTATACTTGATGCCTATACTTGATGTCTACCCTTGAAATCTACACTTGTCTACACTTGATGTCTTGGTATCCATACCTTCATGCAACGTTTCCTTCATCAGGTAGAAAGTATGCATCTCCACCACGAAACAAGTTCAGCAGCTTTCCATGTGTCTCGACTGTCCTGCAAAAGGAGCTGATGGAATCGCAAATAAAAAATTCCTGATTGATAATTTCGAACCATCATTTATTTGTCTACTGATGTATCGGCACTAACAGATAAGAAAAGGAAGCACTGGACAAATTCACATGGAGAGCAAACAAAATGGAAGGGACCTGGATTGCAGATGGCAGGGTCTGGTTAAAAATGCCCAACTTGTGAAAGTAGATGTGTATCTAGGCTTGGCCTATGTAGTCATTGAAAGTTGCAAAGAGAAAAAATTGCAAATATTTAAATAATAAATTCTTTTTTATGTACATTCTTGTCCCTTCTGCTCAATCCAGTCCCGTTTATCTCGCCGACAACTTCTCTTTACTTTCAGATCTGCTTCCCTATAGGCTTCTTCCGCTAGGCTGCGATCCTGTGTTTCATTTTTCTGATCTCGTCTACGTTTGGCCTCTTTCCTCTCATCTATCAATTTCCATGTTATGTCTTGTATCCACCGTTCCTTGTATGAACCTCGCCTCCTTCCGATAACTTTTTCCGCGCACCCAATAGTGGTATCTTTGAAGTTGGCCCACTCTTCTTCAAGGGTCAATATATCTGCAAGAGCCTCAAAGCGGTTCGTTAGTTTCAATTGGAACTGTGCTGCAGTATTGCCGTCTTTAAGCTTCTCTACATTAAATGGGCGGGGTCGTGTGGCTCGTTTTGGTTGGCGTTTCAATCGGAGCTTACATTTGCCACTGACAAGGTAGTGGTCTGAGCCGATATCCGCTCCTCTGCGGGTCCGCACGTCTAACAGAGATGACCTCCATCGTTCTACGAAATATCATAGAACAAAGTCTTGAGTACCAACAACGGCTAACGATCAGTTTCGTGGACTTCAAAAAAGCGTTTGATAGTGTCCACCGAGAATCACTATGGAAAATAGAGAATACGGTATCCCAGAAAAATTCGTCCAGATCCTATGACACCTTTACAGTCAATCTAGTTGCTGCATTTAAACAGAAGAGGGAACAACAGAGTTTTTTACAATCGAGACAGGTGTGAGACAGGGGTCCCTTCCTTTTCCTCCTAGCCATCGACTACATAATGAGGAGAGCAATGAACCAGACTGCCTTTGGTATTCCATGGCATGAACAGCTCCGATTGACGGACTTGGACTTTGCTGATGATGTTGCACTACTCGGGGCTACAAATAAATGCATTCAAGAAATGACGGAGAGCCTAGACAGAGAGGCACCCAAAATTGGCCTCCGCATAAACTTGGATAAGACTAAAATTATGCGAGTGGGATATAAGGCAAAGGGTGTCCCCGTCAGACTTGGCGAGTCAAAGCTTGAAGAGCTGGACAAGTTCACGTACCTTGGCAGCATCATAACAAATGATGGAGATGCTTACCATGATGTAGAGTGCCGAATAGGAATGGCAGGGAGCATTTTCCAAAGGCTGTGGCCTTTTTGGACTAGCCAAGCCATTGGACTCGAGACAAAAATACACCTTCTCAACACAATCGTCATTCCAACTGCTACATATGCATGTGAGACGTGGAAGTCATCTGTCAAAATTGAGAAAAGACTAAATGTGGCTCAACAGAGATGGCTGAGACAGATTTCGGAAGTCAGTTACACAGATCGGGTCTCAAACAAGGAAATCCTATGCCGAACTGGGAGTCGAACACTTGGTGAGGTTGTGACTGAGCGTCGCATGAGGTTTGCTGGACATGTTCTACGTCAAAATGAATTACGCACACCAAGAGTTGCGATAACATGGAAGCCAAAACAAGGAAAGCGCAAACAGGGACGTCCTCGTATTACTTGGCGACACACCTTCATGGAGGACCTCTGAACAGTGGACACCAGGTGGGAGGAGGCTTCAGACATTGCCAGTGACAGATCTTTATGGAGACAGCTTGCTGCCCAATGCGCCCAACGGCGCGGGAGGACCTAAGTCTAAGTAAGTCTTATGTACATTCAAGGCCTGGCTCAAACAAAATAAAAGAAAAAAACTGACATAGGCCTAACATTAACATTCACTTTTGAAAAAAAAACTGACAAAATACTGTCACAGTCAAAAGTCACTTTTCATTTTGTAATACCATCACTGTATAAAAAAGTACAAAAGTAGTAAAGTATCTAAGAGGACATATTGGAAATAATTGGGTATGGAATCCCAATAAGTCACTAAGGCCGAATTTTATTGAGCTTAGAGAAATTGAACACCTATTTTTAATTTTTTAGCATAAATTTAGCATAAATTTTAAAAATACCTTTAAATGCGTTACAGGATTTCTTCTCATGGCATGAACCAAACTTGGCAACTAGAATACAAATGTTTTTAAAAATGTTAAGAACATATTTGTGTACATGTTTGACTAATCAACTATATATTTGTAAGTTACCACTGACTCATTGATCAACAGATCACGAAAACCGTAGTACACAGGTTCCCTTTACCTCCTAAACGCTCACTAAGAACTTTTTTTTGACAGATTCGGAACCTGAGGACCGCTTTTTGCGAAAAACCGCAAGATTTCTATAAAATATTTTGTTTCTTTTCTTTTCTGTATTTCCCAAAAAAGCCGCAGTATAATTAGAACGCATTTTTAAAATTCTCATGAATCCCGTATTTTTAAAGCAATATTTTTCTTTTACCTACAGTCTTTTTGTCATTAGCGGTGGAGGAGGGATAAGTAAAAGTGCCTGCATGTGTCGGGGGTGCATTATGAAGCGTGACTTTCCAAATCAAGTCAAAAGTCTATGTGGGAGAAATTACGATGCGCTGGTAAAAAAAAAGTTCCAGAAAGAGAGAAAGAGAGAGAGAGAGAGAGAAAGAAAGAGAGAGCGGATCGTTAAATTTCATCGCAACAGGTCCTACACTAATTCACGGCCTAAAAAAAAAACTATGTTAGGTTGATCGTTAAAATTATAAAAATCCAAAAAGAAAAAAGAAAAGAAGGGTTGTTCCGGACACAATCAAAGCCTGGGAACAAATCAACGGGCGTAGCCGGTGCGTAATGCTAGTTAATAAATATTAAGGGGTATATTACATTCAATGGATCTTGAATAAAAAAAACTGGTGTATTAGCGCCGACTAGATCCCAGACACCATCTTCTGAATAGAACTTTATAGAAAAGCCTCGTATGTCTCGCTCTGTGTCCGCAGTGCCATTTTCACTACCTGAAAATAGAACAATCACAGACTTGCACCAAATGTTTCTTCAAGGAGAGAGAGAGAGAGAGATTTGAAACTGTCAGGTTGACCCGAAGACTCCTTAAACTCTAGCAAATTAAGAACAGAGATTTTGAGTTTTGAGTTGAACAGATTTGTTCTATTTGGAAGAGATCCCAAGTCCGTGTCTTTGTACAACACCGCTATTTTCAGTGATTAGGACGCTCTAGAGTCTGAACGCACGGCCTAGAAACGTGGCCGAAAGCCGAGCACACCGGGGACCCCGTCATCTTTATTCATTGTACCTCACTAACCGTGCGGGACTCGCCATATTGAAAAGGTCCTTTGAGGAATGGAGTGTTGTTTGTGGATGGTTGTAGGAGTTCTTTTAGCAGCCTGCACCTGTGCAATGGCAACCCTACGGGAGTCTTGGCTTACTACCCTTTTGGCCAATCCATTTACTCTAACGACCGTTTCCCATCGGGCGTCTCTACGAAGCAAGGTTGCATACCAGGAGATAAGATAGATAGATAATAGATAGATAGAAAGATAGATAGATAAATGCAGAAGATGCGATTTTAGTTAACAATAAATCAAGCTCTTCCAACAAAAACACACAATACTTTTTGTTTTCTGTTTCGGAAAGTATAGAGACATCAAGTCTTGATAACGTACTTACCAAAACTAGAAAATCGAACAGCCACTTGAGTTTTCTTGCCTTTATTGAAGATAGTTGTTTTGCAATATTTGGAAAAGTCCTCAGTCACTTCAAACTGACCAAATGCGCCTAAAAGAAATTATAAGTCAAACAGCTGAATAGCAAAACATTTCTAGCAAAAATACTTTGAACACATTTATGCAAACGGTTGACTAAGTTTTCTAAAATAATGTTACAAAAATTGTATTACTACATTAAGTATACTGGGTATGAAAGGGAAAAGTTTCTTTCTCCAGCCTTGAAGGAGAGATTGGCCCTTTACAAAACAATAAAACAATAATCATCCAAAAACATCAGTTAGGCCAGATTCACATTGGACAATCTTTATAACTATTAACTCATTAAATGCATATTAATATTAACAATTTAATAATAATCATTGGCTTCACTAGCGGGGGGTGGGGGGAGGGGTGCTTGTAGCACCGGGTGACACTCAAAAGGGCTGACACCCAAGTGAGAAAAATGCACTTTTGTAATAAAAAATAGTTTTAAAAAATAAATGTCAGTGGATAGAAGTATGAACATGTTAAAGCACAATTTGAATATATCAATCTATATCGTCTGTAGGGTTTTGAGTTTTTGGCACAATTTAGGCCATGTCGTGCCCGTAATCCCTTAAGGGTTACTCTACCTTCATACCACAAGAGCTAAATAATTTTATATGGTTAAGCCATTAAAACCAAGGTCCATTCACAGTTAAAATAGTGAAGGTAGTAAAACTTTAATAATTTAATAAAAATCTATTGTAAATATTATATATTCACGATTTCTCAAATTAAACCCTCGATGACAACCCCAACTCCCGGACAAAGCCAAGTACCTTCCCAGGATCGACATTGTCGAACAGTGTTTTTTTAAGTTGTGCGCTCTAAAAAAAAAAAGTGTGGGCTCCTCTCTCTTTAGCACAAAGGAGTCCTAAGTCTGGACATGGTCGTGATTCCACGCCTTGTCAGACCCTTAGATGTGGGCCGCCACCTGACATCCGCCACAATCTGTCTGAGTTTGTTGTGGGTCTCAGCCTCCCACTGATCCTGCCACTCTCGATGGTGGCAGAGGCAATACTCTGTTTCAGGTCCGAGCAGGGAAATTGGGTTCCTGACACCGCTTGATTTAGGGCTCTTTTTGCTTCTCTGTCTGCTGTTTCGTTTCCCTCTATGCCCACATGGGGGCGGATCCAGATGAAGGTGACATCTCTATGGTCAGCTGTTATTTGGTCCAAAAGCTTTAGGCTCTTATGTGCCAATGTTATGTCAGTCTTCATCCGCCCCAAAGCTTGCAATGCAGATATGTAGACAAAATGGGGAAATAACTATGTTTGATTAATTGTAAAGACAGGAGTGATTCCCCTTACGAAGTTTATGTAAGGGCATTGTGAGCAGGTCAGGAGGCGCTGAGTGAGACCTTTTCTATGCTCAACATTAAATTTTATAACAGTAGGCAGATGTTAGCGTTACCGGGTGGGCTCAATCTGTGACACCTCAGTCTACGACCAAGGGGCTTGAGTCGCCTAAGTAACCAGACATATTAACCTAAACTAAATGAAAGCAAGATAACGAAACTTTAGTTTAGGATAAATAAACAAAGCGAAACTTTTACATATACAAAAATAAATCAATAATAAAATAATATATACACTAACCACTACAAACAAACTAACCAAACCAAATATCTAACACAAATTGATCAAACCAACTAAATCTAACTAAATCACTACCACTACTACACTAGACCTAGATCTACACTAACACACTACAATAAACTAGTCTAGATCTACAATATATCCTACTACTACAACCAACCCATAACACTAACACTAAAACAAGAACACCTTAGTTAGTACCTTACTATTAGTATTCACTAAGAACAGAAACAGACTATAACTAAGCCACTAATGCTAAGGCAACACTACAGAAACAAAATAAATCTACAGCAGCAGCTTAAATTCAGCAGTTATTATCAGCAGTTAAAACAGCAGTAATAATAGCAGGCGTCCCAGGTACAGGAATAGAAATATTGAAAACAATTACTAGCATTTAAGATCACCAAGACCTCTCGTCACACAGACAGAGATGCGGTACTGACCGTACACTAGTCAACTGTCCAAGAAACAGCATGGAGGACATAGCAATATATACTATCCGGCACTAACACATATAAAAAAATATGTGTTATAAAATCTGACACCAACCTATAAAACTAAAATATATAAAAATAGCTCTAGCCTATACAACAAAAATACATATAAAAATAGCTCTGGGAGCGCAAGCTCACATTCATCCCGCCTTAAAATTTTGCGTCCTCGCAAAACAAAATACTAACAAATTACTAAAAATATAATACACACACAGTGTTCATACTTTCCATCAATTGGAAAAAGATAAATTAGACAAAATATTAGAGCTTCAATAATATGACAAAAAGAACTTAATAATAATGCATCATATTATATAGAAGTACAGCAGCATAAAAAATATAAATTACGAATACAAGAATCCATAAGGGGAGGAAACAAACTTCATTTCCTCCTCCCTTACATATCTGTATGTAATGCCATCTCACAGCATGTAGACCGTGTTTAGTTGCCACTTGCTCCTGAGTTACCAGCTTGACCACTGGACCTGTGTTGTGAACTGTATATTTTTGTTCTGTTAGTTATTGGTCGTGTGTCTTGAGGTACTCGGGAGAAGTGTGCCCTGCTCTGGGGATCTTTGGGCTAAGTATATCTTTAGTCATTATTGCATTTGATATAATGTGATTAATTAGTAGATATAGCCTCCAATGATTTCCAGCAGTATATTTTTACCCTGATGTTATGCATCATGGGCTACTCCCAAACGTGACATTTTTTTTAGCCTTGTCTCTGAAGGTTTTAACTCTGTAATGAATCATCAGATGGGCTTTACCGAACGGATGTCTATAGGTGGGATTCATTGAAGCTTGAAGACTCATAGGTTTCTCTGAAACTTATAGTTCATCATGACCCTTTGTTTTTTTTTTGGCTGAAAGTGGCTGTGTTGGCCTGAAGCATGTAACCCCAGAGTGGCCAAAAATGGTCGTGCTTTGACCTGAGGCATGTGACCTTCATTTTTGTGTTTACACTGATATGTGATTTCCCGGATTAGACATTAGATTGTATATTTAGTTGTAACATATGACTAGGGCGGTTCGCCATACTATTTTTGTTAACTTTTGTGTTGAGAAGGCCTGTGAGTTGATGGCCATCTATTTACACATTTTTTTACACATGTAAATAAACTTTGTATATATGTTTACCTGCGACTTTGTTAAGTCTTGTGTTGCATACATGAAGTGTATACCTAGAGGTTATACTTAATAACCTAGGAAATACAAGTAGGGGCCAATATGCCACTGGACGAACGTGCCAGCACACTTTTAACACTGATCTGTTGATCTAAAATATCTAAATCTAGCTATAAGTCCGATTGAATAATTGTTCATGAACCTCTTTAAATTTGTAACATAGACCATTTACTTAATTTGTTTGGTCAACATTCTTTTAAAAAATGCCTTAATGTTAGATTTTTGGTACAATTGAAATACTGTTTTCGCTCTGAAATTAAAGCCACCAGACGCGCATCTCAGTGACTATTGCCAAATGTCTTAAATTTTACCAATCTTACTTTATTTTCTTTTGGGTAGAAGTGTTGGTAAGACTGCGATTCACAAGAGTTCATTGAAACTAAAGAGTTAACTAATAACAAAGTGGTGGCCAAGCTAGAGTTGTTTGATTTTTTTCTTTAGCAAAAGCATGATCGTTAGCGCAAACTATTACTGAGAAGATTCTTCTCAAAAAAAGAAACATGAAGAAAATGTCCAAGAACTATCTCAAATCGGGACTCACTATTGAAAAAAAGAAATAGACGTCAACTCTTGAGGACATAAATCGCTTGTTATGTTGATCTATAACTAGAAGATATTAAAATAGTTGATATATTAAAAGCAAGTCAAACCAAAACACTTTTATTTCAGCAACCGATTTCAGCAACCAAGCTCGTGTATCTAGCTAATGTATCTAGATCGTGTATCTAGCTCGTGTGTCTAGCTCGTGTATCTAGCTAATGCATCTAGCTCGTGTATCTAGCTAATGTATCTAGATCGTGTATCTAGCTAATGTATCTAGCTAATGTATCTAGCTCGTGTATCTAGCTAATGTATCTAGATCGTGTATCTAGCTAATGTATCTAGATCGTGTATCTAGCTCGTGTGTCTAGCTCGTGTATCTAGCTAATGCATCTAGCTCGTGTATCTAGCTAATGTATCTAGATCGTGTATCTAGCTAATGTATCTAGATCGTGTATCTAGCTCGTGTGTCTAGCTCGTGTATCTAGCTAATGCATCTAGCTCGTGTATCTAGCTAATGTATCTAGATCGTGTATCTAGCTCGTGTATCTAGCTAATGTATCTAGCTAATGTATCTAGCTCGTGTATCTAGCTAATGTATCTAGCTAATATATGATATAATTAATTGGGGGGGGGGGGGGGAGAGGGAGTCTTATTCTCATGGTCTCAAGTAGGATTGAGACTTAATATTTGTAATATAAATTCGTAAAATAGACAAAACCTTTAAAGAAACCTTTTTTTTCCGCGTGAGAATGTTATTTCAATATTTAGGCCTAATCGTATAGGGAATATATATTAAAATAATTTTTTTTTTATTTTGAATTTTCTTTTCAATCTCTAGCGCCTAAACGCACATCGCCAAACAGCGTAGCAGAAGCATGAACAATGTAAACAATAATAATTATTTAAGACCTACCACTACAGGCTTTGACTGCAGCTATATTGACAACTGAAATATGAACCAATAAAACAAATAATAGGAAAAACAAAAGTGGAAGTCGAGAGAGAAGTGAAAAGACTCTACCTGCTCCTTTAGCTGACACAACTCTTTCTGGAATACGTTCTCTATTAAAATGTGCTAATTCTTCCAGTAATATGGAATCTTGAAGTAAAATATAGCCAGTGGTACCAGTTGACAAACTAGTCGTTTTAGCATTCACTCCCAATGGCGCCCCTGACCCCGTTGTGACATTGCCGACAGGTGTCTGAAATATTAGAGAAATGTGTTGAACCACATTAAATCAATAACAATCATTTTAATTTGAAACAACTATATGTCTTTCAAATGTAAAAAAAAAAAAAAAACTCCCTTATTTTTTAACCATTATTAATGTTGTAACTCTGATTTGTGACTGCGATGCGCTTCGACACCTCGTATTGTAAAGGTGCACTGCTAAGAACTAGAGATGAATGTTTACATTAGAGAAGAAGCAACGGAGTTCCGTCCAAGTATGGAGCTGATGGAGAAGCTATACTAAAGACACTGTTATAAGCTCTGTGTTTTTGATGTCATGTTAATAAAGACATATATTTGTTGTCTCCATTAGAGTACCACAATAGTGAATAGTAAAAATCATGTACAGTCATCCCGCAGTTATCGCGGTTAATAGGAACAAGAACCGGCCGCACTATTATAATAAATTAAAAGACCTCGACGTCACCCTCTCATTTTTAACATGTTGATTTGAGCAATACATTTAAACAGCTCACTACGAAGTTCTGGATCAATGACTTCAAAGGTTTATTGGTCCCTCAATCTCTCTTCCTTGAAGCATTGTATGCTTTCTCTTTGTTCCTGTCTGATGGCGTCGAGAATTCCTTGAATAGTCGATAGGAAAATTCCAGCAATGACTCGGTTCTGCTCTGCTGTGACCTCAGAAATGTAATCTCTGCTTCCAGCACTTTTTACGATTACTTCAAACGCAGCGATAAGAGCATCAATAAAGAGCTTCTGGATCACTTCTGATTTGGATGGTTCCTATCTTTTCTTGACGCGAGAGGTAAGGCCGGAGTTCCACGAATCTCTTCTCTCAGGCGAAATCTTCTATTGAAAACTCATCATTTCTGCGATCCCCACTGAACTGTCTCATTTTTCTATCAGGTTCTATGATGAAGTGAGAACGCTGGCAGTCCAGTTTCAATGCTTCCAGTTCAGCTTATAAACGCGTCAACAGATCCATAGTGACACGTTCCATTGGGCGGCAAGCAGTCTCCACAAAGATCTGTCACTGGCAATGTCTGAAGTGTCTCCCCACCAGGTGTTCACTGTTCTGAGGTCCTCCATGAAAGTATGGCGTCAAGTGGACGTTCTTGTTTGGCCTCTATATCATCGCATCTCTTGGTATGTGCAGTTCATTTTGTCGGAGAACATGTCCAGCAAACCTGATGCGACGCTCTGTCACAACCTCACTAAGTGGTCAACTCACATTTCGGCAAAGGATTTCCTTGTTTGAGACCCGATCTATATAAATGACGTCTGTTTGTCACTTTCTTTATTCCGTTTGTCAGGAAGCAGATTTGGAGACTTCATACGATCCAACAGTGTTGTCTCCCTTCCTGACCCCATTCGTGCTACCATGTTTCTGTGGTTGGTTTGTCACAGAAGACATAAACGATGGACATAACTCGTAGGCCGATTTAGATCTATTGATTGTAGACTAAAGACCTGCAGCCAAACGAAAACATACATTGTTGAACTAGGCACAATTTGCAATGGAAACAAAGTAGGGCCAGTAACGTAAAGTCACTATAGGGATAAGTGGTACCTGCAGAGTGGTCAGTGTCCAAGTTTTTTTGCGTACACAAGGCGCCATCTAGGGGAAACGGACATGTGGACGGTGCGGCCTGGAGAAATATCCCACCTCACTACACACATGTTATCATTAGAACATTAAAGAATCAAATATCCCACCTCACTACACATATGTTATCATTAGAACATTAAAGAATCAAATACCCCACCTCACTACACATATGTTTTCATTAGAACATTAAAGAATCAAATATTCCACCTCACTACACATATGTTTTCATTAGAACATTAAAGAATCAACTATCCCACCTCACTACACATATGTTATCATTAGAACATTAATAAATCAAATATCCCACCTCACTACACATATGTTATCATTAGAACATTGATAAATCAAATATCCCACCTCACTACACATATGTTATCATTAGAACATTAATAAATCAAATATCCCACCTCACTACACATATGTTATCATTAGAACATTGATAAATCAAATATCCCACCTCACTACACATATGTTATTAGAACATTAAAGAATAAAATAGTATTAGTATAAATAATAGACAAAGAATCGTACTGTAAATATGTTTTTTAGAACTCTTTTTTTTTTCTCAGAACAACTCTCCCTCCACAACAAGGTACATATCTCACCTCTGACAATAGTTATTTTTCGTTTGATCTTTATCAATGTGCAGTACGGTGGAGGTGAAAAAGAAAGATGATTTACTGTACAGGTCAATGAGAGTTTACTGCTCCTCGGATAACGCCTCAGTGTCAGGTGCTAGGGGCACTGGGTGTTCGCGGGTAGCTTAGGATAGAGCTGGGGTCGCTGCAGCAGGCGGAGCTTCTGTAGAACGCGCAAATATGGAGAGTTGTGACCTATGCATTAACTTCTGAGCAAAGATGCCCTTACACCATCAACAACAGGGTTACTGAATTCTACAGCTCTGACCATGTTTCTTAGACCCTTTGTTGCAGAGTTCTTGCAGGTTTACCAAGGTAAGGCCACATTCCTCAGCTTCCTTGTCATTACCGTCGCCATCTATCTCCTCTTCTTCCTCACTCGCCGATCTTGTCATTTGGTCTGTTGGGGGTTCGAGTGGCACTTGATCTTAATGTGTTCACAATTATCAGATTTTGAATTGTGTGGGCTCTCCCTGTCTTTTGCTGACGTGCGGGTAACTTTTGCGCCATAATTCATCAATTTAGAATTGTTGAATAATCCACGAAGTATTGAGGCTGCGATATAGCGAGGAATGTGACTGGATTCTTAGGAAAAACTGTTTGCTTTGTAAATTTGAAAAACTAAATGTTTTGCTTTCAGAAAAAAAAAGTAGCCGTTGCACCAGGACAAGATCTAAAATATTATGATGTTTTATTTTCAATATCTTTTTCTAGTTTTTACTGTCTAAACAGGACAGACAGATGGACTGGCAGACAGACCTTTTTCGGTTTCCCTTTTCGGGGGCCGCTAAAAATCTAAACTCAGCCTTCTCGTGCATCAAATGTAAACAACTTCTCAGAAGGGTGATTGGACTTCAACAATGTTCTTATACAGAGAACAAGTGAACTGTCGAGACCTACTCAGAAACCTGTTCATTTTATAGACAAGGCTCAAAGCATCTAAAGTGTGTGCACGTCGTTCGATGGAAGCATACTTGTAGTGTTCTAGAGAGATCCATGTTTTTCTTTAGATGGCTTTTCGGAACTTGTGACTTTGTTCTACTTTGAATGTAGCTAAAATATATTTTCACGTTCTAGTTTTCTAAAGATTTGTGTTAGAGATGACTTTTCAATCCTAGCGAAACATGAGTTTCCATAAAGTGAGGTCGCAATATAAAAGAAATTAAAACTATAATGCTAAATACACAAAAACGCTTACTTTAATTTACACGAATAGTTTTTACCCGACATTCAGACTACACTTGAAAGTACGGGTATCAATGACATACACGAGTGCTAGTTCTCAGACTACATGTCACACTTCAGTCATTCATTACCCACCAACATTGGCATTCTATTTCCTTATTACCGATAAAAGAGTTGATAAACTACATCAGTGTTGAGAGATTTAACAAAATGACTGATTAATTTGTTTCCAAACAACTTTACCGTGTGAGCTTTTCTAAAGTCATTTAATTGTTCCGAAGCTTTGTCCTTCAGGTCATCTACACACTTGACTTCTTGTTCCACTTCTTTTTTAACGCATTCTCGTTCGCATGGTTTATAGATTCCTGGACTGGTGCAAGGTTTACCAGGTCCCGAAGACTTCTTCACTGGCTTAGTGTCTGGACCTGCAGCTTTTGGCTCCTTGGCTTCATAGGGTTTATTGGTTTTGGTCGTTTTCAGTGCCATCATAGTTGGTGATAGAGAACATTCTTCCGTCAATGGTTCCAAACGTTTTTTCTCCTCTGCCAAAGCCAAAACAGTTGCAGCAAAAACTCTACCCTTTTTAAAGGTATTAAAACCTAGAAACAAAAGGGAAAAAAAAACATATTTCACTTACAATCGGTGACCCGACATAATAGCGCGGACGAAATAGCGCGGACTAAAATATGATGTGTATAAAAGTAACGGATTATAGTAAGTGAATGTCCTGGGCAGCATTTTTTGTTGAGGTCTTTATCTTCTTCAATATAATTAAATCTATAAGTGTGCCATATTTACAGAGAAAGAGAATAGTACTTTAAAATTGTATCTCATTCTCCTTTTCACCAACATTTAAAATGCATAGCTTGATAAAAATATGATTTTGAAATGTGAGGTCCCTTTTCAAGGACTAGGTATATGAGTTTCAGTTTTGAGTTTTTGGCAAATCGGCACACTTTAGGCCATGTCGTGCCCGTAATCCCTAAAAGGTTACTCTCCCTTCATACCACAAGAGCTAAATTTTATTTAGTTAAGTTATTAAAAACAAGGTCTATGTTGATATTGATGCGTTACACGTGTGTGTTATAATCAGAAATCTTGATTGTCTGAGGCATCTCTCTTTGATCAAACCAGGGCGTCTTTTGCCGCAAGATTGACAAAATTAGGTGTGTCAAAGTTAGTTAAGATGGCGATCACTTATGGACTGTCAGAAATCGAGTACAGGACAATGTACCTCAAACAAACAATTCGGTGGAAGGATGACAACATGCAATTCATCTTCTATTGAGGGCCATTCCCTCCCCATCCACCACAATGTTAATCTGTCACTTCCTCAGAGGAGAATACTGAGAACAAAGATTCTGAAGTACAATGCCGGAGAACGAAGTCAAGCTGCAAAACTTAACAGACGTCTTGCAGCTATATTGCCAAATTACGGAAACAAACCACTGATTGAGTTTCTACGTGGCATTGCATACAATTTAACTTTGTAAAAGTTGTGTGTGTATGTGTGTGTAACTCTGACAAGTAGGCTATACTTTGCGTGTTTTGGAAGTGCACTTTTGGACTATAAATAAATGCTACATTTTGAAATTATTTTCTTAAGCATATTATATTTTGCATAATGTTTGCATTATCAAATTTTAAGATATCTAAAGTGTTTCCTGAAAAATGATTGAAAAAAAAATGCTAACATTAAAAAAAAAATATTGGCTCTATTCATGTTTTACGATACATAAAGTATTTTTTGCAAAATGACAGAAAAAATATTTTTTTCGCGCTATTTTGTCGGCGCTAATTTATCCACGCTAACCCTAACCAAAAACAGATACACACCCACTGGGACAGACACAAGAAATGTTTTAGCGTTTGTTCATGAACAACTTACTGCATTGATAATGTACATTAAAACAAGAATAGCAAACAAGCTACGGGTAATTAGACCAACCATCCAGTCTAAGGGCTAATAAAGATGTACAAAAGAAAAATATAAAAAATAGGTGACAAAGAGAAACTATTATACTTTGACAATACAAAAGACCTACTGTATTTACATCGAAGCTAATGTTACGCTTGATTGTACATTGGACGGTAAATGGGACCAAAATGGAAAAATTGAACAAGTTGGTAACAAGTAGTGTTCTTCTAATTAATAGTCTGACTGGCCAGCACCAAACAAACTTATAAAACATCTGCTTTATATAAGGAAAATGGCTTTGAACCCGACCGATGGACTACAATGTCAAACAACATTTGTTCAAATCTACAGGACATCACGTTTGCACTTGCCAGAAGTCAATTCACAGTCCAAATTGAAAATGTATTAGTAACGTCACAGGAAGAGTTAATTAAGCTCAGCCTCATTAATAGCGATGCCGCGAAAAATAATTTCTCTTCAATGTCAGTTTACACAATTCTAAATTCTTCTTCTACTTTAAGGTGACCAGACGTCCCGATTTAGGTGTGACAGTCCCGATTTGGACCTTATGTCACGCTTTCCATAAAATGTCCGGGCGGACATCCGCTTTCATAAGAAAAGTCAATCAATATCACGCTTTTATTTTTTAATCTTTCTTAACCTTTTGACTAATAATTTAAAGTACCGCCCTGCAGCGTTTTCTTATTTCATGTTCGTTGCTTAGCAGGCTCCTGTGTTCGAGACATGGCCGTATGTTTTTACTTGGCAGCATCCCCTCTGAACTCAGCACGTTCTATTTTGGCATAGTGTTGTTTCGCATGATTTTGATAATTCGGTTAATCCATTCAAGCATACAGTATTTCTTCTCTCGGCTTTCCTTTCTGTTTAATTCGATGACCGGGTAAGAAATGTCGTAGACAAAACGAACATCAAAGTTCATAGTGACCTACAGACAGAAATCCCGTTTAGAAAGAGAGCAAGAAAAATCCACAATCACAGTGAAATCTCCATCACAGTTTTCTGTCGCACATGTGGATTAAACCAAACATCTGAATGCAGATCGTCATTTTCAAATGGAAGCTCCTAGTAAGGCTGCATTCAGGTACTTCAACATTTAGTTGTCACAGTGCAGCCGCTAAAGGTACTTTTGCCTATCATCCCATAATAACAGTTTTCTATCAATGGACTCCACTTTGAAATTACTTAAAAATGTATGACCTAAAATACGCATGTGCAAGAACCAAATGTGAAGCAATTAATGTGTAAAAGTTTGGCCGATGAAGAAAGTCAAGAATCACGTTAGTGAGGCCAAGTTGTTGACAACGTTCACTGATGCTTTGAACCCACAATAAAGTGAAATACAATTCTTTGAGCCACCCTTCGCAGAAATCTTAAAAGAAAAAAAAAGTAAATTCGTTGATTTAGAATATAACACAATTTCAGGCTATGGAAAGACTGGGTGGTTGGCTCTGAAGTCTTCGGTGGAGAGACTATTTAAATTATATCCTACTTTGAAATCATATTTCTTTTCAAAAGAGAGTGTCCCACTATAATCAAAAGCTTCTTTGAAAACCCGTGTTCTGAATGGACCTCATTCACCGAAACGTACGGTCACGTGACAACCATCAACGATTCACTTGTGTGTATAGATTATACTATAGATTAGTACTGGAAAGATGGGGAAGCAATGCGCGTTGCATTTGACTGTAATAATTATGAACATAAAAAAGAATGTGGAGAAAAAAAAAGTTTTTGAACGTTTTCCTGTGAACAATCCAAAGCTATGTAAAGAATGGGTTGTAAAACTGAAACGAAAAAACTTCACTGCAAGTGCACATTCTGTAATATGTTCAGAGCATTTTGAGGAGGACCGTTTTATTTACCAGCCTTTTACAAGTAAGTAGATAGATCTATAATCATATAATAATCTATAGCATCTAGGTCTAATCTATATTTATATTCTACATCTAGAAGTATTATATACTAATAGTAGTAATACGATGATATTTAAGTCTTTGACTAGTAGGGCTAGACTCAGGGCCGGATTAAGAACTCTTGGTGCCCTAGGCACAAAGTTCCACAAACCCACACGGGTGCCCCCTCTACCCAAGCCCGATCCTCCTCCTCCACTGACCGCTGGTAGGCCTATGTTCAATATTATCATTATTATGCAAAATACTAACAAAGAAAAACAGTTGTTAATACAAATGTTTGTGTAATAATTAATTATGTAATTTGTATTACATTACTATCACTCATATTAAACCACAAAAAGGTATTTCAGTATTAAAGTTATTAGTTAATTAATTTTGTAATAATAATAGACAAAAATACTGAAACTTTTTTAATAGATAAGAAGATGATTAAGATCATAAGAAAGTCGAAGAAAGGACACATTTACATTTTGAAGTTCTTTTTTCTAGATTTACGTCTGGCAAAGTTTTTGAGTACATCATCAAAGTTAATTTTGCGCAACAAGTCTGCCTCAATCATCAGCAGAGATAAGGAATCAAGCCTTTCTTGTTTCATTGTCGATCTATTTGGATTTTAGATAGTGATTGGTTTATTTTATCTTCTTCATCTTTTTCATCATCTTCAGCAGACTGAAGTGTGTCACAACAAATTTCATTTTCAAGCACTAATGCTGTGTCAGGATTTGCAGAACGGCCTGAAGTAGACTTATCAAGGGGGTTGATGGTGTCAGTAAAATCCTGATTAACCTTAACTGAAACTAAATAATCCGTTATTTTTTGGCTCTTAGCTTTCACAACAGAAACAGTATGTTCTTTTTGTTTACCTAGTTTTCTCTTTTGAGCACCACTTAACTGAACACGTTTCATCTTGAGTTTAATTAAATTAAGAATATATTAATATATAAATTCTAATTTAAATTATTTTCGACAAATTAGCACTACTAACAATTGTTTTCACTAGTATAGCAGACTAAAAACGGAAGCAATGAACGTAAATAGCCGCGCAGAGGCAAGAAGGAAGTGTCTCATTGTAGCCTATGTAACACCAATGAGTGCGGCGCCACTTCGCGGCCACTAACGAACGGGGAGTAAGCCTTCCATTAAGCCAATGGAAGACAACCTATATTTCTTTTTAGAAAATTAGTTTCGTTCGTAACTTAATCGACCGATTTTTTTCGAGGACTTGTGGTGCCCCCAAAGCGCTTGTTGCCCTAGGCACGTGCCTTGTTTGCCTAATGGTTAATCCAGACCTGGCTAGACTAGATGAGTAGATCTAGATAAGAATCTAGATCTATATAAGTCTAGCTCAGAATCTAGATCTAGATACTACTTCTAGATATAAATAGTTTAAAATATTAATTAGATCTAGTAATCTAGATCTACTCAAATCTACTGTATAATCTGAATCTGTAGACCTATTCTAGAGTCTATATCTATACATTCTATTAAATTTACAATCAGAATTAGATCTAGATTTTTAAATCTGATTATTATTCAAAGTTTATAAATAAAATTTAAAGAGCATGTAAATAATAAAACAACTAGTCTAGATTATAATATTTCTAGATTAGACTAGTGTCATTAGTGACTAGACTAGAAATTAGTAGAAATAGATCTACAAGTAGCTTAGATAGCTGCTAGATGCTCAATCTAGATACTATATAGAATAAGATTTGCTAAATTCTGGTCTATTTACAATCTAGTAGTATATTCAATATCAACTTAGATTCCTACAAGTAGGAGAAAAAATTTCCTATTCATGTGAATTATTAGGTTTATATGGCTTATTTTCAGATGGTATATAGATCCATAGGTCTAGTAACTTTTATATAGAATATTTTGAAAAAAAAAATTTGTTTTAAAACTAATATACATTACATATTCCATTTAGATCGCAGACTTCTAAAGCCTGGTGCTGTGCCGACCAAGTTTTCTTTTTCCAAAAGTACACCAAGCCGAAAAAAGACCAAATATAAATTTAGGTAAATGTTTTGAAATATCTAAGTAATTATGTTTTACATTTTTTTTATCTTAATAGTAAATTTTTTTTTGATGATCATGTTTGACTGTACACTTAATTAT
Organism: Biomphalaria pfeifferi; assembly: GCA_030265305.1. Taxonomy (NCBI): domain Eukaryota; kingdom Metazoa; phylum Mollusca; class Gastropoda; family Planorbidae; genus Biomphalaria; species Biomphalaria pfeifferi. The sequence goes on from JASAOG010000138.1 coordinate 251,461, forward strand.
ATTTTGTTTCCTTTTAGACAACCTCTTTTACCCCAAGATACTACCATTGAGGAGAAGACTAGAGATGTCACTGTGCAAACTGATGAAGACTTTATTACAGATCTTCTAAAGAGGGTAAATACTTTGAAACCAGGCAATGCTAGCCTTCTGGAAGAAGTTGCTCAGTTGAAATTGTGTTATGACTCTTTGAAACTAAAAGGAGATAAAGCCTTTAAAAGTTACACTGGCTTCACATGCATACAGTTTAATACTATATTTAACTTTTTTTGGTAGCTGTTTAGAAGACAAATTATTGTTAGATTCTCAAAATCAGCTACTGGTCACAATGATCAAGCTTAGACATGGCTTGACGAACAATGTACTTTCTTATTTAATAAATGTGAGTCAACTATTTCTAGATGTATTCAGGTATTGTGTGCGAAGTGTCAACATATGGCCTAGTACTGAACAGGTCCAGGCTTTCATGCCTTCTACTTTTGTTAACCATTTCCCAGCATGTCGTGTTATTATAGATACTTGTGAGTATTTTATACAGTAAAAATCCCAAGCAACAGCAAAGCAGCTTTAGTACATATAAAAATCACAATACTGTGAAGGCACTAATTGGCATTACACCTAGTGGGGGGATTTCATTTATCTCTGATCTATATAATGGCTCTATATCAGACAAAGAAGTCACTTTAAGAAGTGGACTGATAGAGAAGTTGGAGCCTGTGTCCTGGCAGACAGAGGATTCACTGTTTTAAAAGATAATTTTGAAGCCAAAAGTATAACGCTCTTGACTCCCCACTTTTAAAAAAAATAAATCTCAATTTGAGGTTACAGAAAGAGGAGAAAACAAGAAGGTTTCTTGTCACAGATGTCATGTAGAAAGAGCTATAAGCAGAATCAAAAATTTTAAAATATTGGCTGTGGAAATCCCATATGCTCTATTACTTATCATTGATGAGATTCACTATGTTATTTGCTTTCTGGTTAACTTTCTAGACCCTTTAATAATAATAAATATAGCTTAATCAAATCTTCTTCTATTCAGCTTTATTGATGCAGTGCCCAAGAATTGAAAATAATATTACTTTGCCTTATAAATATAATGTTTACTCATGACTTGATTTTGCATTTTTATGACTAATAAATTTTAGCAACATTTAAATTTAAAATTGATGTGTATATAATTTATTAATATAAATTTTTTATTATGTACTTCTACAGATCAGTGCCCAAAAATATTAAATATTACTTCCTTATTAATATAGTTTTCCCCTTACAATGTTGTTACTTTGGTTTATTATGAGTTATCAATGTTTTATCTGGCAACTTGAAATTTAAAATTGGTGTGCATATTTTATTAATATAAGCTTGTTTATTTCATGTTCAAAATTTGTATATATGTATATATTTTTAGTAATAATATCAGCTTCTTTGTGTACAATATACTTTTTCATATCATTCAATAAAAAAATACACTTGTAGAGAAACAAAGACTTTATTTTGCTATAACAATGTATCATATCTATTTAAATAAATCGCAAAAATCACAAAGCTAAAAAAAAAAAATATAGATGCATGTATTTTGGTACAATAATAGTTGAGGGTAGATTTAAGAAAGTAACTTTAAACCAAACTGACTACTGATTCAATGAACTGAACAAGGCATCAAACATCTAGACATTCATAAAACAATAAATGAGAAAAGGCATTTAAACAAAATGCTCGAGACAATGGTGTCAAAAAGTCACAAAGCTAAAAAAAAAATTAATACTATATACAGTATTATAATAATAGTTGGGAGGGTTTAAGATGATGATTATTAACCAAGTTGGCTCCTGTTTCAATTAATTGAACAAGGCATAAAACATCTAGATATCCTTTGAAACAAGCTCTGGAAGATAAATATTGAAAGTAAAATTTAGATAACAGAGACAAGGCATTTTTACAAAATGCTTGATCAATATGAATGACTTCTAGAAAAAGAGGCTGTTTGAAATCGTAAAACAAAGCAAATAAACAAGTATCTAAACTTGTACAGAACAGTTGCATCTGTATCTGGGTGTAATAACAATGGGTTGTTTTAAGCACAAAGTTGCCTTTGTCTTTAGAAAATTCAAGACAAAAATCTTTCCTTTTATCAGATAACTGAATAAGACTTTGTCTGGAAGGATTGTATATACATTTGATCTCTACAATCATTGGATTGTCAGGATGGTAAAGCAGCCCATCAGAAGCTCCAATAAAAGGAAAGAGTGGGTGAACAACTAGTCCAGTGTTGCGAATATATGTTTGGAGAATTTATTTCTCAAAATATTTTTGACCATGGGTTCCCTTAGTTTACCCAATCTCACAGGCAAAACAGCACTAAAATCTTTTCTACTATTTGCCAGTAAAGAAGCAGTGAAATCCACAAAACTATCCTGCTTCTTTAGAATTGTATGGACATTTGATGCTGTTAAGTCAATAAATTCTCTGCGCCACTGCTCACAATTTTGCAGCATTGTCTCTCTCTCTAAATACACAAGTTCGTCTAGATTTTTTCTCACTTTTTCGTGATAAAAAACAATTTGAAAAAGAGGAAGTTCAACTGGTAGGTCTTTGCCAATGTCTGATAAGACAAAAGCTGGCAAAGTTATAGTTCTGTCATAGAAAATAATGTCAGAGGTTAATTTTTTAGGATCGGCTTGCAGAACTGAAAATATAGGAGTGTTCTGAGGTAAGGCAGCCAAAGCAGACATTGAAACACTGGTATCAAAATTTGTTAGACCAGTCTTATCACATCTAAAACTATCCTTTGTTTTCTGAGGCGAAATTGCTTTAGGTGCAGGTTGATGCCATTTCTGAATTTTGTCTGTTGGTGCTGCATACATTTCTTTTCTGCTATAGTCTTCTAGAGCAGACAGAAGACCAAAAAGATGTTTACAACAGGCGAGCTTGCAACCCCCTGCACACTGACACTCTCCTTCAATGACCTGAAAGAATAAATATATTTTTTAAAAAATTAATAATTACATATATATAAATGCATTAGATGTTCTAAAATTAATAGGTGTGCATAGACTAATTTTATAAAACCCCCATTCACAGGTTGTAGATTATGTCCACTTCGCATACCTCTTGCACTGCCTCTGAATATATGATTTCTAATTTAAATTAAATCTATAATGTAGATAAAATGTAGTAGACATCTAGATTTATCAGTTTTGAATTATATTGAATCCTACAATGTTCATGGCTTAAATTGTGTTAATAACATTATAAATCTTGTCACTCTATTCTAGGTGATAAGTAAATGATATATATATATATCTTGATTTCTAGAACTAGCCCTATTCCAGATCTAATCTCTAGAATCACTCTAGACAAGTGTTTATCAAAATGTGTTCCGCAGAACCTTACGATTGAATAAGTGTTCCATGAACTACTGGAATAATTAATTAGTAGGCTACCATGTGAATAAATCTCTTTAAAAAATAAGAAAAGTTTTCCGCTAAATACTCATAGTGTGCGAAGTGTTCCGATAAGGAAAAGGTTTGGGAAACACTGCTCTAGACAGTCTAGACTAGGACTATAAGTATAGGTCTATATATAAAATATATATATCTAGATCTAGTAAAGAAGGTCTTGACTACAATAAAAAGAATTACATAGCATAGGCCTATAATTCTATATCTCAAGTCAAAGTAATCTAGATCCAGGTAGATCTAGAGACTATATTACTTGCTAAATTTATCATTTTTATTATTTTATTATTTATCTTATCTTATATAATACAGACGTTACTTCAAAAAAGAAGATGATTACGTCCTACGCGTCATGCATAATAACCAATGACTTAAATTCTGCCAAGTCACTGGTTTTTCTGGCTAGCTCAGGCAACCCATTCCATGCTCTAATAGCACTAGGGAAGAAGGAGTATTTGTACAAATTTGTCCTAGCATATGGGACGAGGTATGTGCCTTTATTTTTGTGTCTTTCAGAGTATTTTATTAAATTTTGTATTTGAAGATTATGGTTCAGTGTTTTATGTATAATTGCTACTTTACTTTTGAGTCTTCTGTCCTGAAGGCTTTCTAAATTTAGTGATTTTACTAATGGTGTTACTCTAGTCAAATGTGAATATTCATTTGTTATGAATCTCACTGCTCTATTTTGTGTTTGTTCTAGTTTCTTTATGTTTTCTTGAGTTGAGGGGTCCAAACGGTGGATTCATATTTTATTATTGGCGTAACCAAGGTTAAATAACATTTTAGTTTTATGTTCTTATTTGATTTATAGAAATTTCTTTTAAGAAACCCTAATGCTTTGTTGGATTTTTTTATTTATAATGTATTACATAATTAATAAATTAGTAGATCTATAATCATTAATTTTCAACATTTCTAGTCATAATACTAATACTCAGTAATAATATAGTGCCTGGTAATCTAGTAGGCCTAACTAATACTAATACGTTAAATAAGTCAATAAGTACTAGATGTCTAGATCTAGTCTTTAAGTAAGTAGATAGACTAATCTAGATCATAAATCTATACTCTATATAGTTCGATAGTCATAGATTCTAATTTAAAAGTAGCTTACCTTTCCATTGTAGCTAATCACTCCAGTAACATTGTACGCAGAACGTTTCTTCATCTCGGCTTTGACTCTAGAGTCTAGTGACAACGTGTTTCTTCATCAGAATTAAATCTAATATCTGTCACAAAATGTTGACAATGTTTGTCCTTTGATAATTACGTGTCTGTAATCATTTTCACATGCATGTGCTGCATTTATAACATCGCAATATTCTAACAAGTTAACAAAAGTAAAATTTACGAGCAAGAGTGGTTTTCTACCAATAAATTCCATGTTGGTGTCTAGATAAAGCTGATGATTGTCACGTGACTTGAGGGGTGTTTGTTTACGATTGGTGAATGAGGTCCAATGTGGCTGCATTTTGTATACAACATCGCAGCCATATTTCATGCAGCTGTTCTGTTTATTGAGGGACAGAATGTCAGTGCTCTTGAAGTATCTTCTTCCATTGACGAATTGGTTCAGAAATGCACGAAAAGAAAACTTGAAAAGGTTCCTCTCCAAAGGAGTACGCATGCGACCTTCTGTTTGTAAGTCGCGAGTCTGTTAGAAAAAGTGATGTAGCCCAATAGCAGAGAAAAAAAAGGAAAACATTTTGACGAAAATTGTGCAGAGTATCTCAGAGAGAGAAGCAGCTGATTTGACAAATTAATGCTATTAGATGGATCGCACAGAAAGATAATCTATCTTAGAAAACCTTTCAGAAAGCCTGTAGTTACTTAAATTACTATGTGCGCATTGTGATGTACTCACGTCTACGTTGTCTAAAAAAAATCTAAGTCTGTTCTATTTAAACCCCATAATCAACATGTGTCACGCTTTCGCTCCCCAAATATCTGGTCACCTTCAACATATATTTGCTAAACAGGGTTTTCAAGCCTTTTAATTATGAAGTCTAAATATAGAAGTAGAGTTGACATAAACTATGACATTCGTTTGAATCTTGCATAAGACTGTCACGAGAATTTCTAATCTGGTGAAACAGAAACGAGATCAACTTTAACACAAACGTTGTCTTGTTTGCTACATCAATATGTCATGTTGTTACTATCTTGGACAATAAATTACATTCTACTGCAAATACTGATTATATTCTTAAAGATAACCTTCACCCATTAAACCACTATTACATAAGATCTGAACGAAGTGGTCTTCTCCTTTCTATTAGAACTAAAACAGAAAGATTTAAAAACTCCTTCATCCCACTGTCGGTCAGAGTGTTACAAGATCATCTGTCATCATCGAGAAGTTCATAGAATATTTTAAGTTTTAATCTCACTGCCTGGTATGGCAATCCGAACATTAAAAATAAAATAAACTTCACAGAATCCTACATGCTGACGGTAAGGTCATTGGCAAAAAAACAAAACCCATTTGGGCAGCTCTTTGAGAAAAACATTCATAAGAAAGCCAAAAAGATTTTAGAAATAAAAATAGAAAAATCTCCATTTGAGTTTGGGTCAGGATTTTGTAATTTTACCATCACAAAAAGAGATACAAGACAACGATAGCAAAGACAAAAACAAAAAACTCTTTTGTTCCCCTGGCAATCAAATAATTAAATACAATTCAATTATCTGATATAAACAATTCACATGTAGTATGATGTAGATCTAAATTGAGTTATGCATATGTATGCCTACTTTCGTGCGCTAGATCTATATGTAGGTCTACTTCTAGAAGGGAATTATTTCTTTAGCTCAGAATATATTGAAAGTTTCTAGATCATCTGACACTAGATTCTAAGAATGTAGATTTTACGGTGATCACCTTTATAGGCTACATTTAGATCTATATCTATGCCTACTACTATAATCTAGGCTACTAGATCTATATGTAAACGGTGGACACTAGATCTAGATCTAAATATATAGATACATCATACAGACTCTAGATTTACCCTCTATCTAGAGAATTAATATTATTATATCTAATAGATCTAGATTATGACAATTATGTTGCCTAAGGAATTTAACAACGAAGATGTATCTCTTATACAATACAGATCTTCATATAGATTTACGTTGCTAAAAATCTACAAACATTTACCTTTGGAAAGAAATCGAATAAAATACATGGTTTAAACAATGATAAAGGGCAACAAGTACGTTAAGTGAACTGCAGAGAGATGCTTCAAGCTGAACGCACCAAAACACTGTTACGTCATTATTCTGCGACATTGTTCAATAAAGAAGTAGTGTTTCAAACGCGCAGTTAAAGCCACAAGCCTTGATCTATAGCAGTGGTCTTCAACGGGGGCGCTATCGGGCACTCTCAAGGTACCAAACCAGATGCTCATTTACCATTTTTTCAGCCATCTTTCCCACACAAGATGTAAGTGAGATGGGCCTGTAGCCCTCAGCAGTGGAAGCATCTTTTCCCTTTTTTGGTATAGGAATAATGGTGGCACGTTTCCAGGCCCTGGGCAGATGACCATCAGCCCAGGTTCTATTTACGAATGCCAAGAGCACGGCCCTTCCTTTCCCCCCTACATGCTTAAGCATTTCGGGGGTGATACCATCCGGCCCGGGAGCCTTTTTAAGCTGGCATTTCCTTATGGCAGCATTAAGCTCGCCTATCGAGAAGGGGGAGTTCATCGTTCCCTCAGCACTTTCGGTCTGTGGTTCCGTTCGGTCTTTTTTTTTCATCAGCTTTGCGAGCTTTATAAATGGCTTTGGACATTGGGGACTTCTTGGCAGCCTTGTTGATCTTAGCAAAATATTTGTTCAACAAGGTGGCAATTTTCTTCTTTGATGAAATGGTTATCCCACTGGGTGAAGATAATGGGATTGCTGTTTTCGTACGGCCAGCATTTTCGAGATTTCTCACAAGACTCCAAGCCTTAGAGCTATCCCTTAGGTTTAACCTTGCACAGGTGTTGGTCCAACGTTCTCGTTTTTCCCTGTTCACAGACGTTTTGACTAGTAGGCTGAGTCTGTTGTATTTCTGCCTGAGTGTTGGATTGTTTGGGTTCTTTTGGACCTTTTTGCATGCCCTTCTCCGAGCCATAACAAGTTTGTTGATTTCAGCCGTCCAAAAATTTTGAATTTTTTACAAGGGTAAGTTCGAGGAATAAACTTTTTAGCCATGCCCAGGATAGCTGTTGTTATTTGACGGTACACAAGGTCGACAGAGCTAGACTCTACATGGATTTTTTCAAGGGCATTGTCGACAGCTGTCTCGTATCCTTTCCTATTAGCCTTACTTTAGCACCACTTTCGTGGTTCTTTAGTGGTCTTGGTGTTCAGTGGCAGTCAGTAATATTGGAAGGTGGTCACTACCAATATCGCCTAGTACTTGATAAGTTATGACAGATTCCAAGTTAAAAGAGACTAAAGAAAGATCTGGTCGTGATAGTGAACCATTGCTAGCATGCAGAAGAGTAGGAGGAGAGTGTTTATTTTGCAAAAGAAAAAGGTTAGTAGAATTGCACAGGTCATGAACTTTTTTACCAGACTGATCAGTGTCATCATAGCCCCAGGAAGGTGAATGGGCATTTAGATCTCCAGCTATGATAGTGTCCACAGTTATTGTCTTTCTGACATCTAAAGACAGTTCTTGTTTTGGTGGATTATAAACATTGATGCACTTGAAGCGTCTAATTTTTTTCCAAATTTCTAATACCAAAGTGCTGCCCTCCCCTGACTCAAGTCTGTGGACACTTTCTTGGCGACCAGACCATTAGCCACCAATGTAACCAGGCCTCGGCAATCCCCACAGGAGCAGCGGAAAACAGAGTACCTGGGTATTGTACTGTTCTTCTTTTTTCACCTATCAGACATTCTTGTAGTAAGGCAACATCCACACACTCTTTGTGGAGCAGGTTAGTTATTTCAAGTGTCTTTGGAATAAGTCCTCGGACGTTACATTGAAGGACTTTGAAAGTTTTAGCATCAGATTTGGAAATTTGGGTATCATGTTGCTTTATCTGTCCACCTAAATTAGTGTGGGGGATACTTACTGTCCCAGTATGAAGTGTTGGGTTAATTTTTCCTGAGACTTTTATTTTTTTAATTGTAGTGTTTGTTTGGGGGGAAAAGGATGTTATCAGGGTTTGTGTGTTGGGAAGAACGGTAGCTCTTTTTTCACAACGTGGTCCGTTCTCCCTATGTACCAACGTTGCGAGGCGATTAGTAGCACATTTTTCGATGCCAGGCTTAATGCCCTTTACCTGGCCAGCGGAGCCTGTTAGGGTCTGCTCAGACCCGCTTTTTTTTGTAATTTTACTCGACATTGGTATGGGTTCCTCCAGGGGAAGGAGATTTGGGTTGCCCCTTAGATCGAGCAGTGAAAAACAGTCCAGACATGAACATTGAACTATGAATCGATCGAAAGATCAGTTGATTCAACCACTCGCTCGTATGGGCAGGGTTTAATCCACGAATGTGGAGTGAGGCAGGAGACCTTTTTTTTTTAAAGCCACCAGTTTAGGGCCCGCAAATTTTGATGGCTTGACCCTTCACTAGTCTCCAGGGCGGCGACTGATCAGTTCAGCCTTAGCTAAAGCCCCGACAGACACAAATCCCTACACCAGACGAGCGTGCAGGGGTTATGTCGATCAGGGCTTAGCATTACCCAGACCTCACCAGCAGAACTCTGCACCACGAGAGCATGAGAGCCTGCTAGAAAAGTTGGGGCTCCCGCAACGTTAGCCTTTTTCAAACCACCCTGAGAGCAAAGGGTGGATTTACTCCAGTTAACAGGGGACACCACGAGGAGGTCGGCGGGCACTGACCCCAAATGAATTACTACCTAAGGACACCGATATCTATGCAATATTCACATAACAATGCTCTATGAAGATATTACTATTCGCTTCTAAAATAATAAAAAAAAATATATATAAATGACAATTATTAAACATCTGTTACTGATGTTCAAATTGAATTGCAGGAAAAAATAGATTTACAAAATTATGTCTTCAGTAAAAAAGAATGTGAACATAGGAGACACACAGTGGCGTTGCTAGGGTGGGGGAGGGAAGGGGGCAGAATTTGAAATTCCCCCGTGCCCCCACTTGAGGGTGGGGCGCCCCAAATGAATGTTTTTTAATGAATTAAATTAAATATTACGCAAAATGCAGGGGCCCCCAGAGACGTCAAGCCCCCTTGGCCCCCAAACGATAGAAAATTCCAAGCTACGCCTCTGGAGGCACAACAGAGATGTGGCTGCATTTAAATGTTTCAGTAAAATTCCAAAGCTAAGATTGAAAATGGAATTATGTTTTAGCTTTTCGATCGACATACATGGCTAACCTAGATTTAGTGCATAACAAACTTAATGAATAAGCAAAGAAATAGACTGGATGTAGCGACTAAAAGAGACATTCGTCTTGCTTTTGCTAATTTAAAGCTTGAAATTTCTAATATTGCCAGACTGCAGGAGGCAAAATGTTCCCATTAGCTTAATTTCTTTTTGTAGTGAATTCAGCAATAATAAAGTAAATATTAAAAATTAAAACTAAATTTACAATTAAACCTCAAAACAGTAGGCCCTAATATTTAAAAATTGTAAAGGGGACTATTCCTAGGATTTAAAAGAAAGTTATGACAATAAGATTAATTTTTGTGTGTAATCACTGCAAATTATTTAACATAATTTTTGTATAATGATAATGTTGGCTGTTTATGCCTTCAATTCCGAAGATTACGGCTGAGTGAAGTGTTTCACATAACTACGCAAACACAAATTTTGTGCAGGCATAGCCGTTGTATGCTGGCGTTCTATTTTAGTTCTTTCCGTCTTTTGTGCTGTCCTCAATAATTGGCTTTTCTTGGAGTCTTAAATGTTTGTTCCGTAGATTTTGTGAGAGCTTTTAAAATGTCTCTCTCAGAGGCCACCTGCTGCCAGAGAATGCTGCCAGGTAGTCTATGCCAGTAAGGGCGAAATGGCGATGAATGGATCTTTATAACGCTTACGGGGGGCACCTCTGTAACTCCGTCCTCCTCTAAGCTCGCCAAAGAAGATCGCCTTTGGCATGCGGTCGTCTCCCGTGCGAGATAAGTGTTATAAACAGCACAAAATTAATAAATAGATGACATTTTGTTCAAATTTGCCTTCTAACGCTTCTTTATAAGTGTTTCTCTTAGAGGGGGGCGCTGGCCGATTTTTTAAAAGAAAAAATACGAAAAGGGGGCGGTAGGCCAAAAATGGTTGTAGACCATTGATCTATAGCTTATATTGATATGGAATCTGTGTGAGCCCCATAGGTGCACAAGATAAACACGATTTTCATATATTTTTTTTAAAATTGTGTTTGGAAAAAACATTTGTAATAAACAAACATTATCACATAATTACTTTTTAAAGACCTTCATTCAACTCGTACCTTCTTGAAAACTTCTGGAGAAAACCTGGACACAGATCTCGAAAACGGCGCTAACAATTTTTTAAAGAAATTTTACAGATGATATTTATCGTTGTGAAAGGAATAACAAGCTTCTTAGTCATACTGGGAAAACTCTAATTCAACCAATTATGATTTTTCAAACATAGAGTTGAAGCTAGGTGCTGAAACAAATGATACATACATATATTAAACATAAATGAATAACAGCACCAGGGACCAAGTTTTTATGTAATTAGTTTACTACACTTAAAGAAACAATTAAAAAAGCAGTTTTTGGATTACGGGTGATTTTAACCTACCTAATATAAATTGGAAAACACTAACCATACATAAACACCAAAACCTTAAGGACATAAATGAGCTTTTCATAACTTTACACAATCTAAGTTTAAATCAAATCATTAAAAAGCCAACTAGATTAAACAACACATTAGATCTCTTCTTAACCAACGGACCTGGATTAGTAGTTGATTATGATGTTATCCCTGGTCTATCAGACCATGAGATCATAAAAATACACAGTCAGATAAAAGCAGTAGCCAATATAAAACCCAAAATAAAATCTTACTCTGGAACAAATTCAACCTAACACAACTACACCAAGCTGGATTAAACTTCCAATAAACATTCTTATCAGAAAAAGAAATTAACCAACCAGTCGTTGACCTCTGGAATTTTATAAAAAAAACTATCTTAAAAACGTTTTAGAAAATCATAAACCAACTAAATACACATCAAACAAAATAAATAAATGCTGGTTTAATAATAAATTAAAGAAGCTTTGTAAACAAAAAGAAAACCTATATAGAAAACTTAAAGAAACTAAGACTGAAAGAGTTTATAAAAAGTACATAAAAATTAAATACCTAACCCAAAAGTAAGCAGACAGCTGCAGAGTGAGTACATAAACAATGTAATATCTAAAGATAACAACAAAAACCAATGGTCATACATTAAGTCTAAGAAAATGGAAACAACAGGCATAGCGCCATTAAAAGGAGAAGACAACTTAACACATAATTGTGAGCTTGCGTTCCCAGAGCTATTTTTATATGTAATTTTATTTTTTTACTTTTTTAAGTCAGAGCTATTTTATGTATTCTATTTTTTATAGGCTAGGTCAGGATTAATATTTGTACTTCCGCTTTTTGTTATATGGGTTAGGGCGGGTAGTATAAATAGTTAAATCCATGCTACTTCCTGTACAGTTGACCAGCGGTCAGTAAAGTATATCACTGTCTGTGTGACAGTTGATAATCTTTGTGATCTAGCGTATGATAATTTAATCATTGCTATATTTCTGTACCTGTAAGTTTAAAACTATTTTATATTTTCTTGTACTAGATCTATGTCACACTATGTGTAAATATGCTAGATATATCTTAATTTAGTTTTTTTGAATATTTTTCAAAAGAGTTAATAGTTGTTCCCAACATGCTGTAATGAAAATGGCGGCGCCCAGCTTAGCCTGATATGAATATGTTTTTCATGCTCTAGATCTAGTAGAATATATGTTTTGTATTTATAGTTTTGGATTTATGTATTGCAGGCTATTATTAGTGCTGAATATAGTTGCTGAAATACATGCTGCTGTGTTATTGTTGCTTTAAGCTGCTGAAATACCTGCTGCTGTATCTAATATTGCTGCTTTAACTTAAGCTGCTGTTTTAACCGCTATTATTATTGCTGCTGTAGATCTAGGGAATCTAGTGTAACTTAGTATTATTTTGTTTCTGTAGTGTTGCCTTAGTCGGCTTAGTCTGTTCTTAGTGAATTATCATACTAATAGTAAAGTACTACTAACTAAAACGAAGGCCTAAGGTGTTCTTGTTTTAGTTATGGGTTGGTTGTAGTAGTAGAATATTGTAGATCTAGACTAGTTTATTGTAGTGTCACACACTTAGTGTGTTTGTGTAGATGTAGGTCTAGTGTAGTAGTTGTAGTGATTTAGTTAGATAGTTGGTTTTATCAATTTGTGTTAGTTGGTTTGGTTAGTTTGTTGGTGTTTGTAGTGGCGTAGATTTAGAGGTTTTAGTTAGTTGCTGGGTTCAGTTGTAGTGGTTAGTGTATATATTATATTTTATTATTGATTTAATTTTTTTGTAAGTAAAGTTTCATTTTGTCCTATTTAATTTCAATTAAAGTTTCGTTGGTGCTTTCATTTAGTTTAGGTTATTATGTCTGGTTACTTAGGTGACTCTAGCCCCTTGGTCGTAGACTGAGGTGTCACAGATGAAACCCACCCAGTAGCGCTAACATTATTATTATAATATTAGATAGCGCTACTTTCATGCTTATAGCATGCTCAGAGCGCTTTTGGTCCAATCTCATTTGTGTGTGTGGGGGGGGGGGGTATCTAGGAGTTATTTTTCCGTGCTGCCTTTAGGCGCTCAGTAAACAAAACTCTGCCAGAGTCGGGTGTCGAACCTCGAGCCCCCTTCTAGGTAGCCAAGCCAAGCACACTTAGCCTCTCGACCACGCTTCCCACTGACATCTGCATACTGTATAGAAATATAATTTTGAGCAGAGAAAAGGTCTCACTCAGCGCCTCCTGACCTGCTCACATAATGATAATGAAACTAGAGCTAACATCCTAGACAAATGCTTTGCATCAGTATTTTCAGCCCCAGAGACAAAGACATATTACTTAATTTGAACCAAGTAGACAACATAGGAGATATAGAAGTACAAGAAAAGGGAATCCAAAAACTATTAGCAAACATCAAACCAAATAAAGCATCTGGACCTGATGGTATTCCAGCTAAATTACTCAAAGAACTAAGCAATGAGCTAGCACCAGTGTTCAAAATACTTTTTCAGGCATCTTTTAACCAGGGCAGAGTACCAAGGGACTGGAAAGAAGCTAATGTCACCCCTCTATTCTATTTAAATAAGGAGAAACATCAGACCCTGGAAACTACAGACCAGTATCACTTACTAGCATCACATGTAAAATCCTAGAACACATAATATGCTGCAACATCATAAACCACTTAGACAAACATAATGTCCTTACTCCATAATATAGATCATATGAAACATAACCAATTGATGATTTTTCAAAAGGTTTAGATAACAGTGAGCAAATAGATGCTATCTTACTAGATTTTTTCGAAAGCTTTTGACAAAGTTTACCACCATAGTTTGCTTAAAGAATTAAAATATTTTGGCATTGATGGTCCATTGAATCAGTGGATTAAAGATTTTCTGATAGGGAGAGAACAAAGTGTAATAACAAATGGCTCTAAATAAACACCAATAACAGTAAACTCAGGCGTACCGCAAGGAACAGTCTTAGGTCCACTACTATTTTTAATTTACATAAACAATTTACCGAATCGCATTAGTTCAGGAACAAAAGTCAGATTATTCGCAGACGATTGCATTATATATAGAACAATAAAAACAACACAAGATACAGAAATTTTACAAAGAGAATTAGATGAATTACAAAATGGGAATCAAATTGGAGCATGTCTTTCCACCCAGACAAATGTTAGTTATTAAGAGTAACAAAAAAAAAAAACTAAAACAAATTAATTCCACTTATCTTATTCACGATAAACCAGTAACACAGACTAAAAAAGCAAAATACCTAGGTGTTATAATAAATGAAAAACTGTCATGGAATCCCCATATTGATGAAGCTATCAAAAAATCAAACAAAGCATTAGGGTTTTTTAAAAGAAATTTCTATAAATCAAATAAAAACATAAAACTAAAATGTTAGTTATCCTTAGTTAGGCCAATAATAGAATATGCATCCTCTGTTTGGGACCCCTCAACTCAAGAAAACATTAAGAAACTGGAACAGACACAAAATAGAGCAGTGAGATTCATAGCAAACGAATATTCACATTTGACTAGAGTAACACCTTTAGTAAAATCACTAAATTTAGAAAGCCTTTAGGACAGAAGACTCAAAAGAAAGTAGCAATTATACATAAAACACCTGAACCATAATCTTCAAATACAAAATTTAATAAAATACTCTGAAACACACAAAGATAAAGGCACATTCCTCATCCCATATGCCAGGACAAATTTGTACAAATACTCCTTCTTCCCTAGTGCTATTAGAGCATGGAATGGGTTGCCTGAACTAGCCAGGAAAACCAATGACTTGGCAGAATTTAAGTCATTGGTTAATATGCATGACTAAATGCATGACGTAATCATCTTCTTTTTTGAAGTAACGTCTGTATTATATAAGATAAGATTCATTGGATATAGGACCTAATACTTACACTACTGCATGGGATATAGGACCTAATACTTACACCACTTCATGGGTATAGGACCTATCACTTACACTACTTCATGGGATATAGGACCTAATACTTACACTACTTCATGGGATATATAACCTAATACTTACACTACTTTATGGAATGTTGAAAGTTAATTCGAAACCAACTTCTGAAAATTTCACTGCATTGATGAGACCTGTTCAAAGTTTCAGATATCATGGAGAATGTAGTAGGAGTAACCACTGATACCGCCAGAAGTATGGCTTGATACCATTTTGAGTTTGTTAAAGAAAATCAAGAGATTTTTTTTAGTTCAAACCTCCCGCAACAGATGGTTTTGACGATAAAAGTTTCCTTTTCGATATAAAATCTAAAGCAAACCACAGTCACTTAATTTTATGAGCATAGCCAAGAGGAGTCACACATTTTTACCAGTCGCTGGGCTTCATTAATAAAGTGCAGTGAATAGCAGATTTGGTATTGAAAAAAAAATTAATAGCAGAATAATTCAATGTAGAGACATCAGAATATGCTGCCGAAACTGTAAATAACTTTACTAATGAATCGCTTCTTGTCTAAAAGAAAAACGATGCACAAGCTGGCGATGAACGCTTATCGTGCACAGTGCTGATATTCTTCTTCACGTTCCGCATCGTTTTTCTTTTAGGATGAAGACAAAACAGGTTGAATTGAGCATTATTATTGCTTGAAAAGCGAGACGTTAATGAAGAAACTAACCAATCAAAATACTGAATGTAAAGCCGTGTTCTGTAAAAACTCCCAAAATTCAAACATGTGGTTTTAGCTCGGTGTGTCTGTCGATTGCTTATTGTCAACAGCACCAACTCAATACCGATTTTATCTGACAGCAGTCTCGTCTTGCTCAGGATACCATCCCTGAAGTGTTTCTCGGCATGTTTAAGTTCGTTTTTTTGATTTTGTCATTGTGACTCATGGAAGTAGCCAATATTTTTTTTTTCGGGTTCGGATTGGGTTTGTCAAGCCCTGCCAGCTCCCATCCCTCTTCGTCCTGCGGGAGGTTTGGACTAAGAAATAAACTCATAGTTGTGACTGAAAGCGCGAACTGATTCGTATTTTTCAATCCATTGTGCCTCACACTAAAGATGTAAATTTAGCACCAACGCTCCCGCTTGGGACTGTTATCGAAGAAATAGATAGTCTTCTTAATGTTTAGTCTTCATCCTAAAACGATGCACGAACTGCAACGTAAAGAAGATTATCAGCACTGTGCACTATAAGCGTTCATCGCCAACTTGTCCATCGCGACGAGAAGCGATTCATTAGTAAAGTTATTGACAGTTTGGCAGCAACTGCCATGGTCTGCAGCTTCTGTTTGATCGACCGTTGAAAGGCACCGGCTAACGTTTACAGTAAATACTTTGTTCACATGTTTAGTTTTTAATTTATTTCATGAAACAATTATTTAAAGTGCATTTAATATCTCATTGGTATGGGGGCGAGGGGGTACTTGTTCTTTTCTTTAAAATCCATAGGTTGCAACTTGCACCCTCTGCAAAAAATCACATGCCCATTTGGCCAGTGTATTCTAGTATATGTTACATTTAATCAACTGTTAAATCGAGGTTATAAATTCTGTTTCAACTTTTATGTAGATCATATTTATCGAAGATAATTTTAATCGAAGATAATTTTAACGTATGCAAAAACAATATTTAAAAAACAAATAGAAATAGAAATATATATATAAAAGTAATTTTATATTATAGAGTTGAACAAATGACCTTCGTATTTAGAGTCTAACACTATACCGACAGAGCTATTTACAAAAAACTAAATATTTTGCTAAAATCAACAAAGCTGCAAAGAAGTCCCCAATGTCCAAAGCCATTGATAAGGCTCGCAAAGCTAATGAAAAAAAAAAAGACCGAATGGAGCCACAGACCGAAAGTGCTGAGGGAACGATGAACTTCGCCTTCTCGATAGGCGAGCTTAATGATGCCATAAGAAAATGCCAGCTCAAAAAGGCTTCCGGGCCGGATGGTATCACACCCGAAATGCTCAAGCATGTAGGGGGAAAGCAAGGGCCGTGCTCTTGGCATTTGTAAATAGGACCTGGGCAGATGATCATCTGCCTAGGACCTGGAAACGTGCCACCATTATTCCTATACCAAAAAGGGAAAAGATGCTTCCACTGCAGAGGGCTACAGGCTCATCTCACTTACATCCTGTGTGGGAAAGATGGCTAATGGTAAATGAGCGTCTAATTTGGTACCTTTAGAGTGCCCTTTACATTGTGCGAAAGCTGGCATCCATGAAGTGGGGAGCCCAAGCAGACATGCTTCGATCACTGTATTCAGAACCTTTTGGACAAGCCCAATAAATGCAGCTGACATAATGGTTAATGAAGGTCCACTAAAAGGCTGGATGAATACCTCCCAGAAAGAAAACTAGTAGATGTTTGTAGATAGTTACGAGCAGATGAGACTCTTAATTGTACACCAAAAGACTCATATATAGTATATTATGAAGACTTTAATCTTGAGTAACAATTAAATATATATCAATAATAACTTTGTTTACAATACTCCATTTTTTTATTCCTCTCTATCTGACCTTTCAACACGCATTCGCATCATTCCACATTCACGCTATTTTGCGCACGTAACAGAGATGCAGAAGACGTATCCAGATGCAATCTTTTATGCATCATGCCACTAGTCACTAGACTATCTGATAAAACTGTCCTCTCCACCAACACACAAAATATTCAAGGTTTTCATCGCCTTCCTCTTGAGGTCGCCCAACAACCCCAGATATATGCTTAAAATTAAGTAAACCCTAACGCCAATAAGTTAAGTAGCAGCGGCCCTGTTCTTGATGAACGAGTGGCGTTGATATAGTCTTTACCTAGGAGGTAAAGGAGCCTGCGTACGAAATTTGATGAGGATACGTACATTTCAAGAGATCTCGTGATCAATGAGTCAGTCAGTGGGATTTTACAAATATATAATTTTGTGGCTTTTGATTTTATATTGAAGAGGTGGTTTTTAACTTCAAACCTCGCGGGTGAGGGGTTTTAAACTCAAAACCCTCTGGAGGGGGTTTAACTTAAAATCCTCTTCAGGGGGTTTTTAAACTCAAAACCCTTATTGATTACGCTATAAAAAGTGGAAACTGTTGTATACATTAGTCTTATATTGAAGGGTTGTTATCGTAAAAAAATATTTGGAGGAGGTTTTACACTCAAATTCTTCCTTTGTACGCTCATGGAATTTTGTGACTGTCCTTTGCATTATTTTGTGTTTCATAGAAAATGAGGGTTTTAGCCTCAAAATCCCCTGGAGGGGGATTCTTAACTCACCCCTCTCCTGGCTGAGCTGGAGCAAGTGATAGTTTAGCAATAAAATCTCATCTACAATAAACAAAATTAAATTTTTAAAATCTATTATAAATGTCCTCCCCCCCCCCCCCCCCCGAGAAGGTTTTTATTTTTATTTTGGGGGAGAGGGTCCAAGACATTCATTGTAAGTCTAGTCTATAACAGTGCACAAACTAGAGCGCACCTTCTGCACTAACTTGAATGGTGGTCTGCAGGGCAGGGCTATAACAATACAATAATGCATGGGCCAAAATTAAATAGGAGAGCGTTAAAATTAAGGTGTGTGAGGAATGCAGGATGCAATAAAAAAAAAAGAGCTCCTGTCAAAAAGCAAATATTCCTCATGGGCAAAATCTGGAGCCTGGACACGGATTTTAAAAACCGCTCTTACGATTTTCCCAGTTTATGCATATCGTTAGGACAAAAATTACTCGCTAATTGGCCATAACGAAAACTCTGGTTTGACCGTTAGGTATAATTTTTCAAAATCGGATTTTCAATTGTTTTAGTTTCTCTATTTTTATTTAAAATAGATCTAGGCCTACATCTAGATCTTCTAAAAGTGACAGACGGATGGACGGACAAACAAACCAGACAAAACTAGATCTACTAGCGGCTTTTCCCCTTTCACGATTCACTAAAACTGTTGATTGGAATATTGCCTAAGTCCAATGATTATTCTGGCGCTTACAAAAACATTTATAGACCCTAAATAAATTTGCAAATATAAACGCAAACGTAAATTTATGTAGGTTACGCGCGTTGGTGAGCAACTTGGGCAACTCACCACACAGACTAGATCTAGTCTAGATCTAATATACACTATGCGAATTCGTGAGCTGCTGGAGACAACACATCCGGGTTTCATTTGCATTTGCCAGCAATTTAAGATGCCCAGTTTTGACGCTATATAAGCCAAATAAGTTTTCATACTCAGACGAGAATTCAAATATTGAAATATGTGCTTAACGACTAACGATGACAATATATTATCTTTAATGCAGTTGCTATACAAATTCTCTTTAAGTGATTTCATTGTAGCGAATTGTACATATTCTTCATACATTATCAATAGTTTCATCATAAATTTAAAATGGTTGAGAAAATAGGCAATACTTCCCCCCCTCCCCATTTTTTTCATTTCTTTGTTTTATTTACTTACTTTTACGTTTGAGATGCCTACATCTAAATTTATAGTGCTGATTTGACTTAGGCCTACTTAGATTATATTGTGAATTTACACAAATAGAACATCAAGGTATAAGCAAATATTTGTTTCTTGTCAACGAAAATCCTCAGTCAACAATCTACTTATAATTATAATATTATATCATAAGCATTGTCCATATTTATTATGGACGAAACAAAGTGTTTAAGTTTAATGGTTAATATCTTAAGCTTCTCTGATGTATATAATTTTTGCACTTATCTTTAGATCTATTATTCTACAACCTAGATCTCTATCTATCAATTTAAATTGGTTTGCATGAAATTGTTTGTTGTGATCTGGAGAAAAATCTGGGAGTAGCAAAATCGATCGCTGACATAAACAAAATGGCAGCAGCCGATATGGATTGGACTTAGTGACATGTCTTTTTTCAGTTAAGCATTATTTGGCATCATGTCATCTTCTGCAGCACAGAAAGGTGGTAAAAAATTTACACTAAAAACTGTTCTAGATGGATTACGAGGTTCGGGTAGTTCTTCGCAAAGTCGTCCAGAAACAGAAATTGAGGAAACTCTACGAAGTGAGCATTATCATGTGACGAAGGTAATAAACTTATAAAGATCTCTCAGATCTAGTCTCTAGAACTATAGTAGTTTATATAAATTTAATCCGGACATTACTCGAACAATGTTTTTGTAGTCATTAACTCTTAACAGACTGCAGGTTTTTCTAGAAATTTGTCAGCGACTGAGGGTCTGTTACTTGGCAGGGCATAACTTTGTTAAATTACAGTATTTTTTTTTGAGTGTCATATATCAAATTGTTGAAATTGAAAGGTCTTTAAATTTATCTATGTTTGAAATCATTTTAAGATATATTTTTTCTTTTTTTAAGAAATAATTTTGTCATAAAATTTTTTTCCATAATTAAAATTTTACATAATTCACATTCACAAAGAAGACAAAAAATAAAAAAATAGATATATGATAATGATATTTACATTTTATTAAAATACATTCAATTCTGTATATAACTGACAAAAATGAAGTCGATTCATTGACAAATAAATTTTTTAAAACAATAATCATTTTATAGAAAAAAGATGACATCGACATGATTTTTTACTAGTTAGAAAAAAAATAATTTTATTTACTTAAACTTCAAAATTATATTATAAACTATCCCCAGAAATAGAGTAAAACTTGTTATTTACATATTTTATTATATAGTACAGTGAGAAATAGAACAAAAAAACAGGGTTTTAGAGTAATTTGTGGTACTGAGACAAACAGTTTCTATCTTTTTGAAAACTTAAAAACACATCACACACCTTGCATTTAACACTAGTTCTCCAAACTATTTTTTCATTACTGTAACATAATTTACTATTGCCTCTCTTATCCATAAACTGTGGATCCATTGCATGCTTAAAATGAACAGGGGGCTTAGACGCGATTGGTACAGGATCGTCAATACCTATATCTCCTCTCTCTAATTAATTCTTCAGTAAAATTAAGTTGGCCATATCTTGTGGGTCTTTTCAGCTCAGGTACATCTTTATTTTTATCCCTCCAGTCTTGGAAAAGAATATAGGAATTAACCCTAGCTATATCTAACATATGGAAAAAAATAGTCTTCCAATATTTATTTGTTTTACGAAGTACATTATATTTATTAATTAGCTGGTCACTTTTGTCAACACCCCCAATGTATTTATTATAGTCATGTACAATAGTTTGTAGATTCACAGTTAAATTTTCAAACTGTCCATTTGTTTTAGTCCGTCGTTTAGCTGTAACACTGTCATTGGCATCATGAATAGTCGACATTAATGATATGGTCTTATTGTCTCTCCACTGAACTGTCAGTAACTGTCCATCCCTGATCCATCTCATGTCTCCCCTTTTAGATTTTTTTTCAAAATTTTTAACATCTTTTATAGCATTAGGAAAAACTTTTTCTGGTCCTAAGAACAGTTCCACATGCTCCAATCCCAATAAACCAAAGATCTTTTAATAATTGGACACTAGTATAAAAGTTATCAAAAAAAAGCCTATACCCCTGCCTAGATATAGATTTAGTTAACTTCACCACCCCATAAGCTAATCCAAAAGGGCCATTATCCTGCTTCCCTAAATAAATATCAAAATCATAGGTATACCCACTTAAAGAATCAGCAAGGATCCACAGTTTCATGCCCCACTTCGTTGGCTTGTCTCGAATGTATTGTCGAAATGCCTATTTACCTTTATTCCGAACCATTATTTCATCAATAGAGACATTTTGATGAGGTTGGTAAAACTTTATACATTTCATTCTAATGTATGTCGTTAACATTCTCACTTTACAGAGTTTATCATTGGGATCCTCTGTAAGTGGATTTGACACTTTAATAAAACACATTATTGCCTTGAATCTGTCACGTGACATAAAGGCTCTTGCCCAAAGTCCATTGTACAAAGATTTGGTTGACCAGAATTGCTCAATGTTGGGGACCTGAACAATTCCAGCATACATGATCAGTCTACAGAATCTGTAGAGTTCATCAGGGCTTAGTTCATACCAACTATGGAACACACTAGGTTTCTGCAGTCCATGTTCAGTTGCATAGGTGTAGGTGTACTGACATATTTGTAAAACAATATCCATTGTAAAATAAAGTTTGAAAAAGTCAATAGCTCTGAAAAATTGTTTAGCAGAGTCTCGTGTCCTAACCTGATCAAGCTGGATACCAGGAACCCTTTCTGGAAGAAAGCTTGCTGGGGCCTCTGGCATAGTGTCCAGCACATAATACCCATAGTTTCTGTTGATATAAAAAAAAATAAATAGAAAAATTGAAAAATGTAATTTGTATTTACAAAATTAAAAAAACTTTTAGAACTATATTTCTAGTTCTAGATTTAAAATGCTTTAGATTTGTAATATAATTAGAAATCAAACAGCGGACTAGCTACAAAGTGTAACAAAGGCTTGAATCAGCTGATCATGTAAAAAAGATGACTAGCATAGATGAGCTTATCAGAAGGCTTGATATTTTTCAAACTAAATATTCTTTTATGAAATAAAAAAATGGGATTAACTAATAATTATTAAAAGAATAGAAGAATTTCAATTACACATTGATACGTTTAAGATCTCTAGATCAGTAGATCTAGATCTAGACGATCGATCTTGATTTAGCCTAGGTCTAAAAATAATGGTTACTTACACGTTTGGCTGAGTCGCATTCAAAGTTCTGTTCGGAGGAATATTCTCATCATCTGAATCATCTGAAGAGTCAATGAGTTCCCAGACTTCATCATCACTTGAATCTACATCAGTTTCAGGCTGATAATCCGAATCTGAGTCCATTTTCGGCTTAGTTTTAGTGAGCGTCAACGAGCGTGTGGCTTTCTAAAATCCAAAATGGCGTCACGCCATCTTTCTCGTATTTACGTTTTTATAATGAAAGAGAAATAATATATAAATAGAATTTGCAAATTTTTTTCGCACCAAACTATTTTAACTTCATTATATTTCATAGGGAAGCATATTTCATTAAAAAAAAATAATTTTTAAATAGTTTTATTTGTTGTCAAAAGTATGGTACACCAGAGTACCATTTCTTTGTAAGCCGTCTGCAGGGAGTTAAATCTTTATTTTGATATTTAATATGAAACTAGCGCTTGTCCGTTTTCCAATGATTCTATTCCAATTTCCTTCCATTTTAGTTTTAGCTGAGATTTTTTTTTTTTGAGTTTTTAGGTAAGAAAAAGAATTTCAAATTTGTAAGTCAGGTTGTTGTTTTTTCCTATGTTACAACCAGGATGACTTTATCTTTACCTCTTGCTAGGGTTAAGACTATATTTTTTGATTGACTAAGTCTATATGCTAATGAGCCTGGCAATATTTATTGTTTTTGGAGCTGATTTATTTGATTCATAAGCCAAAGTTGTCTGATTTCATAAAAAAAATAATAGGGTGTTTGAATTAAATTAAGATTTTCTTACCAAAATTTATTTCAAACAGCCAGTTTTGGACATCAATGTTAATGATCTTATATTTTTTTTGTTGTTTTTTTTATAGAGAATAAATAGGCAAATGTTTGGAGTGAGCTTGGTACATTGAATGAAGTTAAATGCCTAGATAAAGTAGATCTAGATTTATATAGAGAGAATATAGAGGATTCAGCTATTTTGTCAAGAATGGCTATCCTAACCTGTACTATACTACAAAAGATTATCTCATTATCTATAGTAGAACTTTATTAAATTAATAAATCAAAAACACAAACATTCAACACACATCTAATCATGCAAACATAATAAGTCTAGAAGTCTGTGTAGAAGTGACCTAATTTTGGTAGAAATAAGTGTGTTCATATTTTTATTTTTTGTGTTTGTATTTATGCATAATTTGAAAACATCTTAAATGATTTCATGTGAGGGGCTATGCCTGGGGATCTTAAAATTAAGTTAATGTTAATAAGAATGAAAATCTGAGTTTATTGATGCCTAAATATAGAGACTGTGGTCTGAAATAAATTATTATGGTATCCGGAATCAAATAATGTGAGTCAAATTTGTCTGAATTATATGAAAACACATGGCCTCTTTGACCTTAAATATAGAACAAATATAGGTTAGGGGTACAAATATAAGTAGTCATCCTTATTCTCCTTAAACTAAAGAAGATTTTGATACTTCATTTTCTTTTCTATGTCAAATAATGCGCTGTCAAAGTCAAACTTTGAACTTTTGGCCTATAGGTGTCAGATAAATATATATCATATAAAAACTACTCTAGAATAGATCTAAAGCTATATCTAGATAGATTCTAGGTCTGAGTCTTTCATAGAGAGCTTTTTGAAATGAGTTTATTGATGTTTATGTCTATAATGACTAGACTAGATCTAGAATCTCGAGTAAGCTGTAGATATGGGATAAAATGATAAAACCCAGAAAAGCGGAGTAGGAAATGACCTAAAAACTTGAGATTACATTTAAAAAAATTTTTTTTTTACACAGGGTGCACTTGGAAATAGATTAAATAAATAGAGTAAATCACCGAATGCGATGCTGTAAGCATTCCGTACAAGTCACTGTAATATTATCCATAACTTATTTATTTCTGTAGTTATTATGAGACTACTTTATCAGAATTGCTCAGGCTCCATTTTTTTTACATTTCTGACTCTTACTTTGCTTTTCTCTATCTAACAATGTTTGGCAAAAGGTCCAAACTTGCAAGTATGGATATCTCCAATGATGGATTGTTCCCAAAAAAACAAGAATAGGTCCAGACATAAGGCGATTTTAAAATCTCATTGGCTATTAACCAAAGAAGACCCACATATAACATGTGTATTTCATAGCCAGCATAGTCCATTAAACTAAAATAGAATAAATAGGCTTGTACGCAATTGTTTCTATATTTTACTATGTTGCGCACAACACAATAATAAGCTTTAGTGTCATTAAATATAATTTAAAGATGATATGATTTGCATTTAATTGTGTTTAATTTATTGCTGATTAGCAATAGACTTAGAGATGATATTTTAAAAGCTTTAAATTTAAAAAGAATGTAAATCCTAGATAGCTGCCTTGCTGTTACAAGTGTAATCAGATCTATAAAGAAAAATTATTTTTTTAAATATTGCTTCTTGTATGCACAGATTTGCTGTGCAAATAAACTTGCAGGTTTCTGCTGTATGTTAATGTGAATAAATCTTTAAAAAAATTAAGCATTTTGTTTTTCCTTTTTAATATAAAACAGCCTTTCTCAAAGGGGATGCAACTTGCTGTTTAAAAAGGGCGGGAACGGCAAAGACATTCACTTTACTTTTCAAGAGACGAAACTGTTGTATTTAATACTAAAGTACAAACTGACTATTAAATACCTAAAATTGACCTTATTTATTATATTTTAAAGGGTAAATTGATTAAATTCAGACGTGTCGCTTGATCACTTAAGTGAGACCTTTTAGAGTGCATGCTTGTATCGTTTTCAAAAAGGTAATGTGCAACGAGAGGGACTCAGAACTTTATGATGAAGACGATATTTCAATGCGTGCAGCCACTAATATGATTTTACTTTACTATATCATGGTTCTGATTTCTACCGACTGTCGTACATGGCGCTGTCGATGACTTTTACTTGACAACAAAGACGTGTGTATAAAGCTTTGCGGACGCAAAGAATACTAGTGTTAACAGTTGCCAACGTTAGGAAAACATTGCATGCAATGCATAAAGAATATATGTTAAAACCACATATATTATCTTCAAATTCCTTTCATTGATCAATTTCATTTTAATACTAGACCTAGCTTGAGTATAAAAAGGTGTTGGCAATCAAAGCAACTAATCTATTTTTATTGGCCAATACTTTCATTTTTTTCCTAGATCTAACCATTAGGAAGTTAAAAATTAAAAACTGCAAAAATGCGCCAACTTGTGCGCAATTGGTGATTTACTCTACTTTATCTGAAATATAAGAGGCTTAAAGATGTGTTATTGACTATTGTAGACAATCAATAGTTGGTCAAGGGAGACTACTCTGACACCAAATTTCCTAACTCAAACCACAATGCCACCACTATTTTGTTCACACCTCTTTGACATTTATTGTTGCTCAAGACCCCATAATTTCTTATTTTCTTTCAATATTTACACTCTAAACTAGTAAGAATCATAAATACTAATGAAATAAGCTTTGCGAGCTAGAAATTTACTATTAATACTATATCAACTATAAAATTTCTTTAACTAATTTAAGTAAAGCTATCATCTACTAATCTCAATATGAACTTTCAATTTTTGACCTGGGGGTGTCTTGCCTAGCCTAGATTATGATATATATTAAAGTGGGTCAGGTCGATACTTTTAAGTCAGGGGTGGGCAACATTTTTGTATCGAGGGCCGCATTAAAAAAGTTTGGGAATGGCGGGCCACATATATATATATATATATATATATCTTAGAAAGATAAGCTTGCTGTGTAGAATGTCTTTTAATTCATATATACACTGTATTACGATTTTTTAAAAATTGCTGTTGTCTTTTTATATCACAATATCCCCACAAATATACATTTGTTCTTTGTGTGCAGTATTTTACTTCTTACACTCGTGCATAATGTTTCTTAACTGTGAAACTATCTTAGTAGCTGTTACCCCTGTGTGTGACTGCTGTCAAATTACAGTCAGTCAACATTGACCAGTGATTATACTTGTTTAGTTTGCACATAAAGTGCTTGTTTTTTTTTTTTTTGCTTGCCTGTAGAAATGGGATGGCCTTGTTTGACAAAATTTAACATGCTTTTACATTTCATATGTAAACAATCAATTGCAATACAGACCACATAACACTTGAAATTTTGTAACAAAGTCACAGTCAATGTCCTTCAAGTAACATAACAACTTCATTCTTGAGATTTTATATTCATCTCTTTTGTCTTGCCCATGCTAAGCTAGAGGATACATTGGATTGATTATTCATAAATTAGAGCTACCCTTGGTTAACTCCCCTAGCTCTAGTAAGTTTCATTACCTATGATAAGTTACATAATTTTACAGTTAAATTATATGCAGCTTTGTATAAACTATTCACCATGGTCACAATTCTCAGTCATAGATCGAGCTCCATCAGTTATTACACTTGCCATCTTGTCCCAAGCATATACAACACTCAGACATTGTCTCTTGAATTGAGTGTATTGATGTAAAGCCAATAAACGTAATCTTTGTTTACTTAAAACTTTTTATAATGAGACAGTTTCAATAATTTATATAGATAAATTTTTTTAAATATTTGCATTTTTATATCTGTATACTGTGGGCACACCTGATTTCTGTAGGTGTCGGCGGGCCACATAAAACAACTCGGCAGGCCGCATGAGGCCGTAATTTGCCCACCCATGTTTTAAGGGCTTAAAGTTTTTTTTTACCGCTTTGTTAAAGAATCTAACATCTTAAGAAACTCTCGAACACATGAAAAGTATGGTGTTTAAAAAATGTTATAAAAATAATCTTAAAATTTTGTTATTTAATATATATAATTTCTTTTTATGCCATGTCAAGACAGACAGTTCTTAATTATTTTCCCTTGCTCAATATCACCCATCCCTACATTACACAAAAACTGTAAGGTGCTAAGTCCAGTACCACATTACCAACATTACGGTACCAGCACTTATTTAGTTAATGTCTTAAATCTTGAATAGGCTCTAAGCCAGGGGTGGGCAAATTACGGCCCGCGGGCCGCATGCGCCCCACCGAAGTGTTTTATGCATCCCACAGACACCTATAGAAATCATGTTTGTCCACACATTATACATTTAAAATGCAAATATATTAAAAATAATTAATTGTAAATAACTATAGAAATTATTCAAACGTTTGATTATTATCACTTATAATGAACACGACATGGCCTAAATTGTGCCGATGTGCCTAAAATCAAAATCAAATCACTTATAATAATGAAGAGTCTAAAGAAACATTGTCTCTAAAAGTCATTCTAAAAAGTTAAAAGTAAACGAAGATTATTTTAAATGGCAATATTTCGAAAAATTCAATCAAAGACCCAAACTCATGCCAGTATTTATTCCATGCTATGAAGAATTGTGTTGAAGGTCTGGGTTAGCTAGTACAAGATGGCAAGGTTAACAACTGATGAAGACCTTGCTTTGACTGAGTAAAACAGGCTTTGTAATAAAACAAAGTGCAATATCCATTCCCAACCGTAAACCTTTAACTCATTAAAGGAAGGCTTACACAAAGCTGCATTGACTATCATATAAATTATTACAATGAACCCTAAATGTTCTCATATTTAGCATAGGACTGGCCTTAGGCATAGGCAAACTATGCAGCTTCCTGGGGCCTCGCACAGAACATATATTGTGTTGTTTTAGAGAAGAAATAGTGAATCTTGTCCTCAGTGTTATTGTTGAAGTTTTTAATAAACTGCATAATTTTAGTTTTTTTGCTGTTAATTTGTATTTTTCTATTTTATTTGGGGCCACCAAATTCACTTCGCTTAGGGCCTCCAATTATCTAAGGTGGCCTTGGCTGGCAGTTCTGAAAAGTACTTGAAGATTTGAAAACAACACATTTCGATGTTGGGTAACAAAGTAGTATCTGCTGGTCTAGCATTAGAAGAATGTGAAGTTTAAAGGAAGAAATTGTTAGGTTCCTTGAAGGACATTGATTTTGACTTTGTTGCTAATATTTCTAATGAAGAGTGGAAGACAGACTTAAGTTTATTATCAACAACATTTCAATTTGTTGTTTGCACATGAAATGTATGTGCATCTTAAATCTTTTTAAACAAATTGTGTTTGCCCATAGGTGCATCTGGCCCGCCCTTAGCTACCCGGTTTACCAAAAAACAATTTCGCGACTCTACATATCTAAAGCACGCTTAGTGTCTGTCACAAAAAAAACAACAAACATATCTATATATTTATATCTAATGGAGTCAGGGATATCCGGGGGAATTAGGACAGTCTGTGAGGTAGTAGCTTTGATAGTTTTACACCCCATTACTTGTTTCCCCCCCCCCCCCCCCCTCCCCCATGTGCTCTCTGTCGGTCAGAAGTTGCATGGGGTAACTCTAGTCCAACTTGCAGAAATAAGAGAGTTATCTTTCCGTTACTTTTTCTTTGAGGGTTAGAGAGTTGGCGTGTGTTGTTTGCGTGTTTCACATGGTTGGGCCATAAAGAGAATTATATATATAGATGTGTTTAAAATGCGTATTGAGATATCTCTGGAGCCGGAAGGTTTTGATGAAATATTTTTGAGCAAATCTTGCAATGAAATCTGGCATTTGTAAATGTTCATCAGTAACAGGAGAGTGGGAAGGTCATGTCACATCAGTGTGTAATTTTGTTGCACATGCGACGTTGTCAACAGATGGCACCAGAAGGTCATCACATGTATTTCTGAAAGGCTAGAGAACCTCGTAATGGCCATGATCCAAAGGACCACTAAATAGCAGGGATATGGAGAGACAGTGACCCGGATTGTAAACTCAAGGAGGGTCATGTGGACATTCTCAGAAGTGAATAGTGATAGTAGTGGGAAGTATTTGAGACACTGCCACAATTTCAGCCTCACCACCATAAACACCGGAAGTAGGCATGTAGGCGGCATATTGTTGAGCAGAGTGTATGACTGTGCTTTCATGAGTAAGATCAACGGACATGGCGTCGCCATAGTTATCAAAATGTTCGCAAACAAGGCTTACAGCCATCTTGTGAAGTTCGAGAGCAGCAGTTTCGTCATGGGCATTTTTCTTGAAATATGCAACTGATAGAAATAAACAGTTACCTGATGCAGAAATTTCGACTATATTGAAAGACCTTTTGAGTCCACGAAATATATGTAAATGGTGTGCCATGGTTAAGAAATGAAGGCCAATATGAAGGGGGCAAAATCAAAACAAAGCTACAGAAAAAACATGCAACTATTTTAATGACACCATATATTGATGTGTGTATAAAGTACACACATAAATGTAGTCAAATATAGAATTTATAAAGAGAAAGATTACATTGGTAGAAATAAAAGAGTTATCTTTCCATGACACGAAGAGAATTATATGTATAGATACCTAACTGTCTCAGTCTCATTTGACATTGAGTGTTATTTGTTC
Organism: Biomphalaria pfeifferi; assembly: GCA_030265305.1. NCBI lineage: Eukaryota > Metazoa > Mollusca > Gastropoda > Planorbidae > Biomphalaria > Biomphalaria pfeifferi. Next base: position 281,798 of record JASAOG010000138.1, read on the forward strand.
ACCTTGGAGTGAAAGCACGAGAAACCTTTGGGTGGAAAAAGGAAGTGAGAATGACTAAATTCACTTGCAGAAGCAGTCCTCTTCGGTACTTGAGACAGTACACATATTTTGGTAAAAGTTCCTGTACTCGAGGCAGTACAGTGGTATAGGGGATGCATTGTTACCCGCTGTGATGCTGATGTGATTTAGTAATGAAATTGTATGTACACCTATTCTAGTGGACTTAATTAATGATATTTTATGCCCATTGAAATACAGATGTAACTGTACATAATTATCTTGGATTATACTCTTTGTGTTTATATAACTACTACGAAAGAAATCATTTCTTATTTAACCAATTATTTGTAACTGAATGCTTCAAGTTGCAGTATTTTATCTTGTATTATTTTCATTAAATAAACGTTATTTTGTCTGCTGAAATTGACTCAAGTCAGTGTATAGTATTTATGTTGGTGACATGCTAAGTCTAGCTCCAACACACACGAACCCAGACCATTCTACAGCATTATAGATACTTACATCCTGGTGACTAGCAAGTTCATGTGTAATATTTATATTTGTCCCCTAATATATGTTACTGACAAAACATGAATCATTACAAAAAATTAACCAATAAGTAAATAAATTTAATTAATTATATTGTTTGATATTGGAAAGGGGAAATAACTTCTACATTTTTTAGAGATATACTTGTAAGGACTGAGTTCTTCCCTTTAGATAAGCTTTGCTTTTTTTTTTTTTTTTTAATTTTTAAAAAAATATTTTGCTTGTTGTAACATTTATTCATACACATTTGTTAATTGTGAATAAAATGGTACAAATATATATAAATATATATGTATTAATTATTTATGTGTGCTTTGTTGGTATGCTAGCTATATAAAGGCTAAAAATGCACATGTATAAATCATTTCTCACATACACCATGGTTCATACAGTGGTTTGCTGTTTGTGTACCCCTGAGACTATATTAGTTTCCTCCTCTAGCCAGCTTTTTCCTACTGAACTGTAAGCTCTTTTGCAGACTGGCAAAGAAAAATAGTGTGCTATTTTCTTCAGTTGTTCAGCACTGCCATAGAGATTGTTGATTATGTTTGGCTGTAGTGGTAGTAGGGTATGCATAAGGTGGATTAAGATGGGGCATTCAAAGATGATATGGTTTACGGTTTCATAAGGGTGGTGGCAGTGTCTACAAACAGGTAGGTATGTGGGATTTATTATGTCAAGGTATTAATTTAAAGGTATGTGTCCTGTTCTTAGTTGGAAGATTGTAGATTGCTCTTTGCAGAGGAGGAAGTTAATACTGTCCAGTTTGTTTGGCATGGTCATTTCTTTGTACATAGTTCTGCCTTTGTTTCCTGATGCCCATTGGTTGAGCCACTCTTCTTTGTGATTGCTGACTAACATTGACCTTAGGGTGAGGTGGTTAACAAGTCTATTTGGTTGTTTGATAGTTAATTGGCCTTTTCATTTCATGTCCAGGGATCCACTCTAATGTGATTGTGATACTTAATTTTGACATCATATGATGGATTATTGCTATAAGTGTTGTCAGTTCTCTTGGGATGGATAAGGTGCTGTTGGTAAATTCTTGCAGAGTGGATTAGGAGTCTGTAAAGACAAAATCTGATGGTGATTGTATTCCATCATAGAATCTGTTTTGGACTGCCTGTAATGCTATGATGATTGCCTCAATTTCGGCCTGGAAGTTTGTGCAGTAATCATTATATGGCGCACATTTCAAAGTGTTTATTTTTGGAAAAGACAAGCATTGATGGTAACTTTTAAGGCTGATCCATTGGTGTATATATGGATAGCTGTTTTTATAGCTTCATTTGTTTCTAGAGTGCCTACTTTGAGCTCCAGCGAATTTGATTCCTTTGTTAGAGTATTATTTAATAAATATTATAATGATTGGTTGTTTGTAATTTAAGTCCAGAAATTATGTTCCAAAATCCTGTATTTTTTTCTCTGTTGTTGGGTAGATGGTGTTCATCAGTAAGTTGGATCAAAGTTCTTAGCTTTTTTAAAATATTTTTTTCTATTTCTTTGTATCAGTAGTTTATTTGAATTGTCATCCTTCAACCTTGTGTGTCTCTCAATAGCTTCTAGTGCTGCTCTGTTGCGCCTCAATTAAAGAGGCTCAATAATTGAGTCTATTTCACAGGCTGCTGTAGGAGTAGTTTTCATACCTCCACTGAATAGGCCTAAAACTTGGGTTTTGGATTGTGTCTAATGAAGATTGATAGGTTTTGCTGGCAACTATTGGTATGGAAAGACAGTTATTCATGACAGGTCTGACATATCCAGTGTATAACTGGTTTTCTTTTTGACTATGTAGTCTCAAATATTAAAACTCTTGCCTCCATGATGGAAGGTGATGTGTTTAGCCACTGAGCTTTACTAGTACTCATAAAAATAGGTTTTATTTGTCTATTGTTAAATTTTTAGCTTGTTTGCCTGGATGTGACTGTGCATGATTATTATCATGGGTCTACCGCTACTGATTTTATACATTTTCCATATATATATATATAACAAAATTTATCAATTAATGACTAATTGATTAACTTGTTGGTTAATTTTTTTTATTGATTTATTTGCTGTTCTTAACTATGAATAATTGTGCATAGTTTAACTTGATCTGGGAATGGGAAGTGGGAGAGAAATAACATTGATTTTTACCAAACAGACAAAGTTGATATATGCTAGGTACAAATTCTCAAGCACTTAGCAATATTTCATTCTAAATAAAAACATCAAAAAGAAATTAAAAATAATACACTAAGTCTATAAATTGTTTAAATATTTTGTTATGTTTAAATATATTTGAAAAAAATAACCCTAACCCTTTAGTTTGTGATTTCTTAAATGTATAAAGTTTGCATTATACATACTTAGGTAACAAAAACTGTTTACAAATCAATGACATGGTTCTAATTGTGCCGATGTGCCATAAAATCTAAGTCTAGCAGGTTTAGCTAACAATGTATCAATATACTGGTATATATAGAATTTGTAGCCATGTCTCAATAGACTTTTTTTTTTCCCCAGACTGTCAGACATGGATTTCCATTTACACCAACTGCTCTTGCTTTTGATCCAATTCAACATTTACTGGCTATCGGCAACAGAAATGGTTCCTTAAGAATGTATCCTTTATAAAATGAAGGATTATGTTATTAAATGTGAATTTTTTACTTGTATGATTTATATAAATGTCCTCACATTGATTGAAATACATTTTACCATCCTAAAGTTGTGGATAATATGAAATCAGTTTTGTTTTTATCAGACAGTGCAATGGAATGTCTGAATCTCAAGAATCTTGAAGAAACTTTTTTTTAGTCAAAAAAATGTATATTGTATTGAAGGTTTGTTAGAAATTAAAACATACTACTAGTCATTCTAACACTATAGAAAGAATAACTAATTTAAGTACCATTACTCCATAATATTTTCAACATTAAAAGATGAACTCCAAACATGTAAAATGTGTAGAAGCCAGTAGGTAGTTTATTTTTATTCTTTTAAATTAATTTTATTGGTGAACTGGGCTGTTTACTATTGAACCTATGCACACATTTTAAGAGGCATTCTTTTTAACATTGAAGTCCAAAACAGTTTTAACTTGACCTATAGTATGGTGTGTGGTGGAGCAATGTGGCTGATCACCTGTAATCGTTAATTTTGATAATAAAGCTGTTTTTATGGAAAAGAAGATTGTAGGCAATATTACAAGTCTAATTTTTTTCCATTGGGACCCCCCCCCCCCCCTTTTATTTCTATTCTAGATTGAGAATTTCTTCAGATCTGTGTTCTTTTCCCACATCATCCCACTTAGTTCTTTTTTAAATGAAATTCAGTCGGTAGATCCTGGCCTGATAGAAATACAATGCTTGTATTTATTTTAATTAAACCCTATGTTTATCAAGGCTTTCTCTTATCTCAAATATAAATCTATTCAATGTGTTTAAGTATAATATTGTATTTGCTGACTGTCCTTTATTGTGCATATTGTTTTACTTTATGTTGTGTAAGCACATGATTTTTTTTAAAAACCTTTTTAAGTAAAAGAACATTTACGCTTCTTTTGGTATAAAAAGAAATCAAATGGAACATTAAAACTTTTCTTAAATGGATTGTTTAAAAATTGCACCTTAACATGGATTTGTAATTGCATTGTATTAGTCTTTCTTTTGCTGACCCATTATAGAAATGGTTAGAAAAAAAATCAAATGGTACTTATTGGAAATGTTAGCGGCAAAGTGTATAATCCAGGCATTCTATAGAATACTGGTACTTAGGCATTCTATGCATTAAATGCCTGGCGACTTCCGACAAGTAGAAAATACTTCTTCGTTTACTACTTTGCTTATATAGAATGGTTGGATGTAGGCTACTTCTGACAAAGTAGAAAATGTCTTATGTAGAAAGATATTTGTTAATCAAATATAGATAAATGAAAAAAAGAAACACAAAATTAACAACGGAATATCTTAAAACTAAAAATACGTTTATATGTTTTATATTAAGTTCAATGTCAATTTCCCAATAATTCTTTAAAGCAACGAATCGTAGGCTATTTTAAAATTAAAGTGCTAAGAAATCGTGAGTAAAATACAATCACATTTTGATAAGTTTCTTTTAACTAGTCCAAAATGAGAAATAAAACAAATATAAAGATCAAGATAGTAATGTTCCAATCACTTGTCTATATGTCAGATTAGGGTAAACAAAAAAAAAGCCTGACTACGCTTTTGAAATATCTACTCCAAATCTCCATTTTTTTTATTTCTTTTAAAAATATCTTATGGGTAGAAGAAAAAATAAACGCCGCGAGACCCTCGTAGTTAACAGACACCTCACACCCACAGTAAGACAAAAAGCCTTTAAAAAAGAATTTCAAAAAACAAAAACAAAAAAATCAACAACAAACGATACAAAGTGAACTTTAAAATTTAAGCTTGTTATTTATTTATTGAAACTTATCAGACCACTTCATTTTATTATATATAATATGTTTTTCAAGAACTGAGAAAAAGTGACTTACATTGACGGAGAAAAACTCCATGCTCGACGTTTTTTTTTACAATGGTACTTATTGGGGAAAAAAGGCCTCTTACTAAGACTAGAGAATCTATTTCTATCTTTGTCTTCTTCATAAACATAATAAAGTTGTGGCGCAGCAAACACACTTCAGCAGTTGTAATCAGCTTCCTTCACACATTAAAGAACACAATATTGTTTGCATTACTGAAGAAATATTAATACGATAAACTAATGTTGTTAAAATCAACATTTATAAGGCAGTTTTAGTAATTCCGTGGAATGCCTAGGCATTCTATAGAATTGCTAAGCAAAGTAGGATAATAGATACATATATTATTTTCTGTTTTGCCTAATAGCGTTAGACATTTGCCGGTACCGGTAAGATACAAATACATTTTGATTTATTTTTTTTCTATTTTAATGAGTAACACAAATTGGTCACTGAACTCTAAGACTGACCCTTAATTAAAATACAATTTAAAAATAAACTGGTAGGGAATTATGGTAGACTATTTGCCTTTAGCCTTTATTAAAATCGATATTATATCTAGAAGGGCCACGACTGCTTCACTGATTTACCTATCACTGATTCTCCCATTTGCCTTGGACGAAAAATACGAAAATATAACATTTTATGTCAAGCCCTGGATCGATGACAACTGAGATATTTTCATGATCAAAGCGATTAACTGGTATACGATTCTTTATTCGCAAATAAAGCAAACATTTTGTAAACGGAAAGATAATACTTCCGTGTTTTTTTAAACACTTTACTTTTTTGTGCATAATTTCCTCTGCTATAATAGGATAGCTCAGACGGTAGAGCATCAGACTTTTAATCCGAGGTTCATAAGTTCCTGATCGGGCAAAAACTTTATAAAAAAATAATTTTAAAGCATTTTTCGCACAATTTAATTTTAATAATTCAATCTGCATAAAATTTGTAGCGGAATTATAACATCGATCCTAAGATGGATTTTAACATTGATTAAAAAACAAACAATAATGGTGTATGAAGCATCAGAGATTCTTGCAAATATTTCGATAAAAAGCTGAAAAATCAAATATGTATTGCATGTAGGACTAAAAAAAAAAAAGGGGCTCAGGCTAAAAAAATATTAAATTCAACGTAATAGATACCGGTACTAGAACTAGTTGGCCAATGGAATGTATGGGACAGCGTTTAACTTGAGAGCAAAAAAACACAAAAGAATGAGACCCATGGCAAAATAAATAATATATAGCCTGGGAACAGATAAACGGACGAAACCGATGGCCCATGCATGTAACTTAATATATTCACGCCTTATGTATAAAGAGTAATATATTGTACATTATACACCTAGAATTCTTTTAAACTAGTACATAGCACCATGGGCGTAGCCGGGGGGGGGGGTTGAAACCCCCCCCCCCCCCCCCCTGAAATTAAATCCCCTCAGTTTTGAGTTTAAAACCCCATTCAGCGGGGTTTGAAGCTGAAAATGCTTCTTCAATATGAAAATAAAAAGTAAATTATGCACTTAAAATGTTATGAGCGTTTAAACCCCTTTCAGTGGGGTCTGAAGGTAAAAAATACCTCTTTAATATTAAAAACAAATCAAATTATACACTCAAAATTCTATGAGTGTAGTCAAAGGGGTTTTGAGTTTAAACTTCCTCCAGAGGAGTTTGAAGCTAAAAAAAATAGCTCTTCAATATAAAAAAAAAGCAATTTATTCACTTAAAATGCTATGAGAGTTGCCTAAAGGGGTTTTGAGTTTCAACCCCCTTTAAGCTGGTTTTGATGCTAAAAAAATACCTCTTTAATATTAAAAAAAAGCCAATTGCACACTAAAATTATTTGAGCATAGCCAAGCCAATTGGGGGTTTTGAGTTTAAACCCCTCTCCTATAGATGGCTTTTCTTAAAAGTTTAAAACCCCTCCAGATGGTTTTTGAGTTTAAAATCCCACTACAGAGAGTTTTGAGGTGGAAAGCCTCTATCTTCAATATTATTGTAAAGCAAACTACAGTTACCGAATTCTATGACTGTAGCTAAATGGGGTTTTGAATTAAAATAAACAAAACTCCAGAGATTTTTTAAAATCCACAACAGATGATTTTGTGGATAAAACGTCCATTTCGATATAAAATCTAAAGCAAACTACAGTCACCTAATTCCAAGAGCGTATTCAAAAGAGGTTACACATTTCTACCAGTGGCGGGGCTCCATTAATAAAGTGCAATGAATAGTCATCTTCCGAAATTGAAAAACACTAAATGTGGCTCAACAAAGATAGCTAGGTCAGATTTTAGGAGTCAGTTATAGAGATCGGGTCTAAATCAAGGAAATCCTGTGCCGAATTGGGAGTCGACACCTTAGTAAGGCTGTGACAGAGCGTCGCATGAAATTTGCTGGACACGTTTTCCGACCAAATGAATTACGCATATCAAGGGTTGCGATGACATCCTAGTACAACTTGGAGCCAGTTAGGCAGTAAGAATAGCATTTTAGGTTTTGAAATAAAACGTTTTAATAGCAGGAAAATTCATTTTGTTGGCTTTCGATACCAGAAATAGTGCTTGGCGGCGGGGCTTCACCCCGTGCTGGGGGGGCTCCAAGCGCTCCCCCAGACCCCATTGCTGTTGATGTCGGCGAATCTACAATTTTCCCACTAACTCAAGGAAGAAACATTCTAGGGCATAATAAACGTCTTCCGAAAGAATGAAAGGTCAGAATGTAATAAAGATCATGTACACACACACACACATACATACTTTTTTTCTCCCCCCCCCCCCCCCCCCCCGAAAAAAAATCCTGGCTACGCCCATGCATATCGCTAATAGATAGTGTAGGCAGTACGGCCCCAAAAGACCTATTACAAATTACTTTCATTAACTTAAGATTGGACTAGCGACACTTTATTTTATAGGCGCGTATTTTATATATTTTTATTTAAACCGTTAGTTTAAAAGAAATCATTTTTTCTGCTGCTAAGTCCTAAGAATCTTAGGAAAGCCATCCGTCGTTGTTGTCCTATTTCTAGCCCATCTTGTCGTGCTATCATCAGCCTCTCAGTGCCTTTAGTGGAAGGCTGAGATGGCTTCGGGCAAGACGTCCATAGACGCTCCCCATTCGATCATCTTCCCTAATAGGCGGCCTGATAGGCAACAAAGAGTCCAGTCAAATAAAACGAAAGGTTGTTGTCAACACATTCCCAAGGCCAATAAAGCTTTTTTTTTTTTTCTAATTGTGGAATCCAGGAAGATTTAAAGTGATATGTGAAAAGGTGTGTTCGCGCTTTTTTTTCTGCAAGAATACAATTATGTTTTATATACTTCCTAATTTTCTTCAACAATGTTTTATTTCAGTAGCATTTCAATCTGTTTCAAAAGGCCTACAATGACTTAATTATTCATAATAAACAGGAATTCTTAGAACACTCAAATGCTCAGTATTCAAAAAATTTAACACCCAACCTAGTTCGAAATGGAATACACGGTATATCAGCGCATCACTAGAAACACTAGCAAGCGTTATAGTGATGAGTTATAACTCGCATTGCAGCGGTTTTTTTTTAGTGGCCTCGTAAGGGGAAAAGATATTATGTTGTATTTGTTTAGTTTGGTCTGTCACATTTAGATCTCAAACAAACAAACTAGAAAACTATTGGAAATCCATTTTCGCAACATTTTGTGGCGCAATCGCTTCTTTTTGTCTTCTGAAAGCAAACTATTTTTGTTTTAACTTATTTATGCAAAACGTTTATTTCATAAAGTACACCTGTTTTATAATGTATCAATATTAAGAATAGTAAATGTAAGAGAGACGCATCGTAATTTGAAAATTATACTGTATAATTATTTTTTTTTTTTTCAAATTTTGTCTACATTTATCTAGAATTGATGGTGTAAATACCTTTTATTGACTTGCCAAACAATGGTGGGTGAGCATCGAAAACTATATCACCAAAGAGTGTTGGAGCAAGGAGACATTCTTGCTGTACACTGCATAGGTTGAAGTTTTCTGCGCAAGCATCATTGAACTGTTCTGGGTCCAGCATGTTTTCATGGAAGGAGTTAATTATACTTAGTACTTTCGGTGGACGGCCTTTTTTGTGTAAGATTTTAAAGATGCCATCTCTGGTGACAAGATCGAAAGCTTTGGTGATATCGGTGAAGGCGATATACAGAGGCATTCGCTGTTCTCATCACTTTAACTTCAATTGTCGAAAGGAAAAAATAATGTCATTTGTGGACCTCTGGGGTTGGCATTTTGGGTAACGTTTCGCAACTTTCTGCAGCCTCGGTAGCACCACGCTAGCGAAAACCTTGTCCACGATACTGAGAAGAGAAATACTCCCCTCCAACGTATTTAGTTACGTCTGTCGCCTTTATTCTAATAGTTTGACAACCTCGTATCTCGAAATCCTGTGGAACGGTTCTTCTTCTCAACATTTCAGAGGTTGGATTAAGGCAGTGTTATATTGTGTTAAGAGATCTGGGGGGGGGGGGGGGGGGGATACCATCGCTGACTAGAGCTTTATTAAGCGAATTAAACGTAAGTTTCTCCAGTGTCTTTTCAAGCTATGCACATATCTATCTCCGGCGGGTGATTCTGTTTGTGCCATTATTGAAATGTTAAAAAAAGAAAAGATACGTGGTGTATTGGAAGAATAGTGAATATTACATCATCAATGGCTATTGGCACTGAAGAAACAAAGCATCACGGTATTACGAATTCACAATATTTATTTTAACACATTGGTAGATATGATGTTTATCTTTTGGATTGTTTAAATTTTGCTGAGCTTTTAGGCCAAGCTGAATAAATCATAAAATGAAAGTGATACGAAAACATTTATTATAGTAGTATACAGCAGTTGATTCCAATTTTGTGAAAACTTATTTCTCTCTGCGGCTATGACAGGAGAGTGATATTGTCCAAACCACTATTCGAATTGTCTGTGATGTTGGAAAGGGATTTTATTTTTAGTCTTTTTTTTAGAATGCTTTTTATTTACCAGGTGTTTTATTGCTTGCAAAAGTTTTGTAGCATTGAGAAGCTAATAATCAGCGATGGGACTACGTTTTAGAATGTGATGAACAAAGTCACTTGTATCAATTGAAATTGGGCCGTGGAGTCAGTGCTGGAAATTGAGTGATATATTGAAAGGATAAAGTGCTTGACTTACGCAGCTGATCAATAATGGGTCACAGGCAAGGAAACTAGGCGCAATGTGTGTGTGCGCGATTTAGAACTCTGCATAGAATTGTGAGGTTTGGGAGAAGGCTTGCGTTGGAATCGATTTTCTGGTGTTGGTTGTCTTTCTGATGATCTAGTTTTCAGATATAGTAGCCTACTCGTCTTTAGAGCCAGACACCGCACCGATTTATTCGTTACACCATTGCTTTGTTTTCTTGGTTAGGAACGTACTGCTGAGATAGTTTTCCATGTCAACCCTCTCCCCCCTATCAAAACTATCAATAGTTTGTTCTTTTTGTTGACTTAAGTAAAGTAAGCTAATTTCCTGCTGTGCAGTACCGTGGTTGTCTTATTGTGTATACCGTTGTGCGTCCATTGTACTCGAGCCGTCAATCATGTCTCACGTGTGTTTCTTTTTACAAAGCTTGTATCAACTCACTCTTCTGTCTATACAAAATGTGAACATCTTATTTCTTTCACTCCCATTCTCTGATCAAGTTGAAACTTTGCACAATTATTCATTGGCGTAGAGTGTACACAAAACTTACTAAGACGTACATTTAAATTTCCCCCCCCCCCCCCCCCCCCCCCCCCCGTGCCGTTCAGCGCATTGGGCGGCAAGCTGTCTGCATAAAGATCTGTCACTGGCAATGTCTGAAGCCTCTTCCCATTTGGTGTCCACTGCTCTGAGGTCCTCTATGAAAGTGTGGCGCCAAGCAAAATAGAGACGTCACTGTTTGCGCTATGCTCTTATTGGCATCCAACTCTTGATATTCGTAATTCATTCTGTCGGAGGATACGTCCCGCAAACCTCATGCGACGCTTGGTCACTAACTTCACTAAGTGGTCGAGTCCCAGTTCGGAATAGGACTTCTTTGTTTTAGATCCGCTCTCTGTAAATGACTCTTAAAATCCGTCTTAGCCATTTTTGTTGACCCACATTTAGTCTTTTCTCAATTTTTTTTTACCTCCATGTCTCACAAGCATACGTTGCTGTTGGGATGACGATTGTGTTAAGTAGGTGGTTTTTGTCTCAGGTCCAATAGCTTGAATAGTCCAAATACATGAATCACTTATAAAAAAAAACAACAAGTAATCAATTAATTACTGGTTTTTAGTTATTTTGTTGGATACCAGTATTACAGATATGATTAAATATGTCGTGTTTTCTATTCCTCATGCGTTATTTTTCCCCACAACCGACACCCATCTAGAACTGTGTTTCCCAAACTTTGACATATTTGATGAAAATTGTGTACCCCTATTGTAATTTTTGTAACGCTGACTACCCCTGCCCCCCCCCCCCTCCCAAAAAAAATGTATTTGCGTGAGAAGAATGAAATGGTTTGTGCCGAAATGACAGATCATATAATTCGGTTCCCTGATTGTTAACTTTAATTTGAGATACTGTTCCATGTCTAATATTTTGTTCCTTTTTTTTTCGACTTAATGTCTACAAATGCTGATAAAACAAATTGGAAGTTAAAAAGGCAAGGTATATTTCAGAACTTTCTTTTTGTTCAAACAGGATACACATGTTGCATTTTATAAGAATCTGTCTGAGGCCAATTCTAACAATTGTTCTTCGTCCTCATGCGACAAACCTTATGGCATGGATGTAATGTTAATGTTAACCATTCAATAGTATCTGTTTAAATCAGGGAAATAGTTATTCAAGCTCATTAACAAACTGTCCAAACTCTATAAACCCACGAAGAGAGGGAAACAAGTCTACTTTTCCATTACCAACTCTCTTTGTCATAAATTTAGTTTTCCGAGTGTAGCGTATCTTGAAGGTGAAACAATCAAATTTCTAAGCCTTGTAACGATCAATTCATGCTATTTAAAATAGAGAATATATTTGCTAAATATGTCATAATAATAATAATCTTTATTATCCATAAGGAAATTTATTTATCTTACAATTTGTGCAATACACCAAACAAAACATTATAACTATAGAAAGCCAAAATATACATTCACACTAGACGCTCTCAAAATTTACATGGGGAATGTTTATATTAGATAGTTGAATTGTATTTCATGATTTGATTGCCAGGGGGTTTTGTGCTTGTTTGTCTTTGCTATCGGTGCCTTGTTAAAATCACAAAATCCTGACCGTTAACGTGATTTTTTTTTCTCAAATTCTTTTTTCTTAAACAGCTGCCCAAATGTTTTTTGTTTTTTTTTGCCAATGACCTTACCAGAAGCATTAAGGATTTCATGTAGTTTATTTTTAACCAGTCGACCCCCGCACTTTCATAGGACCCGCGCTAAGTCTAGGTGTATAAATAATTAAATTAAACCATTTTATAAATTATAATAGATTTCCTGCGGCCTCCTGTTGATTTAACAGGAGCTCCTGGAAATCTGAAATTGCAAAATATGCGAAATAGTCTTGGAAATATCCTATAATTATTAAAATCTTTAGAAAACTCATACCAATCTCCTGAAATATGTAGACAAATATTGTTATTTTGGGGTGTCATTCAATATGGAAAACGCCAATCCTACGAGCGATAAAATCTTGCTATTGAGCGTAATCTATGTAGGAAATAGAAGTTTTATTATATACTGTATGACTTCGCTAAACGCAAGTCTCGTAAAGTAGTTATGTACGTAGTGAATGTTACGTACGTAATGAATAAAATGCAAAGACAGTTTTTTTTTTCTAATACAAACTCTTAACTTTCACTTACTATCCGTATCCCTACCCAAACTTGGCCTCGCGAAATCCGTTTCGCATAGGGCCCCACAATGGTTGAGTCCGACCCTGCTATTTAAGGACGGATGATAACAGAGTAGATTATTTGTTTTCCTCCCCCGCCCTCTTTTTTTTTTTTTTGCAGCTAAAACTACGTGGGGTAGAAACAGAAAAAGTGATCTTTCCATAACTTCTCGGTAACAACGGTTAAGTCAGGCCCTGCTATTTTGTAACGGGTGAATGTTCTTCCCCTCCCTCTTTTTTTTTTATTGCACAGAAATAAAAGAGTGATCTTTCCTTTACTTCTTACTCGTTCAAACTCTCGAGGGAAGAAGAGAATTATATATATATATATATATATATATATATACTAGTCGACCGGCGGCGTAGCTTACGCCGCTATTTGCAGAGCCGGCCTTAGGCCACTGCATCCTATGCGACCGCAGTGGGCCCCGCACTTTCATAGGACCCGCGCTAATTCTTGGTGTATAAAATTAAATTAAACCATTTTATTACTTATGACAGATTTCCCGCGGCCTCCTGTTGATTAACCAGGAGCTCCTGGAAATATCCGGAAATTGCAAAACATACGAAAAAGCCCATGAAATATCCGGAAATTATTAAAATCTTTTGAAAACTTAAATATAAAATCCCGAAATATATACACAAAAATTTTCATTTTAGTGTGTCATTCAATATGAAAAACGCCAATCCTACGCGCGACAAAAAAAAAAAGGCATTATGCAATGCCCGTAATTGTGGAATCAAGTAAAAGAAGCTTCTCGAGCCTTAAACTAATGAAGAATTACTTGAGGTCATCAATTCTCAAAGACAGATTAAAACATTTGGTAATTTTGATCTATGTGGGAAACAGAATTCTTGTGATGGCTGTATGGCTTCGCTACACGCCAGGCTAAGCTCGTGTAGTAATTCTGTGAGTAGTAAAGAATGATTAAAATGCAAAGACTAATATATTTTCTAATACAAACTCTTAATTTTCACTTATTATTCGTATCCCTACCCAAATTTGGCCCCGCGAAATCCGTTTCGCATTGGGCCCACAATGGTTAAGTCAGGCCCTGCTATTTACCTTAAAATATACGGAAATCTAAAGACAAAAATTGTCATTTTGGGGTGTTTTTTTATATGAAAAACGCCAATCCTACACGCGATAAACAAAAACGGCATTATGCATTAGCCGAAATTGTGTTATCTGGAGAAAGAAGCTTCTCTCGCTTCAAACTAATGAAAAATTGCTTGAGGTCAACAATTCTCTAAGATAGATTGAAACATCTGTTAATTCTTGCTATTGAGCGTGAACTATGTAGGAAACAGAATTATTCTGATATACTGTATGACTTTGCTACACGCAAGGCTCGTAAAATAATTCTGTACGTAATAAAGAATGAATAAATGCATAGACGAATTTATTTTCTAATACAGACTCTTAAATTTCACTTATTATCCGCTTCCCTACCCAAACTTGGCCCCGCGAAATCCTTTTCGCATAGGGCCATAAACGGTTGAGTCCGCCCTGCTATTTAAAGACGGGTGAATACATATTGTTATAAACCTGGAGGTGGCACAGATGGGGGTTGTGGTGTGTGTGTGTAGTCAGCCGACGCAAATCGCGCCAGGCCAGCGCTAGACGAGCGGTCAACCGTGACGAGTTACGACGGTCGGCCGAGACGAGTGTCGACATGATGGTTCGGGAAGGATCGACTTCATGAACAGAGCTCAGGAGCGTCACGATGGATGTAGTCATCTGACCACCCAGAATGGTCGAGAGACGGTCTGTCCGGTTCTAGAAGGCCAGAAGGGACCCCATATAAAGAGCGAAGGTATCAGAGACCAGTCAGTCACAACTTCCCATCTACAGTTCGTTACAACGGCTCAATACAAGTCCGAGGCGAGACAAAAAGACCAGTGCAAGAGTTGATACGGCGGAGAGATATTTGTACAAGTCTTGTGTTACGTGCTGCCAATTGTACAGTATTGGAGTATTTGCTGTTATTTATTGACATTAAACTATTACGTTATTTTGAAGCCCAGAGTTGTCAAGTTCTTTAAGTTGGTGGTGTCGTTTGGTGCAATTTGCAGCGAGCCTGGATAGGGAGATTCGTAACAACTGGTTTCAGAAGTGGGATAGGATTGGATCGGATCTGCTATGGCTACTACGAAAACGCTAGACCAACTCCTTGAGAAGGAACTGAAGGAAGAGCTCCGTGATCGAGATCTTAAGACGAGCGACAACAAAGAAACCTTACAAGCACGCCTTCGGGAAGAACTGGTGAAGGAAAAAGAAGATCCGGACACATATCTTTTTGAAGTAGAACCGGACTTGCTGGAACAGCTCACCAGTACCTTGGCAGCTATGCAGGGACAGATCGCCAGTAGCAAACAGGAGCAGATGGCAGCTATGAACTCGGGGCTAGAAAACACCAATTACAAGATAGACGCCATGGACTCGGGAATCAAAACGGAGTTATTGGCAATGAACAAACGCATACATGCTGTGGAGGAGAGAATCACCAACATTGACGAGCAGATGAATCAGAGGGTCGACGCTGTAGAGAAGGCCATCGACGAAATGAAAATACAAGTCCAACGCAAGCACACAAATGTACCAGAAGCTGAAATGACGTCATTTGTACCTGAAGTCTCCGGGAAAATGAAGCCCCCCGTATATGATGGTTCCGTGTCCTGGTCAGTATACAAGAAGCAATTTGACGCAGCAGCCAAAGTTAACAAATGGAACAGTGAGGAGGAGAAAGCAACAGCCCTTGTGTTATCCCTAAGAGGAAAAGCCTCCGAATTGCTACAGTCTCTACCGAACCAGCAAGACTTCGCCGCCCTTGTCCAGGCTATGGAACTCCGATACGGGGATGAACATCTACAAGAAGTATATCGTGTGCAACTAAAGACCAGACAACAGCGCCTCGATGAAACACTACAGGAGCTAGAGACAGACATCGAACGCCTCTCACATCTGGCCTACCCAACAGCCGCACAAGATTTTCTGGAGGTCATTATGACAGACGCCTTCATTGATGCGCTTCGAGACCCCGAGTTAAAGAAAGCCACCAGAGTTAGTGGTAGACGTAAGGCCAGTGAAGCCCTCGTATACGCTCTCTCATATGAAGCCGCTAAAGACGCATCTGGGAGCGTTCATCAAGGCCGAAAGTTGGAAGTCAAAGAGGAGGAATTCGCACAACTTGTTAGAAGGGTGACAGAGGCACTAGATGAACGACGAACAAACCAGATACCAGAAAATCAACCTAGGGCTCCTGTACGATGCTGGAATATACAAAGAAGCTACACTAGAAGATTTACACAAACTGGAACCCATTACAGATAAGAAAGGTATGCACGACCAAGTTCTCGGAGCTACCAGGAAAACTAGCACGCGCGGCTTCAAGGGGCGGAACTCGGCGACACAGAGAATGAGAGCCCCTACAACCATCATCCCGCTCGCAGTGCTAGTACAGAGTAAGAGTCTGAAAATCATCGGAAAATTTGGAGGTCAAAATTATCACTTCCTCCTAGATACTGGTGCCTCACGATCAGTCATCCGGACGGATAAAGTAGACAGTAGCAAGAAACGCCAGTTAGAGCCTACTAGTTGAAAACAGCCAGTGGAGAACTGATGCCCATAAAAGGCCTGATCGACATAACAGTCGAGATCGGGAATCAGTCATTCGAACACGAATTCCTGATTGCTGACGTCACAGATGACTGCATAATAGGGCTCGACTTCATGCTGAAATATGGCTTTTCCTTAAACAATGTGGAGACCTCGAAGTACCCTTGCTTGGCGACGAGAATGAAGAAGATGGCCGAGTCAGAAGGATTACGTTGGTAGAAAATATAACTTTGCCTGCCAAGTCTGAAATGATCATTTCGGGTAAAATTGAGGACGGCTATCCCACGACAGGAACAGCGCTGGTAGAAAGCTTGGACACTAACCACTACGGGATAGCAGTAGGAAAGACACTAGTCACGATTGGGAAAGACCAAAAGGTACCCGTAAGAATTATGAACCTCGCTACAGTAGAGAAACATTTGCGGGAAGGTAGCACCATCGCTGGTTGTCATGCTCTTGAGATGATAAGAAACTGTAGCAGTGAAAACCCCGAAGAAAGACTCGAGTCCAGTGAACCGCAGGTTACTAAACTTCTGACAGAAGTCAAAACGATCTTGTCGAAAGAACAGTACACCAAAGCAGAACAATTCCTCAGAGTTTACTGACATATTGCCATCTGATGAAATTTACTTTGGGCGCACACATCTAATCCAGCATCGAATAGACACAGGAAACACTAGGCCTATCCGACAGCAACCACGTCACCTGCCGCTAGCAAAACACCAAGAAGCTATGGACATCATAGAACGAATGAGGCAGCAAGGGGTTGTTGAACCATCCAGCAGTCTATGGTGTTCACTCATCGTCTTGGTAAAGAAGAAAGATGGATCCACGAGATTTTGTGTCGACTATAGATTATTAAATGACGCCACACACAAGGACAGCTACCCGCTTCCTAGGATTGACGACACATTGGACACACTTGCCTGGTCACAGATCTTTTCCACCCTTGACATGAAGAGCGGTTACCGGCAAGTGGGACTACACCCCGAGGACAGAGATAAAACGGCCTTCTTTGCTGGTAATGGTCTCTGGCAATTTACCGTGATGCCTTTTGGACTCTGCAACGCCCCAGCCACTTCTGAAAGACTAATGGAGCATGTGTTAAGAGGACTCAACTGGACCACGTGTCTTGTTTACTTAGATGACATTATCTTCATAGGCAGAACCTTCGAGGAACATATCGCAAACCTGAAGGAAGTATTCGAACGAATCAGAAACGCTGGAATGAAATTGAATCCAAAGAAGTGCTCCTTGTTCAGAAGGAGCGTCAAGTACATTGGGCACATCGTGTCGAAGGAAGGAGTCAGCACAGATCCAGATAAAGTTGACGCCGTAAATGGATGGCCGATCCCCGCTAATATCCAGGAGTTAAGAAGCTTTCTTGGACTCTGCACGTACTACAGACGTTTCGTGCCAAACTTCTCTAGCCTCTGTAGCGCTCTTCATCAATTGACAGAACCGAAGCGGCCGTTTATTTAGACAACGGAATGTCAGCAGGCCTTTGAGCGACTTAAAATGGCTCTTGTTTCATCACCCATTCTGGCCTACCCGATACCAGGAGAGACGTTCATACTTGACACCGATGCAAGCAATACTGGAATAGGCGCTGTCTTATCCCAAAAGATAGATGGGACTGAGAGAGTCATAGCTTACTCCAGTCGGAGCTTGTCCAAAGCAGAGAGAAACTACTGTGTCACAAGACGTGATTTACTGGCAGTTGTGGATGCCATACAACATTTCCACAAATACTTATATGGGCAAAATTCATCCTTAGGACAGATCACGCTGCTCTTCAATGGCTGTTGTCATTTAAAAATCCTGAAGGACAAGTCGCCAGGTGGATTGAACGTTTGCAAACCTATGACTTCGAGACACAGCACCGAAAAGGACAAACTCACCAGAATGCTGACGCGCTGTCTCGACGACCTTGCAGAATGGAATGTAAACACTGCAGTAAGGTTGAAGAAAAGGGAGTTATCATTGATTGCCAACGTCTTGGGGTACAAGCTTCCGGGTCATGGTCCGATGAAAGAATCCGAGAAGACCAGTTAAAAGATGAAGATCTATGTCCCATTCTGCTTATGAAGGAAGACGGGCAAAGACCGGAATGGCATCACCTTTCCGATAAGGGAGCTGCCACCAAAACATATTGGGCGCAATGGGACTCGCTGACAATCGAAAATGGAGTTCTCAAGAGAGTCTGGGAAACGGCAGATGGGACATGCAATCGCTTACAGCTGTTGTTGCCCAAAGTGAGAGTTGCTGAGGTGCTGCAAGAAATCCATAATAATTCCAGTGGGTCACATTTAGGTGTCAACAAGACCTTTGAAAAAGTACGCAAGCGGTTTTACTGGTTCGGCTACCGAGATGATGTAGAAGAATGGTGCCGAAGGTGCGACACATGTGCAGCAGCAAAGGGCCCACACAGAAGAACGAGGGGACGTATGCAGCAATACAACGTCGGTAATCCATTCGAAAGAATAGCGATCGATGTAGCCGGACCATTTCCTGAGTCCCAGAGAGGAAATAAGTACATTCTAGTAGTGATAGATTATTTTACTAAGTGGCCCGAAGCATATGCGATAGAAAACCAAGAAGCCACCACCATAGCGGAAACACTTGTCTAGAATTGGATTAGCCGTTTTGGTGCTCCTAGGGAATTACACTCCGACCAAGGCCGAAACTTCGAATCCAAGATATTCCAAGAGATGTGCCAGGTACTCGGCATCGAAAAGACACGCACAACTCCTCTTCACCCCCAGTCAGACGGAATGGTGGAACTATTTAACCGAACACTAGAGCAACACCTGTCGAAAGTCGTCGATGAACATCAAGATGACTGGGACACCTATATCCCAATGTTCCTAATGGCATATAGAGGATCGATTCACAGCACTACTGGTTACACTCCAGCAACGATGTTGTTCGGCCGGGAGCTGCAACTACCATGTGATTTGCTATTCGGGATCCCAGGAAATGTGCCAGCCTCTTCAACAGACTATGTTGCAAATCTCCGAAAACGGATGGAGAACACTCACGCTCTTGCCCGCAGGAACATCAAGATCAACAGTGACCAGGTGAAGACAAGGTACGACAAACGGCCAATGCCTCTGGCTTTCATGAGAACGATCTGATGTGGCTTTAGAACCCACAAAGACGAAAAGGCAAGTCCCCAAAGCTTTAAACAGACTGGGAAGGACCCTACCAAGTGATAAAAAGAATCAATGATGTGTATCGAATACAGAAGAGCCCAAGGTCGAAACTGAAGGTCGTCCACATCGAAAGACTCAACAAGTACTATGGTGAAGCTGGATCTGCCCGGGACGGACAGATCTAAGGAGGGGGCAGTGTTATAAACCTGGAGGTGGCACAGATGGGGGTAGTGGTGTGTGTGTGTGTAGTCAGCCGACGCAAATCGCCCCAGGCCAGCGCTAGACGAGCCGTCAACCGTGACGAGTTACGACGGTCGGCCGAGACGAGTGTCAACATGATGGTTCGGGAAGGATCGACGTCGTGAACAGAGCTCAGGCGCGTCACGAGGGATGTAGTCATCTGACCACCCAGAATGGTCGAGCGACGGTCTGTCCGGTTCTGTCCCTATATAAAGAGCGAAGGTATCAGACCAGTCAGTCACAACTTCCCGATCTACAGTTCGTTACAACGGCTCAGTACAAGTCTGAGGCGAGACAGAAAGACCAGTGCAAGAGTTGATACGGCGGAGAGATATTTGTACAGTCTTGTGTTACGTGATACCAATTGTACAGTATTGGCTGTTATTTATTGACATTAAACTATTACGTTATTTTGAAGCCCAGAGTTGTCAAGTTCTTTAAGTTGGTGGTGTCGTTTGGTGCAATTTGCAGCGAGCCTGGATAGGGAGATTCGTAACAATATAGTAAATATACATAGTAGATTTCTCTTTCCATGACTTCTTCGTCACTTTCGTTAAGTCCGGCGCTGCTATTTAGTGTTTGTAAAATGTTTGCTTGTAAAATGTTTTACACGTTTCGGATGTTCCTTCAGAGTTGACTATACTTTACTTCCTAGTCCAAACCACCCGCAAGGATGAAGGGGAATGGGAGCGGGCAGGGTTTGACAGTTCAGTGCGCAGCCATCCGTATCGACGTGTGAATGCCCACTTGTTATCCCCCCCCCCCCCTCTTATTTTTTCTTTGGGTGACTATCCGCAGAAATAAGAGAGTGATCTTTCCTTTATTTTTTCTTCTTCTCGTCCAAACTCTTGGTGGAAGAGGATAATTATATATATATATATATAGATAAATGTTCACATTGCCATACCAAAGCCATTTCTAGTTACTCCATCAATTTCTCAACTCAAATCTATCATTAGAAAACGTTGAAGCTCAAATATATGTTCAAATGATCGATTTAGAATTTCTCCTCGAGATAGCCAAAGAACATCGGGTACTTGCCAAAAAAAATTAGTATTCAAAGAACGATTTTTAATGTCGACATTTATTTTCACCTTTTATCCATTTGTAAGCCTGCATGCACTAAGCCAGGTATCTTGCAGTGTCCTGTAGGGTTTGCCTGTCTTCGTACAGGGCAAACCCCTCGCATGCAGCAGTATTAGTCGAATCTTCGAAAACATAATATTTACATCAGTTTTTTTTTATTAAATTAATAAATTTTTACTATCTTAACTGTGAATAGTCCTTGCTTTTAATGACCTAACTGTATAAAATTTAGCTCTTGTGATAAGAAGAAAGAGTAACCCTTGAAGGATTACGGGCACGACATGGACTAAATTGTGCTGATGGGTCAAAAACTCAAACTCTTCGAAAACGCTTCTGAGTATCCTGCAGCCAATGTCTCGTCTTCCATTTGACAGTGTCAACATCTGGGATCATGGTTCTCTAAGATCATAGCGAAATAGGCTCCCATCGAACAGTGTGCACTGGGAAAACGTGCTAAAATTGCCTGATCCTTTCTGTCTAGCTGCCACCACTCGTCCTTCCTGTTTGGGCGTATTAGAAACTTCCCGTCTCGTGCTACAATGGTCCCAGCTGTTGTACCATTTGAATTTGACCCAATCACTATTCCTTGCTTTTGCACTCTCGTATGTTTGCGGCTCTTTTGGTGGGTCTAAAAGCGATCCTAGATTCACCAAAATGTCAGCTTTCTCGTTTCCTTTGATTCCACAATGCGTTTGGAATCCATTGTATCACCATACGTACCTTATGTTTTCTAGGCGCTCCACACACTTCATTGCCTTTTCGACAGCCTGTAGACAGGAAAGTGAGTCTAATAAGAGGATCAAATCGGCCGGTGCCGCTGTTCCTTCCTCAGTACGTTCCTCTGTATGTTCTAGAGCGTTTTTGATTCCTTTCATTTCTGCCATATAGTTGCTTCCGCCTGCGCATGGGCATACCATTCGTGGCTTTCGGTTGCACTGGGGAAGCTGCGAACCGCACCAAATGGACATCAGGATGAAAAAGCTTGCAATGCAGTATATAGTCAAGCTAAAATCCAACTTCACCCTGCTTTCGACTCCATATTTAACCATACAGATGAAGAACAATACAATCGAAGGCCTAACGTCATAAAGCCGTTGGGCCTTCGAATGAGAGAATCCACCCAAACCTAAACGCCACCCATTGATCAAATCTCTAAAATAGAAATCCCACAGAACCCTCCTTTGTTGATGAGTAAACTTAAATTAAATGTATCCCTTCTTAATTTTAAAAAAGAAAATATAGACCCAAACACACTACAAGTCCACTTTGATTGTGGCACCATTTACATTGACGAATCCAAAATGAATGGAAAGGTCGCATGTGCCTGCTCTTTTCGGAACAAAACAATCTCCTGTAGACTTTCCGATGGATGCTTCATCTTTACGCCCGAGTTACATGCAATCTCACTTGCACTCGTGGCCGTAAGCAAGCTTTGGGGCGGATGAAGACTGACATTCCATTGGTACATAAAAGCCTAAAGCTGACCATAGGGATGTCACCTTCATCTGGATCCACTCCCTTCATGTGGGCATAGAGGGAAACGAAACGGCAGACAGAGAAGCAAAGAGAGCCCTAAATCAAGAGGTGTCGGGAATTTGGGTCCCTGCTCGGACCTGAGACAGAGTATAGCCTCTGCCACCTACCGAGAGTGGCAGTGTCGGTGGGAGGTTGAAACCCCTGGACAGGTTGTGGCGGTCCACATCTAAAGGTTTGACAAAGTGTGGAAGCACGACCATGTCCAGACTTAGGATTGGCCAAACCTACATCACGCACTCATTTGGGCTAAAGAGATAAAGAGTCCCCACTGTGTGAACACTGGCTCTTATCTCACCTTTGAACTTATCCTCATTGATTGCCCCAGATATCAGGATATTAGAGGGAAATATTTTGGAGCAGTCAACTTAAAAACATTGTTTGATAATGTCAACCCTGGGAAAATAATGGGCTTTACCCTGTAAGTGGGGTTCATTATGAAGGTTTGATTTGTGGTAGGGCAAAGTAATTGTGAGTATATAATATTTACAACAGATTTTTATTGGATTATATACATTTTTTACTGTTATGAATTACTGAGCTATGAATTGACCTTGTTTTTAATGACTTGGCTGTGTAACGTTTAGCTCTTGAGGTATAAAATGTGAATAACCCTTGAGGGATTAAGAGCGTGACGGCCTAAATTGTGCCGATGTGCCAAAAAACCCAAGATATCAACCCCACTATAGCCAGAAGTCGTTTCGCGTTAAACTTCTTTCGTGGAGCCGTCGTGTAAACCTTGATGGTATCTTTCGGGTATTGGGCTATGGTTTCCCTTGCAATGCTGGTTAGTAGGTTTGGTGTTCATTTCTTGTTTACCTTTGGGTCGATCAGCATTTTTTCACACCTCTAGTAGGTTGGGAAATTTTGCCGGGTGGAAATACCCCATTAAAGTGAGAGCAGCTCTTTCGCTGGGGAAGCCAAGTTCTTGGGGCAACCCCAATGCGGTCTGCTTTAATAATGTTCTTTTGAGTCGGCCTCTGCACACCCATTCGTGGACTAGTAAGCCGCCCTTTGTATTATTCGTACGCTAACAAAACAGTCGTTCCGTCCGCAGTGCCAGATAATCCGCCAAATTTACCAGCTGCAATTGGCATTGTCCGAAATGTACCACAGATTAATCGTATAGCTTAGTTCTGCAAAGAGTCTAGAATTGTGCAACGATTGTATGTGCGAGTTGTTAATTAATGTATTTCTACAGTACCTTGGTAATAATCTTTAGATGCTTGGGTATACTGTATGGTGTATTACATATGTGAGAACGAACAATGAACATACATTGTCAAAAAGAATCCTTGCTCAATAATTAAGTTCACTCGTGATGAAATAGTATAACGAAATGAAATGGGCCACAGTCGATTCAGTAACTAAATATGATGTTATCCCTTCAAGAGCCTAGCGGTAACTGTCGAAAACAAAATCTACATCAATAATCTCTAATCCAATGCCCATGTCTCACTAAAATGTTGCGTTCAAAGTCTGTCTACGACAGTGCGTCTCTAAACTAAACAAAGTGCCTAACATTTGCTAGAGCCGCTTTTCCTTTCATAAGAACGGGATTATTGTTGCCACTCTCCAGGCCTTTGGGAATTGTGTCCAGGTCCGATTAAGCAATTTGCATAGTTTTCTTTGCCCAAGTTTTTCAGCATCTCATTACTTACTCTGTCCTGCCCCGGAGCATTGTGTAGTCTGCCTTTCCTGAAATCGTGTTCCACCTCCATCAAAGTGAAAGCTGCAGTGAAATATTGGTCTCGGCCTCGCTGTTGGCTAAACTGCGTTTTTCTTTTATCTATCCTGATGCCATCATTCTGGTCGACTACTTTAGAATGTCTTGTCAGACAGAAAGGCTGCCTGAAGGAGGTACGCCAGAAGCAAAACAGCAGAAGCGAGAAGAGAATACAACAAGCTCACTACGCTAGTGAGACAGTTGCAGAAGAATCGAGAAGAATCGCTGACCAAGTGAGCCAATGATTATGCGAGACTGGATTACCTGGCGGGCGCAAGATGTGGAGGCAACTTGATAATCTGACCGCTGTGGGGGCGCCAAAGGTTGACGGCATCAGGTTTTTATAGTTGTTTTTTTTTAACCCGATGATTTTGCAAGCTGATTAGTGGAATTGTAAAAAGCATCTTATATAACTCAAACACAGCAACCATCTCTTGACTTAAAATTTTCTTATTTTTTCTTCCACTGCAAGTGGGAAAGTTAGTGATGAGTGTGTCAGGGCTTACCTGACTGACCTCTAATTTTTCCTCTCAAGGTGGATGACAAAATACTCAGGAATAAATCAAGACATAAACTATTAAGTGGAAAGAATCTTAAAATATTTTTTTAGAGGGGAAAGTCTCTTTCTATAGCATTTGAGCTTAAAGGACTAAAATTATTTTGACTAGGATTAGTTGTTTTGACTGAGGACTAGTATGGTTGTGCTAACATTCACTTTATGCAACTACTCAACAATCAGCTACTTATAACCTATTATTACTAATAATGTATTTCTCTTAACTCCAAATTGTTATGTTTTCCTTAACAATAGACTAGCATTGGTCAACCTGGAGTAGATTGCCACTGTAGTCATGAATCTGAAGTATCTATTGTACAGATTTTGTTCCTCATTAATGAAGTAAGTAGAATTATGTCTTGCCATCATGTATAGGCTTGCTCATCTATCTTATGTGCACATCATTAGGTTTACAATCATTTTTAGTATATTTTTAACTATGCTAATTATGTAGGTCAAATGACTAAGTTGACTGCTGACATGCAGAGCATTAACACACAAGTAATTAATACCATTTTAGAAATCATGAAAGAGACAGAAACTTAATACACTTTTTAAATTTCACTGACAAAGCCAAGAGAAATTTTGGTTTGAAGATCACAATAATACAGGAAACTGACATGACCTTAAGAAATATCATCTACATTGCTGTGTAGTCAGCAAACTTTATGATGGGAATATCAGCTAATTGGCTCTGAATGTCATTGGTGTAGATCGTATACAATACAGGTGACAAAACGCACCCCTGCGGCGCTCCAGTACTAAGCTCTCTCATGATTGACACATGCCTGTTCACTTTTACATATTGTGGGCCTTTGGTAAAAAAGTGTAGAACCCCAAGTTTGTTTGTTTTCGCTAACATTCAAGTCAGATAGTTTTTGTATCATGCGATGTGGTTGGATGGTGTTGAATGCGGATGAAAAGTCAATGAATAATACACTGGCATAGTGTCAAGATGATGGTATAGATGAGTCAGCATGAGTAGTATTGCATCTTTTGTACTTCCTGACAGTTTTTAATCAAACTGGTGGGGGTCAAGACCTGTTTCTACTTCTTTCAGTAGATGTTTTAAAATCATTTTCTCTAAGCACTTTATTAAAATTGGTGTAAGGACCATGGGACGTAGGTCATTGTTAGAAGCAATGATCTTCTTTTTGGGTACTGGAATTATTTCAGATGTCTTCCAAATAGTCCGTATTTTGTGCATTTGCCAGGACTTGTTGAATATAGCACAGAAGTTATAAGCCAGTTGTTCCACACATAGCTTTACAAGTTTTCCACTTAATATGTCGCATCCCAGAGCTTTGACAGTGTTTACTTGTTTGAACATTTTAGTCACTTCTAGGTTATTGAACAGTACTTTAGATTGGTCTAGATTGCTGTTGTCAAATGATGCCAATAAATGATGTTGGTCTTTTTCAAAGTTGTGGCAGTCAAAGCAGTGGTATTTAATTCATTGACAAATTCATTATTGTCAGCAACACACATCAGTTCGCGCTTAGGTACCTAGCTAGTAATTTGTTTCAAGCATGTCCAACAAGCTTTAGAGTTATTTTTCTTGAAAAAGCTTTCAATTTTTTTTTCTATAATCTCTCTTTTCTCTTTTCCTTCAAATAATTTCTTTTAAGGGCTTTATTGGCTGAGGTGAATTCAGAACTGCTCTTGAATATTATTTTCTTCTGTAGAATCTCCTCCTTTATTTCTTAGGTCATCCAGGGTGTATTATTACTGAATGTTTTAATTTTCTTCTTTGGTATAAGCATGTTTTCACAGAACTGGATGTACGAATTGACGGTTGTGGTAAGTTCATCTATGTCAGGGCAGTTGTTTACAAACATGTCCCAATCTGTTTTAAAACCAGTTTATTCGTGGGTGTAAGATAGATCTTTGTGTGTTCTGACTCTTCGAGGGTAAATAATGTTTGAGATGTGTAGGCCATTTTTATGTTGCTAAAGTTTTTGTGCTTGTAGGACAATTAACATATTGACTATAAGAGTTTAGCTAACGAAAGATGATTGAAATCTCCCATAACTAGTTAAACAGAATCAGGGCTGATATATTATTAACATAAGTAAAGAATTCCTATAACAATTTATTGATTTATCTTCTAAAATTCACCCTCCAAACCCCCGATCCGCCAGTGTATTTCAATGACCTAAATTATAAAAAATAAAAAGTACTCATTTAAGGTAATGTGTTTTTAAAGATCTTAACTTTGAATAAGACTGATTGTCTTCTCAGCATTATAAGTTAATTTTTGTTTTCTCTGAACAATAAGTTGTATCCACATTGTCATTACAGGGAGCCCTGATCACTGTAACAAGTGATGATCAATTACATCTCTGGAATTTTCGTCAGAAACGTCCAACTATAGTACATTCTCTTAAGTTCCAAAGAGAAAAGTAAGCTTTACAGTAATTTATTCTTAGAAAAATTGTAGCAGGGTCATATTCTTAGTGAACTATTTCTCAGCACTCTCTTATTCAACCATTTCTATATAGAATTTTTCTGTGATGATGGCTATAGACTCAAACACATAGGCTAGAGGGCAGAGTTGATAATTTGTGAAGGCATAATTACTGGTTTCAGTTTTTATTTTCTTGAACTTGTGTTAACTGATCACATTTTTTAGTGAGACAAATAATTAAAATTGTAAAACAAAGAATATGTTTGTGAAATTACAAAACAAAAATTTTTTTTTCTTCAGAATCTCCAAATGTCATTTACCTTTTCAAAGTAAATGGTTATATGTTGGCACTGAGAGGGGTAATGTTCATGTAGTCAACATTGAATCCTTTACTTGCTCTGGATATATAATTAATTGGAACAAGGCAATTGAACTGTAAGTAACAGGCACTTTATTGTATCCTACACCACCTCATTTTTCTAAAAACAAAAATTCAAGTAGTGACATAAATTGTCAATGTAAGTACTATGATAGCATGGCTGTGTTTACTCTTCTTAGTATGAGAACAAGTGTGACGACAAAATGCATAAAAACTATCTTGTTCTGTCCCATTGAGGAGCTATCAGCACTTCTCTAGCCCCTTGCAGGATTGGATTGGTTGGGATGACACCTGCTTCCATTCCTTTACTAACTCCAGAAAGAACCTATTCTATTTTACATAAGGCTAAAAAGATATCTTTGAAACACAACTCCTGAATAAAGAAAAGACCTAAACGGGCTAGCTTTAATAAACATTCGTAATGCAAATTTGGATTTCAAACATATTGTAAATATATATGTGAAGATAAACTGAAAATTCTGATAGTGTTTGTAATTTAATTTTATTTTCATTACATTTTTAAAACCTCCTCCCAGACTCAGATTAGCCAATTTTTAGTCCCGGGGGCGGGGTAGTCACATGTAAAAGTTTGAGAAACACTGGTCTTCATATAGCTTCAGAAATGAGAGAAAGATAGTTGGATGTTTTTAGACCTGTCTGATGAAAAAATAGGACAAACTGAAAGATGGTAATGTAGCTCCCATTCTCCTATTAAAGGAGGGTGTAACGATGTACAACAATCTGATTGG
This sequence comes from Biomphalaria pfeifferi, assembly GCA_030265305.1. Classification (NCBI taxonomy): domain Eukaryota; kingdom Metazoa; phylum Mollusca; class Gastropoda; family Planorbidae; genus Biomphalaria; species Biomphalaria pfeifferi. The sequence continues at coordinate 310,215 of JASAOG010000138.1, forward strand.
CAATCTGACGGCTGCCATTAATGTCTACTGGGCTCAGTTTGACTCACTGACTGTGGTCAACTGTGTCATCAATAGTGTTTTGGAATCTGTGATGTAACATCCAGTTGCCTTCAGCTTACAGCAACAGTTGGTCTCACTTGATGTCAACAACACTGCACAATGTTTGACAGTGATTTGACTGGTTTAAGTGTAGAGAGGATGTGCAGTAATTGTGCCGAAGGTGCAATGTCTGTGCAGCAGCCAATGGTCTTCAACACAAATCAAGATGCAGCAGTACAATTTTGGTGTTCTATTCAAGAGGATCACAATCAGTGTAGCAGGACCATTACCTGAAACCAAAAACACATTCATCTTTTTAGTACTTAAGCAAAATATGTTGGAAAAGGTAAAATAAAATAGCCATGGACTTCTGAAAATGAGATATGACTAATGGGCAAATACATCATAGTTCTAATAGAATGATCTGGTATTACTGTACAGCCCCCAGAAACAAAAGGGCAGATCTCCAAATAGACAGAGAAGGCCCAAAACAGTTTCATCAAAAGGATCAACAATGTAGTCCTGTGATGCCCAACCTAATTTGACCTGGGGGCCATTTTAGTTTCCGACATGTGTGTCGCGGGCCACATGAAGAAATTGTACAAAGAGGAAATGAAATTGACCTGAAACAATTTTATTGAAACTTGTGAATCTTGTGCATTAATTAATGAGCTAATGGAAGTTTATCTCGGTTTTATTTTCTACGCGTCGGAAGCTGGCTTCATTTTGGTACTTAAAATATGAGCAATATTGTTGATAGCTTTACCAATGACTCATTTTCTTGCCTATTTTTGGTAAATATTCCCATTGATCCTCCAATCTCCTGGCGTAATTTAACAATTTTTTATTCACGGCTCAAACCAAGAATACAGCCATATTTGTTTTATAACCCGCTAATATGTTGTTTTTTTAAAACAGCCACACTTTACAAAACAAATATGTGGCTTATTATCATGTTCCACAAAAAATTAAAGATCTTATCACTTTTCCTGGTAGATTCTAAATTCGTAGTCCACTTGTAGTTTCCTCGGCTCCCCCAACCTCCTCCAAGCAGCTGATACAGTTTGGAATGAGCAGCTTCATAAGTTTTCCCTGGGTATAGCTGTGTATGTTGCAAGCTGCCTAAGTGTTACCGGTTCCTTATTTTTCCTCAGGGTTGAATCCCAAAGGCCTTTGGGTATAGCTGCATTATGTTCAGAGTTTTCCTTCTCCTGGGTGGGTAGCTATAAGGTTGTTTTTGTTGGAAGTGGTAATAGATATAAGCACCTCACTACCTATAAAAATGCTTCTAGTGGCATGCATCTCAAATAGCCTCAGACAACCAGTCCAACTCCTGGCCTTCATCTGTGGCTCACATTTGGCCTGGTGATGTTAACACAGACAGGAAAAGTGGCTAAGGCGAGCAACTTGTGCCAAAACCAATAAGCTTTGGGAAGGATAGCTTTTTAATCTTGGCTGGTTGTTATTTAGATCAAGAAAATAAAAAGCAGTTGATAACAGTTCCATGCAACTTGAATTTATTGTAACTATTTGACTTATCTAGTTTTTAAAAAATAGGGACAGGAATTAAAAAAAAACAACTTGTAGTGATATAGTTTTAATGAAATTTCTAAATGTGGGGATCATCAGGATTCATTTTGACATCTTTTTCAATATTTGTTCTGGATAGAATAATAAACTCTAATGTACATGTATCAGCTGTACCTTAAAATATATAGAAAGATAATTTGCATTTAACTTCAGCTCACGTAAGACTCATCCTGGTCATGTGGTCCATCTAAGTGATAACCCAGTTGATGCAAACAAGGTAGGATATTTTATTTCATTTTCCAAAATATTGGTTGTTAGGATGAATTTCTTTTTCATCAGCTTTCCTAAAAATCTAAGTAAATATTTTTAGGATATTTTTGAATGCTAATTATCACATTATTATTTTTTAACTCATGTTTGTTTGTATCTTATTTTTTTTTATATTGTCAGTTCAAGCAGTTTTTAGTGTATTTTTTTTCAGTATTTAATGGAAAAAAAAATGGTGGTATTTTTTTAGATTATCACCATCAATAATGTGATGCTTATTAAGATTTTTGCTAATTTTTTTTACAGCTTTTAATTGGGTTTGAAACTGGTGCCATAGTATTCTGGGACTTAAGGACAAAGTCTGCTGAATACAGATACAACTCTCATGAGGTTCGCTATATATTGAATACTTGTTTGGGTTAGAGTTATCTTGATTTATTTTATAAACTATGTTTTCCCTTCTTAATACCTAGATTTGTACTTTGCTTGTTTTTATCTATTATAAATAAACATTTCTATTGCATTTCTTTTAATTTTTACAAAGCTCTGTCTGGTAAAAAGTTTGAACACATAATTTCTCCCGCACCCATTCCAGATCAAATTTGTTCATTTTAGATAATACATCAATCAATAAAAAAAAATGACCAATTAATTTAGAGATTCAAACAAAGGGGAAAGTTTCTTTCTTGAGGCCTTAAACGAAAGATTGGCTCTTTAAAAAATGATCAATTCAATTATCATTCAATGACATCAGATAAGTCAGGTTCATATTGAACCATATCTTCTCAATCATCATTTCTTTGAATACTTTTAAATATTAATAATGTATTAATAATAACATTAATATACACTTGTTTCTCCATATTATGTGGTATCGCGTCGTCAGTCTGCCTAACAATATAATAATATTGGCCAGACTTTTGATATGTATGTGTTTGTTCTTTTTGTTATGGCATAGATTGGGCTGTGGTTGTTGATAGTTTTTATTTTATAGCTTCTGATATTCTTGTTGAAAATATTGATAGCTGTTTTTTTCCTTGCTGGAGAGGACCACTACGGGGGCTGATCCTGAACTATCTTTGTAACCTTGTTTTAAAAGTATTTTATATTTTGCTTGTTTTTTTGAACAGATAGTTTTAGATTGTACTACTTTATTTTTCTGAATTGCAGAACTAATATTACATATATATGCACTTAATTTAGTTTTCTGAAAACCAAAACCAAGGTTTATATAACATTTGCCTACTTAATAGCAAACTTTATAATGAACTTGTTCTTTTTACTAGCAAGAATTTGCACTTATTTTTTTGCTTTTAATATTGCACTTGCTTTTTTTTTTTGAATAGTAAGGCTGATTCACACTTTGTTTTTCAAATGGGTTTATATAATTCAGCTCATTTTTTTTTTTTTTACAATACCTCTATTCAAGTCAGAATTTCATGGAACCTAGAATCAGCCTGGATGCTGATCTCAACAATGGCTCAAGCAAATTTCTTTGAAATTTAATGGTTGATGTATATAGCTGAGAAAAGAATTACTATCTTTTTGACCTCATGGGGAAAACTCTAGTTTGACCATTATAATTGTTCAAAGTAAAATATAAATAATAGTAAATTTGGCTCTAGACTTAGAAGATCTTAGATCTAGAGCTAACATCGGTTTTGAAAGGACTATTGTGTTCTTGAAAGGACTATTTTTGCGCAATTTAAGTCTAGATTTAAAGAGGTATCTTAGGAATTATTAAATAATAATAAAAATGGCGGCCTGGTCGTTCGGTTCGCACGCTGGACTGTCGTTCGGATTTATCGATGGTCCCTTCTTATCTTATCTTATATAATACAGACGTTACTTCAAAAAAGAAGATGATTACGTCCTACGCGTCATGCATTTAGTCATGCATATTAACCAATGACTTAAATTCTGCCAAGTCACTGGTTTTTCTGGCTAGCTCAGGCAACCCATTCCATGCTCTAATAGCACTAGGGAAGAAGGAGTATTTGTACAAATTTGTCCTAGCATATGGGACGAGGAATGTGCCTTTATTTTTGTGTCTTTCAGAGTATTTTATTAAATTTTGTTTTTGTATTTGAAGATTATGGTTCAGTGTTTTATGTATAATTGCTACTTTACTTTTGAGTCTTCTGTCCTGAAGGCTTTCTAAATTTAGTGATTTTACTAATGGTGTTACCCTAGTCAAATGTGAATATTCGTTTGTTATGAATCTCACTGCTCTATTTTGTGTTTGTTCCAGTTTCTTAATGTTTTCTTGAGTTGAGGGGTCCCACACGGTGGATGCATATTCTATTATTGGCCTAACCAAGGTTAAATAACATTTTAGTTTTATGTTCTTATTTGATTTATAGAAATTTCTTTTAATAAACCCTAATGCTTTGTTGGATTTTTTTATAGTTTCATCAATATGTGGATTCCATGACAGTTTTTCATTTATTATAACACCTAGGTATTTTGAGTTTTTAGTCTGTGTTACTGGTTTGCCATGAATAAGATAAGTGGAATTAATTTGTTTTAGTTTTTTTGTTACTCTTAACAACTGACATTTTTCTGGGTGGAAAGACATGCTCCAATTTGATTCCCATTTCTGTAATTCATCTAATTCTCTTTGTAAAATATCTGTGTCTTGTTTTGTTTTTATTGTTCTATATATTATGCAATCGTCTGCAAATAATCTGACTTTTGTTCCTGAACTAATGCAATTTGGTAAATCATTTATGTAAATTAAAAATAGTAGTGGACCCAAAACTGTTCCTTGAGGTACACCTGAGTTTACTGTTATTGGTGTTGATTTAGAGCCATTTATTATTACAGTTTGTTCTCTCCCTATCAGAAAATCTTTAATCCACTGATGCAGTGGACCGTTAATGCCGAAATATTTTAATTTTTTAAGCAAACTATGGTGGTGAACTTTGTCAAAAGCCTTGGAAAAATCTAGTAAGATAGCATCTATTTGTTCACTATTATCTAAACCTTTTGAAAAATCATCAATTAGTCCTATTAGTTGTGTTTCACATGATCTATATTTCCTAAAGCCATGTTGGTATGGGGTGAGGACATTATGTTTGTCTAAGTGGTTTATGATATTGCTACATATTATGTGTTCTAGTATTTTACATGTGATGCTGGTAAGTGATACTGGTCTGTAGTTTCCTGGATCAGATTTTTCTCCTTTTTTAAATAGGGGGGTGACATTAGCTTCTTTCCAGTCCTTTGGTACTCTGCCCTGGTTAAGCAATGCTTGAAAGAGTATTTTGAACACTGGGGCTAGCTCATTGCTTAGTTCTTTGAGTAATCTAGCTGGAATACCATCAGGTCCAGACGCTTTATTTGGTTTGGTGTTGGCTAATAGTTTTTTAATTCCATTTTCTTGTACTACTAAATCTTCTATGTTGTCTACTTGGTTCAAATTAAGAAATATGTCTTTGTCTCCTGGGGCTGAGAATGCTGATGCAAAGTATTTGTTTAGGATGTTTGCTTTAGTTTCATTATCATTATGTATTATGTTATGTTCATCTTTTAATGGCGCTATGCCTGTTGTTTCCATTTTCTTAGACTTAATGTATGACCATAGGTTTTTGTTGTTATCTTTAGATATTACATTGTTGATGTATTCACTCTGCAGCTGTCTGCTTACTTTTTGGGTTAGGTGTTTAATTTTTATATACTTTTTGTAAACTCTTTCGGCCTTGGTTGCTTTAAATTTTCTATATAGGTTTTCCTTCTGTTTACAAAGCTTCTTTAGTCTATTATTAAACCAGCATTTATTTATTTTGTTTGATGTGTATTTATTTGGTATATGATTTTCTATAATGCTTTTAAGATGGTTTTTAATGAAATTCCAGAGGTCATCGACTGGTTGGTTAATGTCTTTTTCTAATAAGAATGTTTGTTGAAAGTTTAATGCAGCTTGGTGTAGTTGTGTTAGGTTACATTTATTCCAGAGTAAGATTTTTCTTTTGGTTTTTGTATTGGCTACTGCTTTTATCTGACTGTGTATTTTTATGATCTCATGGTCTGATAGACCAGGGATAATATCATAATCAACTACTAATCCAGGTCTGTTGGTTAAGAAGAGATCTAATGTGTTGTTTAATCTAGTTGGCTTTTTAATGATTTGATCTAAACTTAGGTTGTGTAAAGTTTCTATGAAAAGCTCATTTATGTCCTTAAGGTTTTGGTGTTTATCTATGGTTAGTGTTTTCCAATTTATATCAGGTAGGTTGAAGTCACCCATAATCCAAAAAACTGCATTTTTATTTGTCTCTTTAAGTGTAGTAATCTGATTACATAGTTCCTGCATGTATTCTAAACTAGAATTTGGTGGTCTGTAAATGCTGCCTATTATAAGGGATGTTGAGGTGGTATTAATTTTACAAAATGTAGATTCTATGTTTTTTGAGCTAGGTAAGGTAATTTCTTCTGCTATAAGAGTGTTTTTTATTGCTAAAAGAACTCCTCCATGATTATCAGCCCTATCTTTTCTAAAAATTTCATAATTACTATTGAAAATTTCTGCATTATAAATTTCAGGATGTAGCCAAGTTTCTGTTCCTGCAATTATGTCTGGTTTCTCACATTCTAATAAAATTTCTAAGTCTGCTGTTTTGTTCCTAATGCTTTGAAAATTTATTACTAAGGTTTTAAGGTATTTTGGTATTACTTCTTTGGTAGGTTTGTTTAGTTTTGTTCAAACCCTGCCCGCTCCCATCTCCCGTCGTCCTGCGGGAGGTTTGGACTAGGAAGTAAACTATCTTCAACTCTGAAGGAACATCCGAAACATGTAAAACATTTTACAAACATTAAACATTTTACAAACAAAAAAAAACGGTGCAGTCAGCCTTAGTGTACGAATATTATGTGATAACTGATTAAATTTAAAGTTGCTTCAAGTTTATTGAAATATTATCTAAGCTTTACTTATATCTTTACATAAATCTAATATAGATTACATCTAGATTCTTAGGTTTAATGTTAGATCTAGATGTCCATATAATGAACATACCAATAAATAATCTCACAAGTATGCATTCCCCTGGCAAAATCAGAAACATTGTACATTGAAGCAGCTGACTGTATCACAGGTTTGATACCCAGTTTGAACCAAAGATTATTTTAATTATTTTTAAAAATTATTTTATTATATTTTAAGTTAAGTAATTAAGGCATTGTATTTATAAAAATGTATTTTTCAATGTTTTGTTTCTGATTAACTTCAAAATATTAATTGATGATATTATAAAAAATACAAATAGTTGTGTAATAATTTTTGTTTTTGTTTTGTAGGCTTTGAGATCTATATCTTGGCACAACGAAGGCAAGCAATTTATGTGTAGTCACACTGATGGCAGTTTGTCAACATGGAATGTAAAAATGCCTCAACGACCTGTTTCTGTAACCTCACCTCATGGTAAACAATTATTAACAAAAACATGACTATTTGTATATCTTTACTTTTTTCTTTCAATCTAAATTATTTTAGTACATTTATAAAATTATGTTTTTGATTTTTTTTTTTTAAATAACTATTCAAGACAGAACGTCATAGAACCCGTACGCATTGCAGATCTCAAAAATGGCTCTAATGATTTTCCTAGAAATTTAACAGTTGATGTTTATCGCTGAGAAAAGAATTACTAGCTCATTGGCCACATGGGGAAAATTCTAGTTTGACCAGTATAATTTTTACAAATTAAAAAAAAATAAATGTAAATTGTGTCTTGAGAACTGACTTAGATCTAAAGCCAACATTGTTTTTGAAAGGACTATGGCAGTCTTTATAGGACTGTTCACATTTAAGAATTTCTGTATGTAGGATATTATTGATTCAAGAATTTAATAAATTTATGTTCAGGAAAATTTTGTGTATTGCCTTCTAAGTCTAGATCATTGGAATTATTTAAAAATAAAAAAAAACATGGTGTAGTCAGCCGTAGTGTACCAATTGTTTATTAAATTTAAAGTTGCTTAAAAGTTTATTGATAGATTATCTAAGCTTTGCTAATATTTTTACATAAAACTTATATAGATTATAGATCTTAAAAGTTATAAATTAGAAGTCTAGATCTACTTTTAGATGTCCATACAATGAAAGTACCTATAAATAATGGGACAATTGTGCTTTGCCCGCTGGCCGAATGAGTAACATCGTTCCTTTATACAGCTGAAAGTGTCAAAATCAGGGGTACGATACCAAGTTTGAACCAAACATTTATTTTTAAACAATTTTTTACAATAATTTTATATTTTAAAGTGTGTAATGTCTTTTTAAAAATGTATTTTTAAATGTTTTTCTTATTTTTTAAAATAATGTTATGCATATATAAAATTTGGTTTGTCTTTTTATTTAGCCAAAATTGGTCCTGAAGGGAAACCAGATTTATGTAAACCTATTAATAAAGTTGAGTGGAGAGCTAATCGTTCTGGGTTAGTATTAAAACAGTATTCTTGACGTAGCAATTTTACACCTTTAAAAATACAATTACAAAAAATATATTATATAACAAATTATTATTAAGTAATTGTTCACATTATTTTTCAGTGATTCAGTTGTTATTTTTTCTGGTGGCATGTCATATGACCGAGCTTGTCGAACTCCAACTATAACTGTCATGGCTGGCAAGAGCACCACTGTATTAGAAATGGAACATAATATTGTGGACTTTGTTAGCATTTGTGATACTCCTTGGGTTAATGGTAATAATTGCTAGTTATTGTTTAATTTTTATGTAGTAACTATAATCTACAGTCGATATCATGATTAAATTTGTGCTACATTTCATTAAATAATAAATTTGAAGGAATCTTGTTTTTTTAAAAGCTGTTTCAGAATGACAAATAAATCTATGTAATAACTTCCATTTCAGATTTTCAGGACCCTTATGCCATAATAGTACTGCTGCTAAATGATTTAGTTGTAATAGACCTCACAACACCTGGGTATGCCTATATTAAAGAAAAAAAGTGAAGTTTTTCTGCAAAGAATTACCTTTTTTTTACCATTTGTTTTTTGTTTAAATGTCTTATCTTAAGGTATCCATGTTTTGAAAATCCATATCCGATGGACCTTCATGAATCTCCTGTGACAGCCTGTCAGTATTATGCTAATTGTCCCATGGACATCATCCCAGCTTTGTATTCCACTGGCAAGAATCAGAAAAAAACTGGTTTTAGTGATAAGGTAATTGTAGTTTCAGAAGTTTTTAGAAATAGCTTGTTAATTCAATTTAGAAACTCTTTTTTTTTTTAATGCATCAATTTAAAATAATTTACTTGTTCATCATTAGCCTTGGCCAATTAAAGGTGGTTCCTGGGGTTCCAGTGGAACAAGTTACCCTGAAATTATTATAACTGGGTGAGTTATTACATCTTCACATGTATATTATGTTGTTTTTTTTAACATCATCTGTGAATTGAAAATCTTGAGAGATTTTAGGTATTCTGTTTCACATTTTTAAAGTTAATTCTGTTAAATAGTTAAATAGTCAATTTAGAAATTATACTTCACAATTAGATTAGGTTTTTTTGTACTATAGCCTTAGTGAATAATTTTAAGAGTGACATGTGACTAATCAGTAAAGAAATAAAAAATTGCCCAAGTTTTCACAGATTTCTAACAAAGCTTCTGGATTTCTTCCTGAAAATTCATCTTACTTCATAACATGATAAATTCTTTCTGTACACATTTTTTTCTTTATTTCAAAGTCTTTTTAGAAAAGAAATGAAATAATTTGCATTTCATTTTATTTGTTTATTTAAAGGAGTTGATGTAGCAACAGTAATATGAAATGTTATGAAAATATTTTTTTTACTCATATCAGCATATAACTTATTCATTATTATTGTCTGTCTAGTCATGCAGATGGATCATTAAAGTTTTGGGATGCATCTTCAGGTAAAGTTGTAATACATTCAAAGTATTTGATTTACTATTTTGCTCAAAAAGTATTTCTGAAAATGATGTATATTAACTTTTTTTTTTTTCAGTAACCTTACAATTTTTATATAAATTAAAAACTGCTAAAGTTTTTGAAAAACCAAAACGACCTTCAGAAGACAAAGATGATGATCCATTTGCAATCCAGAATATCTTCCTGTGCCTGGAGAGTCGCATTATGTGTGTTGCTGGACCTACACATTGTATACTATTTAAATTTTCCAAGCAAGAGGCTAATGTTGAGACTGTTGTGAGTAATCTTTTACTTAAAATATTGAGATGTTAATAAATTTTTTTTAGTCAGTGAATATCTCAAATTGGTATTATAGTAACATTTGAGTAGTCCTTTTAAAGAGTACTTTTGATTCTCTTTTTAAAATGTTGGTTTAGTGATTTTATTTCACACAAGTTTTTTTTTTTATTTTGGTTGGAGCTTTTTTTTCCTCCAATGAAATAGCATGCCATCCTCCTCTTACTCATTATTTTTTGGCTAGTGAATGAACATTTTTAAGGTTTTTAATTCCATTGCTTTGCTCTTCCCTTGGAATAGTCTGATTGAAACACTAATTAGTCTTCCCCTTTATAACCTTGGTTAGGCCAATAATAGAATATGCATCCTCTGTTTGGGACCCCTCAACTCAAGAAAACATTAAGAAACTGGAACAGACTAGACACAAAATAGAGCAGTGAGGTTCATAACAAACGACTATCCACATTTGACCTAAAGTAACACCTTTAGTAAAATCACTAAATTTAGATAGCCTTCAGGATAGAAGACTCAAAAGTAAAGTAGCAATTATACATAAAACACTAAGCCATAATCTTCAAATACAAAATCTAAAAAATACTCAGAAAGATACAAAGATAAATTCACATTCCTCGTTCCATATGCTAGGACAGATAAGTACAAATGCCCCTTCTTCCCTATTGCTATTAGAGCATGGAATGGGTTGTCTGAGTCTGCCAGGAAACCAATGACTAGGCAGAATTTAAGTCATTGGTTAGCATGCATGACTAGATTGACCTAGGAATATGCATAGGCCGTAATCATCTTTTTAAAATAACGTCTGTATTTATAAGATATACAAACCTTTTTTTGGCCCATTATTTATTAGCATGCAATATTTATTTGTACTTTTGTTTCATCATATGGAATATTCTGAGATGTTACCTCTTTCCAAAATTTACCCCCATTAAGCATATCCTTGTCAATTAATATTAGCTTTGCGCTTTATTGATCAGGGGTGGACAAATTACAGGATGCAGGCCTCATTCGGCCTTCCAGGATGTATTATGCAGTCTGCAGACAGCTGCAGAAATTTAAATATTAAATAACTTTTGAAACTTCTGTCTGCATTTAGTCCTTCATATTTATACTATTTTACATTGCCAATTCTGATGATGAAAAGGTTAAAGAAAGCATTCTCTATAGGGCCTAATTCTAAAAATTTTAAGGAAGTGAAAATTATTCTAATTAGCTATCAAGAATAGATTCCAAAAGGGGTTTTGCAAAATGAAAGGTAGATTTTTAGCTGAAGCTGCATTTCCAAACAAACTTAAACAAGCTTTGCTGCTAAACTTTCACATTATTTGGATCCACATACACTGCAAACAAGCATTTTCGAAAATATAACACGTGTAAGAACAGCTTTATTGACTGTAATTTGAAAACAGTTATAGGAGAACAACTAGTAAGCTAGTTAGACAGTTCAAGAACAGTATATACGAATGTAAACAGTTAAATTCTTCACAAAAAGTACTAATTTGATGAAATGTTGCGATTAAAAAACATATCCATTAGTAAAATTAGCTAAAAAGTAAAAATTTTGTTGTAAATTTTAAAATATTGCTTGTAAAAAATCAAATGTACATGTATAATATAGTATGAAGGTGAAATTAATTGAGATTATGCTTAGCTGGAAGAATTCGAACAGCCTTCTATCAAAGGTGCCTTCGCTCCATAATGGGCATATGTTGGCAAGACTACATTACAAATAACCATGTTCTGCAGGAGTACGGTTTGGAAAGTATAGAAGCACTAATTACCATTTGACAGCTGTATGTGGCCCTTTTAGACAATCTGTTGTCTTATGTAATTAAGTGCATTCTTTAAGTTTAAAAAACAACAATTTTCTATGATAATAAATATAGACAATATTTCTTAATAACTCTTTAGCGTTATTACTTGTGCATCATTAATGAAAAGTTTGGTCTTCATGGTTACATATTCAATGATTATATTAATGTAAACAGTTTTGGGATTTTATTTTCAGGCCTTGGAATTCTCCATTGTATATGAGGTTTTTGATGAACTGGATTCACCTGATTTTGATTTTTCCAAACCCAGCCTTAGTGTAATGGGACAACACAGCAGCAGTATGGGATCTTACTCCTCTACAGCCTCAGAAAATGCAAGAGTGAGTGTTTAGTCTTTTTAAAAAAAAGAATGGTTGTATTGAACTCACAAAAGCAGAATTGACGCTATCAATTAGTATTACAATGAACTTTGATTATGATTTAAATAAAGAAGGGTCAAATAGCTAGTGCTCTGTCTGTAATGAATTCTTTAAGGCTGATTATTTGTAGATTTTTAAAAAATGCAATTGTATGTACTGGCTGTAAATATGCTTTTTTTTGTTGATCATTCATTTTTGTATGTCCTAGTTTATTTGTTCAATAAAAATTGTATTATTTCTTGCAGTCAGAGGCAATAACTTCTGTCAAAGCCAAAACAGGCAATCACCGATGGGGACCTGGGTTTCTTCCTGAACTTGTTTGCATATTATGTTGGGTAGATGGAGAACCTGCAGGAAACATTACAGTTATGTCTCTTAATTCTTCTTATGGCCTGTAAGTTTTTTTTTAAATTCAATTTCCTTAACAGAATGCTTTTACATAAAATTTAAGTTTGTGTTTTTTATTTGTTCACCTAAAAGATTTACTCTATTTTTCTAGTTTGGCTTTTGGAAATGAATCAGGGTTGGCCATTGTTGATTACTTACAAAAAACTTGTTTACTTAATTTGGGTACTCCTGATTTGTATGGTAAGAGATTTTATATTAACCATATATTTTTATTGCTAAATTATCATAAGTTATTATTGCATGAATAATAAATGAAAAGTTATGGAAACCCCATATTGATGAAATATTATAAAAAATCAAGCAAAACATTAAGGTTTATCAAAAGAAATTTGTACAAATAAAACGAACATAAAACTAACATGCTATTTAACTTTACTTAGGCCAAAATTAGAATAGCATTCCCTATTTTGGATCCCTCAGCTCAAGATCAAATACAAAAAGGCGCAGTGAGATTTATAACAAATGAAATTCATATTAGATTAGAGTAACACCATTAGTAAAATCACTAAACTTAGAGACACTTAAGGACAGAAGAATAAAAAGTAAAGTAGCTATAATACATAAAACATTGAACTCTAATTTACAAATATAAAAACAAAACCTAATGAAATACTCAGACACAAAGATAAAGGCACATTTCTTATTCTATACACTAGAAAAAATCTGTACAAGGGCTCCTTCTTTCCTAGTGCCTTTAGATAATGGAATGGGTTGCCTGGATCAGCCAGGAAAACCAACGACTAAGTAGAGTTTAAGTCATTGATTAACATGCATGACTAGGCTGACACATGAAATGCGTAGGACATATTTATCTACTTTTTTGTAGTATCATTGTAATATATAAGATAAGAAGAATGACAGGGTAATATGTGTTGGAACATTAACAATAATAGTGCTAATAATGTTTCTGTGAAGGCTCGATGGATCCCTATCAAAGAGCTCCAAGATCACCTAGATCCAAAAAGATCACTGGTGAAGTATTAGTTCAAGCATCAGACGATTGTAAATCTCCAACTGTTGATCAGGTTAGTTTCTTGATTTTCTAAATTGAAATATTATATTTTGTTACCATGGGATACATTTAAGAAATGTATATTACAACCTGCTATTACAATCTTGGTCAAAGGGGATGGATTGGCACATAACTATGTTAAAAAATAAAAAACTTGTAACTTTAAAAAAAAAAAGTACATGCCGTTCTGGTGACGCCATTTTGACATTGTGGTTCCTTTGGCGACAGGATGTTTAGGTGCCTGGAGTCATGTGGATGCTTAATAAATAAAAAGAGAATTTAAAAATTTGCCCTTATATAAAACAATTTTTAAAGTTTTAAATATTAAAAGGGAAACTCCAATGGTTTTTCAAATTTTAGTTATTAACATATTTAAATTCTGCATTAAAAGTTGTAATAGTAAACATTTTAGCATTTTTTATTTAAATGCTTATAAACATTTATATTTAATAAATTAGACAGTGAATTCTGAACATCTCATAAAATAACAGGATCATATGAGATTTTGCTAAAGCTTCAGTATACGTGACTTCCCTCAACAATACTGAAAAGCATATCTAAATCTAACCAATCATTAATTCTTACAGTGGCTGTTAGGCTTACTGATTGCCTATGCCTGGGGTGGGCAATCTTTTTTTTATTGGAATGGGTGTCATATATATATTTATAATAATAATAAGGCTTGTCTTCGAGTCCGAAGATTAGTGAGGAATGCAGTATTTCCCATGGCTGCGCAGCCCCAGCTATGACCTACATATTTTGCCTCATCCGGAGCAAGCATAACCATTCTCCACAGGTGGTCAATTTAGATATTATTTTCCCGGTCTTCATCTGTCCTCGATAGCGGTTTTTCTTTTGGACTTTTGGTATCCTGCAGCCTTTGTGAGTGACCTCCAGCTGTCATGTTCTGAGGCAGCATGTAACTAGGTGCTCTCTCTACGTCAGCTAAGGCAAGTTGGTTCCTAAGCTGGTCTTTGAAGCGTTTCCATGGGGCGCCTGTTACGTCGACCACCTTTTAGCTCACCAAAAAGACTGCCTTTGGCATACGTTCGTCTCCCATACAGGATATGTGCCCTGCCCAGCCACATTTAGTCTTTTCTCAATTTTGACAGATGACTTCCATGTTTCACATGCATATGTTGCAGTTGGAATGACGATTGTGTTGAGAAGGTGTATTTTTGTCTCAAGTCCAATAGCTTGGCTTGTCAAAATAAGCTGCAGCCTTTGGAAAATGCTCCCTGCCTTTCCTATTCGGCATGCTACATCATGGTAGGCATCACTATCATTTGTTATGATACTGCCAAGGTACGTGAACTTGTCCAGCTCTTCAAGCTTTGACTCGCCAAGTCTGACAGGGGCACCATTTGCCTTATATCCCACTCGTAAAATTTTAGTCTCATCCAGGTTTATGCGGAGGCCAATCTAGGCTCTCCGTCATTTCTGGAACGCATTTATTTGTAGCCCCGAGTAGTAGTGCAACGTCATCAGCAAAGTCCAAGTGTCATCAGCAAAGTCCAAGTCCGTCATTTGGATTTGTTCACGCCATGGAATACCAAAAGCAGTCTGATTCATTGCTCTCTTCATTATGTAGTTGATGGCTAGGAGGAAAAGGAAGGGAGATAAGATGCACCCCTTACACCTGTCTCGATGCTAAAAAACTCAGCTGTTCCTTCTTCTGTTGGATTGCAGCAACTAGACTGACTGTATAGGTGTCACGGGATGTGGAAGAATTTTTCTGGGATGCCATATTCTCTAATGATTTTCCATAGTGATTCTCAGTGGACACTATCAAACGCTTTCTTGGCGTCTACAAAACTGAAAACTGATCGTTAGCTGATGTTGGTACTCAAGGTTTTGCTCTATGATTAAGAACAAAGATCTGCTCTGCACATGATCTGCCTCTTCGGAAGCCTGCTTGTTCTTCTTTGAGTCTCTCATCTACAGACTGTTGAAGCCGTCTCAACAAAACAGTGCTGAAAACTTTGCCAGGGACAGAGAGGAGAGTAATGCCCCTCCAGTTGTTGTACTCTGCCAAGTTGCTTATTTTTGGAAGCTTTACAATCGCTCCCTTTTGTGAGTCCTCAGGGACTATTGAAGTGTGCCAACAGAGATTTAACAGATCTTTCTGTCCCCCATATATTAGCATTTCTGCTGTCACCATGTCTAGCCCTGGTGCTTTGTTATTCTTTAGCACTGCAGTGGCCATGGTAACCTCCTCAGCAGTTATTGGGTCTGTCTTGACACTGAGATCATTGTCCGGAGAGGGGTCCTTGAATGTGTAAGTTAGGTATTGCATCCTGCTCTTCTTTTGTTAGCAAAGTTTTGCCTTGCTTGTCTTTTATCAGTGCTCCATGTCCACTCTTTTCTCCAGTGAGATCTGGAGAGTTTTTGTGTCATTTTTGCTTGCAGCTGCTTGTGCCTCTTGACCCTTCTGTTCAATCCAGTTCTGTTCATCTCGCTGACAGCTTCTCTTTATTTTCAGATCTGCTTCCCTATAAGCTGCCTGGTCGTGCGGTTTGCGCGCTGGACTGTCGTTTGGATTTGTCGAGGGTTCAAACCCTGCCCGCTCCCATCCCCCGTCGTCCTGCGGGAGGTTTGGACTAGGAAGTAAACTATCTTCATCTCTGAAGGATCATCCGAAACATGTAAAACATTTTAAAAAACATTTTACAAAAGCTTCTTCTGCTAGGCTGCGATTTTGTGTTTCATTTTTCTAATCTCGTCTACATTTGGCCTCTTTCCTCTCATCGATCAATTTTCATGTGTTCTGTCTTGTAATCACCGTTCCTTGTATGAACCTCGCTTCCTTCTGATAACTTCTTCCGCGCATTCAATAGTGGTATCTTTGAAGTTGGCCCACTCTTCTTCAAGGGTCAGTATATCTGCAAGAGCTTTGAATCGGTTCTTTAGTTTCAATTGGAACTGTGCTGCAATATTGCCGTCTTTAAGCTTGTCTACATTAAATGGGCCGGGTCCTGTTGCTCGTTTTGGTTGGCGTTTCAGTCTGAGCTTACATTTGCCACTGACAAGGTAGTTGTCTGAGCTAATATCCGCTCCTCTGCAAGTCCGCACGTTTAATAGAGATGACCTCCATCATTTGGAGATGCAAATGTAATCTATCTCGTTGAAGGTTTCTCCATTTGGTGATCGCTATGTTTTTTTTGTTGTATTTGTTTGTGCTTAAAATATGTGTTTCCAATTGAGAGGCTGTTGGATGCGCAGAGAGAAATCAAGCGCTCGCCATTATCACTGATGTTTTCTGCAGAGCCAGCCATATGGTGCCATTACATATTCAAAGTCAGTTCGGTTGGAATTGATTTTGGCGTTAAAGCCTCCCATCAGTAGAATTAGGTGGATGGGTGTTTCATCAAGTGTGGTTTGTAGTTGATAATAGAAATTTTCTTTGATGGTATCTTCTGCATCCTCTGTAGGGGCATATACTTGGATGGTAGTGACTTTGATTTGGTTTGTTTGGAGTCGAGCTGTAATGATGCGGTCACTGACCAGCTTCCAAGCAATTCCCGCTGAAGCTGCTATTTTAGACATGATGATTCCTACACCACTAATGTGTTCCTTATCGTGTCCTGAATATATTATTGTCTTGTCTTATCATTGACTATTGGTCCACTTGATGTCCACCGCATCTCGCAGATCCCTAGGATGTCCAGCCGGTAAGAGTCAAACTCTCTTAAAAGTTGGGCCACTTACCACATTGGTTTAGGGTTCTTACATTCCATGTGCCGGTCCCAAGCCTGGGTGAGAAAGGAAAAGGGTTAGGCGTCAGGCTAGCGACCCCACCCACTAAAACCACAATTGCTACAGAAACGGCAAACTCCATACATGAAGAAAACTATGCAAGCGGGGAGGGCTGCCAACCCCTGATGACGGCGTTGGATCAAACCCAACTGGAAGTCCAATGCCCGATACATGGCAACCCCTTCAATGCAAAGAAACTGATAGGCACATGGAATGTAAGAACCTTAATGTGGCTTACGCCCCCTCATCCTTTATAATGGCAGGTTAGAAGGGGAAACCAGCTGTCTTCAAAACAAAAAAAAGTATGCTTTAATTTATTACATGTAGTTGTCGATACTTACCTGTTAATACTTGTACATGCAAACGATTCTCTTTAGAATCTGGTGTTTTGTTGGATTATTTGTATTACTTGAGTATTTTTGTTGTGTAAAAATAATTTTAATACATTTTTTTCTACAATTTTTTTACTTAAAGGGAACTCCGATGGTTTTGACAATTTTTTTAATATAATATGTGTTTTGATTTACAGATAATGAATGTATTGTTCTTTTTTTAAAATTTGCAATAATAACTTAGTAATTGATGTTTTTCTGGTGTAATTTTCCTGCGCATCCAAAACAATCAGATTTTCACTGGGTTTCTATGTGATGTCACGCTAACCTATCAATTTAATTTATTGACTTATTGTATAAAGGGAAACCATACAGTAAAGTTTACATTCTCGTAAAAGAAATATATCTTCGTCTATGCAGTTAGATCTTGTAAGCAAAGAAAAAAGCGTGTTGAATGTAGATTTATTACATGAATAACTATGGCAGTGTGTATTTTCTCGCCTGACCACACAACACACACAAACACTATCGCTTGGTTGTCTTGTCATGACTGACTACATGTAGGCTAGACTAGCCTTACACTGACCAGTTTGTTAGAATCAGTTAGACACACAATCTATTTACTTTTTAGGACAGGGAGGGGCTTAGATGAAAATGTTACTTTTTTCTCGAGTTGGTTATCCTAATGCTTTTATATCTCTATCTATATATTTATAATTGTACCATAGCTCTGGACTAGGCAGTCACTAAGCCTTACAGCCTAAAAGCTACTGTAAGTAGGAAGCGATACGATTGGTTAAATGAAGTTTCTCTTTCAGTATTGTTGAGGAAAGTGATGTTTGACTGAACTAAAAAACAAAATCTCAAAGAACCCCGTTTTTTTTTTTGTTTTTTTTTTGAGATGTCAAGAATTTACTGACTAATTTATTAAATACCAGTCCGGCAGCACAGCATATGCCGCTATTTTGCAGAGCCAGGCCTTAGGCCACTGCAACCTACGCGACAGCAATGGGCCCAGCACTTTTATAGGACCTGCACTTTCATAGGACCCGCACTAATTCAAGGTGTATAAATTATTAAATTAAACCATTTTATAACTTCAAACAGATTTACCAGGAGCTCCTGGATATCTCCCAAAATTGCAAATATACGAAAAAGTCCTTAAAATATACAGATATATATTGACAAAAATTGTCATTTTGGGTGTCATTCAATATCAAAAACGCCAATCCTACGCGCGATAAATAAAAACAGCATTATGCATTTGCCGTAATTGTGTAATCTGGTGAAAGAAGCTTCTCGTGCCTCGAACTAATGAAGAATTACTTGAGGTCAACAATTCTCAAAAATAGATTGAAACATCTGGTAATTCTTGCTATTGAGCATGATCTATGTAGGAAACAGAATTATTATGATGAACTGTATGACTTCGCTACGCGCATGGCTGGTAAAGTAATTCTGTTCATAGTAAAGAATGAATAAAATGCATAGACGAATATTTTCTAATACAAACTCTTAAATTTCACTTATTATCCACTTCCCTACCCAAACTTGGCCCCCCGAAATCCTTTTCGCATAGGGCCCTACAATGATTAAGTCCGGACATGCTATTTAGTGATGGGTGAATATACATAGTAGATTAGTTGTTCTCTTTCCATGACTTCTTGGTCACAATGGTTAAGTCCGGCGCTCCTATTTAGAACTAACAAGAATATATATGGACAAAAAAAACCCAATAAACTACTTGCCCCAGATTTAAGTCTGGGCAAGAGATGCTGTATTGAGGCAAAAAAGGAGGAGGCCACAAAAAGCTGTACTACCTGGCCATCATTTTGGTGGTCAGGTGCACAGAGGAGGGGAAAAGCCTGACAAAGCTGAGCCCTTTCCTTATCTATAAGGGACTCAAGTCAGTAGTGGGAGAGCCCAAGAGTGTGTCTAAGCTACACAAATCAATGGAACTTCTTGTAGAAGTAGATGGCAAGACACACTCTGATGGGCTTTTAAGATGCAGAAGACTCTGTGATCTTCAAGTGGAAGTCATGCCACACAAGAGTCTGAACACCAGCAGAGGTGTAATCAGCTCTAGGGACCTACTGGAATGTTCCGAGAAGGAAGTAGTGGAGGGCATTGAAGGAGTCACCCATGCCTGGCGCATTACCAGGCGCAGGGATGGTGAGGAGGTCAAAACCGCCACTATTATCCTCACATTCAGAACTAGGACACCGCCAGAGTATGTGAAGGCTGGATACCTACAAGTTCCAGTGAGGCCCTACATACCTAACCCAATGAGGTGCTTCAAGTGCCAGGGTTATGGACATGGCGCGGTAGTCTGCAAGAGGAACACTGTGTGTGCCAGATGTGTTGGAGAGGGTCATGAGGACAAGGGCTGCACAGACCAGTTCAAATGCTCAAACTGTCACGCTGGCCACTCAGCCTACTCCAAGGACTGCCCTGTGTGGAAACAGGAGGTTGCCGTGCAGGAGTACAAGGCAAGATATGGATGTACTTTCAGCCAGGCAAAATCGGCTGTATTGGCCCTACCCAAGGGCCAATTTGGCTTGACAAAGACCTACGCCCAGGCTGTTGCTAAGATAGGAAGATCCATAGCTACACAGACGGACACATTGACCCCACCACCCCCTCCTCCTCCTCCAACTCAGAAGAAAACACCAATATGCACTAGAAATGGGAAATGAACCAAAACTGAACTCGAACCTCACCTACGACCAAACAAAACCTGAACTTTAAAACTGATCGGTACAAACTGAATGAACTGTCCTTACCTTAACCAAACTGAATAAGGATTTTGCAATATTCTTGTAAAAAAAATTAGTTTTCAGCTATATGATTTGACAGGTAGTTTTAATTTTTCCACTATTCTCTTGCTGTCTTGAGCTGAACATGTCCTTGACATCTTGTGTATCTTTCCTGCATCATTTTGGGCTGTCTTCTGTTGGTATCAATGCAAAGGGTGCTGTACCATTTAACATTTGTGTGTTATTAAAATTGGAGATTCTAAGAATCCATAAATAGACTCTGAATGTAAAAACTACCAGGAAAAGTGGACAGATTTTTACATTTATGTGGAGCATGAAAATAAGTCAGTATGTTTGATTTTTATAGAGCCGTTTGTGGCTGTTTCTATAGAACATAATGTTAAACAGCATTTTGAAATAAAAAGCATAACAAATAAGGCAGCATTTTTGGTTTCAGCCTGGCAGAAAAGATTAAGTAACGCCTATGATTAGAGGATTGACAAGGGACAAGAAAATGAGTCAGTGGTAAGGTCATGCTACAGAGTTGCTCAATTTTAAGTAATGAAATGAAGCCATTTTTTGAATGCATTAAAAAAGGGGTTACTATCAGTGATGGAAGTAATGTCATTAAAATAAGATTGCAGTTGAAGCTGCCACTTTTTTCGCATGACAATTAGTAATCTCAATTTAAAACTAAGATACAGATCAGCAGAGTTTGAAATGTTGTCTAATGCTGCCGACATATCTCTGATACCACTCAACTCTTGGTATTTATTCTTGGTAGGAAAAGTAATTTTGAAAATGACAGAAGAGAAAGCTGCTAGTAGGAGTGTGGGACCACCACTGGCAAAGACCTGTTCTAAGAAGTTTCAGACATTGTGGAGGATGTATCTCTTTTTTGGGAGAAATAAGTTGGTGTGATTTCTGATACTGCCACAAGTATGGCTAGATGACATAGCAAACTGGCAGAAGGATTTTGTAAAATCTCAAGAAAAACTGAACCTCTGTGACAAGGTGTTGAACTTTGTTTAGCACTGTAAATTTTATAACCTTTCAATTGTTGAACCACAAAACTTCTAAGAATTTTCTGACAGAAATAGTCAGAATATGAAGACATTGAATTTCACAGTGAAGTGCTTGGTATGTAGTGGAAAGGTTGTAAAACCTTTTTTTTTTATATGAGAAATGAAACAGAAATTTAATGATGGAGAAATGAAAGCAAGTACCTCAGCTTAATGACCCTCATGGTTGTGGGATTTTGCTTTTTAAACTGGCATTACATCATTTGTAAATGAAATCAACAACAAACTAGAACATAAACAAGTTGATTTAGTATGTAATAGCTGACATAAGCGCCTTCTAAACAAAAATTGCAACTCTTCATTTAGCAGGCAGAAAGGGGCGAAACCAATCTTATGTAATCATAGATGAACATCTAGATTTAGTGCTTTGACAAGGTGTCTCATACAATGCACTGGGATTTCAGAAGTTAGTTTCTGAGAAAAACTTCCTACATCCCATGATTTAGTGTAAGTACTATAGCCTTGGTTTTCTAATAAAAGTGCATTATTCTTAATTTAATGTTTTTGTATGTTTTCTGTTATGTGGCTCGTGACAAGTGTCAGAAATTAATATGGGCCACTGTTTTATCTATATTATTACCTAATTACATAACATCATACTAAACCCAAACCTGAACTTTAGACCTGACTGAACTGAACCCAAACTATACTTTTTCATTGAACCGAACTTGTAATGAATTCAACCGAACCGAAAAGTTGGGTTTGATTCCCATCTCTAATATGCACACATTATCCATACTAAATTTGAATACAATCAAGATAATAATGGAATCAGATTGTGCATATATGATAAAACTGAATGTAACATGAACTACTTTTAAAATATTGTTTTGAAGATAAACATGTATGTTTAATTTTAAAAACAAAATGTACACTTTAAAAGAACCCTAAAAAGCCATGCAATGACTTAGTTTTGCTTTAAAAAATAATGGAGAAAAAAAAATATTTAAAATAACTTACTCTTTTTGGAATCGGAACTGCTAACAATTATACTATAAACAGAAGCAGAGAAAAAAATTCTGAGCCATCTGAGAGGTCTGCAGAAGTAATAACACACAGTCATATACTGCTGTAGACTATTAATCACTTACAGTATTCTTAATAGCCATAAAGTATATTATATGTAGCAAGGCTATATGTAAAAAGTCTATATGTAAGACATCTTCAATTTACTTATATAACAAAATGGTCTTTCACAATTTTTTTTTTAATAATAACAGTGGTTATGATTAAAAAATTGCTAGTACATGGCTAATAGTTATTTTTATTGTTTGAGGTACTCTTCATAACTAGGAATTCATATTTTTATTAGAAGGCACTAAAATTAACATTATTGTATTGCATATCTCAACACTGGCTAATTTTAATATTTAGGGGTAAATGTTTTTGTGTGTTTGTTTTTTTGTCATAAATAATCTTTGTATATTTAATTCCAGTGGAATTTCAAAATCAATTTAAGTAAAGTACCCATTCAGACCTTGTAATCTATGATGTAATGGTCATCTGTTTCTGTGGCCAACCATTAAGAAGTGTGTTGTGTGACCAACACAACGACCAATCGCCTTTACTTTTCCCCAACTAGTGTCAGGTACCCATTTAAGTTGCCTTAAAAATCCTAAAATTTAAAATACCAGGGTTCGAACCTGGGATTCCCCTGTTCAGAAGCCAAGCACTTTACCACTCAGTCACCACACCTCATAATCAGTTTAAGCTTTATTGAAATTAAGTCTCTGGATTATTATTGAAAATTTTGTTGATAGCTGATTGTCTTATAAAATAACAAATTAATTTTTAAAATTTTCTTATGTAACATAGCTTTAATACCAGTTACATAAATTTATTATATATATGTACAAGGTCCTGACTGACTGAATCACTGTCACCACTTATTAACAATTTTCCCATTGGGCTGGATGAAAAAATATGAAAATTTAACCTGTTATTACTTACCTTGAAGCACATATTACAATCAAAATGGCAGTGCTTCCCCAAGCGATTTTTATTCACAGTTCAGTTTCATCCTAGTACATTTTTATAAAGCTGATATAGAGGTTATTACATTTTTTGCTCCAACTTTTAGTACTTAATTTTATATGCACATCCTTTTTTTTTTTTTAAACCTTTTTTTTAAACCATGTATATCTAGGTACAGTAGAAATAAAAGCAATTAGTAAAACCTAATTGATATTTTCTTTTTCTTTTTATGTTTAAAGTCTTTCTTTCTTTTACAATTAGATCTAGATTGACATGTTTTAAAATTTTAACTAATTTTCAAAGTAAATATGAGGCCTGTTAATCAAAAGAAAAAATATTCTAAGATTTTGTGTATAATATTTTTTTCTTGTGGTGGAGGGGTGTTATAACATATTTCTTTTTATTTGAAATTGCATCTAGTTAATCCAACATAAGGGGTATTATCAAGCTAGTATCTAAGTTAAGAATTTTTAATATTTGAATAAATAAGTCAATTGAATTGTACTTTGTATAGTTTTTTAGCATCCTTTAGGTTTTTAGGTTGAGGAATAATAGCCCTTAAAGGTATAAGGACTTGGCATGACCTAAAATGGTTTTATATATTTGTGTGTTCCTTTAGAATTGAACATTTTTACATCCTTGCCCAAACCTCCAGAAGTATGGCAGGAAATGTCAGTGACCAGGCTTTGAACACAGGCCATAGAAACTACAAAGTCAAGAGTGCATACCACATGATGTGCCAAATAAACATAATCTGGGGAGAAAAGTGATACAGCTAACAGCAGGTGTCATTGGCTCTTGGGGGGGGGATGTGGGCTTCACAAAGTGGGTTGTCCCTATTCAGTTTAATAGGCTTTTTAATTTAATAGAATTCACTGGCCAAAAATATGTAAGGGAAGCATCAAACTGCGTCTGTTCATTAGAAGTGAAAAATTGAAGGGGATTTCTGACCAGAATACTATAAAGGTGAGTGGTAAAAATTAAAAAAAAAAAGGGGGAGATTTCTGCCATTTTATTTAGTTGGGAAAAAAGGATGTCAAAATAAAGAATAAATATCCTCGAAACAAATCAACAATTGTATCAAGTGTCAAATACTAGTATGTATTGATTAAGCACAAGAAAAACAGAAAAAAATACTTTTTTTGAAAAAACAAAGCTTATACGAAGTGTAATTGGATCAATTAGTTTGGATCAGTCATGTACTTAAATTTGTAATAGATCTCGACCAACAACATTAAATCTGTGCAATTAGAAGTATTTTTACCAATTTGTTTAGCGCTATTTCATGCTTTTAGCTTTCTCAATACGCTATGGTCCTGGACTAGTTGGGAAAGTGGGATGGGAGGGAAGAAAGAAAGAACTTAAAGACCTATAAAGGGGACTAATTCAGCTTTTACAAGTCACACAAGATTGCATTCAAAAGCCAAGGCACTCTAGAGAGTGACGTATTCTTATTGACTAGTTTGTAATATTACAAAGTAGTCAACACGCGTTGGCCATCAGAGAAAGAAATAATAAGCACTGAAATAGGTGTAATTTAAATAACAATTTTTTTGTATATTTTGGGCTGTGTCTGGGTTTTAGAAAAGTTACATATTGAGAATGGTTCTAATTTCTGTGGACAAGTAGCAGCTGCTAGTAGCTACAGCTCAACTGCCCCATAGCTTTCTTGTTTATATTTTTCAGTTATTACTTAATGCTGATAAAGTATACAATGAGTTTAATAATGAGGCTAGTCTTTGAGTCCGAAGATTAGTGAGGAGTGCAGTATTGCTCATGGCTCATGGCTGCGCAGCCCCAGCTGTGACCTACATATTTTGCAACATCCAGGGCAAGCATGTCCGCAGGTGGTCAATTTAGATTTTCTTTTTGTCGTCTGCGTTTGTTCTCGGCAGCAGATTTTCTTTTGGTCTCAAATGTGTATCTTGCCGCCTTCATGAGTGACCTCCAGCTGTCTCGTTCTGAGGCCGCATGCAACCAGGTGCTCTCTTCTATGTCAGCCATGGAAAGTTGACGCCTAAGCTGGTCTTTGAAGCGTTTCCGTGGGGCACCTCTGTTACATCAACCACCTTTCCGCTCACCAAATTCGTTCGTCTCCCATACAGGATACGTGCCCTACCCAGCGTAACTGCCAGACCTTAAGAAGTCCCTCTGTACTGTTCGCAAGGACATTGCTGTTTGTAGTGCGGTCTTGCCACCGTATGTCCATGATGGAGTGCAAGCATCTTTGGTGGAAGCGCTCAAGAAGTCTTAGTTGTTTTCTGTATAGTGTCCATGTCTCAGAGCCATATAGAAGGGTTGAGAGAACCATCGCCTGGTAGACATTGATTTTTGTAGGCAGGCGGAGCGATTTGTTCCGCCAAACTCTCACCTGTAGGCGTCCAAAAGCGCTACTGGCCCTGGCCAGACGGTTATCAACTTCCCTTGAAAGCGAGGCGTCATTTGACACTATACTACCTAGATATGTGAAGTGGTCTACCACGTTAAGGGGCTATCCGTTTACGGTGATCCTTGGAGCTGAGTATGTTTTATTGGGTGACTTCTGGAACATGACTTCTGTTTTCCTGAGGTTTATAGATAGACCGAAAGAGGTGGCAGCGTATGCTAATTCATTTACCGCCTTCTGGAGATAATGTTCATTGTGAGCTAGCAGATCGCAATCATCAGCATAGGGAAGCACCATTTTGGTCATCTCCCATACAAAAAACAATGAGTTTAATAGCTGTTACATAAATAACAAAGCACAACCAGTACTTTTTCAATGAGAAACCTTGACATTCCACTGAAGTTAAAAATACATTGTAATGTCATCATTTTTATTAAATTATGTATTTATTGTATGGTTTGATGTAACCTGTAATGCTCTGCATTTGCCCCTTATTGGTTTCAGTTAGGTTCACATCTTGGTCTTCCCCCCAACAGCGCCTGCAGGGGTACACTTAGTTCATCAATGGCTCTACTCTCAAATAATGCCCCTGCAGTTAAACTGTCAGATAGCCCAGATGGAGCTGTCATCATTTCAACCTTCAGAAACCATCCAGCAATAACCAAATCCAAATCTTTGGCTCCAAATGCTAATGTTTTAACAACTCAACAAAGCAGCCAACAAACTATGCACATAACTGTGACTAGAGCACTGTCATTAGGATCAACAGAAACGGCTCCTTTTTCTCTCCCTTTAAATAACAACCAAAATATAGTCTCATCAGATAAAAGTTTTAGAACTGAACCAGCTACTTTAGAAGGTCCTAAACCTCCTCCTCGAAATAAAAAGAAAAAGCAGCAACCAATTCTGGTTCATCAACCAGCATTAGATTTGCCTCCATCTCCCAATAAAGAAGTAGGTTTCACTACTAGCTCAGATTCCAGTCATAATCCTCTCTCACCATCTGCTGTAATGCCAGTCATATGCTTATCAAGGTCTGCTAGTGAGACAGGAGAGAAGGGATTGAAACCTCAGCTGGTTGAAACACTGGAAGCATTTAAAGAGCCTTATTTACTTTGTCCTGTTGTTCAGAAAAGTATTAGCACTGGAGATATTCCCTGTGTTCAGTATAGAAGAAACAGTACTTCTTCATCGGATTCTCTAAGAAAAGAGGCTGCAGCAAAGACAATGTCTGATCCTAAAAGTTTTAATGAGTTATCAGTAAGAGAAACAGAATCTAAAGAAATTCTAAGAAAATCTTCTTCTGATAGCCATTTGTCCCTTAATGAAAGTACTCAGGTACTGCACTACTCTCACCATATACCTGGTACTCACAACAGAAACTGGTTGCTGAAAAAAATACATGGAAAATCAAAAAAGACCAAAAAGGTTGAAGTTGAAGAAAAGGAAGCCAAAAGCAGAAATATTTCATGTTCAAATGAAATTTTTATTAACGATTCTGGCAGTAGTATTACTGCAAGTAATCTAGAGGACAATTCAAAACTAGCAGATAATTATAGTGTTGAAGCATACATTAAGGATGTAAATGAGGTAGACAACACAGATTGTGGAGTAAAAAGTCCAGCTAGCAGTAAAAATATTTTCAGTCGTGTTAGTCTTAAAATAAAGTCTTTAGGCTCAAGAAAATCTTCAGAAGAAGAAGAGAAAGAGTTGGGTCCAACTCATCCTGTTTACAGATTTTACCAAAAGTCTCAGGAAAAGCTGCAGAAGTTTAAAATTAATGTCCTTGACCTAACAGATGACCTTGCCCGAAAACATAACATGAGAAAAATGTACCTCTCAGATGTGATGCAGTCACGCAAAGCAGTTGGTAGGTAGTTAAGATAATTGGGAGGATCTTAGGCATTTTCAACTGATATTAACTACTAACAGCTTGAATTCACTTCTGTATTTGTGTGTCTTTCTTTCATTGATGCATCATTTTTAATTGTATTTTGAATGATTATTTAATTGTTTGTCACACTGAGTTAAATTGACAACATATTCTGTAACTTCACGACATTTTGAAGAATTTTTTTTATAATAATATTTACATATTTCAAGCCAGCGTTATGGATGGACTTCAGAAGCACCAAAGCATGACCTGTATAGAATGTTTCTTTGATCTCAATTCTAATTTGACAAACCCATGCTTGAACATTTGTACTCACCTATTTATTTACTTGTACATCTTTTTCAGGGTGAGTTTTTGATCATCACACATTATCCTATGTCAGGATCTCAGGTCTTATTTAGAGTACCAAGGCATGAATGGGGCAAACATAATAAACTATGTCCTGACAACATTGAGTAGTAGACTTCATCCATCTAATTACAAACTAAATTTGGAAACAAAAATGAACAATACAACTTTGAATGGCTTTTAAATGTATAAAAAAGATGTCTAAAATCAAACACCATTTTAATAGAGTACATTAGTGTTATATTATAAATATCCATGACTACCATTCTTGCATTGGTCCTACTATTACATTGGTTTCTCTACTAGTCTAGTGTATTTTGTTTGCAGTGTGTCTCACTATTTGGCTTGATGTTTTTGGGTTGTTGTGGGAAAGCTGCTCTAGGTTGTTTGAGTGCTGTGCTGGGTACATTTTGAAGAGTCCTGGTGTTTTAGTTTGAAGCACTGAATGCTTATCATAAGACACAAATAAGATTGTCTTGATAAAAGTGGCTTTAATTAGGTAGTCACAGCTCAAGCAATTTGTCTAACAGCCCAGCCCTTTTATTTGTACCATATGAGTCATTAGCTTCCTTAGTCTGTTAAGTTTTTGAGTTTGTTTCTTAATATTGCAAGTCATTTCTTTCTGAATGGAATTTTTTCGGTTGCACTAGAAGCCCATTTGTATATATTGTGATTGACTAGAGTGCCTTAGCTTTTGAATGCCATCTTGTGTGACTTGTATGCTCCCTTTTTTTTCACTCATATAATCTTATCTTTCAGATTATAGGTTTATTAATTTCATTTATTTTTGTTGTGTTAATGACAGCCCTGTATGGTCAACAGGAACATCTGCCTTCAAGCTGACTGCTAGTTTGCCTAAACATGATTTGAATCACTTTTTTAACAAAATTATCTTGACCTTCTTTCTTATCCTCCAATACTGCTATTAATTTCAATCTGAAGATTAATGGTGACTGCCTCAGCCCTACCACTCCTGGAATTAAAATGACAAGAAAACAACTGTCAGCAGAAACTCGTCGTGCCAAAGGTCAAGGTACCCGCAAATTACAAAGAGTCCACAGTGTGGCATCAATGGATGAGCCATCCATTAGTGGAGGTGCAATGCCAGCCATGTTCTGTTGGCCATTCAATCTTTCTCTTTTTGTTGACCAGTCGTTGAAGCTGTTTTTTCTTTCTTTTTTTTCTAATAATCTGCACATGCACTAGCAATTTTCCTTTTTTTTTCTCTTTTTTTTTTAAATGTCATTTTACTATTTTATTTTTCAGAAACCACTTTTTTTTTTGTTTTTAATAAGTACACTTTTTTAAAAAAAAACAAAATCCTTTGTCAGATTTCTTTCTGATTTAGTCTTTTGTTTTCTCTGATAAATGACATCAACTTGCCTGTTCATAAGCATGACGAATATTAAATATATACTAGGGAATTTATATTTTTCAGAGCATACCTCACAAGTTTAAGAAATCTTTATTTAGAAAGCACTATCTTTTATCTCTAAGTATCTTTGTGGCTCAGCTTTCTTTGTCTTCTAAATCAATTGCTTCAGCATATCATGTTACATGAACTGCAAACTAATGGCCAGTGAAACAGTCTCAGCTTATCCTAGAATACTTGCTCAGGCTTTAAGAGTTCCATCCTTTGGCTATACATTTGTTTTACACTTTTTAAACAAGTCATTAATTGCTGTGAATAGGCAATTTTTTTTCTTTTCTTTATAAATATTTTTTTTATTTATAAGTTTTTATTTTATTTGAAATAATATTTAAAGAAAGATTGATTTTATTTATTTTTTTATTTTAAATTTACTTTTCTACCTTTTTATTTCATGTATTTTTTTTATACCTTTATGTAGACATTACACAGTTTGTGTGGCTATGTTATTCAATGTATTCAATATCACACAGCTACAGTTTCAATGTGTCATTTTCAATAGTCTCTTTATTAGTGAGCAAATGTCTTGAATGTGAAGACTATCCACTCAATGGCCTAATTTGCTTCTTCTGAACGAAAATATGTCTTCTTGCTGGATAGGTTTTATTAGTATACAAATAACAAAAATGATTAAGCTTTTGAAATGAATACTATTTGAATAAATGGGCCAGTCTGCTAAAAACAATATTCTATGATCCATAATTAAACACACCACTCCTTCTTAGTTTTTGAGGTTATATTTATTGTCTTGGTTAGTCTAAATAGACATATAACTAGTTATTTGCATGAAATAGGAAACTGGAGGTTGCTTACCTTTTTTTTTTTAAGTCAGTAACTTTTTTTTTCCCCATTTTTGTTCCAAGTTCTTTGCTTCATACTAAATGTATTGCTCATTGAAACATGAATACACTTTATTACGGAATAGATTTTTACAATTGTTGTCTTTATACTATACACAGACTAAAAAAATATTCTTATAATTCTCTTTGTGATATCAGCACCAAGCACATGAAGCACTGAGCAGCCTTCAAACCTACTAAATTTTTTTTTTCATTTATTTCAACATTTGTATTTCAGTCTATGTGATTGGCTTTTAAAATGGTTGCTGACAGAGATGTTCCAATGACTTTTTTTTGTCATGCCTCTTTCTTGTTGTCATTCTTTTTTTTTTTTTTTTTTGCTTCTCTGCTTCTTTTTATTTGTTTGCAATATTTTCGTTTCACTTTGTCTTGTATTAGGAACTTAATTTAGTCAAGATTAAACATAATTAATGTGAGGGTCTCATTGAGCATATTTACTTTTAATTTCTTAATTCTGTTTTACTTAAAAGTTAGTGTTTTTTTTTTGTGTAAAATTAAAGTTAAAAGAAGCATTATTTCTATGTGGGTTAGGTATTAAGTCATTAACATTAGTGTATTCAATTTTTAGACAAAAATGATGGATCATCATTTTCAAGGTCAAGAAGCTCTAGTATGTCAAGTTTAGACAATGTTACAAAAGAGGCTATACAGTGTTTAGTGTTTGCCGATTCTTACACAAGAAAACAAGGTCAGAAGTTTTGTTTGTTTTACGAAGCTTATATCAACTCTGTCTGTCTGTCTGGTAAAAAGGTTGTACTTGTTATTTCTCTCACACCCAATCTCAGATCAAGCTGAAATTTTGCACATTTATTTCTTTTACCTGACAACACAAGAATCAATTTTTAAAAAAGCAATTAATTTAATAACCATTGGTAATTAAGTTTTTTTGTTGGTATCTTGAACAAGGTAAAGTAATTGTACTTAATTGAAGTGGTGGATTAAGCTAAATTAGTCCCCTTTATAGGTCGTCGTCTGTGGTTTAGTGAACACAAACATGAAATTGTATAGTTATCTATAGTCCTATGAAACATGAAATAGGACATTAGATAACTATACAATCTTCCCTGTTCATAAGCTCTTCACTAGCAGAGTGATTACCATGTTAGCTTGAGAAGCCTGAGAAGGCTTTAGCCTATGAGTTCGAATTCAGGTTGCTCACTTTAAAAAAAATGCATTTAAAAAGCGATCCACCAGATATACAGTTCTTTCTCCCCCTACCCATTTACAACTGGTCCAGACAAGGGATAGGATCATAGTGTAATGAGAAAGCAAAAGCATGAAATTGCTCTAAACAAAAACAATTGGTAAAAATATCGCACAGATTTATTATTGTTAGTCTAGATCTATTACAAATTTAATCACATGATTGATCCAATCTAATTGATACAGTTAGACTTAATATAAGCTTTGTTTTTTTAAAACGAAGTATTTTTTTGTATTTTGCTGATTTTTAAAACTACAGTTTTCTTTCTAACAACATAGATTAAAGGGAATTGTTTCATCAACAGATAATGAGACATCTCCATGTTTATGGGTTGGCACTAGCTTGGGCTCTGTGATTGTTATAGTGTTAGTACTACAGCCTGATCAGAGACACTCACAGCCTGTAATAGTTTCACCTAGCGGTTAGTAGTCTTCACCTATCTTTTTGTAACTAGTCTTTACTGTTGTTGCAATGAATAAGCTTAAAATGGGTTGAATTGATTTATTTTAGGTTCACTCTATAGAATGAAAGGTGCCATTGTATGTATGTCCTTCTTGGACTTCAAAGGTGGCCTTATACCAGCAGTAAGTGAACAATGGAGGGACAATAGAGACAACAGAGATATTACTGAAAGGATAAGCAATAAAGCTACAAGTAGTAAGTGGTTTAGCTAATTCTACATTCTTTCAATATTTTTAAACCCTTGAATCATTAGACAAGGCTGGAATATGTTACATATTGATTGTTGAATATAAGACTCTCTGAATATAGAACATTTGTTACTTTTTAACTGAACAAATTTAGCCTGTTTTTTACAAGATCCAACCCTCTCTTGTACATACTAATGTCTTGGAAATAGCCAAGTGCTTTTCTTCCAGTGGCAATATAGAAAAACCTACAACTTTGTAACTTTGCAAGCACTTGTCTTTACTATGTAAGCAAAAAATCTCAATGGAAAAAATTAAGATGACTTATGTATATCTCATGTCATTTCTGCCTGTGATCCCATCTGGGGTCATAAACCAGCTTCCTCCAGAGGTTTGGGATTGTGTTCCAAACCCTATGTATAAACCTTCTGATAAAAAAATTATGATGATGACCCTCCTTTTAAATAGGGGGTCATGGGGAGTGCTGTAAGCTCCCCCAGCTTGGGTTTGGGTCTGTGCCCACCCCCACCCATCTCATATTATTATATCCACAAGTTTCTGACGTTCTTATTATGAATTCTAAATTTTCCAAAACAAAGTCTTTCTTTAAATAATTGCAACAAATTCATGTCAGGGAATAAAATGCTCCTAAGAAGAGGAATTACATACAAACTTTTGCCCCGTCCCAAGACATGACGTTAAACTGCGCTCCTCTTTCCTTAGCACTTTTGGAGCTCAAAAGTGCCCTACTTCTTTTCTATCATTGTGTCTGCCTCCTCTTTTCCTCAGTCTGCCTTCATTGATCATCACTCTGTCTCCTTATCTCTAAAATCTCACTACGTCCTAGACCAGTCCGTTTGCCGTGGACTGCGACGGGTAAGGGGGGATAAAGAGATCCTGGTGTTTGAGTGGTGGCTATCTGAGGATAAACCACCACAACACAATACTTTGGCTCCAAGTTCCCCTAGGAACCTGAGGACCTAAGGCCCAGATGGCCCGCTCTGGGTCAACCGGCTGGTCATGCCGAACTACCAGCATAGGAGGGCGGTGGCTGGAGGGCCAATCAGGGAGCTGCTGTATCAGACACATGTCTGATGCAGCAGCTGACTGAGTATAGCACCTGTGTAGCCCTGGCGGGCTCATTCTGGACATCCCAATGGCCCATCCCCTTGTTGGGCTCGGTGGCGGTGGGGAGCACAGGTGCCGAACTAACAAGAATATATATAGACAAAAAAAAACCCAATAAACTACTTACCCCAGATTTAAGTAGTCTGGGCAAGAGATGCTGTATTGAGGCAAAAAAGGAGGAGGCCACAAAAAGCTGTACTACCTGGCCATCATTTTGGTGGTCAGGTGCACAGAGGAGGGGAAAAGCCTGACAGAGCTGAGCCCTTTCCTTATCTATAAGGGACTCAAGTCAGTAGTGGGAGAGCCCAAGAGTGTGTCTAAGCTACACAAATCAATGGAACTTCTTGTAGAAGTAGATGGCAAGACACACTCTGATGGGCTTTTAAGATGTAGAAGACTCTGTGATCTCCAAGTGGAAGTCATGCCACACAAGAGTCTGAACACCAGCAGAGGTGTAATCAGCTCTAGGGACCTACTGGAATGCTCCGAGAAGGAAATAGTGGAGGGCATTGAAGGAGTCACCCATGCCCGGCGCATTACCATGCGCAGGGATGGTGAGGAGGTCAAAACCGCCACTATTATCCTCACATTCGGAACTAGGACACCTCCAGAGTATGTGAAGGCAGGATACCTAAGAGTTCCAGTGAGGCCCTACATGCCTAACCCCATGAGGTGCTTCAAGTGCCAGGGTTATGGACACGGCGCGGCAGTCTGCAAGAGGAACACTGTGTGTGCCAGATGTGCTGGAGAGGGTCATGAGGACAAGGGCTGCACAGACCAGTTCAAATGCCCAAACTGTCACGCTGGCCACTCAGCCTACTCCAAGGACTGCCCTGTGTAGAAACAGGAGGTTGCCGTGCAGGAGTACAAGGCAAGAAATGGATGTACCTTCAGCCAGGTGAAATCTGCTGTATTGGCCCTACCCAAGGACCAATTTGGCTTGACAAAGACCTATGCCCAGGCTGTTGCTAAGATAGGAAGATCCATAGCCACACAGACGGACACATTGACCCCACCACCCCCTCCTCCTCCTCCAACCCAGAAGAAAACACCGCCAAAGAACACACCTCCGAAGAAACAATAAAGCCCTGTTGTCATGCTAAAGAACAGGTTCTCTGTGCTCGCTGATGAGAGCATGGAGACTGAGCAGCATGTCGAAACCAACACTCCGAGAGAACCCGGAGACATCATGTCTGACACAGGTTCTCCTCAGAGAACCCAGCCAGACACCCCAAACCTCTACCGAATTTGAGGTTGACCAACTCCCTAAGGGGAGAAATCAAAGCGGAGAGGATGCCCGAGGTGAGAGAGGAGGAAATAACCTCATCTCTATCAGAGGGATCTCCCCTCTCCAGAGAGAAAGACTTCCCCCAAAAGGGGGTTGTTCTCCTCTCCATCCAAACCCAAGAATAAAAATACCAAGGTCACTGGAATAAAGGGAAACCCCTCCGGGGGCCTCCCAAGGCCAAATAGCTCCAAGTAGGTCATTTAGAATAAGCCATGGATTCCAGAATTGTACAGTGGAATTGTAGAGGCCTCAAGGCCAATTATGAGGAAATGCAGCTACTGATGGACTCTGAGACTCCTGTAGCTGTCTGCTTACAGGAAACATTTCTGAAAGATAGCATCAGTTTCCGAAGCTACAGTGCTTACAGCAAGAATGTTGAGGATGCAGAGAGAGCATCAGGTGGAGTCTGTATCCTTGTGAAGGACAGCATCCCCCATGAGAGGGTAGAACTACCGACCACACTACAGGCCATAGTAGCTAGGATAACCCTTCACAAGGTTATCACTTGCTGCAGCCTGTTTCTACCACCAGGCGCTCCATTAAACCCAACAGACATGGAGGACCTATTGAAACAACTCCCCCGGCCTTATATAATCCTTGAGGATTTCAATGCCCATAACACCATGTGGGGATCCAACAATACCGACAGAAGAGGTCGTATGCTGGAGGATATCTTCCTCCAACATGATTTATGCATTCTTAATGATGGATCACCGACCTACTTGCACCCAGGAACTGGATCTCTCACATGCATTGACCTCACCGTATGCGTCCCTGGACTTCTGGATGACTTTAAATGGTCAGTTAGCAATGATCTACGGGGAAGTGATCACTTCCCAATCATCATTACTAACAATCTCCCCTCATTGGGACGACCTCAGTGGTGGAAACTGAATAAGGTCAATTGGGAACAATTCCAAAAAAGATGCTCCGAGGATATCACAGAAAATATCCTCGATGAACAGAACCCAGCTGATACCTTTGCTAGCAAGCTACTTAGTATAGCCAGGAGAGTTGTCTCCCTAACCTCCGCAAATCCAAAACGGCCTAGCAAACCATGGTTTGATACAGCTTGCAAAAGTGCTATTGGCAATAGGAAAAAACGACTGGCTGCATTTATAAAGAATCCTTCCCAGGAAAACCTAAAGCTATTCAGGATAGCTAGAGCAAAGGCTAGACAAACCATACGGTCAGCCAAAAGGAATTCCTGGAGAAGTTTGTCAGCAGTCT
Source organism: Biomphalaria pfeifferi (assembly GCA_030265305.1). Taxonomy (NCBI): domain Eukaryota; kingdom Metazoa; phylum Mollusca; class Gastropoda; family Planorbidae; genus Biomphalaria; species Biomphalaria pfeifferi. The sequence continues at coordinate 346,189 of JASAOG010000138.1, forward strand.
GGATGCCAAAACTTCTGCTAGAGCGGTTTGGAAGGCAGTAAGGCAAATCAAAGGAAAAGAATCAAATGCAATAGGGCATCTGAAAAACCAAGGACAAACTGTCACGTCCCCCAGAGAAATAGCTGACTGCCTTGCATCCTCAATAGCAGAAAAGTCATCCACTGCACACTACACGCCAGAGTTCCAAAAAGTCAAAACCAGGGAGGAAAGACACCCCATTGATTTCAGGTCAGAGAACAATGAAGACTACAACAAACCGTTCTCGCTTGAGGAACTGAGGGAATTGCTGGACAAGTCACATGTCACAGCGCCTGGAGAAGATGAAATCCAATACCAGTTCCTCAAGCACCTTCCCGAACCCTTATTGGCAGTCCTGCTAGGGGTCTATAATTGTGTGTGGCAAACAGGCGCTTTCCCAAACAGCTGGAGGAAAGCCACAGTTATACCGATACCTAAACCTGGAAAAGACGGCTCTGACCCAGCTAACTATCGACCAATAGCACTAACAAGCTGCATCTGCAAAACCATGGAAAGAATGATTAACAGTAGGCTGGTCTGGTACCTGGAGAGGAATAAAGTGATCTCCAACTACCAGTGTGGATTCCGGCAGGGGCGAACAACAACTGACCACCTGGTAAGGCTAGAAGCTTATATTAGAAATGCATTACTCAGAAGAGAACATCTAGTAGCTGTATTCTTCGATATAGAAAAGGCCTATGACCCAACCTGGAAACATGGCATTCTACTTGACCTGGAGCTTATGGGGCTTAAGGGACATCTTCCCTGTTTTGTGGGGGAATTCCTGAAAGACCGAAAATTTCAGGTTCGAGTGGGCAACTCCGCTTCTGACATTCATGACCAGGAAATGGGTGTACCCCAGGGCAGCATTCTGTCAGTCACCCTGTTCAACATTAAAATAAATAGCATCATAAATGCTCTGTCCCCTGGCATAGAGTGCTCTTTGTATGTTGATGACTTTGTCATTTTTACTTATGGGAAAAACATGAACACCTTAGAAAGAAAATTACAGTTATGTTTAAACAAAATTCAGGGTTGGGCAAACGATAATGGTTTTAAATTTTTGGACTCCAAAACAGTTAGTATGCATTTTTGTAATTCAAGGGGACTCCACCCAGACCCTGAACTATTTATACACAAAAAGAAGATCCCTGTCGTGAAAACTGGAAATTTTTTAGGCCTCACCCTAGATTCCAAATTTAATTTTCTCCCCCACATTAAGGAACTTAAGAAGAAATGCCAAAAGTCATTAAACATACTTAGAGTACTCAGCCATACGGACTGGGGAGCTCACAGAGATACCTTGCTGCTGCAATATCAGAGTCTAATTCGATCCAAGCTAGACTACGGATCTATAATATATGGAGCAGCAAGGAAGTCCTAAAAATACTGGAACCAATACAAAATGCTGCCCTGCGTCTCTGTCTCGGCGCGTTTCGTACATCACCTATCCCAAGTCTCCATGTGGAGGCTGGAGAACTCCCCATGGATATAAGAATGAAAAAGCTTGCAATGCAGTATATAGTCAAGCTAAAATCCAACCCCACGAACCCTGCTTTCGACTCCATATTTAACCCCACAGAGATAGAATTATACAATCGAAGGCCTAACGTTGGGCCTTCGAATGAGAGAACCCATCCAAAATTTAACCCCACCCATTGACCAAATCTCTAAAATAGAAACCCCTCAGAATCCTCCTTGGCTAATGAATAAACCCAAATCAAATTTATCCCTCCTTAATTTCAAAAAAGAAAATACAGACCCAAGCATACTACAAGTCCACTTTAGGGAACTGCAGGAGAGCTACGGAGATTGTGGCACCAATTACACAGACGGATCCAAAATGGATGGAAAGGTCTTGTGTGCCTGCTCCTTTCGAAACAAAACAATCTCCCGTAGACTCCCTGATGGCTGCTCCATCTTTACGGCCGATTTTGCATGCAATATCGCTTGCACTTATGTCCGTCAAAGCATCAGAAAGGAGGAAATTTATAATCTGCTCCGACTCCAAATCTGCATTGCAAGCTTTGGGGCGGATGAAGACTGACATTCCATTGGTACATAAGAGCCTGAATCTGTTGGACCAAATAACAGCCGACCATAGGGATGTCACCTTCATCTGGGTCCCCTCCCATGTGGGCATTGAGGGAAACGAAGCCACAGACAGAGAAGCAAAGAGAGCCCTAAATCATGCGGTGTCAGGAACCCAAATTCCCTGCTCGGATGTGAGACAAAGTATTGCCTCTGCCACCTACCAAGAGTGGCAGGACCGATGGGAGGCTGAGACTCACAATAAACTCAGGCAGATTGTGGCGGATGTCAGGTGGCGGCCCACATCTAAGGGTCTGACAAGGCGTGGTAGCACGACCATGTCCAGACTTAGGATTGGCCACACCTACATCACACACTCTTTTGTGCTGAAGAAAGAAGAGCCCCCACTTTGTGAGTATTGTGACTCTCGCCTCACCGTGGAATGTATCCTCATCGACTGCCCCAGATACCAGGATGTCAGGGAGAAATATTTTAGAGACACTAATTTAAAAACACTATTCAATAATGTCGACCCTGGGAAGGTACTGGGCTTTATCCGGGAAGTGGGGTTGTCTACGAAGATTTATGAATTTGTAAACATGTACTATTTACATTAGATTTTTACCAAATTATTAAATTTTTACTACCTCTACTATTTTAACTGTGAATAGACCTTGATTTTCATGATTTGACTGTATGGAATTTGGCCCTTGTTGTGTGGAGGGAGAGTGGCCCTTGAGGGACTGCAGGCACAACATGGCCTAAATTGTGCTGATGTGCCCAAAATCAAATCAAATCAAACTTTTGCCACATTTACTATCCTATTTTAGCTCAAAGTTTTTCTGGGGAAGAAGAGATGGGGCGGTAAAATGTAAAGGATTAATAAGATATGAGTGCTCTCTCCATTTTATATGTATTATCAATGATTGAATTTAAAATTAGCTGGGGGAACTTGAAAAAAAAAGGTAATATATGGCCTATGAAACTTATATTAGTGACAGTTTTTTTTTTAAACAAGTTATGTAATTTTTTTCTACTAAAATATGCCCATACCACTAAAAAGAAAAGGGCATGTTGGGGAGGGGGGGGGCATTGCTTGCATCTATCACCCCCTTTCACTGTCCAGCCTAGTAGCGATAACCCTCTTTTATTTCCAAATTTTTTAATTTAATGTTTTGGCTCAGCTGTTTTGGTGCAGGGTATGTTTTGCCGGGAGATAATCTGACTATAATTTAAGAATTTTAGAATAAAGTTCATTTAACTAAACTATATCATTGTATGTATAGTATGAATTCGACCCCCATCCACTGAATTGTTTTTTCATAAAGGTTTTGATTATTTGATGAATATATAAATCGGATTCCTACCTGAGACCATGGTAATGACATGCTACCCTCTTCCCCCTCCCTAAATTATATGATTATATAGTTCTGTCAAGCGCATTAGATTACATCTATTGATTTCTATTTCCAAAAGACATTTTTAAAAAGTATATAATTAGTTAAATATCTGTAAAAGCTTAGAAACTTTTTAAAGATAGATTTTACTTGGTAAAATTATTTTGGATAAGGGTGATTAGGGTGACAGATTTTCTCTTGGCACAGATATAGGTAACCATCTAAAGACTAGACCTCACAGAACATAGTTAAAAATATGGCTGGAGATATTATAACTTAAATTAAATAACACATTTTTTGTGTGTAAATGAAAGATTGCATCAATTTTTTTCTCTATCATTGTTTCAATTGGTTTTTATTTGTAAAATAGCTTAATTACTCAAACAAATATTTTTAAAAATAAAAATGTTTCACTTAATAACATATGTGAAACACAAGCAAGCATATAGATGCAATAATTAATATATCACATTTATTAATGAGCATAGTGTGAACTATGGAAGGCTAACTGATCCTGTGGTATTGTCCCGTGATATGTGGTCTTGAAAGTCTCGGGTTCAAACCTTTCCTGTCCCAATCCCCTGCCATCCTCTGGGAGGTTTGTTTGGATTTTATAATAGTTAATATAAAAAGTAGGACTGATAAACCAGTGAAACTGGTGGACTCAAATGAAGACTATGCTTCCCCCCATCCCCATGCATCAGTTTTCTTCTTAAATTGCATCATTTTTTTCTAGCATTGTTTTCTTTTGATTTGGGCATTATTAAAACCCATACTCACATTTATAATGTGATTTAACAATAATTACAAAACAAAATCAAAGACCAAAATATAGGATAAAAATATCTATGTTCTATACATGAATAATACATGAGACACAAACACACATACAAAACATAGATATTTATTATTCTTCTTTAACCCTTTTGAGAGGGTGACTTTTGGGCACATTTGTTGCTAAAAAGATGGAGCACTTTGACAAACTGAACACTTCTATTACAAAAAAATTCCTAACAAATAAACTAATTACTTTAAATACACAAAACTATATATATTATTGAAGAGAAATAATACAATCCCATCAAATGGGAATGAAATATTATTTTTAAAAAGCCAAGCTAATTTGCATACTTTATGCGCAGAAACAAAATTTTTCAAAAAGAATTAAAAATTAAATAGTTTTTAAAGAAGTTTTAGACCTGAATAAGTCCTAATACTTGTGTTTGGGGAAACAAGACCCATGGATACCCTTCAGACACTTTTTTTTTTTTTTACATTATTCTACTACTTTTTCTCCCCCCCCCCCCCCCCCCCCCAAGTATCATGGAAATAAATGCATTCATTTTGGCCACAGTGACAGCCACCCATTTATGACCCATTTATTTGTGAGCTGTTTGTTGGTCAGAAAGTTGGCACAATATTTATTAGTCTCTCTGAAAAACATCTGAACTAGATTGATATTAAAATAAAGGCATAAAAAAGCATAAAACAGTCTATGGGGTGCTAATTCCATGGGGATGTTCTCCATCCAGCTCCTCACCCCTAACTTTAAAGCATATTACTATGGATGGCATCGTCAGCACTAGTATTAGATCATAGATGGACTAGTGCAAAATCTAGTGTAGACCTAGATCATAGATGGACTAGTGCTAAATCTAGTGTAGATCTAGATCTAAAGCCCTCCAAAATACTGCCTTCATTATTATTAGGGGTATAAGAGTCACTAAAATCAGAATCAGTGAGTATGCAATCTCATTATCTGACATGTTGAGCTTTTCATCTATCACTAGCTAACTTTAAAAAATCAATGCAAACAAATTATCTTATAAAAACAGTGAAGGAAGCCGCCATTCCAGTTTATGAATTAATTTAAGAATTAATTGATTGGCTGTTACAAACACTGGCTAGCCAATCCTGTGGTTAGAACTAACATGGCCGATAGGTTGGCCTTTCGTCATTTTCACCAAACTAGACTGGGTCTTCTCAAAAAGTTTAAAGAAATAATACAATGAATATAAACAATATGATCAAAACATTTCGTGTCAAAATGTCCTGCTTCGCGACATAATATACAAATGGGTTAAAATATAAAAACTTAGCATATATTATATAGATAAATGACTTATTTTTTCACAAAATTTACCCCCCCGCCTACCCAACAGAATCTACCAACATACCAGAGAGGGGCCTGACATAATTTTAAATAAGACTTAATATAGAAAGAAAAAAAAGCTAATATTATAGCCTATAGATATTAGACTTATTTTGTTCATTAACTGTGATTTTTGCAAAAAAATTAAACCGTCTACCCCATCTGAAAATGGGGCATGGTCTGTAGATGCAATATCCCCAACTAACCCAATAGAATCAGACAGAGGGGGTGGGGGCTACATAATATATAAATTGGTTTAAATAAAAATAATTAGTATGCTAGTCCGCAAAGTAAATAATTTTGTTAAACAACAGACAGGATTCAGCCTATCTACAAAACTGAAAGTCTACAGTGCCGTAGTCTTCCCTTCACTCTTATATGCATCAGAGTCCTGGACCTTATATTCCTGCCACATCATAAAGCTTAACTCCTTCCTACACTAAGAAAAATTCATAATGTGAATTGTTTTGACCACATACCAGATGCTATTATCATACAGTTATCAAATATGGACAGTATCCATGCCAGATCAAAAAAGTCCCAATTTTGATGGGCAGGACATGTAATCCACATGCCAGACAATTGTCTTCCCAAATGACTTATCTATGGTGTGTGCAGGAAAGCACTCCCAGGGGGTCAATACAAGTGCTACAGGAGAGTGATATTGACATTCACGTCCGGGAAACAGTTGCTGTCGATCTCTCTTCATCATCATGGTGTGAAACTGTTAGTGTCAGAGTCCCAAGAAGCAGGTCTATCTGCAGTTAACCCAACTTACCCATGCCATGTATACGGCTGGCTTTTTATAGCAATTATTGGACTTAAAAGCCAAATGAAAATGAGAAAATGTGCTCATCTTCGACCAGGAAGGAGGATATATATATATATATACACACAAATTGTGTAATTTTTCTATAAAATTCACCCCTGCCTCCCTGGATCTGCCAGTGTCCAGATGTCTTAGTTTTGTGCGAGTCTCTCCAAGTGTCCCAACATCTTGCCCATCTGCCTAGCTTTAGCTTATTCTAAATTTACTTTTTATCCTTCAAAACACTTACAAAAAATATACTATCTTTCAATATAAATATTCTTTGAACAATAAAATATTGTATATTTTCATTGATGTTAAAAGGTAATGTGAGAACAGTATTGAGAAACAGTGAGAAAATATACATTTAATTCAAGCCATGTTAACAAACTATACATCCATTTCTGTAATATTTTAAATTATTGTTTTAGGGCAAATGTCTGTGAGTAACTCCAAGCCAAAGATTTCTCCTACATCTTCTACTGAAATAAATAATGATAGACAGTTTGCTATAATCTGCTCTGAAAAGCAAGCGAGGGTGAGTATCATTTAGTTTGTCCATCTTGTAATAGTTGCATTTATATTTTGTATTCTTTTAAATATATGTTTCATTGGTTTTGAAACACAACCTAGAAATGCTATAAGTCAAGGATCTGGAGCATGGATTACTTCAACATTCTGCTCAATCACTTCTGTCTATCATAGATATCCTCTGGGCAACTGATAAGAAAGATGATCTGTTATTAGCTTTTCTTCTTTATGTTCTTCTAGCCAGTTTTATTGCTGCTGCAGCTCTTTTGCAGACTGTGCCAAGGAAAAAAAGTGTGCTGTTTTCTTCAGTTGTTCAGCACTGCCGTACAGGGTGTTGGGCTGTAGTGGAAGTAGGGTCTGCCTAAGGTGGATTAGGGAGGGGCATTCAAAGAAGATATGATTTACGGTTTCAAAGGGGTGGGCACAGTGTCTGCAAAGGGAGAGTTGTGTGGAGTTTATTTTGTTCAGGTGGTAATCTAATAGTGGTGTATCCTGTTCTTAGTTGGAAAATTGTAGATTGTTCTTTGCGGGGGAGGAAGTTAATTCTGTCCAGTTTGTTACTTACTACTTACTTAATCCTGCGCACTCCCAGGGGAACATAGGGCCGCAGCCACACCTCTCCACCGAACTCGGTTCTGAGCAGCTTTCTTCATCTGCTCCCATGTCATTCCAGTACCCTCAGGCGTACCCTTAGGCGTAGTCATTTCTTTGTACATGGCTCTGCCTGTGTTTATGATGCACATTGGTTGAGCCACTCCTCTTTATGATTGTTGACTAACATTGACCTTAGGGTGAGGTAGTTAACAGGTCTATCTGGTTATTCCGTAGATGAACCTGCCTTTGATAGCTTATCTGCCTTTTCATTTCCCATAATGCCAATGTGTCCAGGGATCCACTGTAGTGTGATATTGATATTTAATTTTGATATCATCTGATGGATTATCACAATTAGTGTTGTCAACTCTCTTGGGCTGTTTGAGGTGCTGCTGTTAAGTGCTTGCAAGTAGATTGGAAGTCTGTAGAGACAACAATATCTGATGGTGGTTGCACTCCTTCATATAATTTGTTTTCCACTGTCTGTAGTGCTATGGAAATTGCCTCAATTTTCGCTTGGAAGTTTCAGCAGTAATCGCCACAGGGTGCGCTTATCTCAAAGTGTTTATTTTTAGGGAAGACCAGGAAGGCACCAAGACCAGCATTGATGGTGGCTTTGAAAGCAGATCCGTTTGTATATATATGGATAGCCGTTTTTTGATAGCTTTCAATTGTTTCAAGTGTGCCTACTTTGAGCTCCAGTGGATTTGATTAAGGTGTTATTTAGTAAATGTGTTTTGATGGTTGGTTGTCTGTAGTTTAGTCCGGGCGTTATGTTTGAAAATCTATATAAGCTTTTAAAAAATCTGTATATTCTCTTTGCATTCTGTAAGAAATGGCAGATTCTTATAAAGTTGCCAAGACTGTGGCCCTTATTAAAGCTTTCAATCATCATTAGTAGATGTTCTATTGAGCAAACTGGGTGAGCTGCAACTTTGCCTAAGAACCTTGACATTAAGCTTGACAGAAAATTTGGGAAACATATGTCTATCCAGGAAGTAGGATAACATCAATAAGGTCGGCTTTGTCAGAATTCACTGAGCACTCTGTAGCTCCCACTAGCAGTCAGATAGCAAATCAAATTTTGCATAGCTGAGGGGTTTGGGCATTATTCTATCTTATAAGCTCTATTTAAGGGGTGACAGCTAATATTGTAGTAAGGCATTGAAGAAACACCTAATGATGCTAACATTTGATTGATATCACTAACAGTAACTCTTCTTATTTTGTTTCCTCCTACTCTTCATAGGCAACAAGGTTCACATTGCCTTCATAGTCTCATTTTCTCTCACACCCCACTAATTCCCAACACCACAAACAAGGCAAAGCTACTTAAATTTATACCACACTAGTCATATCAAACAGTACCACCAGTATCGAGATACTTAAACAATAGCTTTTAAATAAGTATTGTTGTCTCTACCTTCCTCTATTTATTTCAGCATTGTCTTGAATAATAGTGATCTATAAAAACATTTATTTTTTTAAAGTAAATATTCTTCTTTAGCCTGTATACATGTCTTAACACAAATACAAGAGGAGCTAGTATTTGAAAGCATAGGGTTATAAATCCAAGCTTTCTAAAAATGTTACTATAGTATCAAATAATAAAAAGAGGTTTGCAAACTGTTGACTAATGAGTTCCATTGTGTTCACCAGGCTATATCTTTGCCTTCTCAAACCTGTGCTTTTAAAGTGAAAGTAACTGAAACTTCCTTTGTTGTTAGAGCTGAGGTGGTAGCAATGAGAGGTAAGTTGCTTTGGGTGACAGATGGAAGTGACTCACATTAGAGGATTGCATTGAGCTATCATTAGATCTATCAAGATTTTAATGCATGTTCTTATTACAAAGTTCTTTAGATTTGATCTTGTTTATTCCAGAGAGTGTTTGCCTGATGTGTTATGTAGCTAATGGCCATATTGTGGCATTTAGTTTACCCAGTCTTAAGCCTTTATTTGATGCAGATTTCTTGCCACTAACAGATTACAGGTACTTACATTTTTCTATTTATAACATAGATATATCCAGTTTCAAATATATCTAAAGGGAAGAAAGAACAGTACAAAACATAGTCAACTAAAAATGCACTGGAACATCCCCATTTTTGCAAGCATTCAAACTTCATAAGTTTACTTTTTAAAGTAGTTTGATAGAGTATATTGATTAGTAAAATTGATCAGACTTGGGTTCACTGGATAGTACTTTTTTATGTTTGGCCAGAGCCAGATATGGCCGGATACTGGTCTATCACAAACTATATTTGTAACATATAAGTGTGTGTGTGCGTATGACACCACCAACTGTAAAGGAGTGGTCATGTAGAATATGTAATTGTATATTTAACTAATGTAAATTTCTTAAATGTTAAGTGCAATCTGGGTGGTATAGTGGGTAGATGTATGTGTTCATGTACTTGAGACCATCCACTGGTCATCAGGCTTTTATTTTAAAGGCCATGGACCGCTTCTGCTCCTGACATCCAGGGCTTGATACTGATAGTGGCTGTTAGTTTATAGTTGGAATCTGATGCATTTTAGTGGTTTAGTTTAATTCATTATCGACAAATGATCAAGTATTAAAAGTATTATTTATACCTTCAACCTTAGATGTGCCGAAGCGTATATTAAATTGTAATCTGTAGGTTTATTAGTCAGATCTAGGTCTAGATTTAGTTATTTAGATCTAAGAGCATTAGGAAAACCAACTCTAGAAGAAACAAATTTATCCACACCTTCCCTAACAAAAAATAAATAGACAGTTTAGCCAACTGATTTGAACAACCTGGTCAGATAGAAGTACTTGTACACATGTAGGCCTAGTACAATGTGTACAGACGATGATAAGGAGGATCATACACATTTTTTTTTCATTGTGTATATGCAAAAGTGTTTGTTGTATGTTGAGTGGTCAGGCAAGAAATTAACATATTGGCTTGATTGTATTAAATATAAACTTTAATATACTCCATAATAAACATTAATCAAACCACATCCACTTTATACTTATTAATAGAAAAGTAAGTACTATTGTGTTCTTTTTACTATCCGGCCAAGTATCCTGCAGTGATATTCAGCCGGAGCTTCAATCCAGTGCATCCCTAGTCTCGATACATTATTTTTAGACAAACACACAATTATAATGATTTCATATTAAAATGTAAGGCTATAGAAAGCTGCTTTCTTTATTTGACACTCAGCAATTGTTTTGTTTGAACAGAGTGGCCAGAACATTTTGTTTCAGTAATAACGGACATGCAATGTTTCTTTGTTCACCATCTGAAATACAGAAAATTACTTACTCCTCTGAAATAACGTAAGTTAATTATTGCATATAATTTAGCTTAACTCTCTAAGTGTGGTTTTACTCTCAGGGAGTTAGTTGTTAGTCCTGGCTAGTGCAGCGTTACTTGCAGTGAGTAACTTGGTATATGGTATTTGTTTCACTATCTTTATCATGTCAAATTTTTTATTTCTTTATTTTCTGAATGGGAGAGTGATTGTTCTTAGTTATGGTCACAAATTGGAGGCTGAACCTATATGTTTTTTTTTTAATTGTTTCCATTTTTTTAAAAGACTTTGATAGATGACCTGAAATAACGATGAAGAATACAATTTCTTAGTGCATTTGTTCATCTTTTATGAAATTTTATGTTACAAAATATGTTTTTATATTCTTGGATCAAATTTACAATTAAAAGGTTAAATCTTTCAGTAAATTGATTTTTATGAATTTTTTTTATACATTTCTTTTTCATAGTCAGCTTAAAATTAATTTTAAAAATTATTTTTTTTCAATACTTTGTTATATTTCTGAAACTTCTTCAGACCATTAATTTTTTATAAAATTGAAATGAAATATGTTAAAGTAACTCAGTGATGGGAATTTTATGACATTTGTTTGTCCGCAAAAAAATCCTACAAATTTTTCCCGCCGACATTTCTTTAAAAAAAAATTCCATTTAAAAAAAAAAAAAATGATTTTTATTATATTTCCTTTAATGAAAAATGCGAAATAAGTTTGTAATTTCGTCCAATCCATTATGCCTGACAAAAAATCTGTTTTTTTTTCCCCAATATTTAAAAAAAGAATCTGATTTTTTTTTCAAACAAAAAAATTGATCTTATTATATTCCCATTAATGAAGAATGCGAAATGAAATAATTTCTTTTGCACAGGCGCACATCCGATATTAGTCTATTTACAAGGTTGAAAAAATCCCAAGCAAAACTTTTAAAATCTCGATCTTATTTTCACTAGAGAGAACTAGTCAGGTTTCTAGATCTAATCTAGTGAATGATTGCGCATTAGCTTCGTTTTGAAGATCCAGATTTAGATATCTAGATCTATTTTTGTTCTTTAATTTCTTTCATGGATTATTACTTTGTAGTTCGCGCATTAAGTCTTTTCTAGATTAGATCTAGATCTAGTCTACTAATCTAGATCTAGTTTAGTTTTGTTTTATGCTGACAATGTGAGATCTTGTTCAAAGTTGTTTTTAAAATATCAGGCAGTGATAGTAGTGTTAAAATTAAAATAGTAAATAGAGAAAGTGCTTGTCTAAAACAAATTGACAAAAATGTCAAGAATAAATTTAAATGGGTATATTAGGAAATGAGAAGAGCCTGGGGTCGCCTGGTGCATCATTTGTACTGAAAAAATAAAGTATGGCTCTGCTGGGAAAAAAGTTATTAAAATTCTTGCAACTTCTAAAAAGCATCAAAGTACAAGGTCAACTTTTAAATCTTCAAGTAGCCTCCCAGCATTGTTTCAAAACAAAAAATCTTGAACAGGCAGTTACTGAGCCAATACAAAATATCTATGGATTAGCACCTAATGTTTTACAAGCCCAGTGTGTTCTACATTGTGTAATGAGCCTGCAACAGCTGTATATGTAAGCATGAAAGATCAGAAAGCCTTACTATGTAGTAAATCTACATCTTACAAACTTCGAGGCATTAATTTTTCATGTACAGACTGCATGGACCAGATATAAAACTAGAATCCAGGCTCAGCAAGAAGAGAAAAAAACTAAGTTCTCCCATCTTAATTTACAAAAGATTGTTCATAGTAAAACAAATGTACATGCATTGGTTGAAAACATCAAATCAAAATTGAAAGCCAGAGCTTTCCCTTAAAAAAGGAAACCTCATAATTCAGCTCCAACAACTTCAAAAAAGACAACCAAATTATGACTCAGACTCTGCGGCATCAAACATTTTTTTCAATGTTGAATATTTACGAACCTCATGAAGCGATTTAAACTTGTAATTAATACATAATCTTTTTATAGTACATATTATTGAAATTAAGAAACATTGCATGTACATGGATGTAGAACAATAATATGTTATATAAGAAAATTAAATGACCATTTTTTGTAGTTTGTAGTTTGGCTTTATTTCAATAGTTTAAGCAGAAATTGAAAAACTCCAATGCATCATTTGTAATGAAACTCATCTGCCGAATGTATTAAGCAAGAGCAAACAGGGTCATTCTAGCTTTGGCAATAAGGACATGCAGTTTTATAGTTTTAAAGTTGACAAAAGTCAAGAAATCCAGACTTAACTCAGGTGGCCAACATCATAACCAAAACAGCATCCATTAAAGCTGCTTATTTGTTGCTCTCAGAATTGACAAGAGTTATGAAATTTTACATCATTGCTGAAAGTTAATATATTGCCAGGGCCCAAAGACATTTTTCAAATTGTGATTGGAGCCAGTTGTTAAAAATTTAGTGCAATTTTCTTATCTAATGACATTTTTCACAGGAGAATAGTTGAATTCAGGAAATGATATCTTTCCACTGCTAATATTTATCATCCAGCTTGATGAATTCACATGGAAAATGTACAGTTGTTGATGCATTGTTACAAAAATATTGTTGTGACATGTCAACATTTTGAACATTGAGCTTGTTTCAGTTTCAGGAATTCTCTGGGCATTCTTTGTAAGATCACAACCAATGTTTCCTTTAGCATCAATCAAGTCTACTTCTGAATTTAGACTTAGATAACTAACTGGAAAAACCTGTTTTGCAAAGATATGTTGTTCAAAATGGTAGAAGAAGATGCAAAACAAATCTCAGATAACAGGATATGATGCAAGCACTTGATCCAGAATTGTGTAACTGACAGTGAAAAGAAACAATTATTAGCTGAATCACTATTGATGTAATGCTTGTGGTAGTGTCTTCATTGCTAATGTATGTCCATAAATCGTACAGTGAGTTTTGATGATTTTTGGTGACTCATTCTGTATCAAACTTTTCAAATGTTCACTTATGTATGCAACATGAATATAATAACATGCTCTTGAAAAGTAAAGGAATGAAAGTCTTAAAGATAAACTAAAATACAATTACAATTAAGCTTTTGCTTTGTTCAGTTTCTATGAAAATACATCATGAGTGTCAGATATGCGGGCCAACCTTTAAAATTTGTTTATTATTTTATAACATCAGCACATTTCTGTTTGTCCCTAAAAATTTAATTTGTTTAATTAAAAAAATATGCACTGAAAGAGTTAATACACAACTGATCTAGGCAATATTTTATGATCCAAATTGAACTAAAAGTATTTTTTTGTTTATGTCAGCTTAGCTATTCATATTGTCATTAAACTAAATATATATTATATATAAAACATTAAAATTAATTGTCTTAAGTTCACTGTCCCATGTCATGACCCCATTAAAAATTAATAAAGAAATATTAAGCCCTATTTTAGCCCCCACTCTTTAAAAACATTGTTTTTGGTAAAAACACTTTGAAAATGAAAAAAATCTGTATTTGTTTTCCAAAGGGAAACTATTCAAGATAAAATTATAAGCAATTAAAACTTTTTGGGAGGAAAGAAAACAGAATAACTGACTTTTTAAACATTGACGTTAATGAAGTAATGAGATACAGAATGAAGTAAAATCAATGATGGTATCTTTGATTAGGAGAGAAAGAGTTAAATCTTAAAGCATAAGTAATTGATTGCTATGCTTTTTAAATTTGAGTTTATTTTTTCAGTGAAAACTTAAATGAAATGTTGGGAGAATTGTATCTTCATAAAGAGACTCCTGAGCCCCCCAAGCAAGGTTTTCTAAAAACATTATTTGGTGGTGGTGTGACAACATTGGACAGAGAAGAACTTTGTAAGTCTTGTGTAGGCCCTATCCAAAATGTTGTTAAATATTATTTGTAATTATTTTCTTTAAAGTTCTTAATTAAAAACCGTTCAAAATTATTTTCAAAATATCATCTACAATATGAAATTCTTTTTCTTACCACTCACTCATAATCACTAATTCTCCCACTTTGAACATTTTCTTACTTAACCTGCAAGATCAAAACCCCAACTAATATCAAAATTGATTTTTTATTTGCGATTTCTACCAAAGAAAGAGCAGATGATCTTTACATCATCTGGCCCTATAGACCATAAGGTCTGAAAGGGGAACTTTGAAAGCAGAAATTTGTCTGAAGTAACAAAATTATAATTCCTTCTGCTTTAAGCACTTATTAATGATTTTTTGGTGCATAACTCTTTGTTCCATTTTTTTTATAATTCATTTTTTTTTTCTTCACAGATTTTGATCTTAAATCAAATTCTCCTCCAGGTGTAAATTTTTGTCAGAGTGAATGTGTGATTATCAAATGTGTTTTTACATCTGTATGAAAGCATGTGTATGTGTGGAGAAAATTTACTACAATTTAAAATTTAAAGACTGTTGTTAAGGATAATGTGTAGCACAATTTTTAAAAGATTAGATCTAGAAGTAGGCTTCTATTCTGAATAAAAATTAAGTTTTAAAAATTGTCACAGTGAATATTAAAAGTGTGTATTTCAGGGGTAGGGGGTGTATCAAATGGTTTGTGAAGATGGGTTATTCTAAATAAGGTGCCTATCTAGTCTAGATCTAGGACTAACAAAAAAAGAATAAATAAGTAAATAGTGGACTAAGTTGTGAATAGGGATGTTTCTTTTTTCAAACTGTTACATGGAAAAGAACAAAGCTTAAAAAAAAATTAAAAGTGCTTCTATTACTTGGGGGTACAAATTATGTGTAGTGCAGGAGCTTTATTATAAACTAGGATGGTATGCTTTGTTTAAAACTGTGCTTTACCAGCCCTTCCTTTGAAGGCTTTCTATTGGAGGATACAACAAAAGTATTTTATTAAAATTAGAGGGGGGGCGCATTAGAATGTATAATTTATGCAGATAAAAAGACTACAACTGATGGGCCTAAGAAATGTTTGTGCATACTCCATAATAGCCGTTCAATTAAAGAATTATAGTGACAAAAGTAAAGGGGACTTATAGAAAATTGTGTTAGCTTTGAGGTAGCATTGTAATGTTGGCTGTTTTATTGATGTGTTCTAGAGGATATACACATATACTAACTATTTCAACAGTAGTGAAGCACAGGTATGAGGTATAGTTAGAATTCAAGGACAGTTAAAAGATATAATGCACCACAAGTATTTTGTTGGGTGAGGGTCAGTTCATTTGAAAATAATGTGTGTTTATGTGGGTGGCACTGTACTGCAGGGAGATGGAAGGCTATAACTGATGGGCCTAACAAGTGTTTGAGCATACTTTATGATTAGGAATGGGCCCTTCATTTGTAGGATGATAGAGAGAACAAACAGGACACAGAATTTGAGGGTTAGAAATTAATGTTGGGGGTGGGGGAGCATTGTAATGCAGACCTTTTTAGTGTTGCAAGCAAAATAAACATGTATACCAAATATTTCAACCATAACGTAGCACGAGTATCAGCTAGTTACTAATAAACTAATAAACCTATTTATGATGAAATAACCATAACAGTTAATACTTTCAAAACATTCATTTATAAATCCAAAACACTATCTGCCTTAGAATCTTCTGTCAAAAATTAAACAAAACAAAATTGCAAAGAGAGGTTTTACTTTTGCATACATTTAAAGCATAGCTGCAATTACTTACACTCCTACACGTCTAAACTGAATATGTCAGCAAAGGAATGAACTAATTCATGGCAACATCTAGTACATGTAATCTTTTCCCTGCCCTCATCCTAGCCTCCCTCAAAGGAAACATTCATAAGAGGATATGAATAGATGAACAGATGAATTAAACCATTACTTTTAGTGGGCTTCCAAAATACCTAGTACATAAGTTGTAAGAAAGGTTCACATACCCTTGTCCCATCTTGCTTTTCCTCAAGGTTGTCACATGCTGTGATTTCTCACAGTTTGTACTGCAACAATGTAAAAAAAAATAAAAGGCCTCCCTTGTTGGACTAAGCCTCCAGTTTTGACACACCATGGGGAACAGGTTAAAGGCTAAAGGAGCTATAAGCTGGTTAAAAGTATGGAGAGATCTTCAATTAGAGAGGTTGGTTAAGAGCTAATATCTCATTCTTAGCCACTCGAAGAAATCTTTCCCTTGGTCATGGGAAGCAGGTCCCTTAGGCTCAACTCTCTGTATCATTACTAATAAATAACACCACCAATTGTATCCTATTTTTTTTACATTTTATATATGAATTAATGTGCGTACAATATGCACTGGCTGACTGGTCATGGGGTATTTTGCTCTGGACTGTCGTTCGGTGATCTCAATGGTACCAGGTTCGAACTCTGTCCACAGCCATGCCCTGTCATCCCTGTGGGAGGTTCAGGCTAGGATGCAGTTATCGTCACAATCTGAAGAAACATTGGAAACATTTTCAAACATTTTTTGTAAACTAAATAAAAATATTTTGGTTAATGTTCATTAAAAAATACATCAGAAAGCATACAAGTATGTAATATTTAAACTTTCATAGCATTATTTGGACATACTATATAAGAGTCTTTTATGCATTGTTTAAAAATGATGAATTTGTATAAAAAAACTGTATGCATAATTCATTTTAGAAACAAAAGGGTTTGCTTTCAGACTACAAAATGTAGCCATTATATCTAAACTTACCAAGCTACAAAATATGGTAAAATCTGATTTTCAGATTCGTTCTAGTTTTTGAGATCTAAAAAACACATACAAACTTTTAGAAAAGTATTTTTTTTTACAAAGCATTAATTCTCTTGATCTGTCTCTGGTACAGAATTAGTACACGTTTTTTCTTCCACTTCCCATTTTAGGATCAAGTTGAAATTTTGCAATTATTCTTAGTCCATGACAATATATAAATCAGTCAAAAAAATTAACCTTAGTCCATTTGAGTTTTTAGGCTAGATCTAGATATAGAAGTTAAAGGGGAAACTCCAATGGTTTTGACAATTTTTGATATAATATGTGTTTTGATTTATAGATAATGAATATATTATTCTTTTTTTTTTATTTGCAAGAATAACTTAGTAATTGATGTTTTTGTGACATAATTTTTCTGCTCATCCAAAACGGTCAGATTTTCACCGAATTTCTCTGTGACGTCAGGAGGGTGCACTCAAATCCTATAATTGAATTCTTTGGCCTGGAAATCCAATGTATTGTTGGTACTGCACCTGGTATTAGCTTAATTTTTTTTTCAAATCCCATTTCCACAGCAATGAAGTTGAAACAGCTTCTCTCAAAATGGTTTGAGCATAAATAGGAATTAGCTAATGCCTTTGTAAAATATTTGTTTGTAAAATGTTTTACATGTTTCGAATGTTCCTTCAGAGTTGAAGATAATTACTTCCTAGTCCAAACCTCCCGCAGGATGACGGGGGATGGGAGCGGGTAGGGTTTGAACCCGGAACCATCGATAAATCTGAACTTAGTCCAGCGTGCAAACCGCATGACCAGGCAGCTCTTCAGTTGAATAAATTTTTCCCATTTTCCCTTTAAAACTTCATCTCTTGGAAACAAATGAAAAGAGACACTAATTTCTGTGTCAGCATACTGGCTGATTTTATCTTTGTGATTGGAACTACTGCAACAAGCTGAAGAACAGCGTTTCATTTTCTTCAAGTAGAAATAGAGGTTTAGATCTAGAATATTATTTATAAACAAAGACCGATTATAAATCAACGTGGAGACTACATCTAGCTGTGAAGAGTAACAATAAATGCGATTATATAGGTCTAGATCTAGAGAGTTTATTGATTATATAGGTCTAGATCTAAATTTAGCCAGCACCCTTGTGACGTCACGTTTTTAAAAACTAAAAACATCTCGCAGAACCCTTTTTTTTTTTGGGACGTGAAGAATTTTCTGTCTAATTTATTAAATGTAAAATTTTCTGAGCATTTAAATAATAAATGATATAATGTTTACTATTACAACTTTTTAGGCAGAATTTAAATAAGTCAATAACTAAAATTTGAAAAACTATCGGAGTTTCCCCTTTAACAATAAATCAACACTTTTTATTGGCCTCCTTCAGTCGTAGAACGACTATGGTTCATCTCAGAGCACACTTCCTCATGTGGCTTTGGAGCCCTACTTTGGAGAGACACTCCCGTCCATAGATAGCGCAGGTTAAGGTGGCTTTTGCTTCAGTGGTAGAGGAGCTGGCAGTTTTTCGGATTGTATGTTTTTCTTCCTGAGTTTTTCTTCCCATGTACTTTCACTGTCCATAGCTTTCATGGTCACTGTCTCTCTCCATCAGTGCGGTCTAGAGCTGTCTTCCCAATTGTCAGTATTGATGTTCACTGCTTTGAGGTCACGTTTTATTACATCTATGTAACGGAGGTGGGGGCGACCAGTTTTTCTTGTGCCAGTCGCGAGTTGTCCATAGAGGATGACTTTTAGGATGCGCTTGTCCTCCATCCGGCAAACATGTCCAAGCCAGCGCAAACAGCATTGTCTGAGGGCTGTAAAGATGCTGGGAATACCTGATCGCACAAGGATCTCCATATTGCACACTTTTTCATTCCATGTGACTTTCAAGATCCTACGGAGACATCTCAAATGGTATGAGTTCAGTTTTCTCTCTTGCTTTGCATAGGTGGTCCATGATTCACTGCCATACAGCAGTAGTTAGATTATGGTTTTCCCAAACTCCTGGCCTGAGTCTAGCAAAGGTCGAGGCAGCCTTTCCCTATGCGTTTTTTTATCTCCTCTTCTAGAGACAGGTCATCTTTAATTGTGGATCCCAGATAGCAGAATTCATTTACGGCGTCCAGCTTGTTATCGTCTATTAGGATGGAGGGGGGTGCTGTAGCAGGTGGTCCCATAACATTTGTTTTCTTCGTGCTAATAGTCAAGCCATATTCTTTACAGGCCTGAGAGAAGCGGGACATTAGTGACTGAAGTTCCTCTTGCGTGTGTG
Organism: Biomphalaria pfeifferi; assembly: GCA_030265305.1. NCBI lineage: Eukaryota > Metazoa > Mollusca > Gastropoda > Planorbidae > Biomphalaria > Biomphalaria pfeifferi. The sequence continues at coordinate 365,952 of JASAOG010000138.1, forward strand.
CCACTACCGCTGTGTCATCCGCGAATAGCATATCTCTTATGAGGGTGGCTCTGATTTTAGTTTTGTCCCTCAGTCTGGCAATATTTAGGAGTTTGCCATCAAATCTGGAATGGAGATAGATGCCTTCTGTAATTTTTCAAACACGTTGTGGATTAGCAGTAAAAATAGTATTTCAAAGAGGGTTGGGGCCAGGACACATCCTTGTTTAACTCTGCTGTTTATACTGAAACTTTCAGAGCTGGCACCATTGAATTGCACTGTACCCATTACATTTGGGTGGAAAGATACGATTACATTTAGTAGCTTGGGTGGACAGCCTATTATCTGTAAAATTTCAAATAGGTCTTCTCTCTGACTAGATCAAAGGCCTTTGTCAGGTCAATGGACGCAATATACAAAGGAATCCTTTGTTCTCTGCACTTTTCCTGGAGTTGGCAGATGGAGAAAATCATGTCAATCATGGATCTCCCTGAGCTAAAACCGCATTGTGATTCTAGATAGACTCGATCAGCTAGTTTTTGTAGCGTGGGAAGTATCACTCGAGCAAAGACTTTGCCTACAATACTTAGGAGGGAGATTCCCCTGTAATTGTTGCAGTCGCTTCTGTCACCTTTGTTCTTATACTGTGTAATGATTTTAGCATCCCGCAGGTCTTGTGACACAGCACCTTCTTGCCAACATTTGCAAAGCAGTTCGTGTAGAGGTTGGATTAGAGTAGTTTGCATTGTTTTAGAAGATCTGGGGGGGATACCATCGCATCCGGGTGCTTTGCGGGCAGCAATGTTGTCTATGGCTTTGTTGAGCTCTGACAGGGTGGGTGTTTTGTCTAGCTCGTTCATTGTGGGTAATTGTATGATGGCCTTAAGGGCTGAGTCAGAGATTGATCTTGTTGTGGGTAGAGCTCAAAGTAATGTTCAACCCATCTGTGCATTTGTTGCCAACACTTAGAGAATCTATAACTTTATCATCGATGGAACTTAAACCACCATGTTTGTTGATGTTGAAACTACTATTATTAAGAATGGAACCCAAATGCAAACAATTTTGTAGGAAATAATAAGATACTATAAATAAACAAATTTTACACTCTTAGTGACCATGGGTTTCGTTCCATTATTCAAAACTTGTATATAAATGAATAAATTTGAAAAAAAAATATATTTTTTTTTTGTAATATTATTTTTTACTACTAATATTAAATATTGAGTGGTGGTGCATCTTAGTTGTGGTCCTCCTTCCCTTAATCAATTAGTGGTTATTAATTTTCTGTATAGGAAAAGGGAGTTAAACCTTGCAGTATTGTGGTTCTTCTTCTTCTTAGATATGCTTTGTTTTTAAAGTATTTTTTCATTCTATTATTATAGATAATTTATTTCATTAATTGTATGACAACTATGTACCTGTGTTTTTACTGTTTAGTTGGGGAAGCAAGTGGTAAAGCATCCAAAGGACTTGCTAAACATATACCTGGCTCTGGCAACCTTCATCAGCTGGCACATCAGGCGGGTGCCTCGAGCAGTGAGTTCACTCGGACTAGAATGGTTAGTTTATGTACAAACACTATTATGAATTCCATAGTTACAAGATTTAACCCAATTACTCCTATTTCAAGTTTAAGTTCTAAGCAAAGAGTTATAACTTCTAAGCCAAGAAGGATAATTTTAACTACAAAAAAAATATATAAAAATTTAAAACACACAAAAAAACAACACAGAATGCCTATTTAAAAATAATGTATGCATTCAAAACCTTGTACACTGGTGTATCCCCACTTTTCACTTGAACATTTTTTGGGGGGAAAAAGTTTATTTTATTCCAGTACTTAATTACCAAAATGTTTCTAAACAAAGACAATTAATAAAAATATTTTTAATAGCACAAATTTACTATTGCTGGTCTAGCTCTATGAGAAATTAATTACATGATTGATTTAAAATAATTGCACTCCATATAATGTTTATGTTACTTGTTAATTGTATTTACTCGTTTTGTCCAGTTGCTGTCTGAAAGAGGTGAAAAACTGGGAGACCTAGAGGACAGATCAGCTCAAATGATGAACAGTGCAGAACAGTTTGCATCAGCAGCACACAATGTTATGCTCAAATGCAAAGACAAAAAGTGGTATCAGTTTTGAAGGGCTGTCAATATTTGAAAACCTTTGAGTTAGTGCTACTCCTTATGTAGCTTGTGTCATCCAACTGATACCTTCAGAAGTGTGAAGACTTGTGCTGAGACTTCAAGGAACTAAGTTGTAGGAGCGATTGACTTAGCAGGATTCTCACATCCACTCAACAATAAACAAAACCTGGAAAATAGAGTTTCTCAGAAAATCTAACCTAACATATTTTTTTTAGTATGTATTGTAATTGCATAATTAGTTCCAATATTTTTTTTTGTTTATATATATATATATATATAAAACACACACCTACACTTCTAAGTTGTACTAGATACATTCCATATACTAGTACCCTAATTTTTACTTAATAAAATACATTCCTATTTTATAAACTTTATTAGATCATTCTATGAACCAATTGGTTAGTGATGTATGTGTATAGAGGGGGACAATTATTCTTTCTCCATTTAATTAGTTGTCTTATTTCTATTTATAAAAATGTTATTCCTTCTAAACATGCATTTCTAGGTCTGAGTATCTGGCAATTTACTCTTCAGATTTGCGATAGATAAAATTTTTATAGCAGGTTTGGACAGTTATTTGCTGACTTAATTGGTGTCATTTATTTGTAAATATAATCACTTAGAATACCATTTGAATTGTGTATATACTAATGAGGACATTGAGAGTACATTTATCATCTACTAACTATACAAGTCATACCTGCAATACTTCCAAATAGCTCTTATTGTATGAGTGATTTAATGGAGACCTTTTGTTCTTTTATTTATGGTATTGTGCTAATTTCAAACTTCATCAAATTAATTGTTAAGTTGTTTACATGACTGTGTTGATACCTTTTTTTTTAATTGCTGGTATGGTAATTATTTTTAAAGCTATGCTGCAATTTTTTTTTATTAAAAAAAATAAAATTTGAATTACATATTTAGTGTTTAAAGATATATTAAGGCTTATTTTATTTATATTAGAAAAAGCTTTAATGAAACATAATAATAAAGAAGTAATACATTAACTGATTTTCATATCCCATTGCTTTATTGAAAGGATTTTTATAAAGGGATTTGAACAAGGAAAATATAAGCGTTCCCTCTCTCACTCTATCAGTTTTGTTATGAGGATTGACAGTTAAGTTTACCTAATCACAACTTTACATTAGGCACAATTTGACTTAACCTAATAATTTCATGGATTTGAAAAAAGATCGTAAATTTTTAGCCAAATTTTTTCATTTTAAGGAGAGAAAAAAGTAAAAATGTACAATCTCAATTCAAACCTATATTACAGAACTATTTTGATTAAAAAAAAAAAGTTATACCTCCTTTGAAAAATCCATATCCTTTGAAAAAAAAAAAAAAAAATTTCTATAGACACTACTGTTGAGAACAAGTGATTGTTATGACATTCTTAGAAATATCATTTTTAACCAGATAGACTTTTCTGACTATCTGGAAAGTTGCTGAAAATATTGAGTACTGTATTTATATGTGCTGAAGCTTTCATTTTTTATTACTTTATGATGAAAGTTTACGATCTTGAGTGTTAACTCTATATTCACCATCTTTCCCTTTGATGAGGGTAAATAATTGAACAAAATTCTCACACTGTTTGACCCTCTGCATTAAAAAAGTAACAAAAAGTTATGTAAGACAATGCCCATGTCTGCTAGTCAATACTATATTACATTAAATGCTAGCAAATGAATGTCTTGTTAAATGGTCTCCTGGCTACTAAAGCCAACAAACTGCTGGTCTAGAGTTAGTATGTTTTAGTGATACTATTTAAATGATACTATTTAAAATATCTTATGTCCTGTGGGTAATTTTGAGATTTGTTTTTTTCATTTTACTTTTCTTGATATTTTGTTTAGTCCCACAATGTTTCCGTTGTTTCTTACATGTCAGTTCTAAAAATAAATGTTGGAAAACTTACTTTATTTGAACTCATGTGATATTTTTGTTCAGTGAATGTTACTCACTGTCTTTCTCTGTAATACTACGACAATAGTAGTTTGATTCCAAATTGACTAATATTGATTGCTAGTTTTGGCTTACATATTTAATGTTTTTCAGTCATCAGCAGATATTTTATCTTTTTGAGTTTGATGTGTGTAACTAGTCAGATTTTGTTTAATGATTTTTTTCTATTAACTCCAATACCAATAAAATATGGATTCAATAGGATCCTCTTGTTCAAACACAAATGTTGTTAGTTGACATTGTGAGAAAGTCTGCTGTATTTCCCAGATAAATTCAATTTTTGTTTGGCCAGTTTGTAAGATAAAATGTTGAGCACAAGTTTTTTCAACCTAATTAAAGCACCATTTCTTAAAAGTCATAAACAAATGTATCATTATCATGTTAATGTAACCGAATAGCTTCTTTTAGGCTACTAAATGCATTTTTTTGTTATATCTTGGTAGTTCTATGTTAAAAGGGAAATTTCCAGTTGACACTAGATTTGTTAATTGTAATAAGTGATCTTTGTTCTTGGTGAGACCGTCACTGTACTACAGATTATGTGCAATAATACTGTACTTGTAGGATATCATTTTGTATTGAACACATAAAAATGGAACTAGTGCAATAGCTTAAACGAATTGTCCACAGAACTAGTTAACATTTATGATAACTTCAATAAGTTTAACTAGTGAATGTCAACATAGCTATAAAAAAATTTGGCAAAGATCGACACTATATTAATGTACAGTCAAGAAAACAATGCCCAAGCTTGAAGTGAATAAATAAGAAATGTACATATTGCTTAGTGAGTTTTATCCTATATTTAGATCAACATTTTCATGTTGTTGAAAAAATAAAACGGAATTCTAATTATTTAAATGAGCGTGAGCGGACATTGTTTTATTAAACACACATTAACCATTGTGTAACATTGAGACTATCTTTTAGCGAAACTATTAGGTAAATGTTTTTTATTCTCTGCTTTGATTAAGCATGAAAGTCATTCCAAATACAACAGAAAAGGGTTCAACTGGATTTAATTGAACATTTTAGAATCACTTCAATCTAATTGTGTAGTGTGTAATTGTCAACTGCTATGATACTCTGTGATAAGATCCATTGTCTTATTTGTAATCTGGGACATTTGCTAGCATGTTAGCAGGAGAAGCAGGTGTTTTAACTTCTATATATTGTACATTGAGTATGTTGTATTATTATGTGACTGTTGAGTCTAGTAGGAGACCCTTCTTTATGTAGACAGTCTTCAAGCACATCTTTTTATGTTGTACTGCCACAAGTCAATAGTTACATGTGCTGATTGGATATACAGCAACTATCTATTTCGTTCAATCAACATATTTTGATGTATCCACACACACAATGTTTTTAGACAAGTTCTCTCATGTTTGCCAGTGTCATAATTGTGTGAGAATTTCATGGTGGACAAATAACTGGTAGACTATTTTTATACTTGACCTCAACTTGCTTGTGACTCCTCTATTGGGTTTATTGTATGTGTCACATTAGCAAGTGATAAACCTTCTTTGTTTTACAGTTCATGAATCCTGTAAACATTTGTAGAATGATAAGACACAACTAATAAAGAATACTACAAAGTCAAGATTGTTTTTGTTTGTTTACAGTTAGAAGTTCAATACAAATGGCTGCCATGACAAAAATCAAATGACTAGCAGGTGGTTGGAGGCAAGAACAAAAAACAAAAGTTACACTTACAAGTAAAAGACTAGACTTGTATTCAAATACAAATTAATTGTGGCTTACTTTTTTTCCAATATATTCTAATAATGATGTATCACTAGTATGAGACATGACAAAGTTTACAATTAAATCAAAGACAAGAAAGGTGAAGCTTTTTTTTTTATTTTCAATGGTTAGTAAGTGCACACAAAATGAAATGTACACAAATGGAATATAGTTTGATTTTAATCTGTATAACTGTAACATGGATATGACAAAAGATCTCATCCATTAAAAAAAAAAAGGGATATTTATATTTTACAATCATTCTTGTCATTATTGAAAGTCAATAAACATTATTTTCTAGTCATAAAATAAAAGCAATCCCAATGTTTATGAATAGAGTTCACAACATGACCATTTCTAAATAAAATAGTATCCCACAACTAATAAACTTGTCATTGTTCATTTCCCATGCATTTGTAGTCCTAAGCTTCGTACATTGGCATTAATTTTACATACTTTTTGTCATTTGTAATCTATCGAAAATAATTTGTAACAATAGATCAAGTATAAGTAATCAGCAGTATCCTATAATTTTAGATTTTGTAAGTTGCACTTGAGAAATAAGCTTGTTATTTAAGAGAAGAGAAAAACTGGAATGATAATATTGTAGAACAAAACAATGTGTGTAGAAACTAGTATGTTGTTTGAAGGGAATAGTGCTGCTGCTTGTTTCATACAATGTAGAGCAGGAAAGGATTTCTAATGCTAGGCAAACAGATACTTGAGTGGGTTTACAGAAGTATAATTACCTTTCCAATGCAGATAATCATTAACATTTTCTTAGGGTTTAGACCAAAACAAAAATGGAATCCACAATAACTTTTAATAAACAATGCATAGTGAGCTAGAGATGCTAGGAGTTTTTTTTTCACAAGGCACTCTGTGGAGATGAATGAGATTCAAATTTATTTGATGCTTATGGGCTTTCTTATCCATAGCATTTGATAGGAATAGTATCTCCTCCTCATTGTTAGTTAAGTATCAGTCAGGATTAGCTAGTTTTTAGTTAAGCTTTAGTCCACATGTGGACATCAAATTTTACCATTAAATTTGAAGTATTTTGATGTATATAGTTAAAAATTACCAAATCGAATCACATGATGACCATTGATAAAAGAAAGAAAAATATGGTCATGTAATATCCATGTTTGATTCAAATTAGGTTGTTAATTGAATAGAATAGGTCAGGAAGCATGTGGCTCAAGAGTGTTTGTTTACCATTGGTGAATGAGGTCCATTGTTCGTCTTAAAATTAATATCAATAGCAATTTTAACATTCTAAAATGGCCTGATTATTATTTGTGTGTATTAGTTTACAATTTGATTTGGTGAGCTTTGTGACATCATTTGTATGAGTCTGTCTAATACATAGATTACATCATGGAGAATACAAAAAGGGTTTTTAAAATGTAAAAAAAAAAACATAAATAAGATGTTCAAGAAGCTGAGCTTTAAATGTTGATAATCTCCATGTCTGTGGCCACTTCTGAAAAAAAAAATTTCATCTGGTTATTTAACTTAAAGCCTTCAGTGAACTAAAATAATGATAATTTCATTCCTAAAGCGCTGTTAACAAACAATGCAGGCTCAAGCTGGGTGCTAGAAGAACATAGCAATAGCATAAAGTGAATTAGGCAAACTAAAAAAAAGTGTTGTGTAGGTAAGTCTTGATGTATTGAAACGTGGCTTGTCTGGGCTCAACAGAGAGCCAGTTCCAAACCTTTGATCTAAGTGCTGAAAAGGTCAAAAAAGCGTTCATCATTATAGATATTCTGTACCTATGACAAAGAAACACTACCTTGTAATCGATTCTTACACTCACAGATAGCCACTGGACAAATGTGAGCTTTAATTGCTGTGCTACTATTACTGCAACTAGTCAATGAAGAATTGAAGAGTGTGTAATGGGCTAGGACCGGGGTCGGCAACCTGCGGCTCGCGAGCCACATGTGGCTCTTTAGTTGCATAAGCAAATATTATTTATTTTATCGAAAACAAAACATTTAAAAATCGCTCTGAATCGATTAATGAGGATTTTACACCGATTCCATCTTTCAGCCACTTGTACTCGCTTTTCACCCCACCCCTTACCCATGACACACGTCGTCACTCTGTGGAAGCTCTCAAAGGACTCCGTTTCTATGTAGGTTTTTATTCGCTTTTCAACGCAAAACAATTTGGCGTCTTCACCAGTGCTTTGGCTGTGACTTAAAGTTTGTTGTTTTAACTAGAAGAATTAGAAGCCAATTATCTTATCAAAGTTTTATATTGTCAAGTAACGTAAGCGCTTCAAGGTCATATAGTTGAAAACAAAATTATTTATTTGTTACTGGTGTATTTTTAGAACAGAATAATTGCGTAGTAAGGTTGTAGATTAAAATTGTTTACAAATTAGTTTAGAATTGAAAAAAAAAAAAAGGGGCAACAACGATTTTTTGGAGCAAAGTAAACCAAGAAATTCTTAAGTTTCACTACATAATACACCAAGAAATGCCAAAACATTTCCAACTGAAATAGTTGAGGTCATGAATTTCATAGAAGATGCAGTGGCTGAGCGGTAAAGTGCTTGTCTTCCAAACCGACGTCCTGATTTTGAATACTGGTGAAGACTAGGATTTTTAACTTCGGGATCTTTAGGCGCCTCTGAGTCTACCCAGCTATTATGGGAACCTGATATTAGTTGGGGAAAGTAAAGGCAGTTGGACGTTGTGCTAGTCATATGCCACTCTCATTAATCGTAGGCCACAGAAACAGATGACCTTGGCATCACCTGCCCTATAGATCGCAAGATCTGAAAGGGGTACTTTACTCTTTTACTTTATGAATTTGGTAATCAAGATTGTTAGCAGCATCTTCTCAAAAGCACTCTACCATTTTCAGTTTAAAGAATTCTTTAAGGAAATGGAGACTCAGTATTCAGACCTCTTTCTCCACAATAAAGTGCAATGGCTTTCAGAAGGTATGGCATTGAAACGTTTTGCTATGTGCTTGAATGAATTTAATATATTCCTAAATGATAAAGGCATTAATCACCCTGAATTAGAGAACGACTAATGGTTGCAAACATTTTACTTAATGGTGTTACTACTTTTGTTAGACTGACTCTAGATATAGTGGCGTAGCATGGTGCAAGTGGGTCACCTCCCCAAACAAGACAAATTTAGAGTGTGACAAAAAAATTGAGAAGTGTGTAGGTATCAGTCAAATTTATAAGCTAGTGTAGGCTACATTTTATATAAGTAATAATGTCATTATGCTTGATTCAGTTAGGACTCCATATGATACAAGTAATAATAACTCAAATCTTTGTACAACTTAACAGTATAAAACTATAATCTACTTCTATGCCTATCATTTAACAGCAGATGGAATTGTTGGATTTTAAAAAAGGAAGAGAATTGGGAGGTATGATGATGAATGCAAACAAATTATAGAATTATAGAAATCAGTGCATCTAAAGTTTTGGCTCAATGGAAAGAACAGCTAGTGAAAAGCCAAACTACTGTGTCATTGAACTCTTAAAATAATTTGTATCAATCACAACTTTAGCTGAACAAACTGTTCCATACAACATGAGAAATAAACATGCATACTGTGACAATGTGATAAAAAAGAAACAGCTAAATATGTCTTTATGAAGTGTTTTTTGAATGACTCTATATCTTGGCAATATTATCTGGGTCAGATGAGACTAGAAGCATGGTGATGACATAAAGGCCTCTTTATCATTTGCACATGAAATTAAACTAATTAATGACAAACATGTTGACAATTTTTTTATGCCCATGAAATCAGACATGTAAATGTGAACAATGACATTGATAGTTCAGTAAAACATGATTTTGAAAGTCTCTCTGCATGTAAACTTCACAGTAGTAGGCTAATCATGTTGCCTTTTAACTTTACACAATGGCAGGGAGAAAAAAGAAAGAGCACCTCAATATCAAGCAACTTTAGCAGCTTCATTCATTTTTATTCTTCCATGTGCTCCATGTCTACTTCACAATTCTCAGTCATTCATGTTTTCTGTTTGGCAAGTTTATCACCACCAACGCCCAGTGTGATTTGGGCTAGCCACCATAACATGATGAAAGAAAGGTACACAGACTCTGGCTGAAAACACAGGTTAACGTTTTGAAGTGAATTATAAAATTTAGGATATTTAGGTACCTTTGATGGAAGCATTCGAGGAGCCAATGATGCCTTTGATAGAACACCCAGGTCTCGGAGCCATACAAATGTGTGGTGAAAACCACTGCATTATAAATTTGATATTTGTTCTTAGGTGAAGTGACCTATTTTGGCATACTCTCAGTTGAAGGCAACCAAAAGCGCTATTGGCCTTAGCGAGACTGTCTATTTCTATGGACAGTGACGGATTGTTGGGCACTGTGCTGGCCAGGTACATCAAGTGGTCAAAACATAAGTGGTCAAAACATAAGTGATCATTCACACAGTTTGTGGAGCTGAATTAGTTTTGTTTGGGGGACTTCTGAAGCACGACCTCTGTTGTTTTTTTTTGAGGTTGATGGACAGACCAAAAGAGGCAGTAGCCTCAGCAAACTCAGGGATGGCAAGTTGAAGCTCCAACTCAGCATATGCAAGAAAAGAGCAGTCATCTGCATACAACATCTAAGTAGCATTATCTATTTAATTTTAGAACAGGACAGAAAGCAGCATATGTTAATTATGCTGCCATCAGTGTTTACCTTGATGTAGATGCCTCCTTTTATTTAGCATTGTTCCAAAGACTATGGTGCCAGTGTTGGAGCAAGCACAAAGCCCTGCTTGACACCGTGTGAGAAATCATCTGATAAGTCATTATTGCATCTGATTTGACCTTTTTGACCCTCATGCAGTTGCTTCAGGATAGCAAAGAATTTTGGAGGGCATTCAAGCCAAGAAAGAATCCTCCACAAGCCATCATGACCCATTGAATCAAAAGCTTTAGTGATATCGATGAATACAAGTCCAACTTCTGCTGCCTGCATTTTTCCTGCATTTAATGCAAAATGAAAACCATGTTTGTTGTGCCTCTACCAGCTAAAAATCCAAACTAGCTTTCAGAGAGCACATTTTCAATCTGTCAAGGATTTTCCCTGCTATATGGCAATTGGAGCAGTCTGATTTGTTGCCTTTTTGTACAGGGTTAGTATGGTGGCATCGCAAAGTTCAGGCAGGATAGTACATTTGTTCCAGCACAAAGTGAAGAGGTCTGTTAACCTTTCTGTGAGAGGTGCTGACATCTCCCAAACTTCTACTGGAAGACTGTCTGAGTCAGGCACTTTGTGACATTTGAGCTTCCCAACCAGATCCAATAGACCACATTATTGCCTTGAACTGGGAATATTACTCAGTCATACTTTATCACTATTTAATCTAAGTGGAGTATTCAAAAGATAGTAAATAAATTTAAAAAAAAATAAAAAAATAATGTGACAAAAATTCATTAAAAAAGAAATCTTCACATCTTTAATATGAAATAAAAAATAACTAAAAGCTAGGAAGTAACATAGAAACAGTCCAAAAACACACTCTGCTGGCACAACATAAGTAATCACTAAATATTTTCTGTGCCCCAAATATTAAGAAATAAAACAATACCAATAATAAAACTCTGTGACTGGATGGTGTTTTTAATGTTGACAAAATTACCAAAGATATTTTGAACTATTCATTTAAAAGTCATCCCAATGGATATTTAGTTTTTAGTATTCCTTTAATACAGTCAACAACTTATTCTCTTTGTGAGGTGTATAAATGACAGGATAAAACATATCCCTTCTGCTTGGAAGGCACAGAACCAAGGCAGGCTTTTGCTCTAGTTTCATGTCATGAGTAGCTTTAGCAGGAATTCAGAAGATTATTGCAACATCAAAACAAAAACAATTTAAGAAATATTACATAACAAATATTCTTACTTTTTTTTAGTTACTAATAAAAAAAATATTCTAGCAAAACTTGTATTAAAAAATGTGAATGACATTACCTTGAATATCAATCTCCATAACCCAAACTGATACAGCATTTTCACAGTGGGCAGTAATGTGGATATCTCCTATGTGTCTGATGACATCAATCTCAATGGGTCCACTAATTACCTTCAGGTATTTTCGCTCATTGTGCTCATTTTTCTAGGGCCAGGTGAAAACATAGAATTGAAATGTCTTAGTTTGTGTAAAATCATTTGTAGTAGGAACATTGTTAGGTCTGCAGAAATGTTGACTAGTAATTGACTTCAAATACTATGCTAGAGTACTAGAGTAAATAAGTACTAGTTGTTTCTGCTCTGACATTTGTGTAACTTGTACAAATGTTCTTTGCTGTAATGGATTGCATCAACTAGTACCACAAAACATAGTGACCAATGCCAACTGGTTATCAAATTGACATGTCACTGCGTTGCTTGAGTGTCACATTGACCCTAAAAGATGTAATGCTTTATCCCCCATAAACTTAAAATCAAATGTGACTGAGGGTAAAAAAAAATAATTTTTTGGAAGGTTTATATGATAAATATAATTTCAAAATAGATTTAACTCTTCAAGACCGTAATGACGCTGACAGCGACCAGTCTCCCGGCTGTGCCAACGTAATGACGCTTCCAGCGTCCGATCACTATTTCCCTGTTTACTTCTTTTTCTTTTCTAATCCACGTTTTTAATCCCTTAAATGGTTTAAGGAAACACTAGAGTGGCCATTTTGAAAGTTTTTTCCTTCTGATACTTTGTTGATCTAAGCTGTTTTTATTGTTCTAAATATTTTTTTTTTGCAAGTGACTAGTGAATTTTTTGTTTTTTTTTGCATCACATCATGGCTGACAGGCCTTCTTGCCGTTTTACTGCTGATCAGGCTCTAAATATCTTTTTAGATACGAATGATTGTGACATGAGTGACTTAGACTTAGATAGAGATTCTAGAGCTAGAAAGTTATAATGAAAGCGATTTTCAGACTCAAGGGAGTTTGATATTGAATTATTCATCCCTAGATCTAGTAAAAGTAGTAAACGAAAGGGGGCGTCGCCCCATCCAGGCCCTAGTGGATCTAGAAAGAAACCTCACTAAAAGTGTAAATATTGATCAAGTTGACAAAGTTATGTTTTTTAAATAGATAATTGGATAGAGTTTAATATTTCATACAATAATAATGATTGAGGACTGTTGGAATATTCTTTTTTTACTTGGGAAAGTCAGTTTTTAAAGATCAAATTAAAAAAAAAAAATTTCATCTCTGAAATTACCTAATTTTTTTTTTCCAGTGACTATCTATAACATTGAAAGATAAATTATCTTGTAGTACATTCAATTTCCAACAAAATTTTATATAACATGTCTATGTTTTAACAAACAGAAAAAACAGTATGACATTTATAAAAAGGCTTATGTGATAAAAATTGTGGGGAAAAAAAATAATTCCGGTAGAATGAGAAAAAAATTACGGTTTTTAAGAGTTAAATACCTCATACAACTGCCAGCGTTCATAGCCATCTTCAAATTCTTCATCAAGGCGATCAATGTAGCATGTGTTATTTTCAATATCTTTGTATGCAATGAGACCCTGAGTGGGAATACAAAAGATTTAGTCTAATGTACTTGTCAGTGCAACCAAGTCTAATCAATGGTTTATAGCAACGTTTCTCTTGCATGACATAACATTTTAATGATGGAGGCAGAAACTGCAACCAATATTTGATATTTGAGGTTCTTGGCACATCAGAACAATTTAGGCCATGTTGTGCCTAAGCAACCAAAAACTAGAACAATAATGTTGGTCTTCAAATAAGAAGATTAAGGAAGAGTACATTAATGTATTTGTCTGTGTGGATAAAGGATTAGTATTGTCTAGGCAGGCCAAGCTGCGACCTTACATATTTTGTCACATCTAACACAGACAAAGCCAACATTTGCCATGGGAACACAAACTATAAATAAATAATACACTTTAAATCTACAGAGATCTGAATAGAAAATTAAAACTATAAAAATATTTAAAATTTCACTTACAAAATTGATATCCAATTAGAATCAAAATGAATCCCTGTCTTATTTAAAACAAGATATGCAGCCTAAATCAATGACATATAACAGGAAAATATACACCATGCATGTTGACACAGAGAAGACTAGGCTGGTCACCTGCATGCCAGATGGAAGTAGGACATCCTCTATGCTAAACATGCAGAGGGAGTAAGACACAAGGGATGTCCAAGACTAACCTACAGAGATATCTGTGAATCCTACAGGCATCAAAGAAATATGTGGGAAGAAATTGCACAAGATATGACAGTATGGTGACAGATGCAATGCTGGTACCAACCTCACCCACTGAGAGTAAAAGGAATGAAGTAGTTTGGACACGAGAAGGAGAAAGAAAGCTGTCCTACTCTAAAACAGACGCATTCATATGCACTAACAGTGGTAAATCTTGCCATTCCAGAATCAGACTCAAAAAGAAACTAAAACCAGTGATTGACTTTTGAGACTACATGATAAGTTAAAATTCTCATCTCACTCTGTCATATTCATGAAGGACTTCCATGGCTCTTGTATTGCTGCTGTCATCATGGTATTGCTTGGCAAAAATCAGTTTATTATCTGCGTCAACTTTAACTGTTTCTGGTAAGCCATTTCTTCTGCACTCCCAACTCTGTTTAAGAACACAACACAAACTTAACATTAGCAAAATGAATCATTAATCTTTAAAAACAAATCTGAGATTACAGATTCTTTGTAATGTATCGGATCAAAATTTATCTAGAGGTAGTCCATGTCTCTACCTGACCACAACAATTCCTTTCCTTAAAGTAGTTAATTCTCTTCAGTTTGGGATGTACATCTATAGATTCATTTCTACAGCTTAAAATTTAAAAAAATTATACACAGATACATCAGGGGTGAAAATTTGGGGAATAATTAACCTTGTCTGTCATGATCTCAAGTTTTAGTGCAAGCTTCACTAATGTATTTCAATACCATTTATACATTTAATACAATTTTTATGAATATGAGTTGGTTGTTGTTCTTATGTTCACAAGTGCTTGTAACTCGTCCGTAAGAATGTGTTCTCAAAATGTTATAGATGTGTGTTATGCACATTAAGTGAATGTAAAACTATACTATAGAGACAAAGTTTTTGATTGTATTGTTTTATTATGTTTATAACAATAATTTCTCGTTTCAAGATGTGGATTGTAGTTATAACCTAATCTAGAGTGAACAAGTTATAAAAAGCTACACCTGATGTAACCACACAACCTCCAGAATCTTTCTAGATGTAGGAAAAGTTTACCCCAATAAGAGAAGTTCTAAGCTGTTTGTCTGTATCAGGCCTATAATAACTGCCACATTACCCATCAATTTCATTTAATATTAAATGTATCCATGAAGAGAAAAGTAAATGTAACATAATGAACAGGTCAATTGACTGCCTATATTTTTTTTTCTTGTAAATATTTTTAGATGTGCTCTAATCTTTATTTTTTCTTGGAAATATTCTTAGATGTGGTTTAATCTTTTTTTTTTCCTTATAAATATTCTTAGATGTGGTCTGATCTTTTATTTTCCCTTGGAAATATTCTTGGATATGGTCTAATCTTTTTTTTTTCCAAGTAAACATTCTTAGATGTGGTCTAATCTTTTTTTTTCCAAGTAAATATTCTTAGATGTGGCCTAATCTTTATTTTTTTCCTTGGACATATGTGGTCTAATCTTTACCAATTCACATTTATTGCAGCACTTATTAAAGTACTAGATAAATTATAATTTTTTTCTATATATATTTTATAATCATTTATAAACCATCATTCTAGGAATTAAAATATTTAATATACATATCAATAGCAGTGCATTTCAGTGACTACTTATAAGTTGTTAGGCATAAAGTTAAAAGTTAATTCTTTCAGTGCAAATAATTTTGATAGAAAAAAAGGAGTTTTCCGGAATGAACACAAATTAGAGTTACAGAGTTACTAAAACAACTATAACTTTTATATTTTATTAAATGATCTAACATATTTGATTTTATTTTAAAGGAAAATGAATGGGCTACAAAAGTATAGCAAATTAAATTAATTATTCAAACAAATTTTTAAAAATTAAATTTTAAACTGAGTAGGGAAAAAGAAAATATTTTTAAAATTCATAAAAAAATTGATACACTGAAAGATTTAACCTTTTAATTAAATATTTAATCCATAAATATTAAAAAATCACAATACTTAACACATTTAATCACTAAAGATGAATAAATGCACTAAGAAATTGTATTATTTACATTTTTCGGATCCCAGGAAATAAACTAAAAAAGAGGAACCATTCACATAACGTTGTCAATTTTTTTTTTTAACATGGTACTGCATCGAATTTACTATCAAAACAAAGAACAATCACTCCCACATCCAGTAAATTAAAAAAAAAAAAAAGAGAAATAAACATTTTAACATAAAAAAGATAGTAAAATAAATATTATAAACCAAGTTACTTGCTGAGAGTAACGCCGCACTGACCAGTGCTAGCAAAGTTACTCGCTGAGAGTAACGCTGCACTGAAAAAGTTAATAAACCTTAACTATAACTACATTTCTAACTCTTTTTCCATTTTTAAAAGAATTATTATTTTACTTTTCTTTGATGACGGAAGTGAAGGACCAGCAACATAGTTCCAAGGGCTGCAACAGCTACTCCTATTACTATTAAGGCTCCACAAGCAATTCTTCTACATTGTTGATGCTTTCGCTGTTGTCTGAGACTCCAAGCCCTGCGTTCTGTTTGAACATTTATTACAGGTGGAAAATCTGAGGCCTCGCTCTTTTCTGGTAAAATCTGACAAAAGAATGTCAAAACTATTAAATAAGCATGCAGAGAGAAAAAGATGCTGATGTATAAGCTCTAAATTGAAACAAAAAATGTAATCAAATAATGATGTCTCAAATTCAGCTCATTAAGATGTTTCAAAATTATTTCAGAAGCTGTGGTCCATACTTTTAATACTAATATAACATAATTACTATCATTTATAGTTTAATGATTATTTACATAATGATGTTATCTATTAAAATAACTAGCTTATAAATCCAATGTTAAATGGGGTAATTCTAAAATGAAAAACAAAGATCTAAAAATGTATTTTTAATTTTGCATGTGGAATTTCATTACAGCACATTGGCACAATTAAGGCCATGTCATGCCTATAATCTGTCAAGGAATACTTCCCTATATAGGTCAAAAACTAAGAGCTACACAACTGAGGTATTAAAAATACAACTCAAATTATAAAAATTTTTTAAATCTCATAAAAATATGTTGTAAATATGTAAATATTTATAGGTACTTTGCCCCATCTCAATTTACTTAAATTTTTACAGTCAACCCCATCTACGCATAAAGCCCAGTACTTTGCCAGGATCAATACAATCAAACAGTGTTTTGAGGTGGTCTGTTCTAAAATAATGCCCTCTAATATTCTGGTCCTTGTTTAATGACTTGTTGCATTTAGTTCTCTAATATAGGGGAGAAAATTAAATTTGGAATCTAGAGTAAGGGCTAAAAATTTAGTAGTTTTAACAACAAGGATTTTTTTTTTGTCTTCTTCTTCTAGCCAGCTATTTGCTGCTGAGATGTGAGCTCTTTTGCAGACTGTGCCAAGGAAAAATAGTGTGCTGTTTTCT
This sequence comes from Biomphalaria pfeifferi, assembly GCA_030265305.1. NCBI lineage: Eukaryota > Metazoa > Mollusca > Gastropoda > Planorbidae > Biomphalaria > Biomphalaria pfeifferi. The sequence continues at coordinate 383,479 of JASAOG010000138.1, forward strand.
TCAGTTGTTCAGCACTGCCATACAGGGTGTTAGCTATGTTGGGCTGTAGTGGAAGTAGGGTCTGCCTAAGGTGGATTAGGAAGGGCATTCAAAGAGGATATGGTTTACGGCGCAGTGTCTACAAAAGGGGAGTTGTGTGGAATTTATTTCATTCCGATGGTAATTTAACAGAGGTGTGTGTCCTGTTCTTAGTTGGAAGATTGTAGATTGCTCTTTGCGGGAGAGGAAGTTAATACTGTCCAGTTTGTTAGGTAAAGTCATTTCTTTGTACATGGCTCTGCCTGTGTTTATGATGCACATTGGTTGAGCCACTCCTCTTTGTGATTGTTGACTAACATTGACCTTAGGGTGAGGTAGTTAACAGGTCTATCTGGTTGTTCCAAAGGACTATCAATGCTGAGGGTGAAATGCTCCCATGGCTTGCGTCTCTAAATACCTCTGACAGTCAAATCCAGGTCCTGGCCTTCACGTGTGATTTTCCAAAAAATCCGGCAGAACCTGACAGAAGGGATGAAAGGCGAAATACTGGCACCTCAAAACCAGTTTAGCTTCGTGTTGATGGGACATGTCAGCCTGAATAATGCAACCCATCTAGGAGAAGGAAAACTCTGACTCCAAACCTCCACTTTGTGGCGATACTCCCTCGTGTGGGTGTCAGGGCTTGGAAATTACAAAGAATAATAAATAACCCCACTGCCCTTCCACTTGCAATTCACAAAGCAAATAATCGTGGACCTTCCCCCCTCTTTAAGTGCTTTTTGACTAGAGGTCCAACAGCACTACTCTAGGTCTATGTCTCATTACGCTCTACTACTGAATATAAACCCATCTTGAATTTTTTTTTCTTCTGGAACTGGTGAATGTGATAGCGTCAAGGGGCCTGGATCCAGAATGTGCAATTCCACGGGGCATAAACAGGACACAGTTCAACTTGAGCTTTCTACTGCAAAATAGTTTCCTTTGGAGAGCTCAGTGGATGGCAGAGAATGGATTTGATTTTGGGCACACCGGCACAATTTAGGCCATGTCGTGCCTGCAGTCCCTCAAGACCACTCTCCCTCCACACAACAAGGGCCAAATTCCATACAGTCAAATCATTAAAATCAAGGTCTATTCACAGTTAAAATAGTAGAGGTAGTAAAAATTTAATAATTTGGTAAAAATCTAATATAAATAGTACATGTTTACAAATTCATAAATCAGATATTCGTAGACAAACCCACTTCCCGGATAAAGCCCAGTACCTTCCTAGGGTCGACATTATTGAATAGTGTTTTTAAATTAGTGGCTCTAAAATATTTCTCCCTGACATCCTGGTATCTGGGGCAGTCGATGAGGATATGTTCCTCGGTGAGGTGAGAGTCACAATACTCACAAAGTGGGGGGCTCTTCTTTCTTCAGCACAAAAGAGTGCGTGATGTAGGTGTGGCCAATCCTAAGTCTGGACATGGTCGTGCTACTACGCCTTGTCAGACCCTTAGATGTGGACCGCCACCTGACATCCGCCACAATCTGTCTGAGTTTGTTGTGGGTATCAGCCTCCCACTGATCCTGCCACTCTTGGTAGGTGGCAGAGGCATTACTTTGTCTCAGGTCCGAGCAGGGAATTTGGGTGGCGGAGAATGGACCATTGGCCAACCCCACCTTGTCCCATGGATATTCCAGTTACAGTTTTTAGACCCAGATGTTCTTGAACGTCAGTATTGGAGCAAATTGCCAAGACTGAAAACTTCCTTAAAATGCGGGGATTATATATGTAAAAAAAAAAAAAGCCTGAGGAAACACACACCCTACAAACACTAAATGCCAAGGATTTTTTTGTTCCAAAAATAAATCAGGGTCTCGATGGCTTCCCTTTAAATTACAAAATGCTTAATAACAGTTTTGGGGTCTGAAAATTTAAAGCCATTAACATTTGCCCACTTTTTAATTTTATTTAAACATAATTGTAATCATCTTTTCCATGGTTTTGCAAATGCAGCTTGTTAATGCTATTGGGCGATAGTTAGCTGGGTCCGACCCACTCTTCTCAGTTTAGGTATTGGTATAAAAGTGGCTTTCCTCCAGCTGTTTGGGAAAGCACCAGATTTCCCATATAAAGTTATAGATTTTTAGCAGTCTATGAGTATTTTAGAAGATATTTTAGGAACTGATAGTGATTTTCATCTTTTCCTGGCACTGTGTCGTGTGATTTGTCCAGCGAGTCCCTCAGTTCTTCAAGTGTGAAGGGCTTGTTCATACTTTGTTTTTCAAATGCCCTATTGCATTTGATTCTTTCCCTTTGATCAACCTTTCTGCCTTCCAAACCGATCTAGCAAAGTTTTGGCACCCAGACTGCCGACAGGAATTCCTTCTGGCTGACCGTATGGTTTGTCTAGCCTTTGCTCTAGCTATCCTGAATAGCTTAAGATTTTCCTGGAAAGGATTCTTTATAATGCAGCCATTCGTTTTTTCCTATCACCAATAGCACTTTTGCAAGTCGCATCAAACCATGTTTTGCTAGGCCATTTTGGATTCCAAGAGGTTAGGGGTACAACTTTCCAAACAAGAAGTTTTTGGTAGGTTTTTGTTATCCATATGTACATTTATGGTTGTTTGACACCTGTGCTCCAAACCTGCCACCGAGTCCAACAAGGGGATGAGCCACTCGGATGTCCAGAATGAGTTCATCAGGGCTACTTAGGTGCTATACCAATGTCAGCTGCTGCAACTGGCAAGTGTCCAATACAGCAGCTCCCTGATTGACCTCTAGCTACAACTCTCCAGCATAGGTCAATGACCCATGCTGGTAGCGCAGCGTGACCAGCTTATTGACCCAGAGCAGGCCATCTGGGCCTCAGATCTAGAGGAACTTATAACCAAAGTACTGTGTTTTAGTAACTTATCCTCGGATAGGCACTTACTCAAACCAGAATCTCTTTATCTCCCCTTACCCATCACAGTCCATGCCATTGATACCTTATCAAGACCCATCTAAAGATCTTGTGTGTGACATCTGACACCTCAAGAATACTGTGACATATATATATATATGGTTTATTTATTTATATGCCTATATAATCTATTTGTAGAAACAAACATTAAAAAATCTACATAGATTATAGATCTATAAATTAATTTTTTTAATTTAATAAACTTGACATTTACAGCTAGATATATTCTCTTTCTCTCTCTACCAGCTCACTTGGCATGATCACCTGTAGCTATGGCGTCACTAGGGTCAATGTCACCCGGCGTCCCCCTCTCAACATTGTTACGAGAATGTAAAATCAGTATCTATTCTATTTTAAATGTGATTGATTATGTCATTTTATCCATGGTTATAATGTGTATTAAAATGTAAGTTTATTAAATAAGAAACAGACTTAACATTAACTTAGGCTTTCTACACATTATGGAAACTAACACATTACGGAAACTATTTAACTTGTGCTAACCCTATTCATCTAAAATATTTTAGAATCTATGGACAAAAAAATGTTCACCACCCCTTTCAGTCATTTATTGGTCAAGCTTTTTTCAGTGTTTCAGAGATTCAGAAACTCATTTTCTTTACTTTTATATAGCATCATATCTTCTAGTAAGAAATCGCAGGTTAAAAAAAATAATTTAAGAAGAGGTTGACGGGCTGAATCTGAAATGTGAGAAACATTGGAGGCAAATGAACAGTGTTTCTCAAACTTTTACCTTTAGTTTTTTGATAATTAATTTTTTTGTCCCACACCCAAAGTAAGCTGGGTACCTAAAAGGAGGAACCGCTAATGGCTCACACAATAGGTTTCGGGAGGCTTTTAAGAATGTAATGAAAAAGAAAAGACTTAAAGACATATATGACAAAATTTTAATTTTGTATAAATATTCACATAATGTTTAGAATCGAAATGTAGGCTACAAAGTGAATGTTTGTTAAAAGCTAGTCTGTTTAGCCTTTGGTTTCCTAAATATTGTGTTGTAGATAATTTTAAGTCTTTTGTAGATTCAAAAAGTTCTTGCTGTAAAATAAATAGCATAAGAGAGGAATCGGCTTCACCCTCCTTTCACCCCCCTGGTGGGTGTCACCCGATGCGGACCGCACCTCCCGCACCTGCCTAGTGTTTCGATCTAGGTCATGTTAATTAATTGAAAATTATTAATTCCAATAATATTTCTAATTAAGATTTTAGATTTTGCCATGTTCAGCGAACAAGAATGAGGTAAATTCATTATTAATCACAGAACAATCAACTCCTTTTTTATTTTCTTTAACAGCTAACAGTATAAATGGAATTGGAATGTCTTTCTATAGATGATTGGAAGCTTATTTTGATATGCCCATCAGTCTACGATCAAACAGGTTCATAATATAGCCCTCATCCCTAATATGGGTGTGAGTTGCCAGGGGAGGTTAAAACAATCACTTTATATATAATATACATGATTCCAGAGAATCTAAAAAACTGCCATCTGCTTTGGAAAAACGGAACTTGTAACATGCCCAGTCCCGAAACATCGATTTTTTGCTTCAAACATAACAACAAATGAATTAGTAGACCTATATTTCTAACAAAAAAGTGACGCGTTTGGCAAAGGAGAATTTGATGAGGTGTTCTGAACTATATTTGATCTAATTAATAATTATTTTATTATTATAGATCTAGATCTAATATAAATACAATTTATCATGTTTATGTAATACTAGTCTAGATTCTAGATCTAATGATAATGCTAAAAACTTTTAGCTTCAACGCTAGATCTAGAATTTATATTTGTCATTCTCATTTTCATTCATAATTTTAATATCATACAGTAACTTACGTCTATCGAACACCTTCATGTTAAGGTACTTATCGAACACCCCATTGTATTAAAATTCTCCTTTATTTCGATGATTATGACGAAACTAGTCCATTCTTATTGTGCATCGTCCATTTCTTTATAGTTAAGTTATATTTAGTTTCATTTTCACCCAAGGATAATTTTTTTTACTTAATTCAAAGTACATAGGTAATATTGGTATAAAAATGTCACTTTTTGTTACTTCTTGGGAAGAGTGAAGTGAGTCTCGGGTTAAGGGTATTTTTTAATGCCAATGATGCTTCAGCTCAACAAAACCTATATATTATGCTTCTTATTAGGCTAAGAAATATTTGCAACTATTTGTTTAAAAGAGTCCCTTGCTACCCAAACACAAAAATTGAGGTTTAAATAGGGGGTGTTCGATAGTTGTTTTTTTATAAGCAATCCTTCGTAAAATATCGAACACCATTTTAATGTTAAAAATAAACATCAAAGGGATATAACCCAAAGAAGACAAAATATTGAAATTATATTTTTTAAAATAATGTAATGCAAACTCCAGATATAAATTACTCATGTGTTACAATTTGTATCAGCTATTTTGGTTTACCATAAATGTGCTATATTTTTTTAAGTTAATAGATTTACATAGATATGCACTAATTGTACCCATTTTATAAGCTTGATTTTATGACACATATAGTTTGATGCTATTAACATTATTGCCGTGGCGGTAATACTCCAAATGTAGAATATATCCTGTTGTGTTTTTTTTTAGATGCCCCATTCTATTAACTTCTGAATTATGTGTTATGAACCAATACCTAGCGCATGTGATTGATGTGAAATGATATTAATAAAATGAAAGTGGGAGATATAGAATGTAGATATGGTATTTTGAAATAAAAATGTCTTTGGCAGGTAAAAAATAAAGGGGGGGTGGGATAAACAGTCAAGACACTGTATCAAGAGATTATCCATAATTGATCGACCATTAAAATGTGACATCAGCCTTAAATACATAGTCAGTTGTGCTTCTCCATCCAGACGTCTGGCGCTGGGTCTATAAAATTATATATATATTTTTTAATTTTTTTTGCCATAAAGTATGATAAGGCTCATAATGCGCTACAAAGACACTCTCTTGAAACATCACAAATACACAAAATAATAACAATAACACATTTAACCACTCTCTTATTCTGCCTATACCCCCTTACCCGCGCTTTCTTCTTACACAATTCCACTCTCCAACATTCACACTTTTTCAGTGCAAAGTAACAACGTAAATTTCAAGACTCAATCTAAACGCAGCCACCAGACTAACACACAACAAAAAAAAAAATGTTCAGTGATAGCGCAACACACAGGTGTAAACCAGGCCATCAACACAGCCCCAAAACATTGTTCAAGTTGTAGTAAGAACAATGTTGAGGGGAAAGGGGAGGAGCCATCAGTCGAGTACCTACGGTCAAGCCGCTAATTAGGTCACAAACACTAGGCGGGATAGATAAGTATTATATATAGATATGTTGTTTGTATGTGAGTGACAAATACTAAACATGCTCTAAAATACATGTTTTTTTTTTGGTCAACCAGGTGGTTTAGGGAGGGCGAATCTATCTACATCTATAGGTAACACAGCTCACAAGCTACCATAGCTTTTCAGCCCCCCCCTCACCCGCCCCGCTCGAAAAATATCTAGCACTGACTTTTGTGCTGTTACATACACTGAGCGTGCTAGATCGGCGGCTAGATACGTAGAGCCATGTATGTTTTGTTTTTAGGTCAACCTTGTAAACTGCTGTGTCCTACAATGGCTTGGGGAGGGCGGGATTATCTATTGGTTATCAAAGCTTATTAGGCTCTCCCCCAAATAAATAATATCTGGATTTATTAAGGGCCTTGTATCTCAAAATAGCTTAGACCTAAATAAGTACTGGTACGGTAATGTGTAGGTAATGCGTTACTGGGCTAAGCACCTTACACTTATGTGTATTGTCAGTTTCTAAGCAGAGCTGATAGGTTCCTTGGATGTAGAGCATGTGCTAAAATCTGTCTGTCTTGACATGGCGTAAAAAGAAAATGATATAAATATAAATCTAACAAATTTTAAGATTATAACACGTTTGAAACACCATACTTTTCACAACAGTTCGATAGTTTCTTAATATGTTCGATAAGATACGATTCTTGAAAGTAGCGGTAAAACAATGTTCGAAACTTTAAGCTTTTGAAAGCATCGACTTGACCCACTTTAAAATCAAATACAATTTTAACTATGAGTAGTAATAGGATAAAACATATCTACTTTAAAAAAAAAATGGATGAGGAGTTCATAGATACAATCAGTTCTTTTCTATGTCTAATTCTTAGGAGATACACAAATTCAAACATAAAAAATGTTGGCAACCGAGCTTAACTTGTTCGATAGACGTAAGACGGTAAGTTACTCTAGATCTGAGTAAATTCTAATATAAGATTTCAAAGTCAAAGAATCAAGAGCATTAATGCTAGATCTAGTATTAATAAGTTACTTATTAAGTATTATTAGTGTTATCTAGTGAATCTAGTCCTAGATTAGGTCATTAAATAGGAGATCAAGAGACAAGACTTAATAATTAGTAAAATAAATAATAACTTTAAAAAAGTCAATAGATCTATCAATGTGAATGTATCATCATCATGATATACCTCATCAAAAACTGGTTTCTCAAGATTATCTTTATATTCTTTTCCAGCCAAAGAAACTTTTGGAGGAGACATTTTCAGAGTCACCCAGTAATATTTATTCTATATCTTTATCTAGTCTAGATTTAGATTAGATTATAGATCTAGATCTACTCTAGAAACAGTGAAATGATGTTTTAGAGCTAACCAGGAAGACAATAAACTCCACTTTGACTTTCTTTCTAAATTAAAAGCCAGCTAAGATTTTGTAATAAAATGCTAAGGGAAAATGTTACAGAAAGTCTAAAAAGATTATTGAATCTAGTTAATAAAAAGTGAAATGTAGATCTAGAACTAGATAGATCAAGAATCTAAATCTAGATCTATATAAATATTTTTAAATAATATATCTATGTCGAAAATGGCATTTAAAAAATATCTTTTATTAAGAATAATTCATCGAGTAGAAATTTCGTGATAATCGTAAAGAGAACTGGCATATTATGTTTTTCTAAAATTAGAATCTAGACTAGTAGGTCTAGCTGCTAGCTTATTTTGGTTACCACGTAATGGCGAATCACCCCTGAGTTAAAAAGAGGCAAAAATGCAAACAATGACATGAACAACTGCCCACAGAGGAAATCTGTCCTCAGGAAAGAACGTTTTGCAGAAATGGCAGGTCAAGCAATGGTATATTGCACTGACAGAGATGGGAGCTTGTTACACTCTCTACTGGTCTTGGAGAAGTCCCCAGGAAAACAGACAATCTGGAGTAGGCTTAATGATAAGACTAAAAACGCAAAATACCTAGGTGTTATAATAAATGAAAAAATGTCATGGAATCCACATATTGATGAAACTATAAAAAAATAAAACAAAGCATTAGGATTTATTAAAAGAAATTTCTATAAATCAAATAAGAACATAAAACTAAAATGTTATTTAACCTTGGCTAGGCCAATAATAGAATATGCATCCACCGTGTGGGACCCCTCAACTCAAGAAAACATTAAGAAACTGGAACAAACACAAAATAGAGTAGTGAGATTCATAACAAACGAATATTCACATTTGACTAGAGTAACACCATTAGTAAAATCACTAAATTTAGAAAGCCTTCAGGACAGAAGACTCAAAAGTAAAATACATAAAACACTGAACCATAATCTTCAAATACAAAAACAAAATTTAATAAAATACTCTGAAAGGCACATTCCTCGTCCCATATGCTAGGACAAATTTGTACAAATACTCCTTCTTCCCTAGTGCTATTAGAGCATGGAATGGGTTGCCTGAGCTAGCCAGAAAAACCAGTGACTTGGCAGAATTTAAGTCATTGGTTAATATGCATGACTAAATGCATGACGCGTAGGGCGTAATCATCTTCTTTGTTGAAGTAACGTCTGTATTATATAAGGCACATTTCACGTTACATATGCTAGGACAAATGTGTACAAAAGCACCTTCTTCCCTAGCGCTATTAGATCTAGAGCATGCAATGGGTTACCTGAGCTAGCCAGGAAAACCAGTGACTTGGCGGAGTTTAGGTCATTGGTTAATAAGCATGACTTAATCGTAATCATCTTTTTGAAGTAACGTCTGTATCATATAAGTAAACTATCGCCAACAATCTGCAGCATAGGTATATAACTTTGATCGATTGGTGTCACTTAGACTGCCACTAGATGGATCTAAGTTCCTTACGGTAATTATATAACGTCTATTATAGAGAATGGTGTGAATCAGGATTTTGTGCTTGCTCCGACACTATGCTAATAGATCTATGTTTATATTGCGTCATTGTTTATTGTGAATGTTTTATGAGAAAGTAGGATGTGACGTAATAAAAAAAAGATAGTCTTCTATGTCTACTTGTAGGCCTATTAACACTAAAAGTCTCTGTTATTGACAGTTATTATTATTATTAATTTATGTCTACAGTATGTTATTTATTTATCTGTGACAACAGAACATGGTGTCAGATCTAGTGTCAGATTGGTTTAAAGCGCTGGTAACAGGTAGTGGTTTCTAAACTGCTAAAAGTACATTTTATTTGTATCAAGTGGTGTCGTTAGTTCATTTGTTTTAGATATAGACATAGATGATATCATAGAATCTAGACTATACGAATAATGAAATTATTCGATCCTCCTAAACCAGGGGTCTCAAACACGCGGCCATGCGGCCCGCAAAACTATTTTGTGCGGCCCGCGGCCACGTCGGCGAATTAAAAAAAAAAAGATTAAATTTAAAATGACCACATATAAGCCGGGGATGGATGGGGTACATGTGTCATGCTGGCATCGCTCAGGTGGGCGGCTAGAACAGTGTATATGTATGTTGTGCTTGGTGATTAAAGATAATAATAATAATAATCCTTATTGTCCATATGGAAATTTGTCTTACAATTTGTGCATAACACCAAACAAACAAAAAACATTTTAACTATAAAAAAAAACCAAAGTGTACATTCACACCAGACTCACTCATAATTTACATGTGACAAAGTTTATTCTTATTTAATGATTTGATTGCCAGGGGAACAAAAGAGTGTTTGTGTCTGTTTGTCTTTGCTATCGGTGTCTTGTATCTCGTTTGTGATGGTAAAATCACAAAATCCTGACACAAAGGGTGATTCTTTATTTCGAGGATCTTGTTAGCTTTTTTTTTATTGATGTTTGTATAAAACAACTGCCCAAATGGGGTTTGTTTTTGCTAATGATTTTACCAGCAGCATTAAGGATTCTATAAAGTTTATTTTTATTTTTAATGCTCAGATTGCCATACCAGGCAGTGATATTGAAACTTAAAATATTGCAGATATGAGCATGATAAAACATAGCCAAGGCCTTTTCGCTAACATTAAACGAGGACAGTTTTCTTAGTAATCGTAATCTTTGCTGCCCTTTTTTGCTGATGTAATCAGTATTTGAAGTAAAATTTAGTTTGTTGTCTAGGATAGTACCAAGGTATTTAAAGGTTTGCACAATTTCAATAGTCTCTCCAGCTACAGAAACAATATCATTTTCCTTCTTTTCCCTACGAAAATCGATTATCATTTCTTTGTTGTTGTTTTTTTTACATTTAATAATACAAAATTATCTTTACAGTATTTTTCAATGTGTTCTATTTCTTTGAAATACTCATTTACGTCTGAGCTCTCAGAGAGCAGGGCAAGAAGAGCCACATCAGTGAATTTTGTGAAGGAGCAAAAAGGACTATCGGATTGAAAATCATTGGTGTACAAAATGAACCACAATGGCAATGTCACAGCCCCCTGGGACGCCCCTGTGTTAACTATGCGTTCATTTGAAATAACATTGTTTACCCTAACCCTCTGAGATCTCTGGGACAAAAATTCATTAGCCCATAGTATTATGTATGGACTAATCTTCAACGCTTTTATCTTTTCAATGAGTAAATGAAATTGTATAGTGTTAAAAGCTGATGAGAAATCAATAAAGAACAATCTTACATAAGTGTTTGGTAAGTCCAGATGTTTGTAGACACAATTTAAAATATTTAGGATGGCATCGTCTACACCTTTACCCTTTTGGTAAGCAAATTGTAAAGGGTCTAATTTATTATAAAGATCATTCAGAAGAAACATTTTAACCAATTTTTCTAAACATTTAGACACAATGGAAGTAAGTGAAACAGGTCTATAGTCATTAATTTCTTTTGGTTTGGAAACCTTTGGCACAGGTACAATTATAGATGGCTTCCACACAGGTGGTATCTCATGGTTTAGTAATGAAGTAGAAAAAATATATTGGAAAGGTTCAGCTAGTTGTTCAGCACATTCTTTTAAGATTCGCCCTTTTATTCCATCAGGCCCACCAGCTTTCATTGGGTTGACGTTTTTGAAAATGTTACAAGTTTGCTCTTTAGTAATATTCTTGTTTCTGCTTTGTCATCAGATTTGTCAGTTGCGGAGGAGTGTTCATTGTTTACTCAACTTTACTGCAGTAGTGTAGTAGCCCTAAAAATGTCATCGTCGTCCAAAAAGCGAAAGATTGTGGATAAAAAAGGCTGTTCCAGGAGAAGTGGGAAATTTTATATTTTGTCACACAAGTGGGTGAGAAACTCCGCTGTATGATTTGCTTGCAGTGCATCTCTGTGCTCAAGGAATACAACCTACGCAGACATTATGAAACATTGCATCGAGAACAGTATGCTGGACTGTCCGGCAAACTGCGCGAGGAAAAAGTCCATCACTTGAAAGCATCTATCAGCAAACAAAGAAACTTTTTTGCACGCATCAACACTGCAAGCGAAGATTCTGTGAAGGCAAGCTTTGTTGTTAGCGAGATGATAGCAAAGGCATCAGGACCATTCACTGAATGCCAGTTTGTAAAAGAGTGTATGCTACAGGCATGTGAAATTATCTGCCCCGAGAAAAAGAAGCTCTTCGAAGGCATAAGTTTGTCTGCGAACACAGTTGCAAGCAGGATCACCAAGGCAGCGACAAATGTTCAACAGCAACTGATTGCCGCTGCAAAAGACTTTGTAGCATATTCCATTGCACTGGACGAGTCTACTGGTGTAACAGACACCGCATACTGTGCCGTATTCATTCGTGGGGTCAACGAAAACTTGAACATTGTTGAAGAGCAATCGGACTTACTACCTATGAAAGGAACGACGACTGGGAGCGACGTGTTTCAAGAACTGGAAGCTTGTATTGACAGGTGTGGGCTACCGTGGGGAAAACTTGTTTCAGTGGCTATGCACCAGCAATGTGTTCAGAGAAAGTTGGTGTTGTTGGATTAATGGTAGAGAAACGGAATCGGCTCAGCTTGGCGGGACCTTTTGCAGCCTTACACTGCATTCTGCACCAAGAAGCACTCTGTGGCAAAAGTCTACAAATGAAGAACGTGATGGATGTTTTCGTGAAGACGGTGAACTTCATACGTGTACGGGGTCTCAACCACAGACTTAGAAACGGAATACGGAGAGTTGATGTATCATACGGAAGTCAGTTGGTTGAGTCGTGGAAACGTGCTGCATAGTTTTTTTTAACCGAGACGGGAAATAGCATTGTTCATGGCAATGAAAGACGGAGACATACCTCAGCTCAGTGACCCAATGTTTTTGTCGGATCTTGCTTTTCTTACTGACATAACGCAACATCAATTCACAACTACATGGCACAAAGCAGCTGATTACCGTGATGTTTGACCGCATCAAATAATTCACATGCAAGCTGACTACACACTAAATGTAATTAATAATTATAAAAACTATATTTTAGCATTTAACTGCAATATGTGTTCGTAAAATTTAATAAAAAAACATTCTCTTTTCGTGGTGCGGCCCGCATGCTGATATGAGTTTGAAACCCTTGTCCTAAATTGTTGTCACTAGACCGTAATGTATCTGAATGATGGAAAAAATGGAGACAAAAGTTTTGAACTGTTTATGGTCGCCACTGAAAAGAATACGAAGCCCGAGCCAGTGAAAAAGCTTTATTGTTACACCTGATCGGTGAGCCCACTAGAGACATCTACAATACTTTTCAAGCATGTGAAGATGAGACTGTAGACAAAGTAATTGAAAGGTTTGAGAATCATGTTTTGCATAAGCCCAACACTGTGTATGACAGATTTAAATTCTTCACAATAAATTACAAGAACGGTGAAACGTTTGAACAGTATTATACTTATTTGAAAAATTTAGCAAAAGAATGCAAGTTTGACAACCTTCGAGATAAACTCATCAGAGATCGATTGGTATGTGGCATACAGTCGGATCGAGTGAGATAGAGACTTCTTAGAGATGTAAACTTACAATAACTTCAGAGAAAGCAGCAAGCATAATTCGTGCTACCGGTGATTTCAGTAGTTTGGGATCAGTTGAGCCTGTGGCGTCACTAGGCAGGTGCGGGGGTTGCGTGCCGCACCGGGTGACACCCACCAGGGAGTGACACCCAAGTAGGAAAAAATGCACTTTTCCAAAATGCAACTTTAAAAAAAATTTACTGCCTCGAATTTCTCTCAAAATTTAGTTTCAACATGTCCCAACTCTTTTTAATTTAATTCTATTTGACTTTATTATGTGTTGTAGACGCCAGGAGAAAGAGTTTCTGAAGCTCAGAAATGTAGAAAACGTTTTTCGCACGGGGCTTCGCCCCGGACAACTTAAAGTGAATTTAAGGCACTCCCCCAAACATCTGACCAGTTGAGTGGTGAACGTAACATATTTTGTTGCAATATGTTGATAAATACATAGGCGTATTAAGCCTCACGCACGTCATTCGACGCATAAGGCTGCAAGCTTTCTCCACGGAAATCAGTCTAAGGCGACTTTCACAGCCATTTCTCAGCAGGTGCCCACGAAATTCAGTACTTCTACAAAGGTGTGACGCCAGGTAGACGTGGACGACATTTTTTAAAATTTCCTCTTTTCGGCTTTCATATTAAGGCTGACTTTGGTAAACGTGTTTCGTCTTGTCTAATGATATGTCTCACAAATGTCAATTGACGTTCAGTCGCCACTTTCCTTAGATGGCGAATGCCTGTGTGCGAAAAGATTTCTATATTGGTAAAATTATCTCGGGAGGATTAGTAGGATCCTTCTCAGCCATCACTACTCAGTCTCTTTTCAACCTTCTACAATTCGATGACTAGATGGCCTTTGGGAGAATGATTTTATTGAGTTGGTGGATTTTAATCTCCAAGCTAATTGATTTGTTTGCTCAGATAGGCCGTACTTATTGAAAGATGGCTCCAGCTTTCCAATCCGACATGCAACACCATGATATATATCTCCATCACTAGAGATAACACTGCCTAAATAGGTTAACTTTACTATTTGTTCAAGATCTGCATGACCAATGTTGATCGGGAACTGGATAACCTGCACCCTATATGTATAACTTTGTGGGCGTCTTTATCCGTCATCTCGTGTATACATTTAATTGTATTTCAAAGTAATGCTATGTCGCCTGCAAAATTCAACTCGGTTTGGTTTACACCATGGGAATCCGAATGCAGCCTGTTTAATGACATCGTCAATGGCTACAAGAAAGAGAAATGGGGATAAGATACACCCTAATCTCATATCCGTATCGATGTTGAAGAATTCCACCGTCTGTTGTGATACAACAGCTTGATTAGCTTTAGACATGTCGCTGAGTGTCAAACTGTTGCAAGATGCCTTACTCTCTTGCTATTTTCCAGAGTGATTCCGATGGATGCTATCAAACTTTTTTTTTTAATCTACAAAACTGAATTTTTGTCCTTTGTTGGTATTCTAGGCTTTTTTAGACGAAGTTTTTGCAGGACGTAAACCTGTTCAGTGCTTGATTTGTCTTTTCGGAAGCAGCTGAGTAACACTAGTGTAATTTAAGACCTTTACCTTAAGGAGCTCTTAAATAATCTCTAGTAAAAACTCAAGGTTTCTCAATTCTATGATAGTACATTTTTAATTTATACAATAACATTTGATCATTCTTATCCGAATCACAAGAAAGATGATGCCTATTATGGACAGGATCAGCGTCTGGTCTTTCGACTCGGGACCGGACGCAGCGGAGTGGGGCAACATATGTACCGGAAGCTCAAAATAGGAACCGATGAAATCTGCCCGTGTGGAGTGTCACCAGAGAATGCTGACCATGTCCTCCAGGAATGCTCTCTTTACCAATAGGCCCGTACAAGACACTGGCCCCAAAACACCCCAATACAAAGAAAATTATATTTAAAGCTCCCTGATTTTTAAACCACTGCGCAGATCATCTCATATAATGGTTTAGTCATGTCAACACTCCAACATAAAAATGAGAACGAAGAAGAAAATTTGATAACATGTGAAAAACAACGACGTTTTAAAATAGAATCGAAAACCATTTTTCGAGTATAAACAATTTATTAATTAGCTTACAGTTTTATTTTTGAAAATAAAGAAAGATGTTTGTTTTTGAGGTGAAGATTATTTTTCCTGGGGGGGGGGGGGGGTGACACCCAGAGCTTACCGCACCTGGTGACACCGACTCTAGTGACGCCACTGAGTCGAGCATACCCAGAACCAAATGATAGATATGAAAGGACTACATGTGGATGCTGCTAATAGATTAAAGAAGACAGAAACTAGAAAGCCAGTCAAAAGCTCACAGGAAAAAATGGCAAAGAATCATGTAACAAGTATCAATAGAGATTGCAGATCTTGTGGTAGATCTCATGGAAAATACCATTGCCCAGCATTTGGACAGACATGCCGAAAATGTAAAAGAGAAATCATTTCGCTGCAAAATGTCGTTCGAAACACTTCAAGGCTGTTGATTTACTGGAAGATGAAAAGTCAAGCAAGCCAAGTAAATGAGTTGTGGTTTGAGGCAATTGGTACTGACAACAATGTCAAGAGTTTGAATGGTTAATGTCGATATTATGGGAAAAATAGTCAAAATGAAGATTGACACAGGATCACAAGCTAATGTCATAGCAGAGTCAACGTGGAAACTTTAGAAACTGAGAGTCGGTTAAAGCACTCAAATACTACCTTTAGGGGATGAAGTATTAGAACTGAAGGGAGTTGCATCGGTCACATTTAAAGTCGGCGATGTACGTGATCAAGAAAAGTATAAATCCTACAATAGCCTGAAGACATTTATTGCTTTAAAACTTTGAAGCAAAGAGAAATGTCGAAGTAGACGATGTCAAGCAACATAATGAAGTTCTACAAGTGTTGATGAAAAAAATATAAGTATTCGAAGGACTCGGTACATACAAAATGAAGTAGGCTATCGCATTAAACTGACGTCAGATGCAAAACCAGTTATTCAATGTGCGCGCAGAGTTGCACCATCACTCTATGAAGAATTAAACATTGCCGACAATGACATAGGCCTACATATTAGCTTAGATGTAAATTAAGCTGATTGAGTCTAGATATTCAATACATTCGAGATAAATGATGTCGAGTTTCTTTTTTGCTATCCTTCGACACGACTGACTACTGCAGCATCTGATATGTTTGACAAAATCTCTTGGAATAATAATGTAGTGTCTCCAATGATTTTGCTCCAAGTATGCTTGGATGTTGTTTTTGGTCTCAACATGTGTAAAGATGCCGCTCCGTGATGCAGACATAATGTGTTAAGTCATTGCAACACACTGTATGATTCATCAACGAATGTTGGTAATTTTCACAAGTAATTAAAAAAATAACAACGATGTTAAATTACTGTTTTCAATTTTGGGAAATCGACTGTTTTAAAACAGTCGACTGTTTTCAACGCGTTGTAATGAATTTGTTGCGCCCTAAAATGTTCTGCTATTTCACATTGAAGTGAGATGGTTTTCAGAAGCAATTTTTTATTTATTTTTTTATATAGAAAAACCGACAGTTGTTTGGGACCCCTCAACTCAAGAAAACATTAAGAAACTGGAACAGACACAAAATAGAGCAGTGCGATTCTTAACAAACGAGTATTCACATTTGACTAGAGTATACGTAACACCTTTAGTAAAATCACCAAATTTCTAAGAAAGCGCCTTCAGGACAGAAGACTCAAAAGTAAAGTAGCAATTTTACATAAAACACTGAACCATAATCTTCAAATACACAAACAAAATTTAATAAAATACTCAGAAAGATAAAGGCACATTCCTCATCCCATATGCTAGGACGAATTTGTACAAGTACTCCTTCTTCCCTAGTGCTATTAGAGCATGGAATGGGTTTCCTGAGTTAGCTAGGAAAACTAGTGACTTGGTAGAATTTAAGTAATTTGTTAATATGCATGACGCGTAGGACGTGATCCATCTTTTTTGAAGTCTGTATTATATAAGATAAGTTGTAAACGCTCTTTAGCAATGAAAGTGAAATACAGAAAATAATCCTTGTTGACCTCTTTGCCATCTTAAATGAGTTAACTTTCCAACATATCTTTGAAATTTAAATTCTGATTACTGTTTTTAACATTAGCAAAAACACATATTTTACGGTTGGGGGTCGCCGCATAGTGGGTAATTGCAAAAAGGGGTCGCGGGACTGAAAAGGCCGAGAACCGCTGATCTAGATGATAAATCGTGGGTAAATCTGAAATTAAAAGATGGAGAGCGATTTCATCTGCGCATCTGCGGATGTATTCTACCTAACCGTTTCTAGGTGATACGTCTGTAAACAATGTCAATAGGATATCATCATGGTTGCACCATTGATAAATGCTAAGATCCTAAAAATAACCTTTTACTAAATCCATAAATAGAGACAAAAATTATCAATTACCCTATACAACTTAGATCTAGATCTAGAATGTAGGTTGAAATGTTTAGATCAAAAGCAAAGGTCAAATCCAACAGGAACATAGTGAAATCAGGCTATATACTTAATATACTTATAATCTTATTCAGTTATTGGAATATAGTTATATTGCTATATTAATATTAAAATTATTATATAATTATTTATAGCAGTTTTTATATTCAATATATAATATAGATCTAAATTTAATTACTATCTAAGATAAAATGTCAGGACGAGGCATAAGAAGATTTAAAGGGAATGCATCTAATCAAAGAGGCAGAAATGGACGAAATTTAAAATCAAGGGGACGCTTTAGGTATAAACAAAGAAATAATGAAAACCTTAGTGTTGCAGAAAAAAGTGCAGACTGCAACATAGAAAAAAATGAATATGATATTGAAAAAGACTCAAAGATATTTTTTACTGGAACTGCTTCAACAGATCAACATTTGACAGCTCAAAATACCAATCGTTTTCGCTATGCTGCTACATTAGCTGTGCTTGTGAAAAGCAAAATTCAGATTACACAGAGTAAGTATAACATATCTTTAAGCTTTTTAAATTAAAATATGCATAGATCCATTGCCATAGGTTATATCTGCATCAGCTGCACTCTCTCACCACTAATTGCCAGCTGAACAGGGTTTAGGGTGACCAGTGTGCTCTACCTTTCTCACGGTGCTCTGAACATTCCACAGTGTTTTAACTAGGTGACACCTAGGCTGATGGCCCTGGTAGGATGGCTGCCTGGTTGTGCGGTATGCCTGCTGGACTGTTGTTCAGACTTCACTATTGTCCTGGGTTTATATCATGCCACTGCCATCCCACATATATTGGACTAGGACGTAAAATATCTTTGATTCTGAAGAAACATCAGAAACATGTCAAACATTTGACATTTTAGTCCAATTATGTGACTTATGCACCATACAGCTGCTGCTAGACTTCATAGGCTGGCTGGTAGATACTAGATCAGGCTAACCCTCACCAGGTTTACCTGTCAGTCAAGACGGTTTGCTGAAGTTTGGCCATTAATACATGCCGACAACTGCTTGGAGACACCCCATTCAAATAATATTTATACCATAATAAAATGTCTTACAATTTGTGCATTACACCAAACAAAGCATTATAACTATAGAAAACCAAAATATACATTAACAATAGACTCACTCAAAATTTACATCTGCAATGTTTATTTCAGTTAGTTTAATTGTATGCATGCTTTGCTTTGTATAAAAAGTTGGAATATTACAAACTAGTGTAGAAGAAATTTGAAGACTTTAAAGTTCATTTGTTGTTTATTTTGTCAGGAACTCATTTTAATGCCTCCTCCAATAGAACCTTGCATTATAACATTCCCTAAACCACACGCTTGTAACCCCAATAATTATAGTAAAACTTTTAAGGATGATTTACTCCTACTAGCGAATAGTGGGGAAGTAAGAGGCATTTATAGGGGATTAGTGAATGCACAACACAAGGACACTCATCAAGAATTCTCAATAAAACAGGGATATAATTGAACTTGTACATAAATAACTTTTCTTCTTTTTTCCTTTCTTGATAAAACAATCAACATTTTATTCAAATATTCAAAAGGGAGAATAAAATATATATATGTATATAAATTTGGACAAGCAGAGTTACAAAACCTTCACACTACTGATTGATTAGGCTCTACATTACAATAGCCTCAAAATAGTCATTCTTTTCATCAAATCAAAGTTGAAATCCAAATATTGGTCCATAAGTTTGTTTTAACATTTTGCTGGTGATGTACCTTAATGAGCTGATAACATTACAACAAATAATAAATAGGGACGTCATTGCTATGAATAATTTTTGAAAAAGAGACATTTTGCGAATATGACCTTTGGTAGCCAAAATGAAAATGAATCTTTATTAAACAAAGGGTATATATGAAGGATATTAGTATTATTTCCTCATTCCTCGAAGTATTGGAAATGCTATCCAAATCTCTTTATGAAATAATGCTTTATGAAATTTCAAAAAGAGTTCAAAGGATTTTTCTCTTTTAAGTAGAACAAAAAAAAACCTGTGATGAGATCATTTCTGATATAATAAATGACTTATATGTAGCCCCTATATCTATTGCAGATCTAGATTTAGTGAAAATTTATATTTATTGATTGATGAGTTGTTTTTTTGTGGATTTGTTTCTGGTTTCTGTTAACTTTTATCTGGTTGTGAGACCTGGTTATCTGGTAGAGGGTGATGATAGTTGCATGGGTTAGGACATCAAACATCAGAGATCTCAACTGCAACTCGACAGGCTCAAAAAGAGGAAGTTGATGATGTTGATAACATTTTAAAATATAACTTATATATAATTGCAGATGTGCGAAGCTATTAAAAAAATTATTCAAATAAGATTTAATTATTGAAAGGGGAGTTGATTGAAATAAAAGAGTGAATATTATGCTAGATCGATTCAAAGATCTAGTTACAAGATTGCAAAATATATTGAAAAGGGGAAATCAAACTAAAACTATCATAATAAAAGCAAATGCTAATTGAAAATAAAAGATAGCTGAGAATAGATAATTGTGACTAGGAGTTATGTAATCAACAGTACAGTCAATCATTCAAGTGAACCCCTGGTCTGTGCTAAAAAGAATACTGTTGGGAAAGAGGAGGGGGGGGGGGGGGGGGGGAGAAAATAGTCATTATTACATATTGACCTTTCAAAAGTATGTTTATATTTTCACATTCTGGAATAATAATTAAAAAAAAGTATATATGAGTAAAAAAGGAAAATATATGTATA
Organism: Biomphalaria pfeifferi; assembly: GCA_030265305.1. NCBI lineage: Eukaryota > Metazoa > Mollusca > Gastropoda > Planorbidae > Biomphalaria > Biomphalaria pfeifferi. The sequence goes on from JASAOG010000138.1 coordinate 403,964, forward strand.
TTTTTGTGTGTAGAAATTACAGAATACTTTTGCTTTCAATTTTTCAAGCTACAGAATTTTACTTTCATACAAGTTTTCGTAAAAAATATTCAGTGCTTTTGAAAAAGGAAATATTAGCTTTTATAAAGTTTATTTTGATCATGTAAGTTTGAACCTTAAAAAAAAAGCAATTCAGTACCCTAATTTGATCTTGCGATCTACAGGGGCAGACGTAGGTCATCTGTTTCACCAGCCAGCACAACCACCAACCACCTTTACGCAATAGAGTTGGGTGGAGAACTTTGGAGTGTCTTTGAAAATTCAAAATACCACTCTTCACCTGAATTCAAACTGAGTCCCCTCAGTTGGAAGCCAAACGCTTTACCACTCAGCCACTCCATCCCCCCTAAAAAAAATAGGAAAAGGAAACGAAAACATTAGAATGAAAGAAAAAACAACAAATTGTGAAAGTTAACTGTAGTGAGCATTCATATAGTGACTCATGGACCAGGAAAAATGCTTATTATAGCACAAGGAAAAATTGGGCATAAAATTTTTTTTTTAAATAGAGTCAAATTTGTAGTAATGAACTAGTGAGTCAGTTGGTCAACCAAATAATATATTTATAATATAGCCACATATAAATTTTTTTTTTTTTCATTTCTTAAAATTGTTGAATATTTAATATTGTTCTGCAATTTCATACATACAGTGTCTTCACTTTTACAGTTAAAAACACATAAGTAAAGGCATGTTCTAAAATCAATGAAATTGTTAAGGATAATTATGACAAAAAAAGGTCAAAAGTTAAAAAAAAAAAGAAGACAAAGTTTGAAAATTGTTAAACATTTAAAGTATATATATATCTTGTAAACTATTAAATAGCAAATGAGTTGGAATGTTTTAGATGCTTGTATCAAGGCCTTAGCCATGGCATGGGCTAGAGGTGACTGTGAAATGGCTTCTTCATTTCTACAACTACATTCACATTTTGGATTAACAGAGGTCCTCAAAAGTGTGACCATGCTCGATGCTGGACGCCAAGTCAGAGGGCTTGAGAAACGCCTTAAATATCTCCAGTTATCAGTTAACAAAGTCAAACCACAAAAAATTGGAAAATTAAAATCTGATATTGATAATTTGAACAGGTTAAAACCTCCTGTAAGTAATGATTTATTTCATTTGCTTTTATACTTTTATACTAAATACTCAATTATGTACAGTATCCATACAGTGAGTGTGCACTTCTGTGTGAATGTTGTTTGTGTCTGCATCTATATTGTTTTTGTTATAGCAGTTACGCTTGAGGTGATCAATTGTAGTTGAGTTGAATTTCCATTTGTTTGGACTAATAAAATTATCTTATATTATTTGTATAACTATTTGGTAGATGCAAGTATTTTTTTTTTGCAGATGGGCTCAGCAAGTGGAGCTACTTGCAAGCATGTTAGAAAATGGGTTCAAGAATTTAAGGCAGAAGACTTAGAATTTTTTGCAATCCATTTTCCAAAAGATCCGTGGATAAAATTAGCAGATTTATGTCATTTAAAACCTGAGAGGGTAATATATTTTAATGTACTCTAACAGTTTTTTAAAGTACACCATCTAAGTAGAATAAACAGAATACATTTATATTGATCTAAGTAAAGCTAAAAAAACAGTGTAATATCTTTTCAAAAATGTAAAAAAATAAAATAATATATTTTATTTTTTAAAATTAATTTTAATTGTTTTTGTTTTCCTTAAGGATTTTCCATCTGCCAAATGGTTTTTGTCTTATTGTTTTGGTACTGGCTCTCCTCCAGTTGAATCAATGGTTGAAATATGTCAGACATTAAGTGAGGAAAATGTCAATGATCTGATTCAAATATGGGAAATACCCTATAGTGTCTTGAAGAAGTATAAGGATAAACTTAATCCTGAGTCTAAAAGAAGAATTGCTGAATATGAGCCAAAACTAGACACTATTTTGTGGTAAACATTTTAGTAGTATTTTAAAATTAATTTTATAAAGGAACTTTTTTGTTTAAAATTAGGTAATTAAATTTATAGTTTAAATATTACCATATCCTTTATAGGTGTATAATGATGCAAAAATTATTTGAAATGGAATTACAAAATAATAATTTATTTTTTTATGTAGGTGGTATGAAGATTTGAGATGCACTGAAGTAGACGAGGTTATTTCAAAGAGACTGGAGTCTGGAGAAGAAGTCAATTTACCAAATGGAAAACTTCTGGAAAGATTGCTTACTATTTTTTTGTTGAGAAATCCTCATCTTGATAATTGCTTAAATAATTCAGTTGAACTTGTAAGAGAGCCTGAAATTGAAAACTTCTTAGACAGACTCATTGATGTCACAGAGCCAAGACTAACTTCTTTAAGGTGAAATAATTTTAACATTAATTATTGATTGGACATCCATAATATATAATCAATATGGCTTTAATGAAATCTTAAGTCTAACTATTAATTATAAAGTCCTTTTTTCTGCTTTTTTGTTCATTATGCTAGCGTTAAAAAAAAGCTAATATATATCTTATTAAATATATATATAAACTCATGAAATACCGTTCATTCATTTACCTATACACTCAGCTATCAAGGTATCTCTTGGATCCAAATGGATCTGCATAAATTTTGTACAAAGGAAATGCTTTTGATAAGATTCACAGTCTGAATGTGGAAATTCACAAAAAATCGCAAACTATTAAACCTTTGTATTAAACTTTTTATATTTCCCCAAAATGGTTGTCATCTTAATCTAATCTCAACCTGTGGTTCTGTCAGGGACATTAGCCACCAACCAGCTTTCTTCAAGCATCTTGGTTCTGGGCAGGTCTTTACAACTGTCCAAAAATCTTGCCCATCTGCTTGGCATCTACTTCCAAATCATGGCACAATATCTTCATGGGCCATCCCCTCTTCCTCTTTCATTGGGTGTTCAAGATGAGCGCTTGCCTTGTAATGTTGGATGCAAGCTGTGGCATCTCCAGCATCTCTGAGGAATATCTACTTCAATGGACTGCTGCTATTTTTGTTTGACACAGTGTGTGTGTTGGGAGGTTTTTGTTATAAATCAGGCCACTCTAATTCAGTGTAGCACATACTAATATCACCGGCCAAAGGTATGTTAGGGAGAGCATTAAAATGCTGGTTGGTTTATTAGAAGTACAAAAAAAGAAAAAGGGCCAAGATATTATGTGAGCATTTGATGCTCATGATGCAATAAGAAACAACAAAAATATAAAAAATACTTCTTTTAAAAACAAAGGTTTCTGAAGCGTAATTCTATTTTTTAGATCAGTAATGTAATGTACTGTTACGTATTTCAGGATCTTCTGGCTAAATGTATTAGTATGCACACAAATAAAAACACTGCAAAGAACTTGACGACTCAACTGTCAGTTTCATATAACTTTAATGACTATTAACTCTAACAATTCGTTACTGTAACATGTAGCGTAGAAGACTGTACAATATCTGTCAGTTTACAGTTAGCTATACTTCGTTGCAATTCATCTCTTCACTTCGTTGCAATTCATCTCTTCTCAACTTGCATCGAGCCGTATTCCACAGAACAGACCAACGACACACTTCCCAGTGTCGCTCCAGGTCTCCCAAAGCTGAACCAAGTCGTACTCAAGTCTACCGAATCAGAGCCGCACACGTCTTACATCGACTGTATCGGCTCAAGTCCACTGTAGTTCTCTGTATAGACTTTAACGACAGTAGTCCACTCCAGTTAACTCAACTCATCAAGCCGGGGTCACACGTACTGACCTCTATCTGTCACTGTTCATTAGTAACATAGTTACATAGCGTTGTTTAATTTTATGTGAAGCCATGATGACAGTGTTGATATTGGGGGGGAAGGGCTCGGTGGCGGGTGGGGAGCACAGGTGCCGAACTAACAAGAATATATATGGACAAAAAAGCCCCCAATAAACTACTTGCCCCAGATTTAAGTCTGAGCAAGAGACGCCGTATTGAGGCAAAAAAGGAGGAGGCCACAAAAAGCTGTACTACCTGGCAATCATTTTTGGTGGTTAGGTGCACAGAGGAGAGGAAAAGCCTGACAAAGCTGAGCCCTTTCCTTATCTATAAGGGACTCAAGTCAGTAGTGGGAGAGCCCAAGAGTGTGTCTAAGCTACACAAATCAATGGAACTTCTTGTAGAAGTAGATGGCAAGACACACTCTGATGGGCTTTTAAGATGCAGAAGACTCTGTGATCTCCAAGTGGAAGTCATGCCACACAAGAGTCTGAACACCAGCAGAGGTGTAATCAGCTCTAGGGACCTACTGGAATGCTCCGAGAAGGAAATAGCGGAGGGCATTGAAGGAGTCACCCATGCCCGGCGCATTACCAGGCGCAGGGATGGTGAGGAGGTCAAAACCGCCACTATTATCCTCACATTCGGTACTAGGACACCTCCAGAGTATGTGAAGGCAGGATACCTAAGAGTTCCAGTGAGGCCCTACATGCCTAACCCCATGAGGTGCTTCAAGTGCCAGGGTTATGGACACGGCGCGGCAGTCTGCAAGAGGAACACTGTGTGTGCCAGATGTGCTGGAGAGGGTCATGAGGACAAGGGCTGCACAGACCAGTTCAAATACCCAAACTGTCACGCTGGCCACTCAGCCTACTCCAAGGACTGCCCTGTGGGGAAACAGGAGGTTGCCATGCAGGAGTACAAGGCAAGAAATGGATGTACCTTCAGCCAGGCGAAATCTGCTGTATTGGCCCTACCCAAGGGCCAATTTGGCTTGACAAAGACCTACGCCCAGGCTGTTGCTAAGATAGGAAGATCCATAGCCACACAGACGGACACATTGACCCCACCACCCCCTCCTCCTCCTCCAACCCAGAAGAAAACACCGCCAAAGAACACACCTCCGAAGAAACAAGAAAGCCCTGTTGTCATGCTAAAGAACAGGTTCTCTGTGCTCGCTGATGAGAACATGGAGACTGAGCAGCATGTCAAAACCAACACTCCGGGAGAACCCGGAGACATCATATCTGACACAGGTTCTCCTCAGAGAACTCAGCCAGACTCCCCAAACTTCTACCGAATTTGAGGTTGACCAACTCCATAAGGGGAGAAATCAAAGCGGAGAGGATGCCCGAGGTGAGAGAGGAGGAAATAACCTCCGCTCTAACTAGAGGGATCTCCCCTCTCCAGAGAGAAAGACTTCCCCCAAAAGGGGGTTGTCCTCCTCTCCATCCAAACCCAAGAATAAAAATACCAAGGTCACTGGAATAAAGGGAAACCCCTAGGGGGCCTTCCAAGGCCAAATAGCTCCAAGTAGGTCATTTAGAATAAGCCATGGATTCCAGAATTGTACAGTGGAATTGTAGAGGCCTCAAGGCCAATTATGAGGAAATGCAGCTACTGATGGACTCTGAGACTCCTGTAGCTGTCTGCTTACAGGAAACATTTCTGAAAGATAGCATCAGTTTCCGAAGCTACAGTGCTTACAGCAAGAATGTTGAGGATGCAGAGAGAGCATCAGGTGGAGTCTGTATCCTTGTGAAGGACAGCATCCCCCATGAGAGGGTAGAACTACAGACCACACTACAAGCCGTAGCAGCTAGGATAACCCTTCACAAGGTTATCACTTGCTGCAGCCTGTATCTACCACCAGGCGCTCCATTAAACCCAACAGACATGGAGGACCTATTGAAACAACTCCCCCGGCCTTATATAATCCTTGGGGATTTCAATGCCCATAACACCATGTGGGGATCCAACATTACCGACACAAGAGGTCGTATGCTGGAGGATATCTTCCTCCAACATGATTTGTGCATACTTAATGATGCATCACCGACCTACTTGGTCCCAGGAACTGGATCTCTCACATGCATTGACCTCACCGTATGGGTCCCTGGACTTCTGGACGACTTTAAATGGTCAGTTAGCAATAATCTACGGGAAGTGACGGGACGACCTCAGCGGTCGAATAAGGCCGATTGGGAACAATTCCAAAAAAGATGCTCCGAGAATATCACAGAAAATATCCTCGATGAACAGAACCCAGCTGATACCTTTACTAGCAAGCTACTTAGTATAGCCAGGAAATTTGTCCCTCTAACCTCCGGAACGGCCTAGCAAACCATGGTTTGATACAGCTTGCTATTGGCAATAGGAAAAAACGCATTTATAAAGAATCCTTCCCAGGAAAACCTAAAGCTATTCAGGATAGCTAGAGCAAAGGCTAGACAAACCATACGGTCAGCCAAAAGGAATTCCTGGAGAAGTTTTGTCGGCAGTCTGGATGCCTAAACTTCTGCTAGAGCGGTTTGGAATCAAAGGGAAAGAATCAAATGCAATAGGGCATCTGAAAAACCAAGGACGAACTGTCACGTCCCCCAGAGAAATAGCTGACTGCCTTGCATCCTCAATAGCAGAAAAGTCATCCACTGCACACTACACGCCAGAGTTCCAAAAAGTCAAAACCAGGGAGGAAAGACACCCCATTGATTTCAGGTCAGAGAACAATGAAGACTACAACAAACCGTTCTCGCTTGAGAAACTGAGGGATTCGCTGGACAAGTCACATGACACAGCGCCTGGAGAAGATGAAATCCAATACCAGTTCCTCAAGCACCTTCCCGAACCCTTATTGGCAGTCCTGCTAGGGGTCTATAATTGTGTGTGGCAAACAGGCGCTTTCCCAAACAGCTGGAGGAAAGCCACAGTTATACCGATACCTAAACCTGGAAAAGACGGCTCTGACCCAGCTAACTATCGACCAATAGCACTAACAAGCTGCATCTGCAAAACCATGGAAAGAATGATTAACAGTAGGCTGGTCTGGTACCTGGAGAGGAATAAAGTGATCTCCAACTACCAGTGTGGATTCCGGCAGGGGCGGACAACAACTGACCACCTGGTAAGGCTGGAAGCTTATATTAGAAATGCATTACTCAGAAGAGAACATCTAGTAGCTGTATTCTTCAATATAGAAAAGGCCTATGACACAACCTGGAAACATGGCATTCTACGTGACCTGTAGCTTATGGGGCTTAAGGGACACTTCCCCCGTTTTGTGGGGGAATTCCTGAAAGACCGAAAATTTCAGGTTCGAGTGGGCAACTCCGATTCTGACACTCATGACCAGGAAATGGGTGTACCCCAGGGCAGCATTCTGTCAGTCACCCTGTTCAACATTAAAATAAATAGCATCGTAAATGCTCTGTCCCCTGGCATAGAGTGCTCTTTGTATGTTGATGACTTTGTCATTTTTACTTATGGGAAAAACATGAACACCTTAGAAAGAAAATTACAGTTATGTTTAAACAAAATTCAGGGTTGGTCAAACGATAATGGTTTTAAATTTTCGGACTCCAAAACAGTTAGTATGCATTTTTGTAATTTAAGGGGACTCCACCCAGACCCTGAACTATTTATACACAAAAAGAAGATCCCTGTCGTGAAAACTACAAAATTTTTAGGCCTCACCCTAGATTCCAAATTTAATTGTCTGTCTCGGCGCGTTTCGTACATCACCTATCCCAAGTCTCCATGTGGAGGCTGGTGAACTCCCCATGGATATAAGAATGAAAAAGCTTGCAATGCAGTATATAGTCAAGCTAAAATCCAACCCCACGAACCCTGCTTTCGACTCCATATTTAACCCCACAGAGGTAGAATTATACAATCGAAGGCCTAACGTCATACAGCCGTTGGGCCTTCGAATGAGAGAACCCATCCACACCCATTGACCAAATCTCTAACCCCTCAGAATCCTCCTTGGCTAATGAATAAACCCAAATTAAATTTATCCCTCCTTAATTTCAAAAAAGAAAATACAGACCCAAGCATACTACAAGTCCACTTTAGGGAACTGCAGGAGAGCTACGGAGATTGTGGAACCATTTACACAGACGGATCCAAAATGGATGGAAAGGTCTCGTGTGCCTGCTCCTTTCGGAACAAAACAATCTCCTGTAGACTCCCCGATGGCTGCTCCATCTTTACGGTTGAATTGCATGCAATATCGCTTGCACTTATGTCCGTCAAAGCATCAGAAAGGAGGAAATTTATAATCTGCTCCGACTCCAAATCTGCATTGCAAGCTTTGGGGCGGATGAAGACTGACATTCCATTGGTACATAAGAGCCTGAAGCTGTTGGACCAAATAACAGCCCACCATAGGGATGTCACCTTCATCTGGGTCACCTCCCATGTGGGCATTGAGGGAAACGAAGCCGCAGACAGAGAAGCAAAGAGAGCCCTAAATCATGCGATGTCAGGAACCCAAATTCCCTGCTCGGACCTGAGACAAAGTATTGCCTCTGCCACCTACCAAGAGTGGCAGGACCGATGGGAGGCTGAGACTCACAATAAACTCAGGCAGATTGTGGCGGATGTCAGGTGGCGGTCCACATCTAAGGGTCTGACAAGGCGTGGTAGCACGACCATGTCCAGACTTAGGATTGGCCACACCTACATCACACACTCTTTTGTGCTGAAGAAAGAAGAGCCCCCCACTTTGTGAGTATTGTGACTCTCACCTCACCGTGGAACATATCCTCATCGACTGCCCCAGATACCAGGATGTCAGGGAGAAATATTTTAGAGCCACTAATTTAAAAACACTATTCAATAATGTCGACCCTGGAAAGGTACTGGGCTTTATCCGGGAAGTGGGTTTGTCTACAAAGATCTGATTTATGAATTTGTAAACATGTACTATTTACATTAGATTTTTACCAAATTATTAAATTTTTACTACCTCTACTATTTTAACTGTGAATAGACCTTGTTTTAAAGATTTGACTGTATGGAATGTGGCCTTTGAGGGACTGCAGGCATGATATGGCCTAAATTGTGCCGATGTGCCCAAAATCAATCAATTAATCATCATCTGATCATTTTAACAAACAAATAGTAATTGTAAAAATCGTGAAATAAGCAATATTTAATACATTCATTTTTATTTGCATGACAATAAGTGTAATCCATTAGATAAGAATAAAATTAAATGTCATTAAAAACGATAAAAATGTAACATGTATAACTATAGAGGTCATGTAAAAAAAGTGTTTTTGTGTTTATCTACAACAATCAGATAGAGTGGGGTGGGAAAATTTAGATCAGCCTAATTGCAGAGAGAGAGAGAGAGAATCACACCTTACATGCAATATTATTTCCAATAAGCACTCAATAAATTTTAATGGCTATTGAAACCTAATCTGGATGGGAATATAGTATAAACAAGTAATTATGTCCACATAAAATACCAGTGTTGATATCTAAAGTGAATATCAATAAACAAATTACATATACATGTAGAAATGAAATATTGATTAAAATATGAAATAAACACAGATTAATTCCTATAACGCAATTTGCAACAATAATGTTTAAAGGGAATTAAAGCAAAACTTATATATTAGACATGATATCCTGAGGATGGGTGAAGTCAGACTTTATTAGAAAAAAAACAACCTTATTTCAAGGCTAAAAATGACGCACCCATTTTCAAGAAAGAGTGATTGAAAAATAAAATTAAGTGAAAGATGGTTGTCAGGAGTAATCAGCGACATGATCATAAGTATTCTAATAGTTCTCACCTTTCATAAGATTTCCACTACTTCCACCACACCTTGGCCTTTTATCATTACGTCATGCGCAGGGTAATATTATAATATCCCCCACCTCCAATAGAAGCGGTATAGCTAAGTACTCATCCAAATTTACAATATATTATAAGATTTCTCATCAAGAATGCAAAGAAGAAGGGGAAACACTATAAACGCATTAATAACGTCAAAAATATCAAAAAGCATTCTAGATAATCATATTTATTTATTAGATGAAATAAGGGCTTAAAATCAAAGCCTTAACAGTACAATGAAACAATAAATATGAAAAAATATTTAATTGGGGATGAAGTGACCGGAATGAAGTGACCAAGGATTAAATGACCGGGATTGAAGTGACCAACATGAAATGACCGGTCTGCTAATAACCATGTCGACAGTCTTTTTATTTAGATCATTCTTTGAGAACATTCTTGGGAGAAGAAAAAGTAATACCAAAATACCTTAAAACCTTAGTAATAAATTTTCAAAGCATTAGGATCAAAACAGCAGATTTAAAAATTTTATTAGAACATGAGAAACCAGACATAATTGCAGGAACAGAAACTTGGCTACATCCTGTAATTTATAATGCAGAAATATTCAATAGTGATTATGAAATTTCTAGAAAAGATAGGGCAGATAATCATGGAGGAGTTCTTTTAGCAATAACAAACACTCTTATAGCAGAAGAAATTACCTTACCTAACTCAAAAAATATAGAATCAAAATTTTGTAAAATCAACACCACCTCAACATCCCTAATAATAAGCAGTATTAACACACCAACAAATTCTAGTTTAGAGTACATAAAAGAACTATGTAATCGGTTAACTACACTTAATGAAAAAAAGAAAAATGCAGTTTTTTGGATTATGGGTGATTTCAACCTACCCGATATAAATTGGAAAACACTAACCATAGATATTAAACACCAAAACATAAGGACATAAATGAGCTTTTCATAGAAACTTTACACAACCTAAGTTTAGATCAAATCATTGAAAAAACAACTATATATATATATAATATAGAAATCACAGGATTTGGGGGAAGGGAGGTAGAGATGATTCCCCGCTCATTGCTTCGCTCCATCACCAATCCCTTAGGTTGACTGATGAGTTTTTTAAATTGATGATTATGCAATTTGTGCTAAAGTTAATTTTAATCTTTTTTTTGTAAGATTAAAATAACAGCTGCTCATCAGTACATGACACATTGATATTATTTTTATTTTCATATGCAATAGAAATTAGTGTATTTGTTTGTAATAGAAATGGTGGACTAAAGCTAAGTGCTATATGTTCTTGAGTTAACTTCACAGTGTTTAGTATTTTAGAATGATTCCTGAGTCAATCTAGCTCTTGTTATCATTGTGCTGGATATGGAACACCCTAGATAACTATTAAGTGAACTTTTTTTCATAACTTCCTACATTTCACTTTCAATTTTTATACTTTTTGCAATGCTCAACTCTTTAGAGTAAACTTGGAATCACCTATAGTAATCATAGGTGATGCTTCAGGATCGATGCAGACTGCCATTCGTACTAGTACTATCATTGCTAGTCTCCTCACAGTCATTTGTTCAGCTAAACTAGTGTTTTTCAATGATAAATCAAGTGATGCACCATTTCTACCTAAGACAGTAAGGGAGGTAAGCCAATACTTTTATTTCTTTGGCATCAAAAAATTTTAGGACCTAGAAAAGATATTTTTTAATAATAATTTTAAATATGACAGTTCTATCCTTAACACTGATATTTTTAGTCAGATGTGCTTTGGTTTAAGTGCTGTGAGGAAATGAGAAATTTTAAAAAATGTTTAATTACTCTTAATATAGATCTTGAAATTGACAGCAACAACAATTGCAGATGGTGGAACAACTCCTGCAGCATCTATGATGCCTTTTTATGCCAGCAAAGATATAGTCAAAACATTTATCATAGTGACTGATGAAGAAGAGAATGGAGAAATTGATGGTTATAGGTAAAAAGATTCACTCTTACATTTTTTTATGTTTCTTTTACTCTCCTTTTTATTACTGCTACTCAAATATTTGACCCTTTCCAATGTTAAAATAGATATAATCAGGAAGGTATAAATAAGGTTTTAAATAGGAGTGGACTGAATGTCAAAATTGGCCTGGGCATTTTTATACAATGCAGCCCTCAAATTATATGCTATATGATGGGAATTCAACAATGTATTATACATATCCACAAAGTTTTTATGTTAAGTTTGACTTAAATGTATCAAAATCGGGTTTACTTAACATAAAGTATTTTTTACAAATGCTCAATACAATGAGTTTTGAAACTATTTGGTATTAGAAAATGAGTCGAGTATAGTATAACACTTGGAACTGGAACTTTCTTGGCATGAAAAATAAATCATGCTACATATAGGCCTACATTAACATAGACATGTGCATGATATTCACATACAGGGCTTGTAAGAACCTTACCAATGAACTATCTGCGCCACTTGTTTATGACTGTTCAAATGGATTACTTGTAGAACCTCTTTATCAACATCAACATGAAATCTTCCAAGTGTCTTGTGTCATGATGCATCTCAACCTTTTCTTTACACATTTTGAAGTGACTTGCACTGACTTCTTTCACAAGATAGCATAATAACAAGATACTCTGCTCCTTTCAATACATTTTACATCTTTAAAATTATGTTTCTATAACAGCCATTGTTGCATCATTCGCATGTTCTCCTTGAATTCGGTAATAACAAGATACACTCCTGTCAATACATTTTACATCTTTAAAATTATGTTGCCCAGTTATTGAAATTAAAAAAAAAAGAAGTGTAGGGCATAGTACTGCCATAAAAAAAAAAAATATATATATAGCCTGGAAACAAACCGATGGGCATAGCTGGTGTGTACTGCTAGTATTGATACATAAACAAATGAATTTGAAAAAAAAAAGTATTATACTGAGAGATAAAAACAAAATGCTAACTAGTCAAAGAGTATGGAGCCTGCTGCAATGAATGGTTCACAGTCTAAACTCATGTCAGGGGATGAACAGGTGCTACAGAAACTAGTTAACTCCTCATAAAAACTTTCCTTGTAAAATAAATTAAAAACAATATGTTTATAAATTTAAAAAAAAAAGGATTAGGTGATGATGTTTTTGGTTTTTGAATTTTTTTTTCATTAACGAAAAATGATGAAGCCTTTTTGTGTGCATCTGTTAGCTTGTGTTTTGATTTAATGATAGATTCACTTTACATCAGTATTTATAGTGTTACTTTTACAGCAAAGAAAAATAACTCATATTCACACTTATCCTATTTTTTTTTAAATCTAACTTTTGATAATAAAATTCAATGCAATAAAAAAGAATGTGGTTTCAATAGCTGTTTATATAGTTGGTCACACAAGTACCAACATCAAACACAGGACTTCTCAAACTGTGTACTTTGAAACAATAATTATTTGCGGGGTCCAAGTTTCTGCAAATAAAATTATATATTGTGTATAAAGTAGTTTATAAGTAAGTTAGATATTGTAAGAATAACTCATTTCAATGCCCAATGCGGATCCAGAACTTTGGAGTGGGGAGGGGGCAATTTTTTTCCAAACCCTAACCCTAACACCCAGTAAACCCTAACCCTATGCATAAACAAGCGTATAACATATATAATCATAATATATATATGAAAATAAAAAAAGGCCTTTCTATTGATAGCTTGGTGGTCTAGAGGAGTGTTGTAAGCTACCTAAGGGAGTTCGGGGCAAAGCCTCGATGCCAAATGCTTTTTTCTTGTATTTTTCACTGCAGAAACGCATTCTCCTGACATTTACAGCTCATTATTCATCAGTGGCATTCGGAACAAAGCCCAATGCCATCAGCGTTTTCTTGCATTTTTCACTGCAGAAACGCATTCTCCTGACATCTGCAGCTCATTATTCATCAGTGGGGTTTGGGGCAAAGCCAGATGCCCTAAGCATTTTCTTGCATTTTTCACTGCAGAAACGCATTCTCCTGAGATCTTCATCCTATTAAAAAAGGACCTTTTGAATAATGTTTTACTTGAAAAATATTCTAATATGAATATATAGGCCCTTACTACATTGCAAATAAAATGATTTGTATATACACCACATATTTAGATTAAGGCTTTGAGGATTGCCGCCAAAAAACAAAAAATGAAAAAAAAAATAATTTTAAAAAAAGCTAATTTGTAATGATACATTTTGTTTGTAACTTTGTTTTGTTACAGAACTATAATTCAAAGTTCTAAGCAAAACATTTCCAAAGTGGGAGGATAAATTAAGTGTATCAATTAGATTCTACTCTAAATTTTTTTGCATTTTTAGGATTCATGCATAAATTGTGAGCTATAGTCCCAAATTTATTTAACTAGAAAATATCAGATTGAGTAAAGGTTGGAAAAAGGCGACTAGGAAAAGAATATTTAGGTTCAGAACTCATATCAATCGTTACTCTTATACTGAAAAATTTTGTATGAATTCTAAATAATGATAAATTAATCCCCACTAATTAATTAACCAATCGTTTAATTTTTTTTTATTGATTCATGTCTTGTCAGGTTTAATGAATAATTGTGCAAAGTTTAAACTAGATATGAAAATTGGAAATGGGAGAAAAAACATGTTCAACCTTTTTACCAGACAGACAGACAGATAGACATGATAAAAACTTTGTAAAAAAAAAACACAAAACAGTTTTATTACACACTGAAGTGAGATGACTTTCCAGAGGAAAAATACTATTAAAACACCATAAACAATTGCATTGGGTTGTTGGCCTTCTTGATATCACAGAATAATTAAGGACAACATTTTGTTGAGGCTTTAACAATTTTTTCATGGTTAGTAAAACATGATCTTTGACAGATCATTTTATCATATTTTTTTACCAAGTGAAGTGAATTTAATTTATCATTACAAAGAAAAATTTATCATTACAAAAAAGATATTATATTTTAGACAATTCATCTTTGATTTAAACAAAAATTTGAGTTTGAATATGTAATAATTAGATTGATATTTTTCTGCATTACATGAATGTTTGAATTAATTTCATTTTTTTGTAGAAGGAGTTTCTAATGTATTTTTACATTTTCATAACATTCATTAGTGAGGGCAATTCTTGGATTTGGAATCCATTCTTTGATTAGGTGTTAAATTAAGTTTAAGTGACTATGACAATTTAAATTTAGTAACTTTGATTGAAAAAATATTCTTGATCAGTTTGTCAGAAGAGTAACCCAATATTGGAATAGAAGCCATAGATGTTTTACTTTTGTTTTCTAAAATCTATTTATGCAAATTGTGATTTTTTTATATGTTGTAACAAAGTCAAGGGAGAGAAACATTTGAAATAAAAATTTCAATAACTAATACTGCACCTGACATCAATAAAATTTGTACTTCATGACCCAAAATCATAAAAGTCATGAAGTCTTTTTTATGCTTTTCTTTTTACACTTAAAAATAAATACCCAATCTAATTTATTTTCAGATTAACAAGTATGAATGATTCAACCTAAAAAAGAATGCATAGTTCTGCTAAATGTTTAAAACATTCTGTGATGTTCATTACATGTGGTTTTAACTTTAAGGATAGAGACAGTGTTGCCTCTCTTACATTTAAAAGAAATAGAAAAAAACACAATAATTTCCCCAAATCATGTTTTCAAAGTCAGAGAGCTGGATACATGAGACATAACTTGCAATTAAATAAACACAAATCTGTCATTATTTAACAGATAAAAAGTTAAAAAACTACAATATTTTGGAATTAATGGTCAATTGCATCAATGGATTAAAGATTTTCTAATAGGGAGAGAACAAACTGTAATAATAAATGGCTCTAACTCAACACCAATAACAGTAAACTCAGGTGTACCACAAGGAACAGTCTTAGGTCCAGTACTATTTTTAATTTACACAAATGATTTACCAAACTGCATTAGTTCAGGATCAAAAGTCAGATTATTTGCAGACGATTGCATAATATATAGAACAGTAAAAACAACACAAGACACAGATATTTTACAAAGAGAATTAGATGAAATACAGAAATGGGAATCAAATTGAAGCATGTCTTTCCACCCAGAAAAATGTCAGTTATTAAAAGTAACAAAAAAAATAAAACAAATTAATTCCACTTATCTTATTCATGGTAAAACAGTAACACAGAGTAAAAACGAAAAATACCTAGGTGTTATAATAAATGAAAGATTGTCATGGAATCCCCATATTGAAACTATAAAAAAAAAAAAAAAAGCATTAGGGTTTATTACAAGAAATTTTTATAAATCAAATAAGAACATAAAACTAAATATTATTTAACCTTGGTTAGGCCAATAATAGAATATATGCATCCTCTGTTTGGGACCCCTCAACTCAAGAAAACATTAAGAAACTGGAACAGACACAAAATAGAGCAGTGAGATTCATAACAAACGAATATTCACATTTGACTAGAGTAACACCTTTAGTAAAATCACTAAATTTAGAAAGCCTTCAGGATAGAAGACTCAAAAGTAAAGTAGCACTGGATCATAATGTTCCAATACAAAAAAACTAAATTTAATAAAATACCCAGAAAGACACAAAGATAAAGGCACATTCCTCTTTCCATATGCTAGGACAAGTTTGTACAAAAGCTCCCTCTTCCCTAGCACTATTAGAGCATGGAATGGGTTGCCTGAGCTAGCCAGGAAAACCAATGACTTGGCGGAGTTTAGGTCATTGGTTAGTATGCATGACGTAATCATCTTCTTTTTTGAAGTAACGTCTGTATCATATAAGATAAAATAAGCTTATGCATAAAAAGACATAACCTATTTATAAGTATTTATTTATTTTCAGATTTGCTCCCCTCTACAAAAAGTACTTTGAAGAAGTCTTCCCGGCAAACTTAGTATTTGTGTCTTTCCTTCGTAATCAGCATTCTAAAGGTCAAATGATCACTGCCCTTAATGAGTTAGGATATCATCCTAAACAGATAAAACTGGAAACATCAAGACCAGACTTAACAAAACTGGATGATCTGTTTGCTCAAATGTCCGCTGTGACAACATCTTCCTTCATAGATCAGTTAAATGAAGCAGAGTCATTAGCGAAAAGTCTGGGAATCAGCCATTTGTACAGCACTATAAAGGATAATGATGAATATAAAACTGACATAGACACAGGAACTCATTAACTTTATGTTGCATTATAAACCTATCATTTCATAAGATTTCTTTGAAATACTTGCAGGGGTTGAAGTTAACAAAATGAATTACTAGGAAATGTTCTGATAAAAAAGCATTTCATTGATCCCTACAAAATTTTAAGCCAGGAGAGGAATATTTAATCAAAATTACTTTAAATCATCAGTTTTTCAGTAGTCCTCATAAGTGGAACTGTTGAAATTAACTTTGTATGGTTTCGATCTCAAAAACTAGTAAAGAAATAGAAAATCCTATATCTTGATATCTTGGTGCTTGCAAAGTTAAGGTGCAAATGTCTTCAGTTTATCTTCTGAAAGTGAATCATTTGTATTTTAAATTAAATATGTAAACCGTTTTTAAATTTCCTCTTTTCAGCTTTCAAACTCTTCATGGGTTAAGGGTGGGTGGGCGGACATGGATCTCCAAAATGGCTATAACAATTTTCCTATAAATTTGACAGGTCAGGTTATGTATATCTTCGGGAAAAGAATTACTAACTAATTGGCCACACATGGAAAACTGGTTTGACCATCAACATTTTTCAAAGTATATTAAAAACTGAGTCCAGGTGGCTGAGTAGTAAAAACACTTAACAGGAGGGTCCCAGGTTCAAATCCTGGAGAAGTCTACCCAGCTCTAATGGGTACATAACATTAGTTGGGTAAAAGTAAAGGCAGTTGGTTGTTGTACCAGGTACTGGCTACATGACAGCCTCATCTGCCCCATAGATTGCAGGGCCTGAAAAAGAAACTTTACTTTTTTTTTTTAAATTTATAATAATAAAATTCAATTTGGTTTGGAGATCAAGATAATGGTAAGAAAGGGATGGTGATTAGTTTATAACATAGTTAATAAGCCCACAATTTTGTTATTTTTCCAAAAAGTTATACAAATGTATACATATATTAATGTGTTTTCAGTTTTCTACTAATAATTTACATATGTTTATTTTTGTTTTGAAAAGAAAAGAATGCATTTTGTTGATGCACATAAGACATATTTTTTTAAAAACAGATTTAATAGTTAATATTTAGGATTATTTACTACAAGTGTCTTCATGACCAAAAGTCCCTTAGACACTTACACTAAGGGAAGGAATTTCTTCAAGAGGCCATATACCAAACCCTATTGGTCAACCATCAGTCGTGATTATTTAATTATATCCAAGCAGATGAAACTATATGAAATTAAAATAATCTATATTGTTATAACTCCACCATGCGCACCGACATCTAAGCTAGAAGGTGCGCACTGTGATAAACTAGAGTAAAAAGGAAGTCAACATTAGGAAGAGAGGAGAACGATTTCCGCCCAAGTTGAGAGCCGAAGTGAAAAGACTGTGCCTAAGAAAGATGATTTTATGAACTTGTGATGTCGTGTAAATAAAGATATATGTGCCTCGTTGAGTTTGCCGCCCTTAAGTTATTAGATTTATTTTTCACATTCAAAGTCTATTATGATAATGGTCACTTTGTGGCCAATTCATGGTCACTATTATAAATGCGTTTTAGATATGAGTTGGCCTGTATATTTGACAATGTTTTATTTGCCATACTAGTAAGGGCTGCAAAGAAATGTGTGTAACACAAACTCCCTTGTCAGTTGGTTTTGATTTGTTTAATATCACAAAATTAATGCCTATTTTTGTTGGTGACAATGGCCGTAACAGATTATTGGGGTGGGGGGAGAGAATGGAGCAGGGTAAAACAAATGTTCCATTTTTTAAAATCTAACATTCATTAGAGAAAGTAATAGTTCAATCAGATGTATAAAGGAGGTGTTGTCTTTAAAAAAAAGTATTTTTTAAAAATATTTTTCTTGTTTTAAGAACATATAAGTAACTTGACTTTGTACATTAATGGCCTAATATTTAGCCCTAGGCAGCAGCGCTACGAGTCTTCTCTCTTCTTCCCTCCGGTGCAGTTCTAGTGAATGGTTTTCCCACTCCTAGCCATGTAGGATTATTAAACGAAAAAAAAAATGCTGATTTGATTTGAGAAGAACCTTGTCAATGCCATGTTGAGCTGAGGCAGGCATGTCAAACTCCTTAAGGTTTATGGGCCACACAAAAAACTAACAATGACCTGTTGGGCCGCAACCCAAAATCAGTTGGAAAACAAAGCCTACGAATTTTATGAAAATTAGAAACAGTACAATAGAATAAAAGAATTAATGTTATACCTGTTCCTTAGTTAGCTAAGTTTGTATTACTATAGGTATTGTTGATTAAAAATTACTATGATTTGCATTATTTTCGTTGTTCTGATGCTTGACATCTTTTCTGGGATACAAGTTTATTAATGTCAGGTTGAAGTTTGTTTGCCACTGACACTTTCATCACTGATGACAATTTTTGATCAGATAATGTCACACGATGAGCTGTTTTTGTAGTTTTTATTATGAAAAAAAACTGCTCACAGAGATAAACGCTTGCAAAGTTAGCAAAAATTCTGGCTGCAGATTTCCGCAATTCAACGTACCGTTCAGGTAAATAACTGTAAAATTTTGGCACAGCCACTTCTATATTCCTCGCTTTCAACAAAGAATCTGACTGCAATTCTATCAGTTGCACATTACCAGCAGCATTTTCAGGAGCAAATGAAAATGGAGATACAAGCAACGAAAATTTTTGCTCGAATGAAACGAAGTCATAAAACGATCATTGAAAGCATCTACTAACGATTTCATGTTAAGGAATATTTACCAAATGTTGCACCCGAATTTAACCTTTTAGTTCCTGACACGTTGAGTAGTGAACAAGGTTTTCTTTTCATATTCGGTTTATCCACAATAGTAACTTTGCTTGAAAGCACCTCACATCATCACACGCAGTTGTGACAATTTTGTCTTTACCTTAAAGTTTCAAATTCACACTTTCGTATAAATAATAATTTGATAATAATTCGTTTTACTTAATACTCAAATACGGATTCATAACAATTGAACAAATCAAATACAGCAGATTGTTTTCTACGGCCCACACATACTAAAGTAACCCAACTCTTATTTTTTTTTTACAATACCTCTATTCGGATTGCACATTTATGGGCACTGGGTGGGTGGTTGGACGCCGGTTTCAACAAACGGCTCTAACGATTTTCATAGAAATTCGATAGTTGATGTGTATCATTGGGAAACTACTGAAGTTCATTGAGTGCTTTCATGGGGAAACAAAATGTACCGTCAAATTCAATGGATCCCAATCAGCACATTTTGAGGTTAGCAATGGTGTCAAGCAGGCGCATGTGCTCGCACCTACTCTGTTTGGCATATTCTTCTTCTGCCTACTGCATTATGCTTACAGCGACACCAACGAAGTGTATTTCTCCATACAAGATCCTTTTATCAAGGTTGCGGGCAAAAACCAAAGTTAGGAAAATACTTATCAGGGAACTCCTGTATGCTGATGATTATGCTATTGTGGCTGACTCTGATACTTAGCTTCAGTCCCTGGTTGACAAAGTATTTGCTGCTTGCCAGAAGTTCGGCTTAAATATTAGTCAAAGCAAGACTACGATACTTGTTCAAAACACAAATACTGCACCTCACGTTACCATTTATGGCCAACTAGGCCTACTAGAAATTATTGACCATTTTGCAATCTTAACTCCATCATATCCAACGGTGCTCAACTGGATAAAGATAATAACAACAGGATGGCCAAAGCAAAGTTGCAGAAATGAGTGAGGGACAACATCTTGCTGACTAACAATACTAAATGTCAGGTCTTAGTTGAATGAAATTATTGATTATTATCAATGTATCTAAGTATTGATTTACAAATGTGTATTTTATATTATAATTACGTTGAAACTTGTAATATTTTAGGCCCAAGTTCAGCCCGACAGTCACACCATACACACCCAGTTGTGCATAAACTAATAAACGAGGTGTATGATGATTTAAATATGAATTTAATCTAATGATATTTCTACAATGAAAAATGATATATGATAAACAATAATGATAAAGAAATATGAGTACATAAAGTATGGTATGCAAAATCAATACTTATAGTAAGATTCTAGTAAATACTTAAATATTTAAAAAATAAACAAGAATAAGGTTCAGCAATATTGTCCACACAGTGACAAGGCGGATTTTTAAAATAAGGTGTCAAGATAAAATAACCAATGAGGAAGTGCTACGAAGAGCAGGGGACCAGGACATCCGCTGTGTACCACGTTCGTAGAATACCAGTAGGGCGACTTCCACGAGACATTCTGTATGGCGATCTAACAGAAGGCAGGAGAGCCGCTGGTCGCCTACTTTTACGGTATACGGATGCATGCAAACGCGACATAAAGCTTTTCAAAATCGAAACTAGTAGCTGGGTAAAGGTGGCACTGGGTAGATCCACATGGAGAGAGAGCATAAAGGAAGGGTCCCGGATTGCGGATGCAATACACAACAGTAGTAGAAAGAAGGGGGAAATGCATCGGCGCCTGGCGATTACATATGCCCAACCTGTGACCGCAGCTGTGTATCAAGGATTGGCGTCTTTAGTCACACAAGAAGTTGCAAAGGGAAAAGATCGTCTCTCGAGACGTAAAATGCCACAGAGAGATCATTGGAAAAAGATTTACTAGCTATTTGGCCACGCTGGGAAAACTCTAGTTTGACCGTTACAATTCTCAAAGTATTATATTTAAAAAAAAATTAATTTGGCTATAGGACTAGGAAATCTAGTCTTCGTGTATTTCCGCATGTAGGCCCTATTCATGCAAGAGTTTAATTCATTCCGTCTCTCAGGTGGCTCGGTCAATGCTGAAGGCTTTTAGAGAAGCTTTTAGGGTGTCCCTGAAGCGTTTACTTTGTCCACCTTGTGAGTGTTTTCCTTCCCTGAATTGACCATAAGTCTTTTGGGGATGCGGCTGTCTTCCATTCTGCATATGTGGCCTGCCCATCGCAGCTAGAACTGCATCAGGATTGTGTGGATGCTTTACAGGCCCGCTCTTCGAAGGACTACAGTATCTAGTATTTTTTCTTGCCATTTAACATTCAGTATTTTTGTTAGACAGGTCATGTAGAAAAGGTTCAGTTTTTTTTTGCAAGTTATCTATATACAGTCCACGTTTTTTAAAGCATGTAGGGAGGATGACAGCTCGATAGACCTCTACCTTTGTGTTTGTGGTGATACCTCGTCTGTTCCAAACATTTTAAGACAGTCTGCCATAGGATGCACTGGTCTTGGCGAAATGCAGGTCAATTTTATTATCGATCTTTACGTTTATGGAGAGTGTGCTGCCATCCCTGCCTAGGTAGGTGAATCTGTCCACTGCATTTATATCATGTCCATTTATCTTAATGCTTGGATACTTGTAGGCTTTACCTGGAGCAGGCACATAAGACATCAGTCTTTTCTGTGTTCATAGTGAGGCCAAAGTCGTCTGAACATGCTATTAAAAAGTGACTGACGATGCTCTGCAGATCATTTTCAGAGCAGGCATTTAGGGCACAGTCATCGGCAAATGGCAGGTCCCAGATTACTGCTGATTTTGTTTTTGATTTTGCTTTGAGCCGCCTCGGGTTGAACAGGTCATCATCAAATGTATATGTTATATTTATCCTGTTATTGTCTCTATTTATGAATGCATCTGTCAGTAGAGCAGAGAACATAATGCTGAACAATGTGGGTGCTAGGACACAGCCTTGCTTTACCCCTTTCATACTTCAAAGGCCTCTGATGGTTCATCTCTTTCCTGAACATGAGCCTTCATGCCATCATGAAATAGTATCACCAGGGATATGAATTTTTGTGGACATCTATACTTTGACAAGATCTTCCAGAGTTCTTCTCTGCTAACAGTTTCGAATGCTTTTGTTAGGTCGACATATATTGAGAAGAGGTCAGCATTTTGTTTTCGGCATTTTTTCCTAGAGCTGCTTTGCCACAAAGATCTTGTCAATGGTTCCACGCTCCTTTCTGAAGCCGTATTGGCTTTCTAGTAGTAGACCATGTTCTAGATTATGCATGAGCCAATTTAGTATGATGCGTGCTATGATTTTCCCAGCAATAGTTAGAAGAGATTTTCTTCTGTGGTTGTCGCAGATTTGGCGGTTTCCTTTTAGTTTGTATAAATGGACAATAGTGGCATCTTTAAAGTCTTGTGATATTGATATGTTCCCAAATACAGCTCATGAAGTCTTTCAACCAGGGCTAATCCACCTTTTTTTCTAGATCTCTGCGGGAGTCAGCTCCTGGGGCTTTTCCACTTACGAGCTGTTGAGTGGCAAGATCGGTTTCCTTTACTTGCTGTAGCCTGTCTATGGCCACTTCATTTATGATAAGAGGTGTATTGAGAAATTTTTCAAAGAGCTCGGCCCAGCGTTTCATGATTTTTTCCTAATCTGTCAATAGTAGTGTCACATTAGCATTTAGCCCACCTGAGAAAACCCTAGTTTGACCGTTATCTTATAAAATTAAATTCGGTCTAGACACTATATACGTCGGCGAATATTCCTGCTAGTCATTGATCATCAAATAGTTAAATAAATAGAAAACAAGAAAAATATTTTTAAAATACATAGGTTATAACAATATTTAAAAAAAAAAAAATAACTCCTCCTTTATACACCCTAGAGAGCGATTATTTTTCTCTTAACAATTAATGGGTCTTAGATTGAAACGAAAAAACATAAAAATACTTTAAAAAAGAAAAACAACTGAATTCGAACTCATGACTCAAGCTTCCTCCTCTGGTAGTGAGGTGTATGTAAACATAGAAAATTGTATAGTTATCTATTAATTGTTTCAATTTTACTTATAAAGGGGACTAATTCAGCTTAATCCACCACTTTGGTCAAGTACAATTTCTTTCCATTTGTTCGAGTGAATTTATATAAGCAAGCTTGGTAAAAATTGAATTTTTTTATTCCCCCCCCCCCCCTCCATTTCCATTCCCCCGAGAAAAAATTTCCTGCGATGAATAAATAGAAGTGTGCGGGTGTCTCTATGGATGGAGGTAGGATTGTTGTTGTTACAGAGTTGCCATTAACTCTGTCTGAGCGGAATCTTGTATAGGATATTTCTCCCACTTCCCATTCTCGGATTTTGACAATAAAATTAAAAAAATAAGTCGAATTTAATAATTTTTTTTTAACATAGGTCGTAGGGTCTACTAAGCTAAGGGGAGATAGGCCTTGTGTAAAGATTAGGTAGTTCTCTAAAATGTTTAAACTAACATCAGACTACAAAACTTTCCAATTTAATCAGTAGCCTACTTGGCTAGCTCAGTGGCTAACAAGTCGGCCTTCCATCGTGGAGGCTCAAGTTTCAAATTCAGACTCGAACATTTAAAAAATAAATGTTTTTTGAAACTGGTCCACAAAAAGTCATTGTACCATATCGTACTGAGCATGCTATAAGCCCATTTGCGTAAAACTAAAACTGAAATTGATGAAAATATTTCCAACTGCACCAATTTATTATTGTTAGTCTAGATCTATTAAAATTTAATTACACAGTAGACTCATAGTAACTAATTCAATTTCATTTATTATAAGCTTTTTTTAAAAATATTTTACTTCTTGATAGTTTGTGCTTCAGTTCATAGCTTCTGATATGCTAAAAATATAAAATTCTGTCTTTTTACCTGCATTTCTAACCAACTAGTGTAAAGGCAAGAAAACAGTACACATTTCAGAACCTTACAGTTTGTGACGATATACGAAACTTGCATGCAAAAGTTCATTTTAGTTTTTCCCAGCAAACCGTGAGAAACTTTAATTTTTAACTTTATCAATTATTTTCTTGTCCACTAATTTCTTTTAGGAATTATCTCCCCTCGCACTGTTTCTCACGGGACGAAACTCAACGTAAAACATTAACTAGCTTCTCTAGGGCTAACTTTTAATTTTTGACCGTTGGACAGGTGACCAGCACACAATAGTCGCTGCACCAGCGCAGCGGCCTAATAACTTTTCACACCTATCCCCCCCCCCCCCCCCCCCTTGCAGGATACGCACCGCTCTAAGAATAGCGTTGTACTGGCCACTGGCGGATCCAGGGGGGGGGGCGGTAGGGGAGATCGCCCCCCCCCCCCCCATTCGGCCGAAAAGGGAGGACGGACGAATTTTAGTATAGAATTCACACAATTTGTATACGAATTTATTACTTATGTTAATAATATATACTAATTGTTTATATTTCAAACTATTTTTAGATTATTTCGCCCCCCCCCCCCCTCAAGTATGTTGGTCGATTTGGTGGGGTCGGGAGGGGGCAATGGCATCAATCCGCCCCCCACCACCATAAACTTTTGAGTGGGGGGGGGCGGTCTAATTTATTTGTAGAAATCACAGCTAGCTAACAGAATCAATTAAATATCTATATGATTAAAACTTGTTATTGATATTTTAACCGATCTTTATATTATGTCGTTCCCTTGTTGGCCGATTAGGTGGGGGAGGGGGCGAATACCTCTACAGCCCTTCCCACCTAAGCCCTTTGAGTGTGAGGGAATGGTCATACTTTTATGGAGAAATCATGGTTTGTGAACAAAATTAGTTGAATTGATATTGTTATAAACCTGGTGGTGGCACAGATGGGGGTAGTGGTGTGAGTGTAGTCAGCCGACGCAAATCGCCACAGGCCAGCGCTAGACGAGCGGTCAACCGTGACAAGTTACGACGGTCAACCGAGACGAGTGTCAACATAAAGGTTCGAGTAGGATCGGCGTCTTGAACAGAGCTCAGGAGCGTCACGAGGGATGTAGTCATATGACCACCCAGAATGGTCGAGCGACGTTCTGCCCGGTTCTAGAAGGCCAGCAGGGACCCTATATAAAGAGTGGAGGTGTCGCAGTCAAGACGGTGCACGACAGAAGGTTCACGACAGGGCTCAGAACACGGTCGACTACAGCACAGTTCAACGGTGTGGTTCTGTACGGAGCATTACGACGGCTCAGTGCGGAGTACTGTCAAGTACAGTTGAGACGACTGGCGTCTTGATCTTGGTCTGCGATCGAGTCCGACACAACAAGCCTAGTGTGTGAAGTCAGTCCTGAACTGTTGAACCCAGTGCAAGCCCGGAACGAGACGGAATGGCCCTTGCAAGAGTTAATACGGCGGTACGGTGTTATCGGAGAGATATTTGTACAGTGTAGGTGTGCCAATTGTACAGTATTGGCTGTTATTTATTCAACTATTAAAGTGCTACGTTAATTTGGAGCCCTGAGTTGTTAAGTTCTTTAAGTTGGTGGTGCATGGTGCAGTTTACAGAGAGCCTGGATAGTGAGATTTGTAACAATATATAAATTTTATATTATGTCGCTCCCCTTCTGGTATCTTGGCTGATTCGGTGGGGTAATTATGATTAGTAAATATAAAAGGAAAAAGGTGTGGGGGGGGGGGGGGGGGCGATACATGCCATCTCCTTTTCCTCATCGGACAAACCAATACTTTTTCTTTTTATACTTTAGTTAAGAAATTACAAAATAAAAAAAAAATCTGTCACTAATATAATTTATATATGCCATAAATTAAATTCTTATATCGAGTCGCCACACCCCTATTCTTTAGTGCCATATGCAATCATTAGCAGAAATTATAAAAAGGAGAAAGGATTAATCGTTTTCATTCTACTGCCCCTCCCCTTTCCAGACAGAGTTTATTTAATTGAATGAATTTATGAATTTATCATAATTATTTTAAAAAAGACTTTGCTTTGGAAAAGTTAGAATTCAAACGATAATTTTCAGTATAAGAGTCACGATTGAAATGAGCTCTAAACCCAAACAATCTTTTCCTAGTCGCCTTTTTACAACCTTTACTCAGTCTGATATTTTTCTAGTTAAATTTGGGACTATAACTTACTATTTATGCTTCAATTTTATTGAATATTATTTATCGAATATTATTTTTCGGCGGTGATCCTCAAAGCCTTAATCTAAATATGTGGGGTATCTGATCTTTTCAAGGAACAAATTGGTTTTATTTGCAATGTATTAAGGGTCTATAAATTCATATTAGAATATATTTCAAGTACAACATTATTCAAAAGTCCTTTTTTAATAGGATGAATAATGAGCTTTAGGTAAGGAGAATGCGTTTCTTCAATGAAGAATGCAAAAAACGCTTTTAACGTCGGGGCTTAGCCCCGAACCTCACTGATGAATAGTGAGTTGTAGATGTCAAGAGATGGCGTTTTTGAAGTGAAAAATGCAAGAAAGCGCTTTTGATGTAGGGGCTTCGCCCCGAATTCCAATGATAAATAATAAGCTGTAGATGTCAGGAGAATGCGTT
The DNA here is from genome assembly GCA_030265305.1 of Biomphalaria pfeifferi. NCBI lineage: Eukaryota > Metazoa > Mollusca > Gastropoda > Planorbidae > Biomphalaria > Biomphalaria pfeifferi. Next base: position 430,993 of record JASAOG010000138.1, read on the forward strand.
TCTGCAGTGAAGAATGCAAGAAAACGCTTTTGGCGTCGGGGCTTCGCCCCGAACTCCACTGATAGATAAAGAGCTGTAGATGTCAGGAGAAGGCGTTTCTGCAGTGAAGAATGCAAGAAAATGCTTTTCGCGTTGGGGCCCCAGACAGAAAGCTTGCAGCGCCCCCCCCCCCCCAGACCACCAAGCTTGCAAGAGAATGACCTTAACATGACTGTTTTTTGTTGTTTTTTTTTTTTCGTGGAACGTTGAGAAATACTGCTTTTTTTATTCTCATATATGCTGTACGCACGTTTATGAATAGGGTTAGGGTTTACTGGGCGATAGGGTTAGGGTTTGGAAAAAAATCTACCCCCCCCCCCCACTTCAAAGTTCTGGTTCCGCTAGTGGTACTGGCTGGACCGGCGCCTTCGATATGAAAGCCTGAGCTCTGATCACAGCGCGGCCTACGTCATCACTCGTCAGAAACCAAGGTTATGCGTCACTGATGATGCGTGTGTGCTAAACCACTGTGTTGCTGTGTAGTTTACATAGACAGAAAGATTTCTTTTGAAACAACTAGAATCTTCATGTAAATATGATTTAGACTTTTCGAAACATTCATCATGGATTAAAACTCTAGATTCTAGATCTACAATTGTGAACAAATGTCTCGTTTTGTAAAGGTCACGGAGATCACGGCTGGACAGAGACATTCGTTTAAGTCCCTACTCTCACGGTACAGGCCACAAATCTGACCCGACGCCTGACATGTCCAGTACATAGATACATGTGAGAAAATCAGCCAGCTTTCTTCCCCACTCGTTAAACAAAAAGTCCCATCTATATATAAAGAGAGACCAGAGAACTATAAGATGGACCCGCTAGAACTCATACAGTCTCCTCTGTTAGGGAGTTTGTTTTTGTGATGTTTCATTAGGGACAAACGGGTGAGTGTAAATATTTTGCTATACTTATTTCATTTTATAGGAATTATCGTTTACAGAGCCACGTTCCCCGTCATTGCTTTATGACTGTATTATGTATATTATATTAGATCGATGCTATGGCTTCATGTAGTATCATTAATGCTACTACGGGTGACTGTATTTGTAACCTCAGTTATATGCCCCTTATTATATTTAAGTTATTCTATTTTTACCCCTATCTGAATATTACTAATTAGTGTGAACGATAGCCTTCATGAATCCAAGTACTATCTAAGAATTTAAATCACTTGCTCTAAACTTATAGAGCGCATGTGTAATTAATTATTTTACTTTCTTATTCATAAACATTATTATGTCTCATTCCCTTGTGAACTTAATAGTTCCTTGGATGAATATGATATCGATTAATCATATCAAACCCTTATTATTGTAGATCAATCCCTAGTATTATATTTTCGTCTTATCCTTTAGGATACTAAGCATCCCCCACATTGTATGACAGCACATTTATTGTAGTTATCTTCCTTGTATGTTGTTTATCATTAGCGATGTGTACTTTAAGATTCCATGCTGATTATTTTAAATGTCTTATTGGGATTTATACCAATGCCTTTAGGAGGTTACTATATATATAATTGTCTGTCTTATCCCCAGCCTGGTTATACTGGTTGCTGTACCTGACGGCTGTATCTGAAACATATTGCTGTATCTAATACCTACCTCTGTAAGATCTCCACTCAAAGCTAGAAACCACAGCTGAGACGTCCACCCCACTACAACTTAGTCTGCAGCACCAACCCTCTCTACTGCTAAACAGGCAGTGGCCTCACCCTAGAGCCAGCGTGCCTACAGCATAGAGAACATCCCGAGACGACGTTTTAAGACAGAGCCGGATGACTCATCCTTCTGAATGCCAGTTCACTGCCCGCCAGAAGACGAGCCACGGGCTAAGAATATAAGCAGTTAGACATAAGAACACTCTTCCATTCACGCTTAAAGTAGCAATCCATGATGAGCAATTATTTTAGATGTTAATACCCTCATTTCACTTCTCGATTATATTGTTTTTATCATTTATCTATTGTAAACTTTAGACCATTAAATCATTTTATTTTATGCATTTTATTCACTGGGCTCATCTTACTGTTAGTTGCGGTGTGCCTGTTCAAAATCTTATATATGTGAGCGGGATAAATTAATAAAATTTCCCCTAGACTTAAATAAACAAGCCAAAAATTAACTAATTAAACATCTCGTCACACAGTTACAACTTAACACTCTTCAGTATTATTTCATAAAATGTTACATTTATCTCAGAATTGTTTCTCTATAGGCTAAACATAGTCAGATATCATAAGCCTCTGCTTTTAACTTTTGACTTTTCGGTCAAGTGTTCAGGTTTTACCTTTCGATAAATTTTCCTATCCATTTTAAATTTGTAGAAAAGTTAATGAAACCTTTTTTTTCTCGGCTAAAATTCTAAAAACACATTGAATTTGGACACTTGAAACCTAACGAAGATTTGGTAGGCCTACAAGACATCAATGCCCCTAATTCTGATTCATGAAATACAAATCTCCCTGCCTCTAATTTTATGTTTGTTTAAAAGGAGTAATAATGTTTCTATCAACGAGGAAACTGATAATTTAAAAATGATGGCTATTATTGCTATTAAATGTTGTACAAGCAGATGTTTTAATTTCTGTTTAGTGAAGAAAAAAAAACACTCTTTTTTTTATTTACAAACAACCACCTCAATTCGATTATCGAATAACGATTTGTTGTTGTCGACTGTAGTTCATTTATTATTGAAATCCATTTCCTTCTTAGAAAATGTTGAAGTGATTACCTGTAATCGATTTCTCTTTAATGTAAATGAAGGCATTAGTAGTTCGCTCCTGTATTCGATGTTGTGTAATTAGTTCCTAAAGATTGACGACACTTGATGATATATAAGGCCTTGGAAAACGCGACGAATGACAGTGTTGCGTGTGTCACTATATAGGTCCTATCTCCTACTAGTCTTGTGTTTTGAAGGAACGTCTGTCATTTCTAAGATAACATAATTGCATCTAAACATGACACGTCCATATAAGAATCACACTTTATCTCCAAAGTCATCCCATACTACTTCTCTAAATGTCTTGAAGCAGACAACCGAAAAGATCAAGTTGGTAACTCGAAAGAAGTCTAGCTACAAGCATGTCCCACATTCCATGAAACCTGCACACCTTGTGGCCAAACGAAATGCCCGGGAGAGACTCAGAGTACAAGCCGTCAAATCAGCTTTTATTCAGCTCAGCAAACATGTACCGAGCGATAGTCGACACAAGAAACTCTCCAAACTCAAAACTCTAAGACTTGCCATTTCCTACATAAACAATCTACGAGAACTCATCCATAACCATGATCAACATTTTACAAAAGGTCAAAGTTCATCTGATATTTCTGGCAATACCAAAAAATCGTTCACCACAGGAATGATAAAAGATTGTGAACAATGTCAAGCTGATTCCCAATTGGGAGATAAAAGTCTCATTGAACGTAACGATAACTTGTATGGACAAGAAATAAATAGCAAGGATGTAAGATATACAAGTACGATTCGAACAGGACCTCGCGGAAGAATAACTCAAGATCTAGATGCAGGCCTAACAAATCTCAATCAAGGATCGTCGCGAAATTTTGAAAATATGACTCATGTGAACTGGAGAAATTCTTTGAACCAAAATTTTAATGATTATCAAATTTCCGAGCAAATGTGTCCCATTGCTCGTCCCGCAACAGCCCAAACATGTAGTCCTAATTTAGAGTTATTTGAAGACAATTCTGAACTAATGTACTCCGCGTTTGACCCCCGTGTTAGTGAAATCAATTCCTTATTTGGAATGAAAATGCACACTCATTGTTATTTGACTAAAAATAATCACATTTTCAGTCATTCTTTTTTATCCTCGTGCGTTCCACGCTTCATAACAGATGAAACAATTCACTTCTAGATTCAACTTCAAGGAAATTATATTTAGATAGATCTACGTCCAGGTCAGTAAATAGAGTAGATTCTAGAATCTATACTTTGTTAGGCCTAAATTTAGATCGACTTATCTTATCTTATATAATACAGACGTTACTTCAAAAAAAGTTTTCTAGATAGCTTTAAATAGTTTGTAAAGCTTACTTGTGAGCATGATAATAGAGCTCTGCGTTTGTGTGCTTCCCACAAAGTAAATATTGTTTTGTTGCTACAAGCTATGTAACTTTTTTGTTGTTCAATTAGATTAATCTAGCGAACAACGACGATCATAGTTTCACTCCTTCGAAATTTGACTTAATTTGACCTGCAACTTTCTTTTTTTTAAAATTTATTTATTTAAAGGAATGGTGTGCTCTGATTGCCAGAAAACACTTCAATGTTGACCCGCCCACCACTTTGAACTTAACTTTTTGACTTATTCTCTTCTTTCTACTAGGAAAAAAAAAGCGTTGTGGACGCCAGGAGAGCAAATTACTGAAGTGCTCCCCTTGCAGGATGAAGAGGGCATATTGGTGGATCTTAAACAGAGTATAAATATTAATGTAACATTTTAAAAAAACTGGTGATTAGGGTTTTATTATATTCTTAAGACCCTCGCAAGCGACACTTTTAAAGCCCACAGTACTTCTCGGGTTACCCAGCTCGCTAAGGGGTATAAGAACAGGTAGGCAGCACCTACCATAAAATAGTTATCTTATCTTATCTAATACAGACGTTACTTCAAAAAAGATGATTACGTCCTACGCGTCATGCATTTAGTTATACATATTAACCAATGACTTTAATTCTGCCAAGTCACTGGTTTTCCTGGCTAGCTCAGGCAATTCATTCCATGCTCTAATAGCACTAGGGAAGAAGGAGTATTTGTACAAATTTGTCCTAGCATATGGGACGAGGAATGTGCCTTTATCTTTGTGTCTTTCAGAATATTTTATTAAATTTTGTTTTTGTATTTGAAGATTATGGTTCAGTGTTTTATGTATAATTGCTACTTTACTTTTGAGTCTTCTGTCCTGAAGGCTAAATTTTTTATTTTACTAAAGATGTTACTCTGGTTAAATGTGAATATTCATTTCTTATGAATCTCACTTCTCTATTTTGTGTCTGTTCCAGTTTCTTAATGTTTTCTTGAGTTAAGGGGTCCCAAACAGAGGATGCATATTCTGTTATTGGCCTAACCAAGGTTAAATAACATTTTAGTTTTATGTTATTTGATTTTTAGAAATTTCTTTTAATGGACCCTAATGCTTTGTTTGATTTTTTGATAGTTTCATCAATATGGGGATTCCATGACAGTTTTTCATTTATTATAACACCTAGGTATTTTTCGTTTTTAGTCTGTGTTACTGTTTTTACCATGAATAAGATAAGTGGAATTTTAGTTTTTTTTTGTTACTCTTAACAACTGACATTTTTCTGGGTGGAAAGACATGCTCCAATTTGATTCCCATTTCTGTAATTCATCTAGTTCTCTTTGTAAAATATCTGTGTATTGTGTTGTTTTTATTGTTCTATATATTATGCAATCGTCTGTAAATAATCTGACTTTTGTTCCTGAAGTAATGCAATTTACATAAATCATTTATGTAAATTAAAAATAGTAGTGGACCTAAGACTGTTCCTTGAGGTACACCTGAGTTTACTGTTATTGGTGTTGATTTAGAGTCATTTATTATTACAGTTTGTTCTCTCCCTTTCAGAAAATCTTTAATCCACTGATGCAATGGACCATTAATGCCGAAATATTTTAATTTTTTAAGCAAACTATGGTGGTGAACTTTGTCAAAAGCCTTGAAAAAATCTAGTAAGATAGCATCTATTTGTTCACTATTATCTAAACCTTTTGAAAAATCATCAATTAGTCCTATTAGTTGTGTTTCACATGATCTATATTTCCTAAAGCCATGTTGGTATGGGGTGAGGACATTATGTTTGTCTAAGTGGTTTATGATGTTGCTTCACATTATGTGTTCTAGGATTTTACATGTGATGCTGGCAAGTGATACTGGTCTGTAGTTTCCTGGGTCAGATTTTTTTCCTTTTTCAAAGAGGGGTGGGGGTGACATTAGCTTCTTTCCAGTCCTTTGGTACTCTGACCTGCTTAAGCGATGCCTGAAAGAGTATTTTGAACACTGGGGCTAGCTCATTGCTTAGTCCAGTCGCTTTATTTGGTTTTGTGTTGGCTAATAGTTTTTGGATTCCATTTTCCTGTACTACTATATCTTCTATGTTGTCTACTTGGTTCAAATTAAGTAATATGTCTTTGTCTCCTGGGGCTGAGAATGCTGATGCGAACTATTTATTTTATTTAGTTTCATTATCATTATGTATTATGTTATGTTCATCTTTTAGTTGCGACTAACTTCTGATAAACTAAATAAAAAAAAACAACTTTACATTATGTAAAGACAAGAATTTATTAAATAACAAAGAATACAATTAATACGTGCCACATAAAATTTTACAGTGAAACATTCTCCTGAATATTTAAAAGGGATTTTACAGATTCTTTATATTTATTAATAGTCTGAAAGTTTTCTCCCTTATTAAATAAATCTTCAACAGCAGCTTTGTAGTCTTGTATGGGGGGTAAGGCACACAGTGTATTCTCATCTAGAATGTCAGAAGGGAGGTAATCCAATCTGTTGCTTTCAGTTGCCTAGAAGTAGAATTTTTAATATATACTGGTATTATACATTTATTTAGTTTCTAAAATAATCAAACTAATCAACATTGTTATGCCACAGTTTGTTTTTAACCTCTAACACAATAGGAAAGCATACTATCCATCAAGTAACAGAAGGTTATTATCACAAGATTAGCAACTTCAAATCTGATAATTAAGTACATGTTTTTAATTTCAGTAACATGGAAACACCCTGACGATCAAATCGAAATCCCGACAGGTGTGGATATCATGTTCAAAAGAGAAGAGTTTTGTGTGTTTAAAACCTACTGACATCCAACTAAAAATAGTGCTGACACAGAAGACAGTTGGAGTTAACTAAAAAATGTTGACCCCCCAAGGCAACAGGTTAAAGAGTACAGAAACCAATGACTGAACTAAGCTGACAACAAGAAATGTAAGAGGAGATCAAGTTACTCAAAGAACAAGTTCTGTCTTCTGTCACTAATAATTACTCAAAGAACAAGTTCTGTCTTCTGTCACTAATAATTACTCAAAGAACACTACAAGTTCTGTCATCTGTCTCTAATAATTACTAAAAGAACACTACAAGTTCTGTCTTCTGTCACTAATAATGACTCAAAGAACACTACAAGTTCTGTCTTCTGTCACTAATAATTACTCAAAGAACACTACAAGTTCTGTCATCTGTCACTAATAATTACTAAAAGAACACTACAAGTTCTGTCTTCTGTCACTAATAATGACTCAAAGAGCACTACAAGTTCTTGTCTTCTGTCACTAATAATGACTCAAAGAGCACTACAAGTTTCAATTGTAATATTTGAAGACACATTTGTTGTCACTACTATTTTAGTCAAGACTGAGATATAATGTGATTGAAAGAGTCAAATGTAAAGTGGACAAGTTTTCCAAATGCTGTTATTAATATCTTGAAATATGGCTTCAATAAAAAGGAATCATAAAGCTTACTTTATTCTCATCAATAGTTTTTATTTTCTTCAGAAGTGAAATGCAATTTTTCCTTGAAGCATTTAAATCCCAGAAGTATTGCTCCATATCTTGAAGTTCTTTGGAATTTTCCCAGTCTTCATGTTTCTGAAATTACATTTAAAATGTCTAGATATTTTTTAAAGTAGCCTATACATAGATTCAGACTCAAATACCAAGAGAATGCATTTTTTTTTTTCCTTTTTACATCTTCCAAATATTTTTTCAAATGTTAGAAATTAAGACTTTTTTGAACAATGTTTGCATTTGAAAAAAAAAAATTCAGAAAAATAATGTATTTGAAATGATCAGTGTCATGTATGCGTCAAGATTGCTAGAGCGGTGTAAGCAGGAAGTTTATACATTGGAGCTTCCAGGATGTGAGATTCCTCACACGTAAAGGGAATTAATTAGAATGAAAACTTTGTATTCCATTGCCGTCACTAGAAGTTTTATTTTGAAAAACTATATAAGAGCTTGTTTCAGGGTCCATAAGTTTCTAGCTACATGCTAAGCCTACTGTTGTGAATGTATTATTGAAATAGGATTATAATGTGTGTTATTGCTTGATATAGACTATAGTGTGTGTTCAATCTTTTCCTGATGTCTACTTGAAGATGAGTTTATTTTGTCCAAAGAAATACTTTGATTTCTTCCCCTTAACTTTGAAGATGTGCTCATCAGATTTGAACTTCTGGACATACAAAGACATACTGACCACTCAATTCTATAGTTTATTGGCAATTAAAGGAAGTGAAGATGATAGAAGACTTTTATAAGATTTTTTTAACAATGATTTTAAGAAAGTGGATGTAGGTTATATGTTTGTGCTTTTCATACAATGTCTTGAATTAAACACAATAACAAAGCAACTTAAAGTGAAACTACAAAAGATATTATGCATCCCAGGATGCATACAGTAATTCCTAAATTGTGATTTATGAAAACTAATATTTCACTTGCATGTGGACTATGAACTATACCTAACAATTACTTATTCATGACATATTTTTTGTTTTTTTGTCACCTATAGGGCTAGTCTTAATGCATGTCGATACTTAAATTAAATTTTGGCCATTCATCTTTCACTGATATAGTAAATGTATATATATATATATATATATATGTATATATTATATATATATATATATGGCTATTTCAGTCTCAGAAGACAATGTATGCGCCCAATGTATTTGAAAAGATATTGCATATATGTTACATAATTTGACATTGTCATCTGTATGTTTTTTTAATTGCATACAAAATGCTAAGAGGTCAGGGTGAAATATGTCTCAAAAGGACACAGCAAGCATAGAAGGCATGGCCTCTAGTCTATTGTTACTTTAATGTCCAAAAATTAACAATAGCACACTAGAAATAACAACAATCCTAAACGTTGATAGGATAGAAAATTTTGAGACAGATAATTGTGGTTCTTTGTACAAGATCTTTTCTTTTAACAAATACAAGTTAATTCAATTGACAGGATCCAACTATTCCTGTAATACTGTATTGTGTTTCAACTATCAAGGTATGATTTCATTGTCTCAGTTCCAGTGTTTTGCTTTTTTCTAAACTGCATTACTTTCAGTTATAGTACAAAGGTATAAAAACAATTGTATAGATCAGTGTTTCCCAAACTTTTGATCTATGTGTACCCCTTTTATAATTTTGTAATGTTGAGAAACCCCCCCTCCCCATAATATATTAACAGAACATAATAACTGGGTATTTAAAAAAATCAGCATAGTTAATGAGGTGAGGGGGGTTGGTGCACTCCACTTTGGGAAACACTGGTGTAGATAATAAAGTCTTTTTACTTTTGTTTGTAACGTAATGAAAAAAACTAACTCACCAAAAGATTAAATTATAAAATTGATTTTGATTGCATGTGTTAGTCACAGTGTATTTTTTAAAATAAAATATTAAGCTATTCCTTTTAATAGAAACATTCTGATAAGAATATATATTGAATTTAGTTTTGCTTTAAAATTTCAGAATATAGAGCAGAAAAATTAACGTTGTACTACATGAGTCTACATTTATCAGACATTAGCACACTTTTGTTTCACTATGATATGCTGTTGAAAAACCAATGTGTTTTCTGTAATGAATTCATACTTCTATTTAAGACTATTTTTAATACAAATCTAATAGCTTAGCTCAGCAAACATATAAAAAAAAAAAACAGTACATTTCTCATTTCTTGTAAATAGCTTGTGTTACTGAACATTTTGAAAAACTTAAAAATAAAATACCTATATTCATATTATTTTCTATTTATTTTTTTTTAACTTGTTGTTTTAAAACTCTTATTATTGATTGATGTAACAGCATTTATTAACAGATATGGCCAATCACAAACTAATATGTGTAGTATTGTGATGTGTAAATACACTAATCTACCAGCAATATGATACATATATATATATGTAATAATTGTTACCTTCTTGCTTTCCAAACCACATTATTATAATATTAATATAAGTAACATTACATGCAAACTAATTCTAAGTATTAATTTAGGAAACAAGACACAAATAAAATTCTAAGTATCTACTTGAGCAAATATTAAATTCAAATAAAATTGTTACTATCCTATCAACATATGATGGTAACAATTTATTCTGCCATTAAAAAAAGTTAGTGAAAAAAAAAGCACTTTTATCTTAAGACATTAGAATAAACAAATCTAAACAATTAAAAACATTTAAGTAGTGATTTAATTGACCACTCACCCAAGACTCAAAATAAACAACTGTGAAAACAAACTTTAAAAACTCTATGTTCTGAGACTTAAGAGGACATCTGTAAAGAAAAAAAAAAAAAAAAATTAAAAATTTTGTATGAAGACTGCTTACTTATTAGATATAGTACCTGATTATCAGATTGTAAAAATGTCTTATCTTATATAATACAGACGTTACTTCAAAAATTTAAATTTCAAAGATATGTTGGAAATTTAACTCATTTAAGATGGCAAAGATGGCCACTAAGATTATTTTCTGTATTTCACTTTCATTGCTAAAGAGCGCTTGCAACTTATTTTATATAATACAGACGTTACTTCAAAAAAGAAGATGATTACGTCCTACGCGTCATGCATTCAGTCATGCATATTAACCAATGACTTAAATTCTGCCAAGTCACTGGTTTTCCTGGCTAGCTCAGGTAACCCATTCCAAGCTCTAATAGCACTAGGGAAGAGGAGTATTTGTACAAATTTGTCTTAGCATATGGGATGAGGAATGTGCTTTATCTTTGTGTTTTTCTGAGTATTTTATTAAATTTTGTTTTTGTATTTGAAGATTATGGTTCAGTGTTTTATGTATAATTGCTACTTCACTTTTAAGTCTTCTATCCTGAAGGCTATCTAAATTTAGTGATTTTACTAAAGGGGTTACTCCAGTCAAATATGAATATTTGTTTCTTATTAATCTCACTGCTCCATTTTGTGTCTGTTCCAGTTTCTTAATGTTTTCTTGAGTTGAGGGGTCCCAAACAGAGAATACATATTCTTTTATTGGCCTAACCATAGTTAAATAACATTTTAGTTTTATGTTCTTATTTGATTTATAGAAATTTCTTCTAATGAACCCTAATGCTTTGTTTGATTTTTTGATAGTTTCATCAATATGGGGATTCTATGACAATTTTTCATGTATTATAACACTGCATTTTTAGTCTGTGTTACTGGTTTACCATGAATAAAATAAGTGGAATTAATTTTTTGTTACTCTTAATGACTGACATTTTTATGGGTGTAAAGACATGCTCCAATTTGATTCCCATTTCTGTAATTAATCTAGTTCTCTTTGTAAAATGTCTGTATCTGTTTGTTTCTGTATCTTGTGTTGGTATTATTGTTCTATATATTATGCAAAGGTCTGCAAGAAATCTGACTTTTGTTCCTGAACTAATGTAATTTGGTAAATCATTTATGTAAATTAAAAATAGTAGTGGACCTAAGACTGTTCCTTGAGGTACACCTGACTTTACTGTTATTGGTGTTGATTTAGAGCCATTTATTATTACAGTGTGTTCTCTTCTATCAGAAAATCTTTAATCCACTGATGCAATGGACCAACAATGCCAAAATATTTTAATTTTTTAAGCAAACTATTTTGGTGAACTTTGTCAAAAGCCTTGAAAAATCTAGTAAGATAGCATCTATTGGCTCACTATTCTTGAAACCTTTTGAAAAATCATCAATTAGTCCTATTAGTTGTGTTTCACATGATCTATATTTCCTAAAGCCATGTTGGTATGGAGTAAGGACATTATGTTTGTCTAATAGGATCATGATATTGCTACATATTATGTGTTCTAGGATTTTACATGTGATGCTGGGTTTCTTGGGTCAGTTTTTTCTCCTTTTTTGTAAATGTCTTTTTCTGATAAGAATGTTTGTTGAAAGTTTAACGCAGCTTGGTGTAGTTGTGTTAGGTTGCATTTATTCCAAAGTAAGATTTTTCTTTTGGGTTTTGTATTGGCTTCTGCTTTTATCTGACTGTGTATTTTAATGATATCATGGTCTGATAGGCCAGGGATAATATCATAATCTACTACTAGCCCAGGTCTGTTGGTTAAGAAGAGATCTAATGTGTTGTTTAATCTAGTTGGTTTTTTAATGATTTGATCTAAACTTAGGTTGTGTAAAGTTTCTATGAAAAGCTCATTTATGTCATTAAGGTTTTGGTGTTTATCTATGGTTAGTGTTTTCCAATCTATATCATGTATGTTGAAATCACCCATAATCCAAAAAACTGCATTTTTATATTTTTCTTTAAGTGTAGTTAACTGATTACATAGTTCTTGCATGTACTCTAAACTAGAATTAGGCGGTCTGTAAATACTGCCTATTATTAGGGATGTTGAGGTGGTGTTGATTTTACAAAATGTTGATTCTATATTTTTTTAGTTAGGTAAAGTAATTTCTTCTCCTTTAGGAGTATTTGTTATTGCTAAAAGAACTCCTCCATGATTATCTACCCTATCTTTTACTAAAAATGTCATAATCACTATTGAAAATTTCTGCATTATAAATTTCAGGAGTAGCCAAGTTTCTGTTCCTGCAATTATGTCTGGTTTCTCACGTTCTAATAAAATTTCTAAGTCTGCTATTTGTTCCTAATGCTTTGAAAGTTTATTACTAAGGCTTTAAGGTATTTTGGTATTACTTAGGATGTTGTAGTCAGGGTTAAAGGGTTAAGGTTTTCTATGAAAATTTTCCCTTTTTAGAAATGAAAGAAAATGACCAACAAGAACAACTCACAATTGTAATGTTAAGTTGAAAGTAAATAAGATAACTTGCCATGATTTATATGTGTCTAAATCTACATTACTGTTATTCAATGTATATTATGCTAAGTTTGTATGTCTAAGTACTCAATTTGTCTCATTTACACTGCAAAGTGTTGTGCTGTGTCACGTATCAATTAAAAATAAACCAAATTCTAGGTTAAATAATCTAACATATCTATGCCTGTCAACTATAGGAATTTCCTATGATGTAAGCAGACATGTCAATATCTTGTATGACATGTATGACACTTGATAGGAAATTATTTGATTATTGGAAGAAAATGATTTCATTGGTTAAGCCAAGTGTCAAAAAAGAGGTTAGAAAAACGCTCGGGAGAATCTTCATTCGAGATGTAAATTTCATAGAGATAGGAAGCATTTTAGTTTTGAGTTAGAATTTGTAGAGAAAAGTCTTGTATTTTATTAAATCTAGTAGTAATCTGAATATAGTTTATTATTGAGCTTTGAATGAAGTTATTCATCTAATACAGTTTTTTTTCTGTATATATTATATCTATTCTTGTGCTTGCAAGTTTTAAATTAAAGTTCTGTATTTGATTTCAAAAGGATTTTTCATTTATTGAATCTCTAAGATAGCATTTAGATCTAGAGATATACATCTATAGAATCCCTGACACGTCACAGTAGCTTCGTGCAATATCTGACATCTCAAGAAAATGTCTACAATTTTAACACTTCTCAGCACCACCAATGAATTAGCCCCCCTTCAACAATAAGAAGAAGAGCTGTGACATGCTGCATGAGTGCTACTTGAAAACTTAAAGATCAATGCATTACTTCTATATCTACTCAGACTATACACTTATTTTATTGCTTAAATTGAACTTTCTTTTTTTAACAACAAGTAACATTCTAAAAAATTAGATAGTATGGTATCATGCAAGTTTTATTTTAGAACCTGTATTGAAGAAGGTCTAGCAATATAGTCAAAATATTGGAAAAGGAGAAAGTGTTGAAATTATTTGCCAATGGTTCACAAAAACATGAACTGGCTGAAAAGTTGAAGGTTTGTTTACCGATGACCCTAATACTACATTAGGAGGGCTGAAATGGTGAGGACATACACACATTTTTGAGAAAATACAGCATTCAGTTAATGTTGGCAAGAAACTCTTAGGTATTAGCTTTGCTGCTCTTTTGTACACATTGCCATAAAACTACTGTTGACTTCCAACAGACTGAGAAACAATATATGAAACATTTATTATTGCCCTTGCTTGTACACCATTCACATGACTGCCAAATTGTTGATATAGAATATAAAAGCATTTTGGGTTATGGAAATACCTCTCATGCCTGCTATAGAGATATTACTAAATTATATCCTGCTTTGAAGTCATATTTCTCAAAAAAGGCACCCAACCATAATTAATTGTGGACGCATTTTGTACATAACATTACAACAATATTCCATGCAACAATCCTGATTATTGTGGGACAGAATGTCAGTGCTCTTGAAGTATTTTCTGCCATTGTTTCAGAAATGCATGAAAAGGTTCCTCTTACTACTTTGAATGATGACCAGTTGGTTGGAAGAAAACCATACAGTAGCATAGACTTGTTCTATAATTGTGCTAAACATGTCAAAGAGAGAAAAAACCAATTCAACAGCATCAAAACTTTAGATTGATTGCACTGAAAGATGTTCCAATATGGGAAAATGTTTTAGAAAGCCTACAATTATTTGGATTAAAACTTTAACGTTTGCATATTAATGATGATGAATTATTTGACAAAATTAGCAATGTGGAAATGATAAAGCTGCCACACCATCATCAACACAGCTTAGAGGGAAATAAAACCGGACCACTTTAAATTTATATACTGTTTTTCTTTTTTTATTATTAAATTGACCTACTGTAATGACATATAGAAAGTACCATTACTTTGCAATGTCTGAACAGAGTATGTATTACATCCTATGATTGGCATGTGTCCCGTTTCACTTAAGGGGGTCATCTACCTTGAAAACTTTTTTTTTTTGTTTTTAACATTTTAGGCTTTTTAATGTATTCAAATGATGTATTTGATTATATGAACACATAATATGCCTTTAAAAAGTATTTTTTAATGAAAAAGGGGGGGGGGGGGTCAAGGTGCCAAATCACCTCATTTTTAGGAATGTGTTTCTGAAATAACCATTACAGCTACAGGTCTGAAATTTGGTATATTGATAGGCACCCTATCTTCTTACAGGATGACAAAGAGACATTGTGAAAAATGTATATAGATTTTTTTAAAAATTTTACCCTCTTCTGTGGTTTTCATCCATTTTAACCAATTAAAATGTCTTTTACTCTTTTCCTGTAAACATTTTATGACATTTTCTATTGTCATCCTGCGCTAATACCATATTTAAACAAGTTTACCAAATATTATTAGAATTGAACTGATAGTTTTTGAGAAAAGTGATTCCTAAGAACACATACCCATGTAAAATTGACAATTTGAGAAAAATGAAAATTAAAGTTTCAATGAGTGAGAAAAACAAGATATGCATGTATAGTGTTCAAAAAGATGTTTTATTGATAGCTCAAGTAACATTTAGAAATAGAAGCAAACATAAAATTTATTAAAATATTGTTAAAATTTATTTTAGATGGCTTTCCCACACACACACACACCCCCGCCCTCTCTGCGCAAAAAAAAATTGACTCAGAGACATAATAAGTCAAATTTCTACTTTTCAGACATTAATGTAAGCCCCAAAACCACAAAAAAATCAAGATAAAGTATCCCTAAATTATAAATACATGCAAATTATAAGTAAATAAATAGTTAAAATATAATTAATATATGAATGTGGTTTACACAAATATGAATATGGTTTACACAAAAACTTTTTCAAAGTAAAAATAAAATAAAATTACCTACCATAGTTCAAATAATTTTCATAAGCACTAATGTTATCTGTACGCACACTAGTGGTTTGATAGAGTACACACAATAATAAATCCAGTGAATAGAATGGCACCAGTATTTGAAAATAAATGCAACTTGTTTGTTTTAGGTGGCTGAATAATTGTAGAGTGCAGTGCCTTTATAGTAGATAGTCCTTCATAGTAATATATGGCTTTTCATATATAGCCATTGAGCTGATAATGCACATGTGTATGCTGTGCAGTATAAATGTTATAGATGGTAAGAAATGCTGATATAATGTGAAATGGCGAGACTGAAGTTCATTGCATGTGTACAGCTACAACGAACAGTAGCTGATGATAAAATTGGTTCACCATGAACAGTGCTTGATGATGAATCTTGTAATGAAATAAGTTAGGTAGAACTTTATAATGTCTTTGCAGCTTGATGGTCAACGACAGCATCCAACGACAAAAGAATCCCAGGTTGTGAACATGATATAGATCAAAGGTCTATAAAGTGGAAATTATTGCTATATATATGTGATAAGCAGCATGTGATGTGGTGTTTGATTATGAAGTACTTCTATGTCATACTGCAGTATTTAGGCAGCTTTCAGACAGGGTAGATGGCTGACGAGGTACTAGTATGTGGTGATGTTTTCTTCCAACAAGAGGAAGGGTCAGTGTACTGCATCTGTTGTTTTGATCTGTTGATATAAAGAAAATATAAATTAAATATTATGAAAATATTCAACTGATATATATAGCATTAGTGTTATTTATTCAATATATAATCTAGAAAAAAATGAATGGACTAAACTTTTTTTTCTTACCTACAATTCCTAATGTGTGTAGATCTATGTCTATATCCTTGTAACAGATTAGGTAGATCATTACTTTTAATTGTAGTCAGGAGAACCTGAGACTGGAAATAAAAGGAAAAAGTAAATGTATGTATGCCATTGTAGCCTAGTTACTAGTAAAATTTAGATCTAGAAATCTAGTAAATAATCTACACTAGAAGGACTCTCTCATTACTCATTTATACACTAATCAGACTCAGGCTATTTATTCTTGAGTCATCAAAGTTATTTTAGATCTAGAAAAAGCAACAACTAGATCTAGACTATATTAGATGTAGAAATCTAGATCTAATATCTAGAATCTAATCTTCTGCAATGGATATGATTTTACTGCTCATGAAATGGAGATCTAGATCTAGACTAAAGTAGACAAGATTTATAGATGATAGAGATAGATCTATATAGATCTTGAATCTAAAATAAGAGTGAATACAGGAGTAAATATAAATCTATTTTATAGAACTAGATCAATCCAAATACTAAGGCATCTAGAATATGAATCTAGATCTAGACTAGTGGGGTAGCCTTAGACTAGCCTAGCCCTAAGTAAGGCTAAAAGTTAAAAGTAGTAACTAAACTAGATCTAGTAACTAAACACGCAATAACATGATTATATTATGAATGGTTATTATTACATGCTTGTCAGACCCCTAGATCTATGTTTTTATGATAATGCTACATTTAGATTATAAAAAAATATTAGGAAACATGTTCTTACCGTAAATAATAATGGCAAAAATAGCATACAATATCGATTCACAGATGCCATCATTGTTGCTGTAAACATCGGAACCACATGGTCGAAAGTAACCACTCAAAATCGTTTATTTCATAAATACACATCATGATCCAATCGGATTTGAATAGAGACACGTGTAGTGGTCTAGTTTGAACTAGTTTCAAGGCCATGGTTATTTTTAGATGAATTGAGTCATTGAAATGGACTTGTAGAGCTGACCATAAGCTTTTCAAAGACACCAAACATGACCCACTTTTATGGCGGCTATGCGGTAATTGGCATAGTCAACAGCAATTTTTTCAACATTTAGAGTAAAATTAGCTTACCCCTACCCCTTTCAAACTCATTTTTTACTTTAAAATACCTTTATTAGAATGATTTTAGCTAAACTATATCATTTATAAGATATTATCCATCCATCCCAGTGGCGCTACAGCCCATGGAGGGCTCTGGCCTGCTTTAACACATCCTTCCATTCAGATCTCTCCTGGGCCTTTCGTCTCCACGCCCTAACCCCAAGCTGCTTCAGATCTGCTTCCACATCATCTATCCATCGTATTCGGGGTCTGCCTTTGGGTCGCCTGCATTTTGGTTTTTGCCTGTATACGATTTTCGCTCCTCTGCTGTCTGACATTCTTTCAAGGTGACCTGCCCAACGTAGTCTGTTCTTTTTTATTTCGTTCACTATTGGTGGGTCTTCATACAATTGATATAACTCATGGTTAGTGCGTGTCCTCCACCCTGTTTCATCCTGTATGGCACCATACATTTTCCTAAGAATTTTTCTTTCCCAAGTGTTAATTAAATTTTCAGATGTCTTTGTCAGTGTCCAGGTCTCACTTCCATACATTGCTGCAGGTCTTATTATGGTTTTGTATATTATTTCTTGGTTTTCCTTGAAATCGTTTTGCTCTTAAGTAAATGGTGGGTGCTATAAAATGCCCTGTTGCCTCCTGCTATTCTTTCCTTTATTTCTGTTAGTAGGTCATTTTTGAAATTAATAGTACTTCCTAGATATTTGAAAGTTTGGACGTTTTCAAATTCGTGGTCTTTGATTTTGATATTTTGTCCCTCTGTTTGATTGTCTCTTGTCATTGTGATGTACTTGGTTTTACTGTCATTGACCTCAAGTCCTGCTGGTCGAGATGCTTCTTCTAGTTGTATGAAGGCTCTAGCGATGTCAGAGGTTTCTTTACCCAATAAGGCAATGTCATCAGCATAAGCAAGGTATTGTAGAGGTTGGCTGTATATCGTCCCTGTTGGTTGTGGACCCGTGTTTTCTCTCCTGAAGTAGTTAGTAATAGTTCCCCTTGTGTTTATGTGTATATTTCTTATAACTCTCTCCAGTGTCAAATTGAAAAGCATGCAGGAAAGTGCGTCTCCTTGTCTTAATCCTCGTTTAATCCTAAATTCCCGTGAGTGTTCTCCTTGTATTATGACTTTTTGAGTTGTTTAATGTCATATGTATAAGTCTTGTCAGCTTGTTGGGTATTCCAAAATCCTGTAGAGTGTCATATAGGTATTTCCTTCTGATACTGTCATAAGCCATTTTATAGTCTATAAAGAGTTGGTGGATTGGTATGTGGTATTCATGGCATTTTTCTAGTATACATCTTAGTGTGAAGATGTGGTCGGTTGTGGATTTGTTGGGTCTGAAACCACATTGGTAGTCACCTAAGATTTCTTCTGAATATTTTCCAAGTCTCTTAGTTATAAGCCTAGACAGTATCTTATAAGTCACATTTAGTAGAGAGATTCCTCTGTAATTACAGCACTTTAACTTGGATCCTTTTTTGTGTATTGGGGTTATAAGAGCCGTTTCCCATTCTGTTGGTATTACTTCTTCTTCCCAAATTCTTGATATTAGTCTGTGTATTTGGGAATGTAAGTCTTTCCCTCCATATTTAATCAGTTCTGCTGTGATTTGGTCCTCTCCTGGTGCTTTGTGATTCTTCATGGTCCTAATTATTTCTGATGTTTCAATGAGTGTTGGAGGGTTCACTAAAGGATCTGGTCCCCCATGTGGCAGTTCATATTCTCCGTTGTCTCCATCTTCAGTGGTATTTAGGATCTCCTCAAAGTATTCAGCCCATCTATCAATGACCCTGCTGTTTTCTGTAATAAGGTGACCATCTTTGTTCTCACACATGTGTGATCTAGCTTGAAATCCGTTCTTTTCATCTTTAATTTTCATATACATTCCTCTTATGTCTCCCTCCTTTGCTAGTTCCTCAATTTGAGTAATCTTGGACTTTATTTATAAGATATTATACTAACATAATTTGCAACTTTTGAAAAATTACCCATGAAATAGGATCATGAGTGTCAACATAAAAATAGTACAATGCCTTTCTGGTGAACATAAGGATACCCTGGAACAAAGCATCCTAGTTTTTGTGTACAAATGTTGACTTCATAGAGAAAATCTAAAAAATAACTTTACTTTTCTACTAATTTTCAAAAAGTTTTTACTTTTGACAAAACAAGTTCATAATGTAAGTTACAAATTAAGAATGGAAACAAGATACCAATTTAAATCATTTTTACCTGCCAGTTTCAAAGGTAACTTCATCTGTCTTTTTATTGTAACGATCTCCAACAAGTCGAATAAATTTATCTCTTGCATGATAATCAAGCTTCAAATCTGATAAGTAAAACTGTAAAAAAAAATTATACAAATATATAATCTAAAAACCAAATAGACAACATCGGACCAGATAAGTTAACAATAAGCAAATTGTGTTAGTTGTTAGTCTTTTCTGTTTGTAGCTGATAAGGCCTTGTGGCCCAAATTTCATTTGGTTGGTCTGGTAGGGTTAAACTATGTGTATGTTTACTGTATTTTCTATACAGCTGATGCCCAGCAAGAGTGTTTAGAAAACTAGAAGTAAGAGTATTCACATCAATGTAATTCTAGATAAGCATAAATAATCCTGAAAGCCCTTACTCACTCACCTATAATTTATTCTCCCACTTGTGGTGGATGAAAAAAAATAAGAAAATTTATTCTGTTATTGCTTATTTTGAATAACTAAGATATTATATTATCAAAACCACAGCAGTTACATTAGCTAAAAAAACTTTTTTATTTTAAATTTCGAATTTTAAGTTTTTTTTAAAGCGACATAATACGAAATTTGCACTTCATTTTTTAATAACTAAAAAATTCTACTAGCAGTTCTCTTCTGCTTAATTCTACGTTTTCCCTTTTTTTTTTTTTAACTGTAACAGTATTCAATAAGACAGTGTTAATCAACAACACAAGATATATACTGGTACATATAAAAATATTATTAAAAAATTAATGTTGATACACCTTTTAAAAACTTCATACAGAACACTAAATATGTTTTAGTGGACGAGGTCTTATCTGAAATCCAATGTGGTATCGGCTCGATAGAGGTACATCTGACATGATATTTTGTTCTGCGACAACTACAAGAAAAATGCAAAAAGCAGAACCCAAACCTGCACGCTGTAATTGTGGACATCACCAAGGCTTTCGACACGGTCAGTTGCGATGGTTGTGGAGGATTTTGGTTAGGCTGGGATACCCACCTACGTTCTTATCCATTCTCAAGCAGTTTCATGTGGGACAAAAAGGCCAGATCAGACACAATGGTTCTGATCACTTCCCAATAGATTGGGATGAAGCAGGGCTGTATAATTGCTCCTTGCTCTTCTTTGGCGTAATGGTGGGTCAAATGAGGCAGCAATTGCACGAAGGCATCTACATTTGGTTTCGTTCAGATGGCAATGTGTTCAATCTTCGAAGTCTACCATCCCATACAAAAACAAAGGAGATGGTCATAACAGAGCTTCTCTATGCCGATGATTGCGCCCTGCTAACTCACAATGATCATAATCTCCAGAATGCGGTAAACGAATTTGCATCTGCTGCAGCCTCTTTCAGTCTATCTTCTAACCTTGGGGAAAACAGAAGGTCATGTTCCAGAAGTCACCCAATAAAACATACTTAGCACCAAGGATCACCGTAAACGGACAGCCCCTTAACGTGGTAGACCATATCACATATCTAGGTAGTATAGTGTCAAATGACACCTCACTTTCAAGGGAAGTTGATAACTGTCTGGCCAGGGCCAGTAGCGCTTTTGGACGCTTTCAGGCGAGAGTTTGGCGGAACAAATCGCTCCGCCTGCCTTCAAAAATCAATGTCTACCAGGCGGTGGTTCTCTCAACCCTTCTATATGGCTCTGAGACATGGACACTATACAGAAAACAACTAAGACTACTTGAGCCCTTCCACCAAAGATACTTGAGCTCCATCATGGACATACAGTGGCAAGACCGCACTACAAACAGCGATGTCCTTGCGAACGCCGGTATGGACAGATAGAGGGACTTCTTTTGGTCCGACAGTTGCGCTGGGTACGGCACGTATCACGTATGGGAGACGAACGTATACCAAAGATGATTTACAGACTTTCCATGCGAGGTCACTATTACTGATACCAAAATAAGATTTTAGGTGAGGGAGTGCCCGGAGGGGTGTAGCCTAGACATTAGGCTGGTAATTGCTGTAATTATAGACAATAGTCACTAAAGACTAGATCTAGCGCGTCTATTCAGTCGCAACAATGAAAAGAAACAAACATGTCTACACTGCCTTCAGGAGAAATGCTTGCTTGAGCCAAGGCCCATCTTCAATCACAAGGTCGCGTTTAACAAGTG
The DNA here is from genome assembly GCA_030265305.1 of Biomphalaria pfeifferi. Lineage (NCBI taxonomy): Eukaryota > Metazoa > Mollusca > Gastropoda > Planorbidae > Biomphalaria > Biomphalaria pfeifferi. Next base: position 453,073 of record JASAOG010000138.1, read on the forward strand.
GGTGAAAGACGGTGTAGTCGCATCACTGGTCAGCTCATTATTAACACGGCCAGCCCGTAACGTCATGTGATCAGAATGCCTAGTTACACTGTTGTTGTTTTTTTCCCCACACATTTTTAGCAAGAAATGAACAAAATTAGATTTTAAAAAAATAATTATTAAAAATTTTAGGAGAATGGACAAAATTTTAGGAGAATTCTAGCAATTTTTAGGAAAATTTTAGCAAATTTTAAGGAAAATTTTAGGATTTTATGAGACTTTCAATTTTTTTTTAGGAGTGCTACGAACTCTGTTCATAGATGTCTAAATTGACTTTAAATTTGTATTAGAAATAATAATATTACAGTAAGAACAGAACAATGGAATGTGTGGCTGTGGCAAAAGCTGCTTAGCTACCAAGCAAGGATAGCTTGAGTTTGAATCCAGGCTTGAGTTGTGTTAGCTGAGCCAGCACAGAAATCCCAGATCCCCATGTCTACAAAAGAGACTGGACAGGGCTCATTGGGCATGCTATAACATGAAAGAAGATACTCTTTACAAAAGCAATAAAAAATAATTCAGTTTTAAAATATTTTTCAAGGGAAAGTCTGGTTTCCCAAAATTATTTCTCGTTAATATTTTTTTGGATGACTGCATTGTTCAATATTTTTATGTATAGTTGCGTGTCACTAGCCTTAATCAGTAGCTGATTAAGGACCACTGGTCAATGTGAATAACCAGGCATGTACCCTGCGCAAAAGGTATTTTTTTGCTTTACCTTAATACTGGCAAATCTAGCCCTATCATCCCTGATGGAAGGGGCAGAAAAAACATAGTCTGAGGTCATTGTTTCTAGAGGAAAAAAACGCCGACATTTTTCATCAGTGTCCAAACCCTGAGGCCATTGTGTACAGAAGTCTGAAACAACAAAACAAAACATTTCTTTAATGAAACATTTTGTATTAAGAGGTAGAAAGCAAAGTTAAAACAATGACTGAAATCAACAGCCTGTTCTGATCAGTTATGTAATTAAATTTGTAATAGATTTAAACTAACAATAATAAATCTAAGCAATTAGAAATATTTTTACGAATTGTTTTTGTTTAGCATAATTTCATGCTTTTAGCTTTCTTAATACGCTATGATCTTATCACTTGTCTGGACCAGTTGGAATGAATCAGTATGGGTGAGAAAGAAAGGGGTATCTGGGTTGTGACTTTTCCAATGTATTTATAAAAATTTTTTTTTTTAAATTGAGCAATCTGAATTTGAACTGGAGGGCTAAGGTTTCCTCAGCCTCCTCAAGCCAATACGTTAACAACTGAAAATAGGTTTTATAGTTATTTAAAGCTATTTACAATTTTTTTTTCTACAAACAATAAGGGGGATTAATTCAACCTACACCACTTTATCAGTCAAAGCAATTGAGGCGATTAGAATTGTGGACTGTCGAAAACAAATTATATGAAGGAGTACAATCACCATTTATCTTTACAGACTCCCAATCCACTCTGCAAGCACTTAACAGCAGCACCTCAAACAGCCCAAGAGAGTTGACAACAACAATTGTGATAATCCATCAGATGATGTCAAAATTAAATATCAAAATCACATTACAGTGGATCCCTGGATACATTGGCATCATGTGAAATGAAAAGGCCAATAAACTATCAAAGGCAGGATCATCTATGGCAGTGATGCCCAACCTAAATCGATCTGTGGGCCATTTTAATTTCCAATACTTGTGTAGTGGGCCACATGGCCGAATAGGTACAAAAACAAAATGTATTTGACCTGAAACTATTAATTAATGAGACGTTTGCAGTTTATCTTTTAACGCGTTGGAAAATGGCTTTATTTCTCTACCAGTACTTAAAATATGAACAACTTTGTAGCTAGCTTTACCGGGGAATCATTTTCTTGTCTCTTTTGGTAAATATTCTCAAAAATCCTCCAATCTCTAGACATAGTTTAACAATCTTTTATTAGCAGCTCAAACCAAAAATACTGAAATATTTGTTTCATAATGCAGTTATATATGCTAAAGTTGTTGTTTTAAACAGCCACACTTTCATTATAAAAAAAAAATGTTGGCTTATTATAAAGTTCCACAAAAAAGGAAAAAATCAATGTACTTTTCCTGGTAGATTCTACATTCTACAGTCCAATTTCATAAACCCACAAATGTTAAGGGTCATGGCACCAATCAATCAGAGAAATAGTGAGGGCCCTAACGTAGGCAAAGATACATTTCCCTAACTTTTTTTTATGGAGGGGAGATTTTCTACACTTTGTGCCAACATTTCGGCGGGCCGTATTGAACCACGTTGCGTGCCGGATCTGGGCCGTATTTTGGGCATCACTGATCTATGGAACAACCAGATAGACCTGTTAACTAACTCAACCTAAGGTCAATGTTAGTCAACAACCACAAAGAGGAGTGGCTCAACCAATGGGCTTCAAGAAACACAGGCAGAGCAATGTACAAAGAAATGACTATGCCAAACACAAACAAACTGGACAGTATTAACTTCCTACCTGCAACGAGCAATCTACAATCTTCCAACTTAGAACAGGACACACAAAATAAATCCCACCCAACTCCCCCTTTGTAGACACTACGCCCACCTTATGAAACTGTAAACTATATCCTCTTTGAATGCCCCTTCCTAATTCACCATAATTAACTAATTTGTTAATTTTTTAGCGGCCCCCAAAAGGGGAAAAAAGGCTATTAGTTTTGTGTGGAATGTCTATCCGTCCATCAGGTTTAGATCTCGTAAACTAGAAAAGATAGTGAAAATCTGACATCATAATATTTTAGACCATTCAAAGTTCTGATGCAACTTTTTTCTTTTCTGAAAGCCAAAAATCTTATTTTTTAAATCACTTATGCAAGCAGTTTTTCCATAAAAATACACCACTTTTACAACTATTCACTATTAATAGTGAATAGAGGCTCTTTAGAAGGGGGGATGACCATGTACTATATGTACAACATATTTATGCAAATGGTTTTAGATTTTTTTGTAAAAAAATTTTTTTTTATTACATTTGCATTGCAAGTTATGTAAGTTCTGTCATACTAACTACTACATTTACAGAAAAAAAAAGTTTTCTTTTTTTTAAAGAGAAAAAATCTATTTAGTATGCATATAAGTTGGACATAATTTAAAACAACAATTAATAAGTAGTTTTTCATATTATCCTGTGAACTGCAGTAATGCCCTATGGCAGTGATGCCCAACCTTATTTGGTCTGTGGGCCATTTTAATTTTCGGCATTCAAGTCGTGGGTCATATCACCAAAAAAAAATTAAAAAAATACAATAAGCTAATTTTAATAGTTTAATTTGTGGACCTACTTACATAAATTAATGTGATACATGAAGTTTATCCAAAAACATCTTCTGAATATCTGGCTGCATAGATGAAACACCAAGTCGGAGCACTGAATCTATATGTTCAAACATGAGGCGATTACTTAACATGGTTATCGCCCATTTTATCAGTGAAAAAGTTTGTTCACACAAATCAGTGCTTGTAAACATTGTGATCATCCTTAGCGCTTGTTTTTGAAGATTTGGAAAAGTTTCTGCAAGTAACACGGAGTAAAAGTCAATAGTCTGCATCACTTGAAATTTGTCAAGCAGGGATGTCTGGCTTTGTAAGTCAATCAGTTCCAGTTGGAGATCTGTCGGGGCACTTGACACATCGGCAGCAAACGGATTTTCAAAAAGACGGGTTTCATTTTTAAATTATGAAAATCCACAAACCTTTCACTGAAATTATCCATTGAGAGCCTTAGAAGTTGATCATTCTTTCTTTTGGAAAAGACATATTTAGCTGCTTATCATTTCGTAGAGTGGTACAGGTTGGAAAGTGGACAAGATGCACCCTTTCCGCCAGGTGAATGAAGAGTTGCAATTTTGTTTGAAAATGTGAAATCAATTTGTATTTCCCTGGTAGTTTGGTGTTGATTTCATTTATATGTGATTTGATGTCGCATAAAAAAGCCAAATCCCACAACATTAGGGGTCGTTCAGTTGTGGCACTTGTTTTGATTTTTCAGTCAGAAATATTTAAATTTCGTGTCTCAAATAAAAAAAAAATGTTCTAACACCTTTCCTTGGCTTAACCAGCCCCCCCCCCCCCCCCCCCCGGCACTCCTCTGGGAAATAGAACGTCTTCATGTTCAGACTCTATTTCTGTCAGAAAATCATTGAAAGTTCTGTGATTCAACACTCGTGATTTAATGAAATGTACAGTGCTGAGCACAATCATCATCACATGATCCAGATTCGAAACCTTTCCACAGAGATTTTGTTGGTGAATGATGCAGTGAAGTCGAAGGTTTTCAATTGACTCAACAACTTTTTAATAACTCTTGCTGTCAGTCCGCTGTGACATCCAACCTTATTTCTCGCGCCATCAGTAGTCACTCCATCTAATTTATTCCAAGGAAGAGCAAGGTCCTCTATGATGGTGGACACTTCTTTGAACAGGTCTTCTCCAGTTGTAGTTCCAAGCATGATCCTCATAGCTGCTAACTCTTCTGTTAAATCAAAATTGCTGTTTGTACCGCGAATAAATACCAAGAGTAGCGCAGTATCAGTTATGTCAGTGGACTCGCCCGCGGCAATAGAAAACATTTCGAATTCTGCTGCTTTGTCTTTTAATTGTGAATGGAGATTTTCACGCATATCTTCCACTTGCCTTGTAATTGTCATGCGAGAAATGTTGACATCTTCTACTGCATTCTTCTTTTTGGGACACATTTCTTCCATCACTGCTAACAAGCAATTTTTTATCATTCGCCATCGAAAAAAGGCTTCATTGCTCTAGTTAAGATGTGAGCAACTCTGTAGCTGGCTGTTATCTCAGACTCATTTTCTTGTCTCTTTTTTTATATATATTCTCATTGTAACTTAGAAATCTAGTCTTCGTGTCTCAAACAAAGAATGCCACCATATGTATTTATGTGTTTGGTTTCACAATACCTTTTAATGTTTTGTTCTTTAAATACAGCCACACTTTTCTTTACAAATCAAACATGCTGGCTAACTATCATATTCCACAAAAAAGTAAAGATCTGTCCACTTTTCTTGAAAGTTTCTATAGAGTCCACTTTTCGTTTCTTAAGCTCTCCTATTTCATTAAATCACAAATCACAACAATACAATACCTATCTACCAATCACTTTGATATCAAATGTATGCAACCCAAAATGATGCATCAATGATGCACACACAAGGTGTCAAGGACACGGCTGGCTCAAGACAGCGGAATTTTCCAAACATTTAAAAATAGCTGCCAAGTCTTATCGTCATTGAAAAAAAAAAAAACAGGGTTGGTAGCACTTTTCCATGAAAAAATTTTAGGAGGTTTTTTAAGGATGAAATGTATGATGTGTGTGTGTATTTCCCATCCATTTGTGTGATACATAGTAAAACATACACAAAACTAAGCATTTATCAAATCAATTATTGTTATGTGATTTTAAAAATAATAAATATCTTGCCACAGAAACAATGTTATCAGCTGTGGTATGTCCACAGAAAATGTAATGAAAGTTATCTTTTAATCAAGTAACAATTTGACTGTCATTCCAAAACCTCAAACAACCATTTTTTTTCCAAAGATTTATTTAAAAACATTACAAATGGTTACTATTCCATTTTTTAAAATAAGAAACATTCTTAGAGATGCCTTCATAATGTGTATTCTTTATGGTGGAAATGTAAATGTTTAGTTCCTATGTGTAACTTATAAATACTATAGTCATGGTGTGCATTCGAGGTAATGTTTTATTCTTTTATTAGCTAACTTAAATCCTTCTCATAAACAGAGCCAGTAATATATAGGGCAATATTGGTCTATTTGAATGTTTAGTTGACATTTGCTTACTAAAAAATGGCTTTTGGATTGGGGGGATTAGACCTATTCGCGTTTTTTATCCTAGCAGAATCTTTTTCAACCATATAGTTTCCCTGGCTTTTACGAGTGAAATAATTTTTACGGACTTTTCACAGCTGTATGCAAAATATTTTAGTTAAATCTACAGTAGATCTAGACTCTTGATCTAGTCACTAAAATGTGCGGACTTTTCACGGCTGTGAGAGAATTATCTTCACTGAATTTACCGACTTTCCACGCGAAGTCACTCTTACATTTACAACAAGATTTTAGGTGAGGGAGGGCCCGTAGGGGTGTAGCTTACAAATTAGGCTGGTAATTGCTCTAATTATAGACAACAGTCACTAAAGACTAGATCTAGCGCGTCTTTAGTGGTAACAATAAATGGAAACAAACATTTCTACGCTGACATCAGAAAAATACTGCCAAATGAAATGCTTGCTTGAGTCAAGGCCATCTTTAAAAAGATGTCGCGCTTCACAAGTGGGTGAAAGGCGGTGTAGATGCGTCACTGGTCAGCTCATTAACACAGCCAGCCCGTAGCGTCATGCGATCAGAATGCCTAGTTACGCTGTTGTTTTCCCCTTACATTTTTAGCAAGAAATAAGCAAAATTATATTTTTCAAAAAAATATTGCGTAAAAATTTTAGGAGTGGACAAAATTTTAGGAGAATTCTGGCAATTTTTAAGAGAATTTTAGGGTTTTAGGAGACTTTTTATTTTTTAGGAGATTTTAGGAGTTTTTAACCATGTCTTAGAATAAAAAATTTTTTTTTACTATGAATATAAACATAAAGAAAGAGTGAGAATATTTTTTTCAACATTCTATTTTTTTTTTACCTTTTTTTTTACATTTTGTTCCAATGTTTTGGCGGGCCGGATAGAAGCGCGTCGCGGGCCGGATCTGGCCTGCGGGCTGTAGTTTGGGCATTGCTGCTCTATGGAAATACCACACTTAACTTCTTTTTTATATACGGAAATGTTTCTTTCTTGAGGATTTCAATAAGAGATTGACCTTTTACAAAACAATTAGATCATTTAGATATTCATTATAAGACATCAGTTAGGCCAGGTTCACATCTAACTTCACATTCATTTTCATCTATCCTTTGGTCTGCTGGGGCACCACACAAGATCTGTCAACCTTTTTTCTCCATTCTTCTGTCATTTGTCTTTGATAGAATTTCATTCTGATGTTCTTTCTAAAAATATTGAAACCTGCCTTTTTACCTGCCTGGGTGGACCACTTCGGGGCCGATTTTGAGTTTGTGTTTCCACATAAACTGTCTTTGTAACCTTGTTTTGTTTTTTTTATTGATTCTTGTTTTGGCATGTAAAAAGAGATAATTGTGCGAAATTCTGCTTGATATGACATTTAGTGTGGGAGAAATAATATGTACAAACCTTTTACCAAACAGACAGACAGAGAGAGTTGTAAAAATAGTTGTCAAGATTACTGATTTCAGTTACCCCCCCTTCCCCCCAAAAAATAAATTATATTTTGAAAGAAAGGGCAATCTACCCAAAGACTTATTTGATGGATTTAGCATAAATATTACATTCATAAAGACAAAAAAAATTATAAGAGAAAATTATGAAATAAATATAGTAAAATAAGAGAAGTCCAGATCATGGAGCAATCCATGGACCCTCTGATTTGACAACACCACCTAGCAGCCACGCAGTCCTAAGTGAACAAAACATTAGAATAGACCTGGATAAGAAACATTTTTCATGCATATTTTGTATTTTATCTTATTAAATGAAAAATCAGAAATACCTTTCAACACAGCACAATGTTTTTTAATATGTGATGGGGTGAGATGTAAGAAGTTTGGTGGCTTCATTAGCTCAAGATTTCCATATTTAGATGGAACAATACCCTCATTTTCTGAAGATGACTGAAAAATATTTAATAAGTATTTCTTTAAAGTACTGGTGCATTTTAATGTTGATATTAAATACTAAGTCAATCATTAGACAGTAGAGACAGTAAAATAATGTAAAGGTCAAATACCAGTATTCGCCCTTGACGAACAGGAAAAGGTACTGTTCCCCATTTGAATGTTGATGCTGATGGCCAAACATCTGTCCAGTCTTGATCAACAGACATTGTTTTAGATCTAGGTGGAGAAGGTTGATTTAGTGATCGTTTGCTTTTTTTCAGTTCAGTCAACTTCTTAAGACCTTCTATTTCATACACTCTAAATTCTTCTTCAGACTCTGAAAATAATACAGAATGAAAATAAACAAAATTACAAAGAAAGTATGAGTTTTCATACAAAGGGTCCGCAATGCAGATAGACAGAGTTTTACATTTTCAACATGAATATCGGAAGCTATGAACTACAATCTACCAACAAGCACAATTCTACATCCCTTCATACAAAATGTTTAATTAAAGCATGATAGCTCAATGCACAAGGTCCTTGCTTATGCCGATGACATTGCCTTATTGGATAAAGAAACCTCTAACATTGTTAGAGCCTTCACACAACTAAAGGAAGCATCTCGACCAGCAGGACTTGAGGTCAATGACAGTAAAACCAAGTACATGGCAATGACAAGAGACAATCAAACAGAGGGACAGTATATTAAAATCAAAGACTACGAATTTGAAAATGTCCAAACTTTAAAATATCTAGAAAGTACAATTGATTAAAAAAATAACCTACTAACATAAATAAAGGAAAGAATAGCAGGAGGCAATAGGGCATTTTATAGCACCCATCATTTACTAAGAGCAAAATAATATCAAGGAAAACCAAGAAAATAATATACAAAACCATAATAAGACCAGCAGTAATGTATGCAAGAGACTTGGGCACTGACTAAGACATCAGAAAATTTTCATTTGGGACACCTCGACCTATTTTAAGCTCGTTATGCATGTTTAGAAAGTTTTTAAGAAAAAAAAATACTTTAATAGAAATCTTTAATGCTTGTTGTAACAGAAATGCAATGTTGAGCATATTATTTATTTCTTGTTTACAATTCATAGAGGATTATAATTCCGTATAAAGTGGGACACATCGCGATGCGCCTCAAACGCATTTTTGTGGCCGTGTTTAATAAATATTTTGATAACCTTGAGAAAAACTAAATAATGACATTGAAATATGAGGATCTTGTTAACATATCCCAACAGAGATGGAAGTTTTATGCCCCTTGGTTTTAGTTTAATTAATTCAATCATACCATGGTGTTTCGTGTTACATCAAAAGCCGCCATTTTGGGTAGTAATTTCACACATTTTTTTACAATTTCAATATTTCCCTAGCATCTTATGAGCTCAAAATATCAAAATTTATAGATTAACCATTTCTTAATGCAATGTAATGTAAATTGTCACATTTGAATAACAATCTTATGAAATACAGACTTCTTAGTGAGCCAACACCTAGTTGTAACCAGTACTGGAGAAACACTCAGATGCTTTATGTCTGGGTCCAGGCAGTCTGAGCATTCATTAATAGATTTATAACTGCTTTACTGGTATTGTCACAGCTTCTCTCTAAAACAACTATAAAGAATAAATGTGTTTGAAAATCAAAACATGCTTGAGTTTTGGAAAATACTTAAAAAAAGTATGAGCTACACTTCTGGTTGTTTCACTGATTATTAAATTTTGTACAGAAGAAACTTTATTAAACTTTGCACAAGAAGTCCACAAAAAATGCTTTTGAAAAGCAATTGAGAGAAAGCTGCTGAATCTCTGCTGAGCTCTTAAGCAAGACAAACAAGAACAACCAGATGAGGAGCAATGCTTAAAGGAAGAGAATGTTAAGCAATAAAACTGCATATTCAGGCTTCCTAAATCCTTATATGTGACTCTGTTTCATGCTGATACAAGTTGTTTACAAGAAGCTACCAGTGGTAACACTGGGCTTTTAAAGCATTAGTAATGATTAGTTATTAGTTAGATATAGAACAAATTTTTTATTTCTCACTATAGATCTAGAATTCTAGATCTATCTATAATCTAGATCTACTTAAATCTAATAACTTGGATCTACTTCTCTAGTGACTCTAGAACCAATATATTATTATCAGATCTATATTCTATCAGACTTATACTCAGTAACTCAATAGTCATGTAAAGTAGCCACACATCTAGATCTATATATTAAAATCAATTTAGTCTAGATGACCGGTAGGTCTACTAAATCTAGATCTTATAGATCTATATGTCTAAATCTATACCATTTGAGCTAATGGAAGTCAGCAGGCAGGGTTCAAATTAGAAAAATCTAGGGGCCCTAGTATCAACAGAGTAAAAGTTAATACTAATAGCGCATAGCGGCCAGGATCTTGATGCTCTGGGTCTGATATTTTTAGAACTGAACTTTTCAAGCTGGCAAGAAGCCACTCATGTCTAGAAGATCTAGATCTAAATCAAAAGTATTTCAATTAAAGAAACTAGATTATCTTATCTAGAATATATCTATCTAGACTGATTTAAACCACTCTAGTCACACTATAGTACTCTAGTCTAGACCGAGATCTAGACATAAGACAATACGGTAACACAAGATTTAAAAAAAAAAATAGAACTTATAACTGTGTCAAAAGATCAGATGTGCGCACGTTCTAAACAAATAATAAATCTTATTTCTCATATTATGAAAATGGAAAAATTATAAAATCAGATTTTTTTTCATAAAAAAAATTGGGATTTAAAAAAAAAAAAATGTCGGGAAAATTTTTGATTTTTTGCTAGAAAATCGGATCAGATGAAATTTTCGGAATTCCGAAAATTTTTGGAAAATTCCCATCACTATTTCTATTATAGAGTAGAGTTAGAAATCTTTTGTTTTCTATACTTAGGTACACAAAATATAAAAGAAAATCAGTGTATAATTTATTAAGGCAAGTTTGGGCTCATCCTGATGATGTTAAATGAAGTCACTTTCTGATGAAGCGAAAAAAATGATTTAAATGCATTGTATAATGCCTTATCTTTGATCAACCTAGTTGATAGAATGCTATCAAGGTGTTATTTTACATTATATTTATAAACATTACAAAGATGAGGAAGTTTCTACCAAATGGCATTCTAGAAAAAGGATCGAAGTCAATTTACAAACAATTGGACTAGCTGTGAATGAACGTTAGCTGTATGTGAGATGAAACAATCAAATTAAAAATCATATAATGGGGTAGCTGGGTTGCAAATTTCAAGCTTCTATCTATTATGGTTAGGAAGTTATGTTGAGATAAAGACGAAAATTCATTTTTTCGATCACAGTTTATTTGACATTTTATAGTCCATTTTTCTACAAATAAAACGGCATAACTTTGCTTCTATATTACTCAGAAAGATAACTGTGGTATCATTGTAAACCTCTCAGCAAGCTCTACATAACTAGATAGTTTCTGTTGTTATATGCTAATTTTGAATTTTTTTATCAAAGTACCTACTTATGGTATGCATTGTGAAGATCAAGAATCAAGGCATTCAAGGGTGCTAAATTAGTAAATATTTCATATTTAGCTATTTGAGAGACTATATTTATTGTCCATATCATGAATTAGGGGTAAGGGATTTAAGCATCCTAAAACTCAGTTTTAGTACTTAAAGTGTGAACAGAACATTTTGGCTGTAGTGTAGTAGTGATTTACCATTCTTAGTTTGTGTCGTTCGTATTGATATAAATATTATATGTAATATAATAAATATATTATATAGGGAGCCGAAAATACCCGGAAGTAAAAAAGGAAAAAATGACTGATAAATTTGTGATTGCGTTTTTGACTTTATTTCACATACGCCACACTTGCAAATTTATTACACTTTTGAATGAAATGTGAGAAGTTTTAAACTTGTGTTATCAATTACTTAAGACAATGGCCTACATAAAGCTTAATTAAGTTTTTTTTAAAAAGTTATTTGTCATTTTTATATTTATTATAAAAAATACTCATTTTTTTTTTTAGCAATACAGGGTCCAGGAAAGTCATCAAACATTCATATTTTTTTTCACTGTAGATATCATGTCTGGCTATAATTCTACCAAGTTTTATCGCGATTTATCCGTCGCATCGCCCAAAAACTTGAAAATACGGTTATCATTGTGGGCTATGGGATTTTTACAGTTTTTGTGAATTTTGATAAGGAAATTTTGTCATCAATTTATAACCACTTGATGTCATGTAAAGCCTAATATTCTGGATATATTCAAATAGTTTTTGTGAATTAATCGTCGTCGCATTAATTTTAAAGCGCATTTGAAAAATAATTGTTTCAGACGATTTTGATCCCACTTTTTAAATATTTTATTTTCTGCCATCACAACGCCGCCATTTTGTCAACGCCTCTCTGACATTTCTTGTAGATCTAGACCCGATAATTTGTTTGTTTCATCAATATTTACATTTTAAACAAGTAAAGTTCATAAATATAAATGAAATCAGATTTGTGAGCTAGAAATTCACTATGAATACTAAATCTACTATTAAATTTCTTATTTAATAAGTAGATTTATCCTCTACGAAACTCAATTCCAAATTTTAACTTTTTGAGCGGGGGGTGTGTCTCGCTGGCTTAGCGACCGAGACGCTCTCATCACACTTTTTCCATGTCAACCTATGTTAAGCCAAAACGACACAAAAAAAATCATAACTTTCTAACTATTAAATATACAGTCATAATTTTTACATCGATGGACAGTTCTAATAAAATACTTTAATGATTTACTAAGCAAAATTTAAAAAAAAAAAAAAAATTTTTTTGTTCACCTCCCTATATTATATGAATAAATATACAAATAATAGTAATATACCAAAACTGAGCCTTTTATAATTATTTTATATTTAATAATAGTACTCTAGCCTGCCTACTCAGGCTACTGAGTCAGTGAGTACTCACTGTATCACTAGTACTAGAATCTAGTAGGTTAAAGTAGTAGTAAGTAAGTACACTACTAGTTAGTAGTACTTAAGTGTCTTAACACGACTTAAGTACTACCCCGACTACCGGTGACTCTACCTGATGTTTCAATATTTATAGAAATACTCTTGTTCTCATTCTGAGTAGATATGGATCTAGATAAAAATGTTGAAGTTGTGTGCAACTGACGGTATAAAGATGTTACTAATGATGCATTTAAAGTTAAAGGTCGATGAAAGGTAAACAAGAAACTAGATCTACGGTGCAGCGAAGCCATGATTTGGGCTAAGATCTACTAAGGAAGCGAATCGAATTTTATATATATAAAAAACTAGAAATAGATCTAGACAAGATATGAAAAAAAAATTGTTTTCTTCCGCAATGTATCGTATATTCTCCCCTTTTTTAACCTTAATCTACATAAAATATTATATTTTTTTATCTAGATCTAGTCTATATAGATCTAGATAGATGAAAATTCATAATTATGTTCAGGTTTTAATTATATCTAGATCTAAAGTCTATAGTCTACATCTACCTCTACATTTATAATTTATATATGTATAGATCTTGATCTATCTAGTCTACGTCTAAATATAGATCTAGATCTATCTATCTATATATATATATATATATATATGTATATCTATATCTATATATCTATGTAATATTTCCATTCCAACATTTAGATTCTCCAGACACTAGATGGCGCCTGAGGTCAAGGAAAGAAGTCGGGTTTCAGAAAAATAAATATGTCTGTCGTCGGCGTCGACGAGAAACAGGTTAGTGCCTTAATACGAAGGCACGAACAAGTGAAAAGATGGGAAGATTCAGATACAAATTTAGAGCCTGTGTCACCCAAGAAGGACTCAGTAAAAGTAAAATTTCAAGATGGCTGTGTTTTTTTAGCAGCTTGTTCGAGTGGTGATAAAGAGGAGGTTAAGAAACTTTTACAACGGGGTGCAGACATCAATACAGCTAACGTTGATGGACTAACAGCCTTACACCAGGTAAGATAAATATCTCAAATTCACAGCTATACTATAGATCTAGATTCTTTCTAGGACTATTTCAAGTAGAATCAAGATATTGAATCTAGATTATTCTAGACCATCCATCCCAGTGCAGTGGACACTGGAGTGGAAATAATATTTTTTTTATATAATATAAATATAAATAAAGAATACTTTTTAAAAGTCTTTTATTGCTTTATTTATACTTTAAAATTAAAGATGAAGATGATCTCTGATCTGCAGATAATGATGCATGATTCTCAATTCTAGTTCACATAGAGTAGAGTAAAGCTGCCATTTCGATCACTCCCCTTACTTTTGTATACCATATATCGGACATATCACAGTACTTTTATTAATGCGTCATTGTTTGTAAAATATTTTACATGTTTTGGATGTTCCTTCAGAGTTGAAGATAGTTTACTTCCTTGTCAAACCTCCCCCAGGATGACGGGGGATGGGAGCAGGCAGGGTTTGAACCCAGGACCATCGATAAAAAATGACATTCCAGTGCGCATTATATTAACCGTTAGTACACAGGGTTCGTAGTGCTTCTAAAATCTAAAAAATAAAAAGTCTCCCAAAATCCTAAGATTCTCCCTAAAAATTGCTAGAATTCTCCTAAAATTTTGTCCACTCTCCTAAAATTTTTACCCAATATTTAAAAAAAAAAATAATTTGGCTTATTTTTTGCTAAAATGTGGGGGAAAAAACAGCGTAACTAGGCATTCTGATCGCATGCTGTTATGGGCTTGCTGTGTTAATTGAGCTGACCAGTGACGCGTTTACACCACCTTTCACCCACTTGTGAAGCGCGGTCTCGTGATTCAAGCAACCATTTCACCTGACATTAGGCTGCGTAGAAATGTTTTTTTCCTTTCATTGTTATGACTGAAGACACACTAGATCTTATCTGCAGTGACTATTCTCTATTACAGCGTCCTCCCTCACCTTCTTGCTGTAACAGTAAGAGTGACTTAGCGTGGAAAGTCCATATATAGAGTTAGATCTAAGTTAGATATCCATCGGCCTCCTTCAGTCTGAAATGACTATGATTTATCTTGAATTAAGCAAGATGAAAGCCACGGGCATTGTCTATGGTCGGAACAATGTCACCCACACAGCAGTTCCCCCCTCTCCGCGCAGCTGATGAGACCAAAGGAACGGAATATCTTTGGGATAAGTAGCGCCGCAGGCTCTGCCAGGCTGTACAGTGTGCAACAATCTGCAAGTAGAGAAAATCTTTTGAGAGATAGAAGTGCGATTAGAATAATTATGACCATGCTGCTAATGCACATATTAAAATAAACTTCCATTCATCTATAGAAAGACATTCTAATCACACTTATAAAATATTATTAACTTTTATCAGAAATAAAAAATGGAGGTAAATAATGATGAATTTAGCTCATTCTTGTTCTCCAAACAGGACAATATATACATATATATATATATATTTGTGTGGGTGTGTGCGCACGATGGTGTGTATGCGTGATTCATTGTAGGACCTACACAAAACTATGCATCTATTAAATCAATTATTGTTGTTTGAAACAACGTCATCAGAAATTGTCCACAGAAAATGTAATGAAAGTTATCTTTTAATTAACAATATGACTGTTATCCTAAAACTTCAAACAACCAGTAAGCTTCTGGCTTAAAATATCTCCTTGAATGTCCTGGAGTTTCACCGATCGGAAAAAAAAAACGGTATAAAAAAATTCAGCACCGTTTCTGTGGATGGGCCGTCGCTGCAGAAATAAATTCGAAATGAGCATTTCCGAGTTTACGGAGAATGTGTATACTGCTCCTTGACAATAGATAGATCTTATCTATTTATAGATTAGTATCGTTATCGAATCGCTTTTTCACTGAGCACGTTGATTTTCATCCAAACTATGTTCCATAACTTTTTACAGGATGGCTGTGTCAATAAACTGACCAGTGACGCATCTACACCACCTTTCACCCACTTGTGAAGCGTGTTCTCGTGATTGAAGATGGCCTGGCTCAAAGCAAGGGCATTTCACCTGGCATTATAATGATTATTTTTCTGAAGGGCCCTCCCTCACGTAAAATCTTGTAACAGAGTGTTTTTGCATAAATCATCTAGACTCTAGCTAGAAATAGTATCTAGATTTAGATCTTGTGAAGATAGTTCACACCTAACTTGAAAACTTCATGAATTTTAGTCAAATTAAATGGTCTCGATAATCTAATGTCTAGATTATTCTAGAAATACGCTAGATTTTAGATTTACGCTAAATTACTAGCTCTAGAATGTAGTGAAGCCTAGAAAAACTTGCAAATTTTAGTGACTTAAATTAGATAATTAGAACTAGAGTCTGGATTTACGGTAGATTCGTTGAAGATAATTCTCACACAGCTGTGAAAAGTCCGCGAATTTTAATGACTTAGATCTAGAGTCTAGATTAAGGGAAGATAATTGTCACACAGCCGCGAAAAATCAGCGAATTTAGTGAGTTACAACTAGAGTCTAGATTTAAAGTAGATAGTGTATGGGGTATCTAGGAGGGGTAGCTTGGCTCATTCTTGGTCCCCACTTGGTACCCAACTCTCACCTGTGGCTCCCAGAAGCTGTAGCATGCGCAGCGGCCACACCCCGGAAACGGCTTTGACTGGCCGGCTAAACCAGGTAGAGGGTATCTGACGTGTTCATGGCACTCAGTACACTGAGGTTCTGTCAAACCTAGCATGTGAAGTCTGGACTTGGCAGCCTGTGCGTAACGTCACAAAACTAGTCTAATCGGACAGAATGGCAAGTACCAGTACTCAAGAGCAGGACAAGACACACAGAAAGTCTCTGGTCATCCACTGCACCCAAACTTGTCCCGGACGTCTTGACCAAATCTTGCTTCCGGAAAAGGACGGGCTTTAGGATGAGAGAGTGAGGTCGACGTGTATCGCAAATCCTCCTCACTTTAATCCAAATTCCAGCGCAAGTCACTTGTCATCACCCCCCAACACAACTTAACCAAAGTCCTGTGGCGACAGGCAAGCAGTGAAGCGGTAGGTGTGGGCACACTGGAAGCCGTAGCTGCAACCCTGCACACAGGCGGCTCAGGCCATATGGTCGTTCACCACTGACACAGAGCAGCAGTGAGGTCTGGCAGCCCCCTGAGTGGCTGATCAGCCCTTTTTAGGAGTGCACTGCTCACCTCCATAGCATGAGGACAGGGCTAGAAAAGGTGCCCCAAAAATTGCCTGCTCAAAACTACCCTAGCCAGCCTACCGCAGCTGGCGGGAACCCTACTCAAGGGGTCGAAATTCAAAGAAAAAGATGAGGATAGTTCCTCTTACCAGATGCGCATGGAATGTGCAAACACTACTTGACAACGACACATCTGATAGACCTCAAAGACGAACTGCACTAGTAGCCAGGGAGCTCCACAGATACAACATAGACATAGCAGCACTTAGCGAGACTCGGCTTGCAGATGAAGGTGAACTCTGCGAAAGAGGAGCTGGGTATACTTTCTTCTGGAGTAGGCTTTGCCATAAAAACATCAATAGTATCTAAACTAGTGGGGCCTCCCAAAGGAATTAGTGATAGGCTCATGACCCTAAAGCTGCCTTTACAAAACGGAAAGAAACATATTTCCATTGTTAGCTGTTACGCACCCACCTTTACCAATCCAGATGATGTTATTGCAAAGTTCTACGAAGAACTAAACTCCACCTTACTTGATATTCCAAAAACAGAAAAGCTACTCATTCTCAGTGACTTCAGCGCAAGACTCGGCTCTGACCATCACATCTGGAAAGGAGTCTTAGGCAAATTTGGGATAGGTCAATGCAACAGCAACGCATTATTACTACTCCAGACCTGTGCTGAACACAAGCTGCTCATATCGAACACAATATTCAGTCTTCCAATGAGAAAGCGAACTTCCTGGATGCATCCCCGCTCAAGACACTGGCACCTCATAGATTATGTCATCACCAGACAATCTGACCGTCAGAACATTCGTGTCACCAAATCTTGCTGTGGTGCAGAATTTGGAACAGACCACCGTCTCATCATCACAAAACTAAACATTCGTATTCAACCAAAGAGACGTCCGCAAAAATCTAAACCTCTAAAACACAACTCCAGCTTAGCAGATGACAAATACGATAATGATACGATAGAGAACTGCCTCAAGTCCACCCTTCTTACTGAATCAAATGTAGATAAAAGCTGGGAATGCTTCAAAGAAGCTATCTATAGCACAGCATACTCGGTCCTATGGAGAGAAAGCATCAGGTCTGGTTTGATGAAAACAGTACTGAGATCAGATAACTATTAGACGAAAAGCACAAGCTCCACAAATTGTATCTGAACAACCCAAACTCCCAGGCGTCTAAAGATGCATTCACTAACATCCGCAAAAATGTGCAAAAACAGCTACGCCAAATGCAAGATACCTGGCTTAGCAAGAAAGTGGAAAAAATACAGGAATTTGCTGACAAGCACGATATGAAGAACTTCTACCATGCCATAAACGAAATCTATGGACCCACAAAGTCAGGCTCATCCCCTCTATTAAATGCTGATGGGACAATCCTATTGACAGATAAGGAAGAAATCCTAAAACGCTGGGCAGAGCACTTCGAAAAGGTTCTCAATACACCTTCCATCATAAATGAAGCGGCCATAGACAGGCTACAGCAAGTACCAATAAATGAAAAAATGGATGACCCCCATACGCTAAAGGAAACCGATCTTGCCATTCAACAGCTCGCAAGCGGAAAAGCCCCATGAGCTGACTCCTTTCCTGCAGAGGTCTACAAAAAAGGTGAATTAGCCCTGATTGAAAGACTTCATAAGCTCTTCTTAATTATGTGGGAAAAAGAGTCAATACCACAAGACTTTAAAGATGCCACAATTGTTCATTTATACAAGCGAAAAGGAAACCGCCAGATCTGTGACAACCACAGAAGAATATCTCTTCTCTCTATTGCTGGGAAAATCCTTGCACGCATCCTACTAAATCGGCTCATGCAACATATAGAATATGGTCTACTACCAGAAAGCCAGTGCGGCTTCAGAAAAGAGCGTGGAACCATTGACATGATCTTTGCAGCAAGGCAGCTCCAGGAAAAATGCCAAGAACAAAATGCTGACCTGTTCTCAATATATGTCGACTTAACAAAGGCATTCGACGCTGTTAGCAGAGAAGGACTCTGGAAGATCATGTCAAAGTATGGCTGTCCACAAAAATTCATAACCATGGTGAGACTATTTCATGATGGCATGAAGGCTCGTGTCCAAGAAAGTGGAGAACCATCAGAGCCCTTCGAACGTATCTAACGGGGTAAAACAAGGCTGTGTCCTAGCACCTACACCTTTCAGTATCATGTTCTCCGCTTTGCTGACAGATGCATTCACAAATAGAGAAAACAACGGGATAAATATATCATAGATTTGATGGTGGCCTATTCAACCCGAGGCGGCTTAAAGAAAAATAAAAAACAAATGCAGCAGTAATCAGAGACTTGCTATTTGCTGACGAATGTGCCCTAAATGCCTGCTCTGAAAACGATCTGCAGAGCATCATCAGTGACTTCTCAAGAGCATGCTCAGACTTTGGCCTTACCATCAATACGAACAAGACTGAAGTCTTATATCTACCTGCTCCTGGGAAAGCCTACTCAGATCCAAGCATCACTATAAATGGACAGGATATAAACGCAGTGGACAAATTCACATATCTTGGCAGCACACTCTCCAGAAATGGAAAAATCAATAGTGAAATCGACCTGCGTATCGCCAAAGCCAGTGCATCCTATGGCAGACTGTCTACAAATGTCTGGAACAGACGTGGTATCACCACAAACACAAAGCTAGGGGTCTATAGAGCCGTCATCCTCCCTACATTGCTCTATGCCTCAGAAACATGGACAGTGTACAGTAAACATGCAAAGAAACTAAACCACTTCCACATGACATGTCTGAGAAAAATACTAAATGTCAAATGGCAAGACAAAATACCAGATACAGAAGTCCTTCGAAGAGCGTGTCTGCAAAGCATCCACACAATCCTGATGTAGTCCCAGCTGCTATGGGCAGGTCACGTCTACAGAATGGAAGACCACCGCATCCCTAAACGACTCTTGTATGGCCAACTAAGCGAAGGCACCTGGAAGACGGAGGCACATGACAGAGCATCATGTCGTTGCGCTGTGAAAACTGGCGCACAGGTTGCTGAGGAAAAAAGAACAACGCTGGCAGAAGAAAAACGCCAGAAAAGAAAAGCAAGACAAACGACACTAGCTCCAGCTGGAATAACCTGCCCAGTGTGCTGCCGAATATTCCAGGCTCACATATGTCTCACCAGCCACATGAGGAGGCATAAAACCCCAGTGCAAAGCCCTCAGCCCCCTGGATGACAAAGTGGTCATCATCAAACCACGATGGACGAACTAAATATATACAGTAGATAGGTGAAGATAATTCTCACACAGCCGTGAAAAGTTGCGAATTTTAGTGTCTTAAATTTAGATATAGACTCTAAATTTTACACTAAATCATTAGAATCTAGTGAAGATAATTCTCTCACTGCCGTGAAAAGGTCGCAAATTTTGTGACTTAGATCTAGACTGTAGATTTAAGGCAAATATTTCGCACAGAGCTGTCTGTAAAAGTTATTTCGGTCGTAAAAGACAGGGAAACTATATAGTTTAAAAAAAAAATTGTGCTTGGAAAAAAAATGTTAATAGGTCTAATACCCCCCCCCCCCCCCCCCCCCCCCAAAAAAAAAAATCCAAAAGCCATTATTTAGAAAGCAAATGCCAACTAAACACAAAAATAGGCCTGTATGTTACAGATTCTGTTTATGAGGAGGATTTAAGCACAGTTAATAAAACAATAAAACATTAGGCCTACATACACATAGGAACTAAAAATGTAGCCTACATTGCCACCACAGAGATGGCAATTCTAAGAATGTTTCTTATTTTAAAGTAAAAATGTAATAGTAAACATTTGTAATGTTCTTTAATAAATCTTTAAAAGAAAATTGTTTGTTTGAGGTTTTGGGATGACAGTCAAGTTGTTACTAGATTAAAAGATAACTTACATATATATATGTGTGTGTATGTGTTTATATATATATACACACACACATAATAAGGCTTGTCTTCGAGTCCGAAGATTAATGAGCAATAATAATAATCAACTTTGACAATTGTTATGCAATATTTTTGTTCGAATTTTATGTCCTGAAATTTTAAAATTTGGCCTGGAAAAGTCCTGAAAAACTCCTTGACTTTGGTGCAGAAACCCTGTGTTTAGCTCCACTGTTTATACTGAAACTTTCGGAGCAGGCACTTTTGAACTACACAGTACCCATCATATTTTGGTGGAAGGAGACAATTACATTTAGCAGCTTGGGTTTTATCTGTAAGATTCTAAAGAGCACATGATCTCTGCTGACTAGATCGATGGCCTGAGTCAGCTCAATGAACGCAATGTACAAAAGCATCCTTTGTTCACTGCATTTTTCCTGAAGTTGAAGAAAAGGGAAAATCATGTTTATTGTGGATTGTGATTCTGGATAGACCTGATCAGCGAGTTTTTGTAGCCTGGGAAGTATCACTTGAGCTAAGACTGCCTACAATACTTAGGAGGGAAATTCCCCTGTAATTGTTGCAGTCACTTCTGTAACCTTTTGTTCTTTTACACGAGTATATGGTGATGATCTTAGCATCCTGCAGGTCCTGTGGCACCTTCTTGCCAACATTTGCAGAGCAGTTCATGTAAAGGTTGGCTTAGTGTAGTTTTGCACTGTTTCAGAAGACCATTGCATCCATGGCTTTGCAGGCAGCCATATTGTCTTTGGTCTTGTTGAGTTCTATTAGGGTGGGTACTTTGTCTAGATCTAATTCATGTAAGTAATTGGTTGATAGCATTAAGGTCTGAGACAGTGACTGAGCTTGTTGCATAGAGTTTGGAGTAATGTTCGACCCATCTGTGCATTTGTTTGCTCTTGTCTGTGAATCACAATTTCCCCAGTGGTTGTTTTAAAAGTTGCTCTGACTTATTTTTGGAGTGTTCGAGATCCTTTTTGATTTCTTTTATACATCCCTCTTATGTTGACTGCTTGAGCTGCAAGTTGAATATTCTCACTGCGCTCTACACAGTATTCATTGGCACAGATCCATGCTGTCCTCTGCACAGTAGTTCTAATTTCTTTCAGTGTTAAAAGACTGCAATGGGTGGGTTTCGTCTTGTGTGTAGCGAGCGCATCTCTCTTTGCTCTCTTTGATGACAGGTGCTAGTATAGCTGATTTAGAGACTTACTAATCATTTCGTTTTGTAATTTTTCTTCCAAAGATGCCCATTGAAGTCTTTAGTATGGTGGACTTGAGGTGTTCCCATTTTTCTGTTGCTGTATTTCCAGAAACATTTTTCTTGTCGCTTTCAAAAGATTCTGCAAACTGTATCTAGAGATCAGGGTGGCACATGTTGCTTACATCAGATTGAGGTTTTCCAATCTGCTTGGTATGGTGTATTTTTCAACATACCAAGGAGTGATCTGTGTCATAGTCTGCACTGTGATAGGACCTAGTAAGCTTGCCAAATTTTAAGCACTTGTGTCTTACCATGATTAGATCTAGTTTGTACCTGTGTTTGGATTGAGGATGCTGCCATGATACTTTGATACTCTGTGCTGTGTTTAGTCTTCAAATAGGTATTAGTGGCGTAGAAGGAGTGTAGTGAGCATGAGCTTTTGTCCATTTTCATTTTCTTTTCGGACACTAAATTGTCCAATACAGCTGTCCCACTCAGAGTTGTTTGATCCAATGCGTGCATTGATATTGCTGATGAATGATTTGGGATCTCGCTGAGAGCAGACAAAAGGTTTTCATAGATAAATTATTTTGGTTGTATTAAAAGAAGTAGATTCACTTCTGCAATACATAGTCTATGGCCTCCAACTGTTGCCACGCTACCATGGATAATCTCAAGAATGAGATTTATAAATGTCTGGTCATTAGCTATTGTCAGATGTTTCTCACACAGCGGTTCTCCCCTCTGAATGTAGCTGATGTATGAATGGTAAATGTTGATACATTTTGGAATAGGCTGCATCACAGGCTCTGTCTGTACTGAGTACTGTAAACTACCTAAGGGTTGCTGGCTCCTTATTTTTTCCCCATGGTTAACTCTCAAAGCCTTTCCCATGGAACTAATTTTATATATTATATATAATGAGTGTTTCTCTAATACTGGTGTTAAAAAGTGTCATATAAGGCTAAAAATATTAAAGTTTTTGGTTTCATTTCAAGTGTATAAACACTTCTTCAGCCATTGTACTTTAAGAATTTATCTTTAAAATATGAATTGGAAGGTTCCCGGTCATTTTATCTCTGGTCATTTTATCCCCTGTTGATTTCACCATCTGATCATATTATCTAACAAAAAAAAAGTAATTGTAAAAATCTTGAAATGAGCAATATTTCATATATATTCATTTTTTTTTAAATGACAAAAAGTAACACATAAGATAAGAATAAAATTATAATTAAATGCCATAAAATGTCTATAAAAAATTTAACATGTATAAATATAGAACTAATGTAAAAAAGTGTTATTCTGATGTGGTAAAGTCAGCCTTTACTAGAAAAAAAAAAAAAAACCTTTTTCAAGGCTAAAAATGACTTGCCCAATTTCAAGAAAGAGCGATTGAAAAATAAAATAAAGTGAAACATTGTCGTACTTCCACCACACCTTGGCCTTTGATGATAAGTTATCAGCGGCATGGTCATAATTATTCTAATCGCACTTCTATCTCTCAAATGATTTCCACTACTTGCACCATACCTTGGCCTTTGATATTTACGTCATGTGTAGGATAATATTATAATGTTATATCCCCCACATCCAATAGAAGCTAAGTACACACCCAAATAAACTATATTATAAGGTTTCTCATCAAGAATGCAAAGTGGAAGAGGAAACACTATAAATGCATTAGTAACATATAAAAAAATATCAAAAAAGCATTCTACTTAATCATATTTTTATATATTAGATGAAATGTGGGCTTAAAGTCAAAGTCTTAACAGCTCAATTAAATAATAAAAATAGAAAAATTTTAATTGGGGATGAAATGACCAGTCACCGAATCGGAATACATACATTTCCATAGCAGTGCTGGTTAAGGGGAAGACCATTGATGATTAAAGTACATTTGAATGTTTATTTATTTTTTTTAGCATATTTTGAATGCTTATATGGTAACGTTTAAGCTCAGTTTAAACAATGGGTAATGGTAAAGGTTTTTTAAATAAGATTTTTTGTAAGATAACAGAATTTATGAATGTATGTTATCTGTTGTGTCAATATATTTTTTTTTTACAAAGCTTTCATCAACTCACTCTTTCTGCCTATGTCTTTTTAGTAAAAAGTTTGTGCAAGTTTTTTCTCTATAGGTAGCTAAGTGTGAAAGGGGAACATTACTTTTCTATATATCCTACACCCTTTCTCAAGACAAAACATCAATCAATAAGTGGTAATTAATTATTTGTTTGATACTAACAAGGTAAATTAATCCTTTAGTATTTCTCACACACCGATTCTCTGATCAAGTTTAAACTTTAAACAATTTTTTATTGTACCTAACGAAATATGATTGATTAAAAAATTAACCAATTTGTTACTTAATTGTTGGTAATTAATTATTTTGTTTGATATTGATTAAGGGAAATAACTTCTACATTACTGAGAGATATAGTTGTAAGTGTGGAGCTCTTTGTTGTGTTGAGGGAAAATAATAGAAATAAAGTAATACTATGTGATACTTACCATCACTCTGAAATTTGCTACTTCACTCTTATTTTTTAAGGCCTGCATTGATGACAATATTGAGATGGTGGAGTTCCTTGTAGAACAGGGTGCTGATGTAGATGTATGTGACAATGAAGGCTGGACTCCTTTACATGCTACTGCTTCTTGCGCTTTTACAGAGATAGCAAGGTAATTGATAAAAAAATTTTTTTTATTGTTAATGTTATTGTAACTGTATAGCTTCTGGTTAATTTTCTTTTCATGTCAATTGCAGATACTTAATCAAACATGGTGCAAATGTAGCAGCAGTTAACAATGATGGAGATCTGCCTTCTGATATTGCTGAAAATGATGAAATGGAAAAATTATTGAAAGATGAAATGAAAAAACAAGGTAATTTAGCTATTTTAAGTAATTGAGTTTTTAAAAGTAATCTGTGGGTAACTCTGCCCTGTGTCCTTAATAGGCTATGTTCAAAACAGAGGTAATAACTAAATTACCAACAATGTAATGAGACATCATAAGTGATGCCAGTTCATAAATGGCGGAAAACAGATTGAGCTCACAACATTCTACTTTTAGGACCATTTTTTTGACCAATTTCAAATTGGCTATTATTGACATATAAAAATATATTATATATAAAATTTATTGCCCAAGAATAGAGGAATTCAAAAAAATAATAAAATCAGAAGTAACAGACAATTATTTAACTTGAAAAAATGAGGTCAAACACACTTACCCCTAATAATGAAAAATCCATCACTCACATAAGATATGTCCAATAATCCATGAATTTCACAAATTCACAATATTATTAATAGAAAAATGTATCACAAAGTAAAGTATATTTATAGAACATTTGAAAAAAATATATAAACAAGTGTTTTAAGACATTTATGCCTATTAATTGAGCCCATCCCGTAAGTAAAAAAAAATATGCAAATTATACTTTATCATCATCCTGAATAACAAAACCATTATCAGTTTTGATATAATATGTATCAATTTTAATGCCCAAGAACAGAGGAATCCAAAAAAAGTAAATTCATTATCATCAGACAAGTATTTAACATAGAAAAATAAGATCAAATACACTTACCCCTAATACTGAAAAATCCACCATTCACAGAAAATATGTCCAATATTTTATGAATTTCACAAATTCACAATATTATAAAACTGTCACAAAGTTAACTCTTTCAGTGCGAATTATTTTGATAGAAAAAGTTTAGTTTTCCAGATTGTACACAAATTTTCACCTGGGGTAGAGTTACTAAAACTAACATAACTTTTTATTTAATTAAATAATCTAACGTATTTGATTTTATTTTAAAGGAAAATGAATGGGCTACAAAATAGAAATAAATACAATTAATTATTCATGAAAATCTTTTTTTCATTAATTTTAAACTGAGCACTGAAATAGAAAATATTTTTAAAATTCATAAAAAAATTGATATACTGAAAGATTTAACCTTTTCATTAAACATTTAGTCCATAAAAAAATCACAATACTAAACCACCACTTTAATCATTTCAGATTTCATGAAAGATGAAAAAAAGCACTAAGAAATTGTATTATTTACATTTTTCAGGTCCCGGGAAATAAACAAAAAAAGAGGAACCATTAACATAATGTTGTCTTTTTTAAAACAAAACGTATTGGTACTGCATAGAATTTACTACCAAAACAAAGAACAATCACTTCCCCATCCGGAAAATGAAAAAAAAAAAGAGAGAGAAATAAAAAAGTTTAACATAAAAAAGATAGTGAAATAAATATTATAAACCAAGTTACTCGCTGAGAGTAACACCGCACTGACCAGCGCTAGCGAAGTTGCCTGGTTACTCGCTGAGAGTAACACCGCACTGAAAGAGTTAAGTATATTAATAGAACATTTGAAAAAAAACAGCAACTTAAAAATCTATTAATAACTAATAAATAATCCCCCTCTTTGGCCCACCCTACCCTAAAAAGTCACTTTTTTTATCTTCATTTTTTTTACATACTATTTATATCAATATCAATTTTAGATAAAGGGTATAGATGTATTTTAGACTAGAAAAGATCTAATATTAAATGAAATATTATCAAGATATAAATAGATCTAGTTCTTGATCATTTCTAGAGCTAGGCATTTGAGGTCTAGACTCTAGACCTAATATAATAGTCTTTCAAAAACTTAGAGGTGCATGTTGTTTTCTGTTTACTATCTCAAATAATCTCAATTTTTGTATCTGTTGTAATTGTTGCTGAGAAAAGAAATAAAAACATTTATTTGGTTTATATGTGATTGTTTGTTTTTTTTTAACGATGTCTTTAAGTCATAAGTCATAAGTAGATCTATTCTATAGAGATTTAGTCTTTACTTAGATCTATAATCTAGATCTAGACTAGTCTTCTAGACTAGAACTATAAATAACAAACATAACAAATATTATTAGATCTAGTGTCTAGATTTACAATACTTTTTTTAAACAAAAATGTCAGTATCTACGTTATTTTGGTAGCTCTAGAGTTTAGATAGAATCTACTAGTTAAGTTACTAGTACTAGATCTAAATCTACTGTCTAGATCTAAACAATAGAAGGAATACAGCACTCGATTTTTACTGGTCGGCATTTTTTTTAGATCTAATCTAGTAATACCGTAATTAATTATTAATTTTCATGTTATTATTTAGATTTTTAGATTCTATAACTTTTTTTGCGCTGCAACCATTTACAACCATGTATCAGCAGTGGTGTGTGTGCTTAATTATGGTTTATAAAACACATCTCTATAAAAATTAGAAGCCTAAATCTAAACATTTTGAATTCTAGATCTAAAATTTCCTCTCATCATATAGATTTAGATTGGAATGACAATATGTTAACCACATTCACAAAATTTCTAGATGGAATCTAGAAAATGTTAGATCTAGACATTAGATCTAATGTAATATATGATCTCGATCTACAAGATCTATGT
Source organism: Biomphalaria pfeifferi (assembly GCA_030265305.1). NCBI lineage: Eukaryota > Metazoa > Mollusca > Gastropoda > Planorbidae > Biomphalaria > Biomphalaria pfeifferi. Next base: position 480,638 of record JASAOG010000138.1, read on the forward strand.
CCATGTATTGGATCTAGTATTACTAGTATATATATATATATATTTTTATTAATATATATATATATATATATATATATGTATTAGTACTGATAATAAAACATTATTATTTCTCTAATTGAAAATTCAAAACTTTTAAATAAAATAGGCAATATTTAAGTGTAAAAAAAATAAAATAGTGCAGGTGGTCTAGCTCTGCACAAATTGCGTAGTATCATTGAGGTCATTTAAAAAAAAAATCTAAGACAAAAAAAAACAATTCACTTCCCTCCCCCTGAATTTTGTATAACAGCCATTTTTGTATGGTAAGAATGTCTTTTTTATATGAATGTAAAAATTATGTTTCTTACCTTTTCAAATCCAAAAGTAAATCCTGTGCATCACATTTTGAATACTTCATGGAATTCACAAAAAAAGTTTGCTAACGAAGCTTCCACAAAACCATAAAATCTTTATAAAAACGAATTTCAACAAAATTTTGCTAATGAAGCAAAACAAACAAACACGCAACAGATGGTCTATTTAAGGGGATAATGGATTCAGATTCCCAAAAATGCATTTTCATTGGTAAATCTGTTTTCTGCTAAATGTTAAATAGATTGCTTCACTAAATATCTAAGCCCAAAACCTCAGTAAACTGACCTATCTCGAAAGAGACACTAACATATATATGTACTGTTTTCTTTATTCCATTACTAATCCTAGTCTTTTTCATCAAGACATTATTTTCGCAATACAAAATCTAACCTAAAATTAACAAATGGCTTTTTACTTTTGTGCCAAACTCCTTATTGTAAACTAGCTTAGCCTACAAAATTTTACCACTTAATAATTTTATTTAGAAATTTTTTGATAATGTTATTGTTTTTGTTTTAGGAATTGATGAAAATGCTGCAAAATGTGAAGAAGAACAGCGAATGTTAGAAGATGCCAATAAATGGTTGAAAGACAAAAATGTTGAGGAGATTAAGCATCCTAAAACTGGAGCTTCAGCCCTACATGTAGCTGCTGCCAAGGGATATTTGAAAGTTATGAGGTTAATACTATACTATACTTTTAAATTACCATTTTTTTTTCATTTTTTTTTTTCAAAATATTTTTTTTTTACATGAGAGAAATGGATTTGAAGTTAAATGTAGCTCAAATTATTAAATCATTTTTAAGGTGTGTCAAGTCTCTAAAAAAAAAAATGACAGCCATTAGGCAAATATACAAAATATATATCTATGGTCACAGAGGTCACACGCTAAGCCTTTCTTTGGAGGAAAAAAGAAAAGGCGTGATGACGACATTACACTCATCTGTGGTTGTTTGGTTCTTGATAGCCTATTAACTGAAGAAAACGAAAGTGCTGTGTTTGACGCATTAGTTTAACAGTTCATTAGAAATTAAATTTGAGCGTAGTCGAATACAAAAAAACAACAACTGATTTCTGTGATCAATGAAATGAAAAGTATCAAAGCGCTATTTAACAAATTTGATTTTATTTGAACATTAAAGTAATAAATGAATAAAAATTAGTATGAAATTTGTTTTAAAAATTTTTTTTAACTGAGTATGGAAAAAGAAAATATATAAAAATTCATTAAAAAATCAATATACTGAAAGATTTAACTGTTTAATTATACATTTAATCAATAAATATTAAAAAATCACAAAACTTAACATTTTATCACTTCAAATCTCATAAAAGTAACAATTAGTTACTAATGCACTAAGAAATTGTGTTATTTACATTTGTTTGGTTCTGTGAAATAAACTAAAAAAGAGGAACCATTAACACAGTGTTGTCTCTTTTTAAAAATGTATTGTTCCTTTATCTTATTTACTACCAAAACAAATAAAAATCACTATCATATTGGGAAAATAAAAAAAGGTAAATATAAAAAGTTTAACATTAAAAAGATGGTGAAATAAGTATTATATAGCAAGTTACACGCTGAGAGTAACACAGCACCTGCCAGTGCTAGCTAAGTTACAGCCTGAGAGAAACGCTGCACTGAAAGAGTTAATAGGGAATAAAACGATAGACTAATAATAGTATATTTACAATTACAGGTTTAACAATTGTGTATAATTAGGTTAAAAATTGAACCGAAAATTTCCAACAAATAATAAACCTTATTCAACAATAATATACGTATATTTTGTGTGTGAGTTTATTTTTTTCCTTGTGTATAAATTGATTGATTAATTTATTATTGACATGTAGGCATATAATTCAAATTCAAACTTTAGTACTTCAACTTACTGATAAGACAGAGACATGTTAAAGGTAAATGAAAGAGCTTATTGAAAAAAAAAACAAATGTGTATAATGAATTGGAATAAGAATTAAAAATAATTTTCTTTACTAAGTATTTGAAAGGAATCAGGTAAACTGAACTATTCATCTATACTATAAATTAGAATGTAAGGCGTATGTATGTATGCGCCGAATAGAAATAAAAACCGCTTGACCAATCTTGATGAAACTTTGCACAAATGTTCCTTGGGTGCTAACTGGAACAGTGACATATGTATATTAGCCCTAAAACAAACTACAGACCCTCAAAAAAAAAAAAAAAAGAAGTTGCCTAACTATGAAAGTATGCTATTTTATGGATCTAGGCCATGTTTAGCATGTTGACATGAGAAAAGATTGAAAGGATTTAGATCTAGATCTAATTTTAAGAACTACACTTAGCACAGATAGTTTTTTACTTTGACACATGAAAATTACAAAATATAGTCTATTAATATCATTAATTGATAAAATTAAGCTTCAAATTTGTGTTTCAAAAGTATTTTTACATAAATTCATTCCTTATATCTACAAATTTAGAATCCCTGACGCACATTCTTTCATTAGACATTACCCGAAAGGTTACACATTTCTCTATACCTAGGTCTAAAACTCTAATTCAACTCTAAGATGATAGAACTTCTCTTCGCAAAGATAGTTTTATACTTTAACACGTGAACATACTAATTATAGTCCATTTATTTCATATTTTAATCAAATTAACATTCAAATTTATTTTCCTAAAGCATTTTTCATACATTCGTTCGCTATGTTGTCATACTCACAATAGGCTTAAATATATTTTAATAGCTCCGTTCATTAATCGCGTACATCTAACAGAAAAGGTCACGAATGCGCAGAACTAAATCTATCCAAGCCAATATTTAAATTAAAGGGAAACTAGATTAGTCTAGATCTATCTCTAACTCAAGATCTAATTCAAAGATGATAGATTTACTTCATACTTTAACACATCAACATACATGATCAAGTCTATTCATTTCATATTTTAATCAAATAAATGACTTTATTTGAAAAAATGGATTCAGGTTATTAGCTATTTTGATAGCTCCATTCATGCTATTTTTACATTCACGCATTCGCCTTACTTATAACATTATTGTTTCGTTTAATTGTTTACAAACACTCGCAGTAACTATATCGACATTGATACGCAAATTAAGACCAGCGGGTAATATATGTCTAGTTTTTATTTATAATATTTAAATATTACCTTGCTTCTTGTTGAAATTAAAGTAAACATGAAGTTTGAAGATTGTGATATTGATGTATTGAATTTCAGAAATAGTTTTGCAAATGATTGTAGCAGTGTTTTAATTTGTATTGTTTCTCTATTAATAATATTTCTGTTGGGCTGCTAAAACAATGCATTGTATATGTTTGAACTTTCTTAATTGATTATGATTCTTTTTTTGACTTTTCTACTGATTAGGCATGATGCTTTTAATAATGTTGTTAAAACATGCACATTTCTTTTTCCTCTCTAACTTAAGTCTACTGTTAGAAGCTGGAGTTGATGTTAATGCTGAGGATTTCGATGGATGGACCCCATTACATGCAGCGGCTCACTGGGGTCAGGAAGAAGCCTGTAAACTTTTAGTTGAGAATATGTGTGATATGGAGCATAAAAACAAAGCTGTAAGCAACAGTAATGGTCTACTTGCCTTTTTGCTTTCACTTTACAATAAAAAAACTATGAATTGATTAAAAGTTGTTTGATTAATCAATATATATATATATTGTATATTTATCACTATTGAAACAGGGTCATACAGCATTTGATTTGGCAGATAAAGATATGTTAACTTTATTAGAAGAGCTGAAAGAAAAACAAACATCAGTAAGTTGAAGAATTAATATTTTTATTAATTTTTTGTTAAATATTACCATTGTTTTTAAAAATAATATCCCATAAATTAACTCAATTTGTTTACTTTATCTACTCCCAGTATAAAAATCGTCATGAAACTGATAAAGAAATCATATTGCCACCTGGTCATGTTATAAAAAGAAGGTATGGTAGCAAAAATCTTAATTTGATTTCTAAATATATTATTTGTAATTTATATTCTTATCAATGTTCATATTCATTTAAAATCCAAAGGTATTGTAATTTAGTCTTGAAGACATGTCAAATCAATTTATATTATTTTGATCTATTAGGTACTTTCTAATGCACATTTTTCAAGATCAACTGTCATGTTCAGAAACTGGATTTTTCACTCTTTTGTGTTATTGATAGATAGTGATGGTGTATTTAATTGTAATTAATTATATTATGGAATGTTAATTTGAGGTACTGTAATAAGGTCCGCTGTCACCCTCCCCCTCCTATTATAGTTGTTATTTTTTAAAGTAATTTCCAATCTCTTGTCCACCAGTAATCTTAGAGACTTAGTCCCTTAGTAATTCTTAAAGACTATTACCTTCCACATTTCTGATGATGCATGAATAAATCATTTTTAACCCTTTAGACGCGTGTGGTAGTTTAGCCTCTAAACACTAGAACTGTAAATCCATTTTGTACGCACTCTTGTAAAAAAGCTCAGCACTTTAAGGGTTAACCAAAGACATTACCCTAATAGCACCAATAAAGTAGCAGCTTAAATAATTTATACGATTTGGTGAAGAAGAAAAAATATATATATTTATTGGCTTACTAATAAAACTTATTCTTTGCATTAAATAGTAGTTACTAAGTTTGGTAGATCTAGTCTCTAGAGGGACTAAAGCTCTGCAACTATTAGATCTAGATTCTAGATCAATATTTAGAAATTTTAGTTTCTAAATTTATTAGTGACAGTTTAACATCACATATTTAAATAAAATTATATGTCTATTTATCCAAAGGCCTATTATATATCTACTAGTCGACCGGCGGCGTAGCATATGCCGCTATTTTGCAGGGCCGGCCTAAGACCACTTCAACCTATGCGACCGCAGTAGGCCCCGCACTTTCATAGGACCAGCGCTAATTCTAGGTGTATAAATTATTAAATTAAACCATTTTATAACTTATGACAGATTTCCTGCTGCCTCTTGTCGATTAACCAGGACTTGACTTACTTGACTTAATCCTGTGCACTCCCAGCTTCACTGATGACTGACCTCTTCCAGGTTTGCTATTGGTCTGCCCACTTTCCTCTTTCCTTGTGGGTTCCAGTCAAGTGCCTGCCTTGCAACATTGGTAGCTGGTTTTCGCAAAGTGTGTCCTATCCAGCTCCATTTTCGTTTTGTGATGTCTTGGGCTATGGGCTTTTGTCTAGTTCTCTCCCACAAATCGATAGTAGTTATCTTTTCTGGTCACCTAATTGCAAAATATCAGAAAAAGTAATGGAAATATCCGGAAATTATTAAAATCTTTTGAAGAAGCAGAGAAGACCGGGAAGAGCTGAGAAACCATAAAGAACATGGAGAGTGGCATGTTTTTGTCGAGACCCTATGTTCCATGAGGAACTCAAAGGAGCCATGATGATGATTTAAATCTTTTGAAAACTCACACAAATCTCCTGAAATATATAGACAAAAATTGTCATTTTGGGGTGTCATTCAATATGGAAAACAGCATTATGCAATACCCGTAATTGTGGAATCTACTGAAAGAAGCTTTTCGTGCCTCAAACTAATGAAGAATTATTTGAGGTAAACAATTCTTGTTGATAGATTGAAACATTTGGTAATTCTTGCTATTGAGATTGATCAATGTAGGAAATATAAATTTTATGATATACGGTATGACTTCGCTACATGCAAGGCTCGTAAAGTAATTCTGTGCGTAGTAAAGAATGAATAAAATGCAAAGACGAATATATTTTCTAATACAAACTCTTAATTTTCACTTATTATCCGTATACCTACTTAACTCTTTCTCTCTTAACTGACGATACCAACGTTGATTCCACCAGAATGTGTTATATAATTACAGAGAGAAAGAGCTAAACTTGGCCCCGCGAAATGTTTCGCATAGGGCTCTACAATGGTTAAGTCCGGCCTTGCTATTTAGTGATGGGTAAATGCAGAGTAGATTACTTGTTTTCTTACACCCCCCCCCCCCCCCCCCCCATTTTTTTTCGTTGCTAAAAATACGTGGGGTAGAAATAAATAAAAGTGATCTTTCCATGACTTCTTGGTCACAACGGTTAAGTCCAGCCCTGCTATTTTGTGTTCTTCCCTCCTCCTCCTCTTTTTTTTCATAAGGTAACTCTAGTACGACTTTTAGAAATAAAAGCGTAGATCTTTCCTTTACGTGGTGTCCAAACTTTTGAGCCATGAAGAGAATATACTGTGTGTGTCTATATATATATATATATATACTTACATACATACACACACTCAGTATTACATTTGACATAAGTTTGGATAGTCGATCGCGCAAGTGTTACACATTCTTGTGCCAAAATACACATTTTGACCATCAGTGTTACACATTTTGACTTTTCTAGGTAGGCAGGTCTGATATAAAATCATTAACAAGCATATATTAAAATATTTTTACTATTTTACAATTAATTGTACTAAATTTCATGATTTTGAAAGGTAGTCAGCTCTTACATAATAATGACATTTATATCATACATTGGTCTAACAATGAAGTACATTTGCAAAATCTCTTGTATGATAATATTGAGATATAAAGGATTTTGTTTGAAAGAAAAATTCTTCTCCAACCTTTTTTCTTATTTCACATAACCTCTAATCAATCATTTAAGAATTATTTTTTTTTTGTGTGCATCAGAAATTACATTTTAAATGTTTTCAGAAGCTCTGTAACAAGGATGAGTGGTGACCAGAAGCAAAATGTTATACAGCGTACATCTGAAGAGGAGCGTGTTGCATTATCATCCATTCATCCATCTAAGAATGAAGATAAGACTGCTAACAGTATATCATTGGATGAGTCTGAAGAAACTGAAACAGGTAGGTTTTATATGCTGCATCATTTTTGATTTGGAGTAGTGCAAAATAAAGTAAAAGAAAGCTTCCACGTTATACATGCATTCAGGTATATATGCATAAATTCAAAACAGCTGTGAAAGAAACTGAAATTTAAGCAAAGCAGCTGAACAGATGAACATTCACTGATTAATAACCATGAATCAGTGGAAAAGTATCTTGACTAATCATATAATGATGAAATTAAAACAAATTTCATAATTGCCTATATCACTATTCGGCTGGAGCCAAATATGGCCAGATAGTAAAATAAGGTATTCAGCCAGAGCCCAGACATGCCTACTGTTCCACATTATGTGTAACCGTCCCTCAAAATCTTCTAAAAAGCTCACATGTTCCGCATTCCCAATTTTTTTGTTCCACCAAGTCTGAATTCCGACAAAAAACAAATTGCCATTTTTTCATTATTTATTAATAGTGCGAAATAAAAATACTGAATGCAAAATAAAATATATATAGGTCTGTGTTTATTGTTTACATTTTATCTCCCGGACCCGGTGTGTCCAAATTTACGAAGATATGGTTGAGCTAGATCTAGCTAGAGTCTAGATGTAGATCTATGTAGTGTGAGTACATAGATCTAGTTCTAGTAGTTTAGATACTTGATCCATTCTTAGAATCTAGTAAGGGCTAATAAGCCAAATGCTCCATTCAAATCCTTTTCCATTCCTTTAGACCTTACAATAGTCATAGAATATAGATCTAAAACATCTAATAGATCTAACTCAACTAGAACTGGTTATTTACTTATAACTGGCTTCTAAGAAAAGGATTGAAAAAAAACAACATAAAACATTATGATCTAGATCTATTACTAAAATACTTAGGCTATCTATATCTATTACTAAAATACTTAGGCTATCTAGATCTATTACTAAAATACTTAGGCTATCTAGATCTATTACTAAAATACTTAGGCTAAGTCTAAATTACTTTCTAGTTTATTAAAGATCTAGAATCCAGATATAGGACTAGTGACTATGTAGGTACTTTGACAAAAAATTCAAAATAAATATATATGAACAGAGGCTATTTAGTTATGTAGAGCTTGCTGAGAGGGTTACAATGATACCACATTTATCTTTCTATGTTATATAGGAGCAAAGTTATGCCATTTTATGTGTAGCAAAATGGACTATATAAAATGTCCAAAAAGCTGTGATCGAAAAAATTAATGTTCGTCTTTATCTCATCATAACTATATAACCATAATAGAAAAAAACTTGAAATTTGGAACACAGCTACCCCATTATATGATTTTTAATTTGAATGTTTCATCTCACATGCAGCTAACATTCATAGCTCATCCAATTGTTTGAAAATTGACTTTGATCCTTTTTCCAGATTGCCGTTTAGTAGAAACTTCCTCAGCTTTATAATATTTATAAATATAATGTAAAATAACACCTTGATAGCATTCTCTCCACTAGGTTGATCAAAGATAAGCTGTTAAACAACGCATAAATCATTAAATACTTCATATTATCCACAAGAATTAAATGTCTAGCGCCACATGTCGCAGCATCATGGAGTGACTTCATTTAACGTTGTCAGGATGGGCCCAAACTTGCCTTAATTAGCTGATTTCCTTTTATATTTTGTGTACTTAAGTATAAAAAAAAAAGATTTCTAACACCACTCTAAAATAGAAATATTGATTTTAATACTATAGTCATAGATTGTTATGGTAGTTATAATTTTTCCACTTACCCATTTCGAAAAATAGCCTAATTTGGCATCATTTTTAGCATGTTAGGGGAAGTTTTTTTAATTTTGGAGGACAAAATTTCATTAAAAAATAATGAAATAACAAACTTTAAGCATAAATCTAGGTCTAAATTCAATAAAAAAATTCCAAGCTTGCTTAAAAATTATATTAAATGCAAAATCATTCTTACCTGTTGATGACTTTACTGTAAATTTTCTAAATAAACATGACTTTCATTTGTTGACAATGTGGTATCATTCAAAAGCTTAGGAATCCTCCTTTAAGATTAGCATGAGTGTTTTTAAAACATGAAGCAAATGTAAAAACAACAATCAATCAACTTACACCATGGTTTTGGAAGTCTAGCCATGGTGTTTCAAAACTATATAGCAGCTAGTCTAGCAGTTTATAGGTCAGTAGAGTAGGGATTTCAAAGTACCTAATTATTTAGAGTGACTAGAGGAGAGCTCTAGAGTCTAGAAAAGGCCAGATAATCAAGTCATTCAAATTCAAGTAGATCTAGAATAATCTAGTCTAGTTACTAGATTTAACTAGGTCAGTTCTGGTAGTAACAAATACAAAATAGATAGAAACATTAGAATACATTTTGAATTGAATTCATCAAATAGAGTTAGATAGAACTATTGATTGAATTACATGTTTTCTTACTTTGACTTATACTATTTACACCTATGTATAAGAAGCATACCAGCATCATTATTTAAGTAATTAATTGAAGTTTTATTTATTTCGTGCAATACGGCTTCCAAACGTAAGTTTAAGCGTTTATGTTACACATGTGGGCGCAAAATTCCACATTTTCAACCTGAGTGTTCCACATTCTGGGTATTGGGGGTAGGCATGTCTGCAGAGCTGTATACTTACATGTCTTGTAAATAGCTTGTGTTGCTGAACATTTGCAAAACTGTTTAATAAAATACCTATTAATTTGTTTTCCTTTATTTACCTTGTTTTAAACTCTGTTAATGATTGATGAATTAAAGCTTAGCAGTATTAACTAACAATAGGCCTATCACGAACTAATCTTTGTAACATGAGTGTATGTGTGTGTACGTATGACGCCACCAACTGTAAAGGAGGTTTGTGGGATGTTCATGGTAAGATATCTAAATGTATATGTAACTAGTTACTAATGTAAATCTCTCAAAAGTAAAGTGCAATTTGGGTTGTATAGTGGGCTGATGTATGTGATCATGAATTTCAGATCAACGATTTAATGTAATTTAAAAGGTCGACTGATTTTAACAACCTGGTCAGATAGATGTAGTGGGCCTACACATTTAGTCCTAGTGTAGTGTATATAGTTGATGGTGTTGACAATCACGTTTTGTATTTCCTTGGGCATGCAGTGTTGAGTGGTCAGGTAAGAAAATAAAACATTGTTATGATCAGTCAAGCATGTAGATTGTTCAGGCTTCCGCGCGGTGGTGATGCTTGTAGATATATCTAGTGTAGATCTACGTCTGGCTGGAGGTAATACCGAACTCAAAACTACTTCAGTAACACCGGCGAAAAGCCGAAACAATCAAAATAGGTAGTCGACGCTGGTGCTGTTTACAAATACATTTAATAACTAAGAAGGGAATCGTCCGATGTCAGCTATGTCCGTACATTCGTATCTCTATTCTACTGCTCTACACAAAGCATCCTCTTTCTAGCGTCACTAAGAGCGTTCTTGTTTTTCAAAGATCTGTCACGTCATTTGTCGCTAAGTAAAACTTTCCCCTTATTCCCGAAACAAATAACTAATTCCTAATCATGTCATAACAACTCCTCCCCCTCCCGCTAAAAAAATTGCCAGTCAATTTTTTAATCTACTGTCTTAGTCTTACATTGTGCAAGGGACAAAATGTAGGGAAACATAAAAGACAACACAACTTGAGTCTTGATTTCGGTTTCAACTTCTTCATCATTGTCCCAAACTCAAGTTGATCTGAACACCTATTTCCCTCAAATGTCACAAAGTGATACTGTCCAATGTGATGTGCCATAGGTGACCGCCGACATAGTCCGTATATCCATACTTTATCACATCACATTCCAGAGGTTCCACCACTTTCCCTCACACGTCAGGACAGACATTTTACCTAATATGACAAATTGACATTTATCACCGAAACAATCAAATAGGTAGTCGACGCTGGTGCTGTTTACAAATACATTTAATAACTAAGAAGGGAATCGTCCGATGTCAGCTATGTCCGTACATTCGTATCTCTATTCTACTGCTCTACACAAAGCATCCTCTTTCTAGCGTCACTAAGAGCGTTCTTGTTTTTCAAAGATCTGTCACGTCATTTGTCGCTAAGTAAAACTTTCCCCTTATTCCCGAAACAAATAACTAATTCCTAATCATGTCATAACAACTCCTCCCCCTCCCTCTACTGTCTTAGTCTTACAATGTGCAAGGGCCAAAATGTAGGGAAACATAAAAGACAACACAACTTGAGTCTTGATTTCGGTTTCAACTTCATCATTGTCCCAAACTCAAGTTGATCTGAACACCTATTTCCCTCAAATGTCACAAAGTGATACTGTCCAATGTGATGTGCCATAGGTGACCGCCGACATAGTCCGTATATCCATACTTTATCACATCACATTCCAGAGGTTCCACCACTTTCCCTCACACGTCAGGACAGACATTTTACCTAATATGACAAATTGACATTTATCAATAATCGTTCTCCCACTATACACCTAACGTACGTTCTGGCATTTACAAGTGTATTTTATTTCCTCTCTCCACTTACTTGTCCCAGCGCGACCTAACTCTTTACTGATGTATGATCATGATCAACAACAAGGAATAACTTATAAAACTTACTTTCCCTTGGTATCAATACCTCGTCGCCTTATAAATGCCCTATCTATTCATACCTCCATACATACAATTCATACATATTAATATTCATACATAATAAATAACTAATATGAGTCAATCTAATACTAACTAATACTACAACAACATAATAACTGCCTAGCTATGACTACTAGGTAAGTCAATTAATTAAGAATAAACACTTCAAATATCAAACCAATCCTTATTTACACACTACGGTTGTATAGTGTTATGTTTCACAGGCTATCTACACGACCCATACATTTGTTCTCTCCAACTGGAGTTTACATCTCTTCTTACACCACTATAGCCCGCTTGCGGCCTTCTACCTTGGTATGCCTTGCGATTACCGCTACCACAGTCATCGGATATAGACCTGTGCCTCCTATCCGAACTCGCAATCTTCTGTTCAGACTGTTCTGCCCAACTCCAACAGTCTTTAGCGATGTGCCCCTGTTTATGGCAGTTAAAACAAATTCTGTCCTTTCTAGGTTTGTTTCGCCTCCTGTTGCCATATCTGCTTTTCCAACTTCTAACCTGTTTATCAGAAGCGGCTCTGACACCTGCTACATTTCCAAGTAAAACATCTCTAGATAACCTCGGCATGGCTACCCCTTCACAATACCCTGTGTACAATGGAGATCGAAGGAACACTTTGCACGCTTCGAACCTCTTAACTGCACCGTCTGCCAATCTGACTGATTTGGTATAGCCTAAATAATCATTGGACTTAACTAATCCCCCTCTAACCGCGAGTGTACTGCTAGCTGTGTCCCGGATCACCTTTATCTGTTTATTATTTATCACGCCCGGATATAATTTAAACCTATCTTGCCCACAATCAACGTAGTTAATTTCTTCATCTGGTACACTATCCCTACTATCACGATCCCTGTCTTGGATGCTCCTTACAAAATTAACCCTATCCGGTGGCCGATTATCCCTTTCTTGTCTATGATTTCTCTGATTACCTCCTCTGTCACTAGTGCCACTATTATCCTGTGTATTCCCATTGCCAGCTCCATTCTCTCTATGTTTCCTACACTGGTATGCCATGTGTCCCTTTTCCTGACAGTTAAAACATGTAACCTCCCTAAGGTTTCTATCACCCGCTCTAGGTCTACCTATTCTCCTATCATAACTTTCCCGACCAATGTTCCTACGTTCCCTGGACCTATCATTTCCCTTTACACAATTTACCAGGTCAATAACTTTTTTGTGGTCTCTAACTGAAAGTGGGTTGTTTGGATAAGCATTTTTAAAGATCCTAATAATTTCTACCAAGTCTTCAATTATCTTAGGGTTTCTTTCTTTTATAAAAGACTGTAGCTGAGGGTCGCACTTATTGATGAAATTGTCAATCAGAATAAAGTTCCTCAACCCCTCGTAGGTGTTCTCCACATTCTCGAATCCGAGCCATTTAGTGAAGAAGTCCTTCTCTGCGTTGATAGTTGTTTGTGGATCAACTTGGCTGGATGGAGTGTTTTCGTAATACTTCTTTCGGAATGTTGCCGCGTTGTGCCCGTATGCGTTTAGCAGTTCCTTCTTTAGCACCTGATAGCTGTTTTGCATCGAGTGGTCGTGGTTCTGGCAAATCGTGAGGGCTTTCCCATGTACGAAGTCCAACAAGATTTCGGACCACTCCCTCTCTTGGACATTAAACTTTGCTAGTTTAATTTCAAAGCGTTTCAGATAGTCGCCGATGTCGTCCTTGTCTTCCGCAAAAGGTTGTATTTTCTTTTTCATCCATGCGGCGCTACTATGGCTTTCTATGTTGGCACTATTGTTGCTGTTCCCTTCGATGGGCACACTTACACCAGCCTCTATCCTCATCTGCTCAACTTGAATTCTCACTTTTCTGTCCGCCTCTTCTTTCTTCTCCCTCTCGATGCGTTCCGCGTCTCTGACTTTTTCCCGTTCTACAATCTGACTGATTTGGTATAGCCTAAATAATCCTTGGACTTAACTAATCCCCCTCTAACCGCGAGTGTACTGCTAGCTGTGTCCCGGATCACCTTTATCTGTTTATTATTTATCATGCCCGGATATAATTTAAATCTATCTTCCCCACAATCAACGTAGTTAATTTCTTCATCTGGTTCACTATCCCTACTATCACGATCCCTGTCTTGGATGCTCCTTACAAAATTAACCCTATCTGGTGACCGATTATCCCTCTCTTGTCTACGGTTTCCTTGATTACCTCTTCTATCACTAGTGCCACTATTATCCTGTGTATTCATATTGCCAGCTCTATTCCCCCTATGTTTCTTACACTGGTATGCCATGTGTCCCTTTTCCTGACAGTTAAAACATGTACCCTCCCTAAGGTTTCTATCACCCGCTTGAGGTCTATCTATTCTCCTATCATAACTTTCCCTGCCATTGTTTTCATTTTCCCAGGATCTATCCTTTAAGCCATCGTAACTATCCCGACTATTGTTCCCACGTTCCCTGGACCTACCATTTCTCCTACCATAGGTGTCCCTATCACTAACATCATTCCTTCTACAATACTCCCTATCATTGCTATCATTTCCCTTTACATAATTTACCAGGTCAATAACTTTTTTGTGGTCTCTAACTGAAAGTGGGTTGTTTGGATAAGCATTCTTAAAGATCCTAATAATTTCTACCAAGTCTTCAATTATCTTAGGGTTTCTTTCTTTTATAAAAGACTGTAGCTGAGGGTCGCACTTATTGATGAAATTGTCAATCAGAATAAAGTTCCTCAACCCCTCGTAGGTGTTCTCCACATTCTCGAATCCGAGCCATTTAGTGAAGAAGTCCTTCTCTGCATTGATAGTTGTTTGTGGATCAACTTGGCTGGATGGAGTGTTTTCGTAATACTTCTTTCGGAATGTTGCCGCGTTGTGCCCGTATGCGTTTAGCAGTTCCTTCTTTAGCACCTGATAGCTGTTTAGCATCGAGTGGTCGTGGTTCTGGCAAATCATGAGGGCTTTCCCATGTACGAAGTCCAACAAGATTTCGGACCACTCCCTCTCTTGGACATTAAACTTTGCTAGTTTAATTTCAAAGCGTTTTAGATAGTCGCCGATGTCGTCCTTGTCTTCCGCAAAAGGTTGTATTTTCTTTTTCATCCATGCGGCGCTACTATGGCTTTCTATGTTGGCACTATTGTTGCTGTTCCCTTCGATGGGCACACTTACACCAGCCTCTATCCTCATCTGCTCAACTTGAATTCTCACTTTTCTGTCCGCCTCTTCTTTCTTCTCCCTTTCTACACGTTCTGCCTCTCTAACCTTTTCCCTCTCCAACTTTTCTGCCTCTCTAACCTTTTCCCGCTCTATGCGATCTGCTTCTTCTTTTTCCTTTTCTCTGGCCTTTTCCGCTTCTCTAACCTTCTCCCTCTCTAAGCGTTCCGCTTCTCTAATTCTCTCCTTCTCCAAGCGCTCTGCTTCCGCCGCCACCATTTGCTGCACATATGCAGTTAGTTCTTTGCCTCGCAGTTCTAATTCTGTCTTGGCTTCATGAATTAGCTTTTTTCTAAATTCTTCTAGGTCGTAACCTGAAGTAGTTGCCATATTCCTTATTTGTTACTTTATCCTACTTTATGGTACCTCTTATACCAACAAACAAAGCCCTTGGCGTCTAACTACCAACTTAGACTAATAACCACTTCTACCCTTTCTCAAGATACACTTAGTATCCTTGGTACAAGTGTGTAGGCTACACTTTGACCCGACTGAATACGCTGTGCGACACACGCACACTCAACCGGCAACGTGTTACTCAACACTAGTGGCCGGTAAATAGACCAACCTGTCTATTTACAAATACTAAAATTACAACTGGGCAATCAGGCTTCACCTCGATTGTTCCCCAGATCTAGTCTAGATTACGCTAGATCTTAGTTACTTCTTACCTGCTTTCACAGCCAGGAGTGTATATAACTTACAACTCATACAAATAAACTATGAAAATAAACTTAAATACGATAAACACCAAACTATAGATTTAGTTCTAATGAATGAGACTTTCGTCTGACAGTAAGACTTAGGACGGGAGTATTGCAAACAATTAATACATGACGTTACTAAAAAAATGCTTAACTAAATGATTCACACTCACATACAGGACGCATTAACAGCTAAACATATATATGGACCTCTTGCTAGATTACACCTAATTTTAAGGATATCCCCAATCCACCACGATTTAACCTGGTAGTGATAATCTAGCGAGTGGTCACTTCCCTACAGACTCTAATTATTCTAAGGAGAAAGTAGTTAAATAACACTTGACTTATCTGTCTAAGAAGCGGCGATAACTCCACAGTCTCGGGTCCACTCTTCCTACGCTAATGTCTGTCCCGGCGGCAAGGCTCACGGCGATGTCTTCCCTAGCGGTGAGACAAGAACAACGAACGTTTCGGCTCTCCAAGGTCCTTCGGTGCTGGTCTGCAATGGCTCCGGTTCTTCGGTGGTACGGCGTCTGGTTCTGGTGTTCACGGTGATCTGTCGTCTGGCTCCGGTTCGTCAGTGGCGTAGAGTCTGGTTCCGGCTGCTGGTTCAGACGCAGGTACGATGGTTCCAGGTGGTCGTCTGTCCAAAGTGAACCTGGAACGGTCCAACTATTGACACAGCGACAAAGTCAAAGTCCAGTGCTAAACTACCGGCTATCTAACATGTAGCACAGAATCCAGCCAAGCTGTAGATCAAATTAGCACTACTGTACTTAAGTGCCGTAGGCAGTAAGATGTCTCCTACGTCAAAAGTTCTTTGGCGTGACCCCAACGGTCGATCTTGGCCTTGCAGAAGGTGACCTTCACGTTCGTTCTCACTATGCCGGGCAGGCGATATCTGTTCAGTACGGAATCGACAGGACGGTTTTCTTCCCTCCACAAAACTGTAGCCTTCTCGATACAAGCTTCAATACGATGCCACAAGTATGGGTATTTACAAATCACAACTGTAGATCTAGATCTATATTTCGTTACCTCCTAGTTCTACGAGTCCAGGATCTCACTGGCTTTCCTTCGCCGACGTGGCTGTATAATCAGGGTCTAGCTGCAGACTAGGCCGAAGACGTTAACTTCTGCCTCCTCCTAACAGAGGGCTTCTATTCTTCTTGATGTTGCTGCCAGTAAGCTCCGAGTCGGGGGTCGCCACGTTGTTCAGGCTTCCGCGCGGTGGTGATGCTTGTAGATATATCTAGTGTAGATCTACGTCTGGCTGGAGGTAATACCGAACTCAAAACTACTTCAGTAACACCGGCGAAAAGCCGAAACAATCAAAATAGGTAGTCGACGCTGGTGCTGTTTACAAATACATTTAATAACTAAGAAGGGAATCGTCCGATGTCAGCTATGTCCGTACATTCGTATCTCTATTCTACTGCTCTACACAAAGCATCCTCTTTCTAGCGTCACTAAGAGCGTTCTTGTTTTTCAAAGATCTGTCACGTCATTTGTCGCTAAGTAAAACTTTCCCCTTATTCCCGAAACAAATAACTAATTCCTAATCATGTCATAACAAGATCTATTATACCTGTACACTAGTTACTGAGGTCAAGTGTTTCATAACACTCCATCATATTTTTTCTTGGGTTGCTAGATCTTACTGCGGTTATTTAAATCAATTTCTTTTATTTGATTTTAAATTTTATAGTAAGGTTTTCTGTTATATAATAAGTCAATAGAATTAAAAAATGAAAGTAGCATTATTTCTGAAAGGCTGTGATACAAGGCAAAAAATACACACAAAACACACATCTTAATTTTATTTTATTGTGCAGTAATGTATGAATGTATGAGCTAGCGAGCCCTGATGGTTTTAGAAAAGAAGATGAAAAATAGAAAGTCTTCAGGGAGTGATGGCATTCCAGTGGAAGTTGTTAAGATTAACCAAACACTGCTGCTCCCTGAAATCTCCACCCTCCCAAACTACTTAAATTCATTGAGTGCATTCATGAGGAAACAAAATGTTCAGTGAAATTCACTGGAGCCCAATCAGCACCTTTTGAGGTCAGTAGTGGTGTCAAGCAGGCATGTGTGCTTGCAACTACTCTGTTGGGCATATTCTTCTTCTACCTACTGCATAATGCAGGGGTTCTCAACCTGTGGGTTGCGACCCTCTTGGGGGTCGATTGACGATTTGCCGGGGGTTGCCTAAGACCATCGAAAATATGGATAGCTATTGTCTACTCTTCTGATGCTGTATGTGTGTGTCGGGGAGGGGAGGTCGCGGCAGAATAGAGGATTG
This sequence comes from Biomphalaria pfeifferi, assembly GCA_030265305.1. Classification (NCBI taxonomy): domain Eukaryota; kingdom Metazoa; phylum Mollusca; class Gastropoda; family Planorbidae; genus Biomphalaria; species Biomphalaria pfeifferi. The sequence goes on from JASAOG010000138.1 coordinate 498,688, forward strand.
TAAAAAAGGGTCACCTAGCTTTAAAGGTTGAGAACTGCTGGCATAATGCTTACAGTGACATCAACAAAGCTGTATTTCTTCATAGAAAATCCTCTGGAGACATCTTAAATGTTTCAAGGTTGAGGATAAAACCCAAAGTTAGGAAAAAATGGGGGAAGGTCAAATGTTTGAACTTATTATAATAAAAAGATTTTAATTTTTTTTTCATAATGTAAGTTTTGATTTTACTATTCTTCCTCTGAACAGAGCGCAAAAATGAAAAAAATAAACAAGTGTCCCAACAGATCCAAGTATGTAGTTTCTTGCTTGACACATTATTATTTCTGTTATCTAGAAGTAATAGTTGATTTAGAATTTTTTTTATCTCTTAAAACCTTTTTAATATAGGCATGTGCTTTTGTTTGTTTTGATTTGCCAACTAGTAACAGCTTTCTCAACTTTGTAGATCAAGTTTTGTTTTCATGTGTAAAAATATTAAATTATTACGTAACAAAGAACACTGGCTTTACATTTAAATGTAGTTTGGTTTTTCTGAATTGTAATCTTCTCCAGAGAAAAACTTACAAATTTATTTATTTAGGTAGTTTTGGTGGTCAATGTTTCCTTTTAGCTATATTGCAATATTACCTCACTAATTCATGTATTTTTTATAGGTGAAAGGATTTTAAAATGACATTGTATAATGTGCAATGAATTATTTAATTTCAATAGAATATTTGTTCTAGCTTAGAGGAAACATTTCTTTGATAGTTGTAGTCAGTGCTTTTTTTTGTGACCGTAGGCATCATTACGGCTACTGGCACCATTTTCAGTGTGGGGTTACAAATATTACTTTTCTTGCATTTTAACTTTTATTATTAATTTATTAGTTGTTAAAAGTTAGGTAATCCATCACTGAATACTGGCACCTATTTTTTTTTTACAAAAAAAAGCACTGGTTGTGGTGGCTTAATCATTAGAATCACAATAATATTCATGTATGCATCATCTATTGAGAACAAGACTGAATTGAAAGAGAACTAATTTTATTACCTTTTTTTTTTTTTTTTTTATTATTCCCATTATTTGTCAAGCACCAAAACAAATATAAAAAAAGAAATTTGAATTAGACTTGAAATGCACCTTGATAGCAAGTCTTGTTGGAAGTAGATGATGTACTGGTGCTCATAACTATTTAGACTGCTTTGTTTTCTTGGCCTCAAACAGCCACCAACATGTATCACCAACACAACTACTACTTCCTCCTGGCAAAGAACTGCCATTTTAACATCCCTTCCCCCTAGTGCTGAGATCAGGAGGCCAGATATGCCCAAAATAGAAGAAGTCTCTGAAACAGAAAGACCAACAGTTGTATCAACTTCTGTATCAGTAACAGTTACAACAGCTCCATCTATAAATACTGTCCCTTCTGTAACTGCTTCCATTAGTAGCATCACTACATCATCAGATACTGCTACAACGGCTGTTCTGTCTTCTAAGCCTACTGTCAGTATTTCCAAAGTGGAGAGCCTTGCTGACCCCACAAGTGATGCCTCTATACAAGTAAGTTGGCAGCTTACTTTACTGTGTTGAAATGCGAGCATGTTTTTTTTATTTTCTTAACAGAAACTTTGATTTAGTCAAAACATTTTTTAGTGTTTTTTTTTTTTTTTTGTTGGTTTCTGCTTACAGTAGTTTTTGTCATTAGATGTTGAAAGTTTTATATTTACATATGCACTCTTTCATGGGGCATCATTACAACTTATTTGATGACCTTTAAATTTGACAATATTCTAGCTAAATAATAGTAGGGATTTATATGAAGTTTTGTTTACAAATTATTACAATAGACATGAATACAGGAAACCATGTGCTTTAAATGTTGGTGGTTATAAAATTTCTGCTAAAACAATAATCTCCTGGAACAAATTGTGCAGAAAAAAAATCTTGCCTCTCCATTTTTTGATTCACATCTTTAATTTTAGTCTGTTCATAGTGCTATTTTTCTATCATATAACAAAAACTGCCAAATTTAAATTCCACACAAATACACATTTTGATTTCAGTTGCGTCAAAGGCGATCTCGTCTCATGGGTCACAGATCCCTTTTCTTTTCATCTCCCATAGTATGGATTTGTGCTTCATTATTTATCCTTCTTTCTTTTTGTTCCCCAGTATTTACAACAATCATAGGCTGTTTCACACTTGCTTATATGCTTTATTTTTTTAATTTATAATCATAGCAGTATTAAAATGCAGTTTTCAGAGCTGTATTATTTAAATGTTATTATTTTAAAATGTCATTGTTAAAACATGCATTCTATATCTCATTTAATAATTCTACATATGGTTGCTAAAAGATTTTCTATAAATTTGATACTGAGATGGCTTTTAATTATTTTTATTCACATAATACTTTATTATTTTAATAGCATTTTTTTTCTAAGTTAACCTAACATTCAGAAAATATTAATAATGATTGCGATCACAGTTGTATTAAAACAATAATAATATTATATTAAATTCATCCAGTTACAAAGCATACATCTTTATTATATTTTGTATTCCTTTTTTTTTTCAAAATCAAGACATGGTTAGTGTTCTGTTTCAAAATGTACTACTAACTGTTATCAACACTGTGTGTGTATTTATTAAAGCTCTTCCATGTTTTTGAAATTGTTTCTATAATTGTGTGCACCCTATGCTTCCAATGAATTTCAAAAGACAGAACAAGTTTCATGTAGAACTTTATTAGCTTCTTTCTCTTACTACTGCTTGCTTCCTTTTTTTTTTTTGTTCCCTTTCCTCCCCCAACCCACATTCTTAAGGAATCTCCAGAGATACCCATCAGCTCAGTTAGTAATACTGGACGAGACTTGGTGTCCAGATCTATTAGTGTTCCAGCTCGCCTTCCTACAGAAAAGGTGAGTGTTTGGCACTTCCCTGGCCTGCTGGCAGTGTAAAGTCTGAAATGCTTTTTTATTGCATTATAAACAGTCCAAATTGATTGAACCTAAAGAACTATTGTAATGTTTAAGTGCTTGTTTAGCATGATGCTGAATACATCTATATAGAATCTTAACAAGTTGAATTTTGTTATTGTTGGCCAAAATATATGTTTATTAAAAAGAATTCCCCAAATTCGATCTTAAGTGCATATATTAAACATTAAAGAGCATTTCTGCAAAAAGCATGTTTTTCTTCTTTCTGAACTGCCATATTTTTAGATTTTCTCTCTTAAGGCGTACACAGCTATTGGAGGAAGAAGTGCTAATGGCATAACATTGCTATAAAATATTGTTATACTAAAGGTGTTGGCACTAATATTATTATTGACACAGTAGTATTTATCATAACATAAATTTAGGGAACTTTTCTTAGTCTGATATTTTGAAATAAGTTGTTTCTCATTTTGCATTTATATTCTTTTGTTTTTAAAAAATGTTTTTATTTTTCTCTTTGCTGCATCTTACCTTCTGAGTCCTGTGGACTTACAGCTTGAACAAGAAACACATATAGCATATCTAATCATTCACAATGATACTAAATAGCTGCACATATCTTCTCCAAACAATGGTTCTTTTTTCATTTTTTAAAGATTAATTCCTTTGTATTTCCTTCTTTTGTTGTATTAAATATCAATTCTTGTAGAATTAACAACATGAACTAACAAAGTAGATTTAAAACATTGAAGTCTTGTAAAAATCTAATAATCAATTATTATTGCTTAGTGTAAAATGAACTAATATTGACAGAATAAACAAAATCCTGTTTTTTTCTTTGGACATTTGTATATTATATACATGAATTTTTAAAACTTTCTTTTCAAAAAAATAAATAAATTATATATATATATATATATATATATATATATATATATATATATATATATATATATATATATATATATCATGGGCGTAGCCATGGGTTTTTTTTTGGGGGGGGGGGGGGGGGGGGGGGGGGGGTTCAACCCCCCCCCCCCCCCAACGGAAATGGAACCCCCCCCCCCCCCCCCCTCTGAAGAGTGGGGGATTGGAATTTAGTGACTGATTTTTTGCTTTGATTTTGTTTAAATTAGGTGAGATTTTAATACTTAACTATCACTCTAGCACAGCAAAGGAGTTTTTGAGTTTAAAACCCCTACCAGGGGCGTTTTGACTTTAAAACCCCCTACCAGGGGTTTTCGTAGTTAAATTCCCCTCTTCTATAACACAAAACAAAAAAAATGCAAACAACAATCCCCCAAATTTCACGAGCAGTTAAGGAAGATTTTGATTTTTAAACCCCCTCTAAAATTTACGATAAACCCCCTCTTCAATATAAAAAAGAAAATTCCACACTCAAAATTCTATGAGCGTAGCCAAAAGGGTTTTGAGTTAACCCCCACCCCCTCTTCAGTAGGGTTTGAAGCAAATAATACCTCTTCAATACCCGGTATAAAAAAAACGCAAATTATGCACTCAAAATGTTATGAGCATAGCTAAATGGATTTTTACTCAGTTTTGAGTTTAAACCCCCCCATCAGCGGGGTTTGAAAGTAAAAAATACCTCTTTAATATTAAAAACAAAGCAAATTATACAGTCAACATGTTATGAGTGTATACAAAGGGGTATAGAGTTTAAACTCCCCTCCAGTGGAGTTTGAAGCTAAAAAATACCTCTTCATTTAAAAAAAAAAAAGAAAATTACACACTCAGAAATCTATGAGCATAGCCAAAGGGGTTTTGAGTTTAAACTTCCCGCAAGCAGGGTTTGAAGCTAAAAAATACATCTTCATTGTAAGAAAAAAAGCAAATTATGCACTCAAAATGCCATGTGCGTTGCTAAAAGGAGTTTTGGGTTTAAACCCCCCTTCAGAGTGGTTTGATGCTAAAAAATACCTCTTCAATATAAAAAAAGCAAATTATATACTAAAATTATTTGAGCGTAGCCAAGACAATTAGGGGTTTTGAGTTTAAATTCCTCTCCTACAGAAGGCTTTTTTAAAAGTTTAAAACCTCTCCAGGTGGTTTTGAGTTTAAAATCCCCCTACAGAGATTTTGAGATGGAATATTATTCTAAAGCAAACTACAGTTACTAAATTCTCTGTCCGTAGCTAAATGGGGTTTTGAATTAAAGAAAAAACATAACTCCAGAGATTTTTTAGTTTAAAACCCCCAACAGATTATTTTGACGATAAAACTTCACTTTTCGATATAAAATCTAAAGCAAACTACAGTTACTTAATTTCGAGAGCGTATTCAAGAGAGGTTACAAATTTCTACCAGTGGCGGGCTCAATTAATAAAGTGCAGTGAATAGTCATCTGCCGAAATTGAAAAACACTAAATGTGGCTCAACAAAGATGGATAAGACAGATTTTAGGAGTCAGTTATAGAGATCAGGTGTAAATCAAGGAAATCCTATGCCGAACTGGGAGTCGACCCTTTAGTAAGATTGTGACAGAGTGTCTCATGAGGTTTGCGGGACATGTTCTCCGACAAAATGAATTAGGCATAAGAAGAGTTGCGATGACATCCTAGTTCAACTTGGCGCCACACATTCATGGAGGTCCACAGAGCAGGTGGCTTCAGACATTACCAGTGACAGATTTTTGTGGAAACAGCTTGACTGCAAATGCGCCGAACGGTGCAGGAGGGTCTAAGTCTTAAGAATAGCACATTAGGTTTTTGAAATAAAACTTTTTAATAGCAGGAGAATGCACTGTAGATACCTCAGAATATGCATTTTGTTGGCTTTCAATATCAGAAATAGTGCTTGGCGGCGCGGATCCGCCCCGCACTGGGGGAGCTCCTAGCGCTCCCCCAGACCCCCTTGCTGGCAATGGCGTGGGGTCTACAATTTTCCCACTAACTCCAGGAAGAACCTATTCTAGGCACAATAAGCCTCTTCGGAAAGAATGATGGATCAGAATGTAATAAAGATTATGTATGTACTCATACATAAATACATATAAATATTTTTTTGTACTCCCCCCCCCCCCCCCCCCCCCCCCAAAAAAAAAATCCTGGCTACGCCCATGAGATATATATATATACACACACACACATATACATATACAAACACACTCACTTATTCAGATAATAAATTTATTGCTTGGCCATTACTATAAGATATCCAGTTATATTTTAAACATTTTTTTTATTTCTTGTGTAGTATTTTAAGTATGCCTTCCTTTTTTTTTTTGTTCATTAAACATCAATCTCTAACAAGAACATCTTTGGGTATTAAATACAATATATTTATCTCTTAACTATAAAAAAAGTACACCTTTTTGGTACTATTTATAATTAGATTTTACTATCTTATGACAACATATTTTTCAATCATAAAATAATTCATTTAATTTCTGTTTTTGCTTGATATATCTATACTATCTATTTATCTATCTATCTATATCTATCTATCTATCTATATCTATCTATCTATATCTATCTATCTATATCTATCTATCTATATCTATCTATCTATATCTATCTATCTATATCTATCTATATCTATCTATCTATATCTATCTATCTATATCTATCTATCTATATCAATCTATATCTATCCATCTATATCTATCTATATCAATCTATATCTATCCATCTATATCTATCCTTCTATATCTATCTATCTATATCAATCTATATCTATCCTTCTATATCTATCCTTCTATATCTATCTATCTATATCTATCTATCTATATCTATATATAGATATATATAGATATTGACTTGTTTGGCTTGGCTTTTAGAAATAGTTGCATTATTTGCAAGGCCTGTAGTATGTTAATTAACCTTTGCTACTCCAGGATGATATGCCAACACCAGTCTCAACTGCCACTGACTATGTGCCTTCTTGGCGACAGGGATTGCGGAAGACGGGCAGTACCTCAATGGTACATGAACGGATGTCAGAAAATGAAAGTAATTCCCTTCCACGGTCAGCGTCAAGCCCTCGGCTGTCGCAGGATGCTAGATTAGAACTAGTGAGTTTATAAGGGTAATTTTTTTAAAGAAAAGAAACAAACTTATTATTGTAATTAAAAATTAATGGAAGGGAATACCATTGCTACAATTTAAATTTTGTTTTTTTTATTTCATTTTGTACAAATGATGTATTTGCGTTGAAACAACTGCTGACTTATATTTCAATAAAATTATGTGTTTAACATCTTTATCTAATATTGCATAAGTCAAAGCCTGCACAAAGTATGAAGCACACTTTAACATTTTCTTCTTTCTTGGCATGCCACATAGAACAATGTGAAATATTCACTTGTTCAAACAAAATCTATTGATCCTGCATGTTATATAACCCTGAAGAGTGATTGTCAGATATTTCTTGTCTATGTATACTATGACACTTGGTAAATTTCTTGTTCTATTGGACTAAAATTTGTTGACATATTTGTTTCTTTTGTTATTGTTATGTAGTAAACCTTTTATTGATCTTCAAAGACAGTTTTGAATAAGTAATTCCACTAATGCTACTTTTTTTTTATACCTAGCCATCAGCCCCTCTCCTTTTGTCCCCTAACCTGAATAGCAAAATGACTCCAGCTAAATTGTGTACCATGACCTTTATATATATGACCCGTAAAATTTAAATTTTGCCTTTAATAAGAATATAATTATTTATTATTTTATTTGCTACTTGTTTTCAAACTAGAGCAATCGCTAGTAGTAGACAGATTGATACTAGAGTAAGTAGATCTTGAATTAATAGAGCAACTTTCATCTAAGATAATGTGCAGTTTAGTTTTCAATACCTTCAACTTCTGTTTCATTAAATATTAATGGCACTTTTACAAATAGTTTTCTTAATGTAAAAATATTATACTAATATCTTTGTAGATTAAGGTATTTTATATAATATATATAATAATTAAGTTGTAAGTAACTCATATAATTTATGTAAGTAAAGTACCCCTTTCAGACATTTTAATCTATATGGCAGATGATTATTGAGGATATCCACAAATTACCCCAACTAACGTCAAGTACCCATTAGAGTTGAATGGACTTAGGTGTCCTGAAAATCCCAGAACTTAAGTTATCAAGATTTGAATCAGAGACCCCTCAGACAAGTACTTTACCACCAATTCACTACCAATTCATATATTTTACATTTAGTGTGTGGTGGATTTCTTATTTGAACATTTTTATTATAATAACACAATAATTAAATTTAAAAGATAGCAAATCTGTTGTTATTTTTCTGGGACTTAAACATTTAAGTGGAAAGTGCCAGTTATTATAAAAAAAAGTTTGTTTACACATGCTATCTCTAAAATTCTATGATCCACAATTAGAAATAAGGCTCTGAATTCTAAGTGATACTGTGTGTTTAAATTAAACAAGATATTAATAACTTATTGCTCTTTCAAACATTCATAGTACATATTTATTAGGTTAGGTTGCTGAACAGAAAAATTTGTATGTGTAGCAATATTAAATAAAGCTCTGTTTTTGTTATATTTTCATAAAAAAAAGCTTTCATTATAATTATATGAAATATAGCTTCAATTTTTGTTTTGTTTCCCCACTAAGCTGCAGGAACGTCTAGCCAACCGTAGACCTTATTCCAGCACTGGTGGATCAGTAACAACAGTGACAACATCAACTATGTCAACTGTTACTGACAAAATTGGAGATAGGTTTGTATTGCTATTTGTGGTTCTTTTTTAAGAAATAATATCTGTACTCTTCGGTTTGTATAACAATTTTATGTAGCTAGCTTATACTTAAATAACAGTGAAGTATATTGAAAAGCTTTTACTGCACTTAATATGGTTTGCTTATTAAAAATATATCATTGAAGTATTCATAGTTTTATGCTGCACTTATTGTGTTGAAGAACATATCAATAGCATTTAAATACATATATGCTTATACTGCACTTTATTTGATTAAGGATTTAAATGTAATTTATAAATTGATTGCTTCTAGGGAAATGTATAAAAAGTAGATGTATTAAAAATTAATTTCATGTATTAATATTTTTCTGTAAAATGTGGGTATTCTTTTACTAATTTAATTCTGTGTGTGTGGACATTTATAGAATAGAATGTTCATTAAAATGCTAGATCCTGTAAAGTCTGTTTGCTGAGTCGAATAAAAAGATTAGATTAGCACATTAGTCTTTTCAACCTGCAATCTGCTTTCAGTGAATTTCTAATTCATCATAGAGCCATTTGTGGGAGAAGGTATTCAATCTGTTTGAACATTTAATTCATTTTGTTAAGAAACGTTTAATATTATTTCAATTAAATTTATATTACACAAAAAATAATACAAATTACCAACAGACATTTCACTATCATTGGAATAAATTGCATGCTTTTAAATTAATAATCAACCAACACCACATATACTCATATATAAGACAAGCCCGTATTTTTTTGGATGGTATTTTGAATTGAAAAAAAAAATTTTTTTAAGAATTATGATACTATTCACAAAGAAGTTCAGAAATTTTAAAATTTATAGTTTTTATATAACTAACCAATCTGCACAAAAGAAAAAAAAAATGTGATAAAGAAAAAAAATATATGAGACATTCTGAATTGATGGTAGTTTCAAAGTCCGAACTATAACTTCTTGGTTCCTGGTCATTTCATCTTTGGTCACTTCATCCCCTGGTCATTTCATTCTCTAATCTATCAAATATTAATTGTAAAAATTATGAAATTAGCAATATTTCATATATTTATCTTTATTTAATTGACAAAAAGAATTACACAATATCAAATAAGAATAGACTAAAACATCATTAAAAATAGAAAAATTTAACATCTATAGATATAAAGCAAATGTAAAAATTGTTTTGCTTGTTAATTGAAATCAATAAAATAGGCTATTGAATAAAATAGGCTATTGATAGTAGATATAGAAGAAGACCCATTGATTCTTATTGCTGTGCATTGTTTGTAATTTCTTGGCCAGTGTTTCGTATTTCTTGAAGTCAGCGTTTATAAGAATAAATATAACGTAAAGTCAATGTTTGAAATGACTTGCTCATATTCACGAAAAACTGTTTGACAAATCAAGATAAATTGGAAGACTGCCATCAGGAGATAAGTTATTAGCGGCATGATTATTAGTATTCTAATTGTTGTCATCTCTCAAAAGATTCTCACTACTTCCACCACATTTTGGCCTTTGATGATACATTATGAGCGCAGAGCAGCATGATCATAATTATTCTAATCGTACTTCTATTTTTCAAAAAAAATTTCTTTACTTCCACCACACCTTGGCCTTTGATCATTACTTCACCCAATGATCGCAGGATAATAACCTCAAGCATATATAATATAACTAAATACAAATCACTCTTTACATTATGTCTACTTATTTACATCTATTATTTGATTTCTCAACAAGTATGAAGATAGTAGCGAGAACACTATAAACACTTTAATAACATGCCAAAAATATCAAAAAGTATTCTAAATAAACATTTATGTATTAGATGAAATGAGTGCTTAAAAGCAAAGCCTTAACAACACTATTACACAATGACTAAGAAAAAATATTTAATTGGGGATGAAGTGATCAAAGATGAAATGATAGGGGATGAAATGACCGGGAATGACTGACCGGTCACCAACTCCCGATATCATCACTGTGGAGAGTGGAAGGTCACTAGACATGTATGGAGGCTATGAGACATTAGCCATTCAGCCCCTTTTCTTGCTAGAGCATTATGTGAAGATTATTCCTTCCTTCTCGAAATAATCTCAGATAAATATTAAAATAAAAACAACTGCCTGAAAAGTTATTTTCTGAATTTTATACTTATGGGTAAAACAAAAAGCATTTACATTGCTAATTTTGGTGCTAAAAAATTAGTAAATTCTATTAAACTTGATAAACAAATGCCACATGACATTTAAAAAAAACTTTGAAAATCAAACCATGCTACATGGTAGAGATACAAGTGGTGGCCTTATTCTTATGAAATCTTAATCAAAAGTAATAACCTGGTTTAAGGGTAGGACCATAATTATGCTACATCAATTTTAAAAATCATTTTGTTGCAAAACAAAAATGTTTGTACAGCATCTAAAATAACTATTTATTTAGTGAATAAGAGAAGTTGTATGGGTTACTGCCATTATTAGATCCAAGGTTATAGACCAATCAAAATTTTTAGTTTTGTAAGGGCATGCCTTTGTTACCGAATTAAACCTCATTTATTTTTTAAAGCATGGTTGACTTTCATTAAATTTGAAAAATATTTTAATTAAATATCTGTTTTCATGCTGTTTCCTTAAAAATATTTGCATAGTCATAAATGTTTTTGCTTACTTTTTATAGAAATATTTGTTAAAGATTACATTTGAATATTGACATGTAGTGTGCACAGTAAATGTTTACCACTTAGTAATGCAAAAAAGTAGTCTGTGATTTTGCAGATAGTAACTAGCAACTTTCAATGTGGTTGAAATGGTTAACACCATTTACATATTTTTATTAACTTATTTCAAAGAAATTAAATTTTACATATGAATGAGTATACATGGTCATCTTTTATTGATTTAGTTTTATATTTTATTTTCAATAATCTAAGACTATTATTTTTTTAGTTAAGTAGAAAATAAGTAAAGCTTAGCTTAATCCATATTTTTAGCACTAAAAAGTCAAAACTATTCTGAATTGTGAGTCTTCTTTTGTTATTTTTTTACAGATTGATTTCTTTTTAGTTTTAGTAAAATAACTGTAGCATACTTTCTTGCTGTGTCCATTGTTCGATTGATTGAACATATACTTTTATAATTCCTAGTTGAACTGATTAGCATGTGAGTGATGCAATTTAATGCATGTTCTATTTTTTTTTATCTTGTGGATTTTGCTGTCAACATCTACTGGGTTATATAGAAACAGTTACACCTTTGGTCAGAACTACACAGGGCTCAGGACTAATCGCTTAAGCAACTATGTGCCATCTTACCAGGCACGACAACAAAGAGAAGCCAATGCAAACTCAGAAGACAAACAGGGTTTGTCAGAATTGGGTCGTTTACGAGATCGTAATTCACTAACTGGGTTGAGCAGTACTAGCAGTTCTCCCTCCCCAATTCCTGCCAGTTCCGCTACCACATCTTCACCTAGTACCAATATCAACTCACTGAACAGAAGGTGTGTACTGTCAACTAGAGGCACTTTAATAGTAGTACAAGAAAAATTCTCCTTATTACAGCTAAGTAAATTACACATAATATTGTTAGTTTCTTGACATGAAGTATTTATAAATGGTTTTAAATTACAATCAACATTTTAATTATACTCCTTTTCTTCAAATCTATTTCTATAAATAACCAGCCTTTTTTCTATCCTTTCCTTTGTCACTATCTTGACCTCTTGCAACCCATTCCACCCCTTGTCTTATCTCTCACTTAAATCCTTTTTTTCACTTAAATGTCCCCCTCTCCAAATTGGTTTTTTTTTTCAGTAAGAAGCATACAAAAATTATTTTTTTTTTTCAAAACTTACCCCTGCCTCCTCCTTTTTTTCCAGTCCAAATACTTTGACTTACATTTTACCACCTTGTCTTCCCATTTTAACTTTGTTGTGAAGAAGTGGGATAAAATTGTTTCAGTATTCAAGTCAATGGGAAAAATCTATATTGACTACTGTATGAGTGACATGTCATTGTCTTTATCAGATTATAATATGAAAATTTAATATATACATTTATTATATATTTATGTTTATATATATAATTAATATTAACTCAAATGAAGCAACTGAAATTTTGGTAAATTGTGATGCTGGTAAAAACAGTTCTTAAATAGAAACTTAATATTCCTGTATAAGTTACTATGTATAGTTTTCTTTCTTTTGTTTGAACAAGTAGCTTGCTTGGTAAAAAATTTTCTGACTTTACTGGGCATGTAGGCATATGATCAGTTGTTTCCTTCAACAGTTGCTCAATTTTAACATCTTTTTTGAACAAATGCATTTTTTTTTTTCTTTCTTCTTTTTTTTTTTTAAATTTGCAAATAGAAATTTTTCAACTATATTTTTAAAAAAAAATTTAACAAAAAGATGTAAACTTTCAGGTCTTTTGAGCCACCAAAAAGAGATGAAGAAACAGAAACGCAACGCAAAGCTCGTGCTAAACATGCTCGACAAACTCGTAGATCAACACAGGTATTTTGAAAGACTTATGGCATGATGATTGTTTAGCAATTGTAATGGATATTGTTCATTGAGATTTAGGCCTACTTGATTTAAACCTTTCTGTTTAGGGTGTTAGTTTAGAGGATATTGAAAAAGCTGAAGAAGTGCTACGTTCAAATGATCCATTGAATCCCACATCTACATCCAGAACTTCAGTTAGTACCAAAGATAATGGAGTTGTAAGTAATGGTCAAAGTGTCACAACTGGCATTGCTACCACTACTACCACAACCAATTCTTCTTGTGATAACCCTACTAAAGAAGATTCTTCTGTTATCTCAGGATATCGATTGCGCACAAGTGAAGATAAAAGTGATGTAAGTTTTTTTGTTTTTATTATTTTTTTAAATGTAGCTTCCTTTTTTGTTAACAGCTGATATCAATGCCGACAGCAGCATTTTACTTGATTGGAAATTCTTTTTATGCAGTATATTAAATGAACATTGTTTCTGTCATTGTGTCTGCTTCCTCTTTACCTCAGTCTTTCTTCAGTACCCATCACTTTGTTCCATCATCTTGAAAATCTCCTTATGTCTTGAGACCAGTCTGTTTGCTGTAGACAATGATGGCCCACTCTGGGTCAACTGACTGGTCATATTGAGCTACCAGCATGGGTCATCGACCTCTGCTGGTGGAGAGTGTCTAGAGGGTCATTCAGGGAGCTATTGTATTGGACACATGCCTGATGCAGCTGCTGACAGAGTGTAGCCCAGGTGCACTCATTATGGATATCCAAATGGCTTGTCTCCTTGTGGACTCTGGCGGGTGGGGAGCACAGGAGCTGAATAGAAATAATGGAAAACTCCCCAAAAACTACTTGCCCCAGATGTAAGTCTGAGCAATAAATGAAGAAAAAAAGGAGGAGAACACAAGAGGCTGTGCTACCTGGCCATCATTTCTGGTGGTCAAAGAGATAGAATCAAATGCAATGGGGCATTTGAAAAATTGAGGAAGAATTGATACATCCTCCAGAGATATAGCTGACTGCCTTGCATTCTCAATAGCAAATAAATTATCCACTGCACACTACATCCTAGAATTCCAAAAAGTTAAAGTCATGGAGGAGAGATCCCATTGATTTCAAATCATAGAACACTGAAGACTACAACAAGCCCTTATCACTTGAAGAACTGAGAGACTCACTGGACAAATCACATGACACAGCACCAGGAGAAGATGAAAATCACTATCAGTTCCTCAAACACGTTCTTGAATCCTCATTGACAACCCTGTATGGGAATCAGGTGTTTTCCCAAACTGGGAAGAGATGTATCTGACCTAGCTAACTATCGCCCAATAGCATTAACAAGCTATATCTGCAAAACCATGGAAATGAGGATAAATAATAGACAGGTCAGGTTCCTTGAGAGAAATAAATTAATCTTTAACCACCAGTGATGGGGCGGACAACAACTGACCACCTCGTAAGGCTGGAATCTTACATCAGGAATGCATTTATAAGCTGTATTTTTCGACATAGAAAAGGCATATGCTACATTCCAGAAACATGGAAAAAAAAACAACGTTGATAGTGACTGAATGCAATTAGAGTACCGTCATGCAAATCACAACCATTATACTGAATCTTTTTTTCATAAGTGTGAATAATATTTAGCTTGAATATTAATTGTCCTTTTATTTGTGTTTTTTTCTTTTTCTTCGTAATTATTTTGATAACAACATTTATACTAGTCATTTGACTTGTGAAATTGTATTAGATTATAAGCTATTTTACTCGTATTGAAAAATGTAATATATGGGTTCTACAATGTGATTATATATTATGTTGTTAAAAGATTATAGGAAGAGTGCAGTCATAGATGTAGGTATGCACACTTAGGTATGCAAACTTAGATGACATGTACATATTTAGTCACATCGCAGGCTAAGCTGTTTTCTGCTTAGACCTAATTCATGCTCTCTCATGTTTGTCATGTACCTATTCAATGATAACTTACCTCTGAATGAAATACATTTATTAAATTTAGTGCATATGTCTGCCAACAATTCAGGAGAATAAATATGAATTTTTTTTGTTTCACTTTTAGGCTGTAGATTTACCAGTAACTAGAAGTTTTAGAAGAGCAAGGGAAGACAAAGATCTCACTTCCTCTTCAAATACATCTACAGATATTACTTCAAGTAAGTTTTTGCTTTCTATTACTAGCCAATTTTTAACTTGGTGGTGTGCCAATTTTTTTATTGCATCATAATTGTGTCTAAATAAATGAAATATGTGTAACTAGTCTCATACAAACAAAATTATTGTCATGTTTGTTTTTGTGTTGGTATTATTCATTTCAAACAATCATGTTGACTCACACATGGGCTATGACAGTTCTTCTCAGCCTCTCATAGGGTTTTGAGTTTAAAACACACTCAATATATATATATATATATATGGCTCCTTCTGTCTCGTAAGACAATGGATGCGCCCAGATGAGTCACTGGCTTTGGTTACGTCTTGAGACGGGGCAGAATCTGGAGTGGCTGATCAAGCCAATTCTGGATCGGCAGTTTGCCACAGTTTGAGCATTTATATTCATTTGTCCTAGGGCTCACTGACAGGGCAGCTTTCTTTTTCTTTCTCTTGACCGATGCAGCTTCATTTCTTTTGCATTCAGCAAAGTTCGTACCAGCACGTATACTCTGTCTCCATGCTGTCCGGTCTTGGGCTATATCTTCACACATACTTTGGTCGATGCCCATGGCTCTCATGTCTCACTTGCAGACATCTCTGTAAGTTAGTCTTGGGCGGCCCTTGGGTCTGGCTCCCTCTGCTAGCTCAGCGTACAGGATGTCTTTAGGGATTCTTCCATCTGGCATGCGAGTGACATGACCGAGCCAGCGTAGTCTTCTCTGTTGAAGGAGAGCATAGATGCTGTGTATGTTGGCCCATGTCAAAACTTCCTGGTTGGTGACACGATCCCTCCAGGAGATGCACAGTATGCGTTGCAGGTAGCGTAGGTGGAAGCAGTGTACATTTTGACAGCTCCACCTATAGGCCATTCTCCATCAAGAGCGGAGTAAAACAAGGATGTGTTCTGGCTCCAACACTATTCGGCATCTTCTTTTCAGTTGTACGCACCAGCGCTTTTAAATCCCTGGAAGATGGAATATATATCCACAGTAGATCCGATGGAAAGCTATTTAATCTGGCAAGCCTTAAAGCCAAAACGAAGAGACGGCGTATCTTGATTAGAGAACTGCTGTTCGCAGACGATGCCGCACTAATATCTCATTCACAAGAAGGATTACAGAGGCTTGTGAATGCACTGGCAGCTGCTTGTCAAGAGTTTGGCCTCACAATTAGCCTCTCCAAGACTGAAATCATGGCACAAGATGTTGCAGAAATACCAGTGATACACATTGGAAATCACACACTTACGGTGGTGCAGGAATTCACATACTTGAGAGCAACAATAGCCAGCAACCTAAACTTAGACACTGAGTTGACCAAAAGAATAGGGAAGGCTTCTGCAGCAATGGCAAAACTCTCTAAGCGTGTGTGGGAAAATACCAAATTGACCACGGCAACAAAAATCCTTGTCTACAATGCCTGTATTCTGAGCACACTTGTCTATGGCAGTGAGAGCTGGGCAACTTACATGCGTCAAGAGCACAGATTACACTCAATATAAAGCTAAAATAAACCACAATCACCAAATTCTATGAGTGCAGTAAGGGGGGGGGGGGGGGCGTAATTTACCCCCACCCACCCCCTCCAAAGGATTTTGAGTTTGATGATAAGAGGGGTTTTGAGTTAAAAACTAAAATAAATTACAAAAGTCAATCACCGAATTCTATGAATGTAGCCATAGGGGGTTTCAAGTCGGTTTCGAGTCTTCACCCCTCCCCCACCAGGATGATTTTGAAGATTTCTTCTTCTTCGTTCTCATTATTATGTTGGAGCGTTCAGATGACTAGACCAATATATGACATGAACTGCGCAGTGGTTTCCAAATCAGGGAGCTCTCCATATAGTTTTCTTTCTATTGAGGTGTTTCCAAATCAGGGAGCTCTCCATATAGTTTTCTTTCTATTGAGGTGTTTTGGGGCCAGTGTCTTCTACGGGCCTCTTGGTAAAGAGAGCAGTTTTGAAGGACATGGTCGGCATTCTCTGGTGATACTCCACATGGGCAGATTTCACTGGTTCCAATATTGAGCTCCAGGTACATGAAGATAAAATTGGAGGCACCAAATGAAATAGAAAAAAAAATAAAGACAGGAAAAATAAAATTTTGCAATTTATTAAAAGTCCACCTGTATGATCTCTAAATAAATTAACAAATAACTGAAACAGAGAGCGATTTCTGAAGCATTCAAATAGCAGACCATAAACTTCATTAACATATTCACTCAGATGACATAAATGTTCAACAAATTTTATTCTATGATGGAAGCACAGGCTCAAATAAATTGTCTTTTCTTTTCAACCGATTTTCTATCTCAATCAAATCTCCCTTAGCACGAATGTACTTCAAGCTAAAATGTTATTTGAGATTTTATCTAATTTTTAACATTTGTTCACTGTGTGACACCCCTAGCAATTGGAGGCCCTATTCAGCTTCCTAGTTTGCCTCTGCCCAAGACCAGCCCTTATCCTCCTCCCTCCAATAAACGAATTCAAACCAAACAATAGTTGCCAATCTCTACCAGTCTCTGGACTCCAGTAACAAAGTGAAGTGAATAGCAGATTTTTTTTGACCTACATTTTTTAAATAGATGTGTAGTAGGATAATGCAATGTAGAGACCTCAGAATATACAGAAAATAATGCTTGGCAGATCCCACTGGTGGAGCTTACCACCAGACCTCCTAGCTGGCATGGGCGGGGTATTTACTATCTTTCCACTAACTCCAGGAAGAACCTATTCTAGGCTACAAAAGAATGAATGAATGTCAGAATGTAATTGAAGATTAGTTATGTACACACATGTTGGGAAAGAACACACACATATACACACACAAAAAAATCTTAACTACGCCCATACTGTTGATCTTGGTCACTGACTGCAGTGTCAGGATTTGCATCTGCAGAATCTGCTGGATCTATCAAGGCCCACTTTCACTTATGACCTCTTTCACCACAATTAAAACAAATAAATACTTCTCTCTTAACCATCATACTACATTCAAACTATATTCAAGCTGCCTTATGCAGCCACTTCTTCAAGCCCATTGCAACAGAAAACAGGCATGCAGTACTTGGTCTACAAAATACTATATGGCAATGCATTAATAGCCAATAAAATTAAGTTCTCACAAGATACTTGACTGAAGAGGCCAAAAAGGCATGCTGTTAATTGATTATTGAATTTCTGTTGCAAAATTTTAAAAAATTCAATTTTGCTATCACCTTTCTATTTCAGTCATACCTCTAAATGATGGTACTGAGTCATCATGTTTAGATGAAGATTATACATTATTTACGGACCTAAATTATCCAAATGAGATGTTTATCTTGAAATAATAGGAAATATCAATGTGATTTAGACAAAATCAGGACATGAGTATGCATGATTCTAAAATTGCTTTCAAGCCTTAGTCCAAGACCAAGTTGATTTGGAAAATTGTCAAGCACTTAATCATAGTGCACATTAAAGATTTTTTTATCAAAAACACTAAGTTTAAGGCTATGATAAAAAGAAATCAATTCTGATTGTACTATGCTGTAGGATTTATTATATTTTTGTGTGTGACCCCAATCATATTTTTTATGGGGTATCTCCTTTTTCTTTGGATTTGAGAGAGACTAAAATTTAGCAACATATATGCTCTCTTGCTTACTAAGCGACACAATCACTCTTAAATACCTAATTACATCAAGTCTATATCATTTAAAACACTACTGGGGATTAGCTATAGTTGGAAAGATGTTTCCAACACAGCAGTTCCCACCTCTCTGTCACAGCCTGGTTTTTGTTGTAGGCGTGATGACGCGAATGTCTCTGTGTGTTGTAGATACCTCTTCTGGTACTACTATAATATTCTTTGTTTTCTTAACCAAATACTTTCTCACGCGCACTAGATTTAGTGCGTGAGAACACTAACATACTGAACTCTCCGACCACAACATTTAGAATTATTAATGGACTCACTGGTAGCAGACATGGTTTTTATTCACATAATAATAAATCACAAAAGATATTGGCGACTTCAGCCATCACAAAATGTAATCCGTTGAAAACTTCATAATAATTACTCAGTGCACATATAATATACCTGAGGAGATGACAACGCTCCTCTCTCTACAAGAGTCTAAGATCAACTGAGGTGTCCACCTCGTGGTCAGTCCCTGACCAGGAAAAATCTTGCGCTAACTGCACAGAATAGTTCAGTGACTACTAGTCACCAAATATTACAGGGGTTCTAAAACTGATATATGACACTCTCCATGCAGCTTGGTTCAAAGAAATGTGTGTGTATATATATATATATATATATACTATACATGTTTTACCTGGGACCCGCAGGTCTTTATTTGCGTATTACTGTCGATATAGTCACTGAGTGTTTTTAAAACATTGAAACGAAATAATAATGTAATAAATAAAGCGAATGTATAAATATGAAAATAGTATGAATGAAGCCATCAAATCAAAATAGCTAATCTACTTAAATCCATTTTTTCAAATTAAAACATTTGCTTGTAGGCCTACATATGTTTGATTAAAATTTGAAATGAATAGACTTAATTTTGTATGTTCATGTGTTAAAGTATAAAGTAGATCTTGAGGCAGACATAGATCTAGATCTAGACTAATCTAGAGTTAAAAATTGGCTTTTATAGAGTTCATTCTGTGCTGCGTGAAGGCTTTGCTCTGCGCATGCGTGACCTTTTTTCATGAATGAATATAGGCCTATCTCAACACGGCTTTGCAGCTTTAGCGAACAGCGAACGAATGTATTAAAAATGCTTTAGAAAAACAAATTTGAATGTTAATTTGATTAAAATATGAAATGAATGGACTATAATTAGTATGTTCATGTGTTAAAGCATAAAACTATCTTTGAGAAAAAAGAAGTTTTATCATCTTAGAGTTCAATAAGAGTTTTAGACCTAGATCTAGGAATAGACTCAGTAGAGAGACGTGTTAATGTGTAACCATTTGGTAATGTCTAATGAAAGAATGTGCATCGGGATATCTAAATTAGCAGATATAAATAACGAATTAATGTAAAAATGCTTTTGAAACACAAATTTGAAGGTTAATTTTTTTAAATAATGAAATCAATAAACTATATTTTGTATTTTCATGTGTCAAAAAAAACAACTATAGACCATTGGTATATATATATATATGTATATATATATTGTTATGACATGATTTCGGGAATAAGGTGAAAGTTTTACTTAGCGACAAGTGACGTAACAGATCTTTAAAAAACAAGAACGCTCTAAGTGACGCTACAAAGAAGACACTTCGTGTAGAGCAGTAGAATAGATTTACGGACATAGCTGACATCGGACGATTCCCTTCGTGATTATTAAATATATGTGTAGACCAGCAACAGCGTCGACTACATATTTTGATTGTTTCGGCCTTTCGCCAGTGTTACTGAAGTAGTTTGAGTTCAGTATTACTTCCAGTCAGACGTAGATCTACACTAGTTATATTTCATAGAATCAACACCACGCGGAAGCCTTAACAATATATATAATAAGACTTCTCTTTAAGTCTGATGAAGATATTGAGGAATGCAGTATTTCTTGTGGCTAGGCAGCCCCAGCCGTGACCTACATATTTTGCCACATCCATGGCAAGCATTACCATTGGCGTCCTGTGGTCGATTAAGATCTTCTTTCGTCGTCTGTGTCAGTCCTCGGCAGCGAATTTTCTTTTGGTCTCACATGTGTATCCTTGGCCTTTGTGAGTGACCTCCAGCTGTCTCGTTCTGAAGATGCATGCAACCAGGTGCTACTCTTCTATTACATCTAAGGCAAGTTAGTACCTAAGCTGGTCTTTAAAGCTTTGTGTTGGGGCACCTCTGTTAGCTCACCAAAATGGACTGCTTTTGGCATATGTTTGTCCTGCATACAGGATACGTGCCCTGCCCAGCGTAACTGTCAGACCATAACAAGTCCCTCTATACTGTCCATACCAGCATTTCTAGTACAGTCTTGCCACCATATGTATGTTTGTCTCGAATAGAAATCAAAACCCTTAGATAAATGTTGATAAAAATTTGGCATAAATTTTCATGGAAAAGTAACACATGTAAGGTAGCCCTAAAACAAACTTTATGAAAGACCCTCATGGAAAAAAAGTTGCCCAACTCTATAAAAGTATTATTAATTCATGGATCTAGGTTATATAGCTTTTGTTTTAATTCTTGGATATCTGCCATTAAATAAGTTTAAGCACAAATATTTGTGTTCATGAATTTCAGACCAAAAACTGGTCATCAGGCTTGTAATTTAAAGGCCAAGGACACCTTCTGGTTCTGGCATCAAGGGCTTAGTTCTGGTAGTAGCTGTTAGTTAATAATTGAAATCTGAAGCATTGTAGGCTCTGTAACAAAAGGGCATGGCAGTAGGCTTATGGGTGTCAGGTGTGTTGAATCCTGACCTGGTACACAGTATGCATCGTAATTTAAAAAAAAAATAATCATAACGAGAAGTTACTTGACACTCCCAAATTATTAAGAATATCATTATCAAATCTAGACACAGGAGCACATTCAAGTTAACACGTTAGGAAAAATAATTCAACCTTAATATTATTTTACAGAGTCAGTATGCTGTCTTAGCATTATACATTCTAGCTTAACAATAGTTAATGTCTATCAATAAATTGAGTGTCAAGGACTAAATAAATAATTATACAACCTGGAAACATGCATTCTATGGGACCTGGAGTTTATGGGGCTAAGGGGACACCTTCCCTGCATTGTGATGAAATTCCTAAAGGACCGGAAATTTCAAGTTCGAGTGGGCAACTTCGCTTCTGACACTTATGGCTAGGAAATAAGTGTACCCCAGGGCATTCTTTCAGTAACACTGTTTGATATTAAAATAAACAGCATTATAAAGGCTCTGCCCACTGGAATAGAGTGCTCTCTGAATGTTGATGATTTTGTCATTTTTACATATGGCAAAAACATGAACATTTAGAAAGAAAATTACAATTATGTTTAAATATAATTCAAAATTGGGCAAACGATAATGGTTTTAAATTTTCGGACTCCAAACCTGTTAGCATACATTTTTTAAATTTTAGAGTAATACATCCTGATTTATTTTTAGACCAAAAGAAGATCCTTGTTTTAAAACTACTGAATTTTTAGGCCTTACCATAGATTCAAAATTTAATTCTCCCCCACTTTAAGGAACTTAAGAAGAAATGCCAAAAGTCATTAAACATACTCAGAGTACTCAGCAATACAGACTAGGAAGCTGACAGAGATACCTTCCTGCCTCTATATTGTAGTCTGATCCAATCCAAGTTAGACCATGGATCCATAATATATGGAGCAGCTAGGAAACCATGCATAATGCTGCCCTGCGTCTCTGTCTCGGCGCGTTTCGTACATCACCCAAGTCTCCACTTGAGGCTTGAGAACTCCCCATGGACATCAGAGTGAAAAAGCTTGCAATGCAGTATATTGTCAAGCTAAAATCCAACCTCATGAACCTCTTTCGACTCCATATTTAACCCAACAGATGAAGAACTATACAATCGAAGGCCTTACGTCATACAGCTGTTTGGCCTTCGAATGAGAGAATCACTCCAAAATTTAACCCCACTGTCACAGCTTTTTCTATTGAGATTGTTGAGATGTTACAAGATGTTACTGTAACATGCCAGGGATTCTGTAGATGTATTTCTAGATCTAAATAAGTCAATTATTCAATTAACGAAGATCTTTTTAATTCAAATACAGAACTTTAATTCAAAACAATAATATACAGCAGTGATGCCCAATTACGGCCCGCTGGTTAAATCCGGCCTGCCAAAACATTGGAACCAATTGTAAAACAAAATGTTAAAAAATTAGAATGTTTAAAAAATATTCTCACTCTTTCCTTGAAGAATTTCATCTTTATGTTTGGTATTCTAATATTTATAGTTAATACATTTTTTAATTCTAAGAAGTGTTTTTGTTTTTTTCAATGACAATAAGACTTGACAGCTATTTTTAATTTTTGGAAAATTCCGTTTCTGTCTTGAGCTAGCCGTGTCAATTGAAACCTTGTGTGTGAAACAGAGAGTATCATTGATGCACCATTTTGGGTCGTTTTCTTTTGATATCAAAGCGATTGGTTTAATGTTTGTGATTTAATGAAATGGGAGAGCCTAAGAAACGAAAAGTGGACTCTGAGTGTAGAAACTTTCAAGAAAAGTGGACAGATCTTTACTTTTTTGTGGAATATGAAAGTATGCCAACATGTTTGATTTGTAAAGAAAGTGTGGCTGTTTTTAAAGAACAAAAGATTAAAAGGCATGATGAAACCAAACACATATCGTGGCATTCTTGGGTTGAGCCGCGAAGACTAGATTTCTAAGTTAGGACTAGAGATGGGGGGGGGGGGGGGGGTCGACGAGAATATATAACAAAAAGAGACAAGAAAATGAGTCGTCGATAACAACCAGCTACTGAGTTTCTCACATCTTAAGTAGACCAATGAAGCCTTCTTCCTATGGCGAATGTTTAAAAAAGTGCTTGTTAGCAGGGTGGAAGAAATGTGTCCTGAAAAGAAGAATGCAGTAGAAGCTGTCAACATTTCTCGCATGACAATTACAAGGCGAGTTTAAAATATGGATAAAAATCTCCATTCATAATTAAAAGACAGAGCAGCAGAATTCGAAATTTTTTCTATTGCCACTGACGAGTCCACTGACATAACTAAAACTGCGCATTTCTTGGTATTTATTTGCAATACAAACAGCTATTTTTTATATAACATAGGAGTTAGCAGCTATGAGGAGCATGAATGGGACTACAACTGGAGAAGACCTGTACAAAGAAGTGTCAACCATCATAGAGAACCTTGCTCTTCCTTGGAATAAATTAGTTGGCGCTAGAAATATGGTTGGATGTCACAGCGGACTGACAGTAAGAGTTATTTAAAAAGTGGTTGAGTCAAATGGAACTGAACCCCTGCGGCTTTACTGAATCATTCATCAACAAAATCTCTGTGGAAAGGTTTTCAATCTGGACCATGTGATGATGGTTGTGTTTAACACTGTACATTTCATCAAATCGCAGAACTTTCCAGAACTCTGGAGATATACCTGGTTACTCGTGTAGGGGTGTGGCTTGGCTTGAAGTCCAGCCCCCCCCCCCCCCCTCCCCAATAAAGATTTACTGCCAAGTAAACAAACTCAGTTTCCTTGTGAATTGTGACCTATAGAGAGTTTCAATATGCTGACATTGAAGACTACATCCATCGAATTTGACTTGTGGTCACCTGTCTAATAATGAACTCAATGTGATGGACTAAACAAATAAAAGGGGTGGGAGTTGTTCATCTCTACCTCTGGAGATATACCCGCATAACTAGACAGGCCTCTGGTGAGCAAGACATAGTCAAGTAACATAACATCTTAAAATGTTAACAAACCCACTCAAAGGTCAAGACAAAGTGAAAAAATGTGCCAGCCATTGCTGCTCTTTATGTAAAGTGCATTTACAATCTAAAGTTTCATTTCTATTTATATTAACAGCTTTGTCTTTGTAATAAAAGATATTTGGTGCATATTCATATAATCCCTATTTTAAGCACATCATTATGTTTTAAAATAAACATTAATACATTCTATAACAGACATTAATGGAACGAGGTCCACTTTATACATATTAAATAGGTACAAGGTGTACTTTTTTACTATCCTGCAAAACTATCCCGCAGTAATATTCAGCCTGAGATGAATATAGCCGAATAGTTAAAAAATGGTTGAATATTCGGCAGGGTCAAGAGCTACTATCTGGTGCACCCCTAATATATATATATATATATATATATATACATAGTGCTTTTTTTGTAAAAAAAAAATATGTTCTGGTACTCAGTGATGGGTTGCCTAACTTTTAACTACTAATAAATTAATACAATTCAAGAAAAGTAATAATTTTTTTTCCTCACATTGTAAAAGGTGCCGGTACGCCGTACTGGTGAGCACTGTGTCGCAAAAAAAGCACTGTATATATATATATATATATATATGAGGAAACTCTTCAAGATTTATATTTCAGCAAAATAAAACAAACAAGAATGGGAACGAATAAAAGTATTGTTCCAACAGAAAAGACCATTTCAAATTGACCATGAAATTGCTATTATCTAGATTAATTATTTTATAATTTTTGTTTACCTTAAATATTTATACAATTAAAAAAAATTTAACCTAATAACTATCTTTTAAAACAAGTTTGCATGTTTAGAATTGTCAATACTTCAGTTATGTGCTATTAGATGTATTCAATGTATAGGAAGTTAAGTATAATTTTAATTACAATAACTGTATTTTTATTAGAGAAATTTTTTTTTTCTTTTGTGTTATAATTATATTGATCCTTAGGTTCAGCCTAACAGACACACAGTCGTACATAAAGTAATAAATTATGTGGATGATGATTAAAAATAAAAATCTTAATTTAATGATATTGACATGAATGATGTGGATAATGATTAATAAAAGTTTAGTATGAAGATAATAAATCATAATTACATTAATGTACTACGCACCTTTTATGATGTTGTATAACAACAATGACAAGACACTGACAGTGTAACAACAACATTTCACAACTAGCACCAAAGATTCTTCACTATAACAAGATAATCCAGAAACTGACAATGCAACATCAACTCTTCCAATGGCAATCAAGGACTGTCATGAACTTCTAAACGTCTGCTCTGGCAATGGTGATAACTACACTATCAAGGGTAACACCAGTACTAAAAATATAAACCCAATGTAAAAAAAACAACTCATCCTAAACAGGGGTCAAAGAGTCTTATTCAAAATAGAATAAATCCAAGGCTAAGGCTGTCCAGTAGCATAAAACCAAGAAATATTCAAGACCTAAGATGGCAAATGGCAACCCAAACTTAGAGCTGTCAATTGACATCACAATAGCTCATGACAAAAGCGACAAGGAAAAACTATCAAATAAATTCAATTGCAAAATGACATCATCACACCTAAAAGAAAAGTGCCTGTATTGATTATCTCCAAAGAAAAAAGTGGCAGTTTCAATTGTGTACATTTTTTTAATATACAGTTAAAATCTACACCAAAGCAAACTGTAACAAAAAATGACATTTGTAATATGTATCATTAATTATTGAATTCTTCCTTACATTTTGTGTATTTCAGACTATATCCCACGAAGTCAAAGAAATAGTGCCATTTTGTCCAGTGAGCCTAGTTCATCTATCACATCTAGTCAAAGTTTACTAAGAACATCATCATTACGTACAAATCGGGTTAGAAACTGTGAAACTGACTCTATACAAACTCCAAAAGCTGAGGAGGAATCCAGAAATGATGACAGTAAGATAGTATTTCTAGTTACCAGTTCTTTTAAACAAACAAAATAACAAGAGTAGGTTTATTCGAAACAGTTTCAATACTACAAGACTATATAATACTAAAAATATAAAGTAGCGAAGAAATAGCTTTTGCATTCCAGAATCATTCACCTTCAACATCACCAAGAAAGAATCCATTAAGATCTCTATATGTAATTCTCTTCATTGTTTAACCATGCGGGACACCACACACACATGCTGACTCTCTAACCCTCCTCCCATCCACGCTCTCCAGGCATGCGCAGCAGTGTGTACCCGCAGCAGTGTGTACCTCAGTCACTCCTGTGTCCTCAGTCGCTTTGGTATATCCTACAGTCTTCATGTTGCCTTTCCAATGTTCTCTTGGATTCTGGCTGGGATATTTTAATAGTCCCATTCATGTGTCGTGCACACCTAATATGCGCTATGTAAACACCCTATGATTGGACAGGCTACATGAGGCTCTATATGGGGGACAGAGATGCCTACATGCCAAAATGGAAATGTGTATTCCCAGACCTGGAGATGTGCATTTTGAGGGGCAAATGTGTATACAAGACATTTTGTACATTTATCAAAATATTTACACTTTTTGTCTTTCTCATCTATAATAGACTTTTCTAGAATGTTAGAATACTGCCATTCTTGTCACTTTGTAATGATTTTATGATCATAATACCTCTAGTGTTTTCTACATTCCATAATATCGGCAACAAAAAATTCATTTAAAAAAAGGGAAATTTTTGTTACAAGGAAAATTAGACCTAAACCAGATGTAATGGTTTGCTTAACCTGATCAGTGCCATCTAATTCTATAAAAGTAGTTTTGTTTATAGGCATTTTCTTTACAAGGTATCCTGAAACTGGAAATATTTTATCACATTTTGAAAGAATTGGCAATGAATTGGCAAATTTGTCGAGTTGGCAATGAAAGCTTTGGCGACCTATACTATCAATAATAACAAACATTTTAAAGATTTTTTTTTTTTTAATTAGTCAATGAACTTATTCTAGAAAAGATTTCCAGGTCTGGGAATACACATTTCCATTTAGGCATGTAGGCATCTCTACTGTCTGGTCTTGGGCTATCTCCTCTTACATACTTTGTTCGATGCCTGTGGTTCTCATGTCTCCCTTACAGACATCTCAGTAGGTTAGACTTGGGCGGCACTTGAGTCTGAATCCCTCTGCAAGCTCAGCGTATAGTATGTCTTTAGAGATTCTTCCATCCAGCATGCCAGTGACATGACCGAGTCAGCGTAGTCTTCTCTGTGCATAGATGCTGTGCATATAGGCCTGTTTCAGAATGTCCTGGTTGGAGACATGACCCCTTCAGGGATGCACATTATGTGTCGCAGGCAGCATAAGTGGAAGCTATATGTGTGTGTATATTTATATGCACACACACACATATATATATATATACCTACACACATACAAATTGCATTAAGAAAACTTAGCCACCGGCTCTGTCTACATATAAATAACTTTTTTCTCTCCTAATTTTTTTCGCTTAGGTTCCTTAGAAAAAAAAGATGAAAAGAAAGAATCTTCTTCTATTCGTTCTCGAAGACAGAGAAGGGAAAGGCGATCAACTGGAATAGTCTATGATAATGAAGTGAGCATTTTGTTTTATTTCATGAAGAATATAAAGGGTTTTTAGTTATTCATATCAACCTAAAATTTATTTGACATTATTTTGGGATAATCTTGTTGGCATAAATCAGGGACCTTATACATCAATTGTTTTGTTCAACCATGGCACAGTCAGATATATAAATATGGACTTTTTACAGCTATGTTTCTCACCAATGAACTTTCTGCTTTCTTTCTAACTCTACCTTTTTTTCTCCAGGAAGGAGAGCTAAGCAAAGAGAATAAACCTGAAGAAGATAAATCTGATGTGAGTACATACTTACACAAAATTTCTCATACAAGACTGTTAAATAGTTATCCCTACTTCAATATTTTGTTCTCTTTTCTTTCTAGTTTTCACAAGAAATTTTTGAAGAATATGTTTCACTTTCATAGAAAGAAAAATTTATGATCCAGTTTATCTTATCTTACACATTTACAGACATTGCTTTAAAAAAAGATAATAACATGCCACCTGTATCTATAAGTTAATCTAGCTGTGTATGATTAGAGACTTAAACTCTCTAGTCATTGGTTTTACTGGCAGATTCTGGCTTCCTGTTACATGCTCTTATGGAACTAGGGATTAAGGAGCATATGGGATAAGAATTGTTCTTCTGCTGTGTCTCTGAGTATTTTATTAGCCTTTATTTGTATTTGTAATGGATATAAGCACTCCACTACCTATTAAATGCTTCCTAAAAGCATGTGTCTCAAATAGCCTTTGACAACCACTCCAACTCCTGGCCTTCACAGGTAGCTCATATATTGAGTCTGGTGGAACTGTTTTCACTAACAGGAGAAGGGGGCTAAGACAAGTAACTGGCACCTAAACTAGTAAGCTTCGAGCAGGAAGGCCTCGTTGGCTGGCTACCCACCTAAGAGAAGGAAAACTCTGAATTAAAACCATAGCTGCAAGACCTAAACATGGGAAAGGCTTTGGAAGTCAACCCTGAGGAAAAACAGGAGCGGCAACCCTTAGGCAATTAGTCTACTCCCTGACAGAACCTGGGACACTGCTGACCACAAACTGTATAGGCTCTTGCCATTCCTTTGGATAGGTCAGCTTATGGTCCTATTTGATTTGTAAAAGATTAAGCAGAACACTTTACACTAGTTTCTTAAGTATCAACTTAGTTCACCAATAAATCTTAAGGGGTGAACAAAAATGTCCTTTTTTTATTCAAATAATGGATTTGATTGTAAATCTGCTCTTTCAATCTTTAAAAAAGTTACTTATTGCACTTTTACTGAAATGTCTGATCCATGCATCTTTTGTAAAAATGTTATTCTGCCATAAAAAAAAAATTAGCATTAAAATGAAGTTTTAAATCTTCTTAAGTACTGTTATTAAGTCAAAGATTTTTTTTCTTTAGTCTATTCTTTGTCTCACCAAAACAAGAACCTTGAAAGAATTTGAACTAAAAACAAAAGTATATATTCCATTCCACCTTATCTACTTATGAACTTAATTTAAAATATGATACGGAGAAGTTTAGAAGTTAAGGATTAATATTGTTCATTGTATTGAATATTTATGATGCGTAGGACGTAATCATCTTCTTTTTTGAACTAATGTCTGTACTATATAAGATAAGATAAGATAATTTGTAATCTTCATATATTTTAAGAATCTCAACTATCTCAAAATGTTTTATCATCTATCTGAACAAATATGGGACTAAATAAGAAACTGTTAGCCTCATTATTGAAGCTATATTTTTATGTGAAATAATTTGTTTGTATAAGTAACAAAGCTGTGATGAAACACAATATTATTAAATGCAGAGAAATGGAATGATAGTGCATAGTTATATCATGAACATCATCTTCTTATTTTATAAAATACAGATGTTACTTCAAAAAAGAAGATATTTACGTCCTAAGTGTCATGCATCTAGTCATGCATGTTTACTAATGACTTAAATTCTGCCAAGTCATTGGTTTTCCTGGTTGGCTCAAGCAGCTATTGCTCTAATAGCAGTAGGGAAGAAGAAGCATTTGTACAAATTTGTCCTAGCATATGGAATGAGAAATGTACCTTTATCTTTGTGTCTTTCTGAGTATTTTATTAGGTTTTGTTTTTGTATTTGAAGATTATGGCTCATTGTTTTATATATAATTGCTTGTTAACTATTAAGTTTTCTATCCTGAAGGCTTTCTAAATTTAGTGATTTTACTGAAGATGTTACTCTAGTCAAATGTGAATATTCGTTTGTTATGAATCTCACTGCTCTATTTTGTGTCTGTTCCTATTTCTTAAATCAATGAGTGCAGAGCGTCAATCCCTTAGATGGTCTGACTGCCCCTAAACGCACGGAACGTCTATCCCATAGACGTTCATAACCTACCTTTGTTTCATTGCATTTTTAAATTAAACTTTTTAACTAACAACAGTGGAACTATTTTTACTTTATAAAAGAGTTCTTCATCCTTTGTTTACATAGAAATTAGAAGCTTTTGGCATTATTTAGACATTTATTTTTACTTTTTTTTTATGATGTAAAAAAACGTCACCATGACTACGTTAGTCCAAGACATACCCACAATGTTTACTACTGAAGAAACTTTATAATTATTCTAAAATTTATCACAAATAAACAGTAGTAATGAAGAATTTGATCTAGATATATAGATTAGACCCAGGTAAGTCTAAATTTAGCGTATTTATGAATTATATCTATATTATTAGTATTTAGATCTAAATCTATTATTGTCAGTAGGCTAGGTGTAGAGTGTAGATCGAGATTGACTAGATCTAAGCTTTTTATCTCTAGATTTAGATATATCTCTAGATCTATTATTCTAAGCTTATGATAAATAACAAGAAAGGAAATGGTAGATCTACATCAAATAATCATCCACTGTGGGCATTTTTTGCCCATTTTCTTTTTTTTTTAGTATTGTTTATCTGTAAAAAATCTACAACATCATGGCTATGCTTTTCCAAGATACACCCACAATGTTTACTACTGAAGAAGCTTTATTATTGTTTTATTTATACTTCTATGAATTGTAATAATGAAGATCTTGATCAAGATTTAGCATAGGATGAAGCAGACTTGGACATTATTAGCATTTAGATCTAGTATTGCCTTATGCTTAGGCCTTAGCCTTAGACTAGGGCTAGGTCTTGAATGTAGATCAAGGTTGACTAAATCTATGCTTTTATCTTTACACCTTTGTAGATTCCTATAAATCTAAGCCTAAGATAAATGAAAACAACAGAAATGGCAGATCTAAATCCAATATTCATCCACCATGCTGGGCCTTTTCTTGGTATATTTTCTAGCAATTTATTTTAGTATTGTTTTTTTGGTAAAAGTCATCGCCATCACTATACTGGTTCAGGTTGCACTCCAAAAGGTTTCCTACTAAATAAAAGTAAAATATAAAACCATTCTAGATCCATAACTTATCACAAAGGAACAGTAATACTGATATATTAGATGTCTTAAATCTTTGGTAAAATGAATTAGGATTTTTATTGTCCTTCATCTAGTTAGAGATTTAGGCTTTGATCTCTCGCTAGCCTATGTCTTGCACTGGTCTAGTATTAGAAGGAAAGATGTTCTAGGCAAATAAAAAGAAGACAAATCTAGATCTATATCCCATTGATTCAAATGTACATAATATTTGAGTGCATTTGGTTGATAGATTTAGTACAGGTATCTATTGTTATTGGTAGTAATGAAATGCGCAATAATTTTCACTTTTTTTCTGACTAAAAAAACAGGTAAAAATAATAATATAATCAATGATTCATTATCTTTTATTGACTGTTTTATCACATTTCTTTTTGAAAATGCTGTAAATAGTCTAAATATGCTGTTTCAACAGTAATGCAAAGAACAAAATCTAAATTTAGGTCTCAAAAGTTCTAAAGTTGGCATCCGTTGTTTTTTTCTGAGTGTCATATTATTTAGATTATAATTTGTATCTTATATTTAAATAGAAAGATGTTTACATTTTCACATTCTCCATTCATTTACCTTTACTTTGATACCAAATATGTTACTATTGCATCATTGGTACTTAAATAATAAATTTTTGTTTTAGCCATGTTTGGAACATTTTCTTTTTTTTAAAAAAAAACAAAAAAAAACACAGCAGTCAATGAGTTAAAGTTAAAGGGCCCCAAACAGAGGATGCACATATTATATTATTGGTCTAACCAAGGTTAAATAACAGTTTGGTTTTATGTTCTGTTTGATTTGTAGAAATTTCTTTTAATGAACCATATGTTTGATTTTTTAATAGTTTCATCAATGTGGATTCCATGACAGTTTTTTTACTAGGTATTTTGCATTTTTAGTCTGTGTTTGTTAATGGTTTGCCATGAATAAGATCAGTGGAATTTATTTGTTAAAGTTTTTTTTGTTACTCTTAATAACTGACATTTTTTTGTGTGGAAAGACATGCTCTAATTTGATTCACATTTCTGTAATTCATCTAATTCTCTTTGTAAAATGTCTGTATCTTGTGCTCTTTTTATTGTTCTATATATTATGCAATCATCTGCAAATAATCTGACTTATGTTCCAGTAGCATGCATGTTATACAAAAGTCATTAATTACATATATGATTATTAGTCATAGAAACACAATTATTTATAAAAGATAATGACACCTTAGCCACATAAGAATAATTGCAGGACCCAACTATTCAATTATAATTACAATATTGACCTAACCCAATACTAATTCTAGATCTACCTTTTATCACTAGTACATTGTAAAGACAAAGACACAAAGTACTAAGAACAGCTCTACAAACCTAGAGTTTCCAAAATAATGAATAATTCGATTGATAGTTATACTTTGACCATTCTAATATAAGAAAGGCAAAATTAATGGAGACATTTTGAAATGTCAAATTGATATTGCAGGTCCTTCTTATGAGAATGGTATATGCTAATATGTAATTGATAATAATTTCATTTTACTTGGTTAATATTTAAACATCAAATTATAACTACAATGAAAATACATTTTTTTTGTCTCTTAATAAATAAATTGACCAGTTGCGCCCCCCCCCCCCCCCCCTTCTCCATCAGGCAATCTCACCAGGACGCTCACAGTTTGAGAAATGATGTTGCCCATAATCCATATTTGCTAAAGAAAAGACACCAGTAAGCAATATAAATGCTACTTATAATGTTAAGTAGCAACAGAAGTATTGTTGATGCCAATGATATCAAAGTTCATTGTTTCCATCAGCTTCTTCTCTATGCTTAGTAATAACCAAACGTTCCTGTCCATTGAAACTCTCAAAAAGGTTATAACTAGTTTTAGTTGATTTGATATTTTATGTAGTGTTTTCATACCCATTTTTGGTGCCTAATAATATTAAAAATATAAATCTAGATCTATTATCATTTCGCTACATTCCAAAAGGAGTGAGATAAACGATGACAGTGACTAAAACCAAATTGACATTTCTTTCTATTTAGAGAACAAACTACCAAAACTAAATGTAGCAAGGGGAACGTCACTATGGCCTTCAATGGGGGCCTTTGGAAGATGTGCATTTTGTTTGTATCTAGGCCTGAAACTGATGCTATGAAGCAATGTAATCGTTGTCTAATACTGTACAGTGCTTGCATTAAGATTAAAAGTTGACATTAAAAAAAAACAAAACAGAGAGCGAATTAGAGCTAGACAGACAGAAAAGGAAATAGCGGACCGTACTATTTCATTGAAAGATATACACTAATTCACGGCTTAGAAAAGTATGTTACCTTGATCGTTAAAATGTGGCCATTTAATTACAATTCAAGAATAGAAAAGAAGGAGATGTTCCTGCTTTAATTATCAATACAAAGCCTGAGAACAAATCAACAGGCGCAGTTGTGTGTAGGCCTACTGCTAGTTAAATCTGTGTCTCCTGGGGCTAAGAATGCAAAGTATTTATTTAGGATGTTAGCTTTAGTTTCATTATCATTATTTGTTATCTTCTCCTTTCGTTCATACAAGTAATTAGATTCATAAAGGAGGCATTGTTGTTTTTTTAAAGTAAAGCCAAACTCACTGGCCGCATCGCGAAAACTCGAGGTCGACCGTTTTATTGGTTTGAAAATGTTTCATTATCAAAAATTAATTTT
Source organism: Biomphalaria pfeifferi (assembly GCA_030265305.1). NCBI lineage: Eukaryota > Metazoa > Mollusca > Gastropoda > Planorbidae > Biomphalaria > Biomphalaria pfeifferi. The sequence goes on from JASAOG010000138.1 coordinate 533,101, forward strand.
GGCTAGAATGTTTTATGAAATTTCCAAATGACGTCAAATGAAAAAATCTTGACACCGCTTACGTCACTAGGCTTACACTTTGTCTTTCTGAGTATTTCATTAGGTTTTGTTTTTTATTTGTAAGTTATGGTTTAGTGTTTTATGTAAAATAGCTACTTTAGTTTTTATTCTTCTCTCGTGACTTGATTTTACTAATGGTGTTACTCTAATCCCATTGGGAATATTCGTTTGTTATAAATCTCATTGCTCTATTTTGTATTTGTTCTAGTTTCTTTATGTTTTCTGGAGTTGAGGCATCCCTAACAGGGGATACATATTCTAATATTGGCCTAACTAAAGTTAAATAATTAAGAATTTTAATTTTATGTTGTTTGATTTTAAAAAAATTCTTCTCCTAGAAACTCTAATGATTTGCTTGATTTGTTAATAATTTCATCACTATGGGGGATTCCATGATAACTTTTTATTTTTTATTACACCTAGATAGTTTGCGTTGTTAGTCCTGTTATTGGTAGACTATGAAATAATTGGCATTGGTTTAGACATTGCCCGATGGTTATGACTGGACTTAAAAGACATTCCATTCTCAGTCACTGTCTAGATAGTTGTGATCAGTCCTTGTTGGTTGCTGCTGGGGCTAACCCAGGTAACAGTACACACTTCCCACACTAGCTCACTTCGCAACCTACTCGAGTTTGACTTACCTTAGGTGCTGGTGAGCTGTGCGTGTTGATAGAGTGTGTAACCTGGGAGAGTTCACGTTCGTTAGTTTCATACAAATTACTGTTCAACCAGATCTAGAGTTGCTTACGAGGAGGATTCGATGTTTCTAGAGATAGTTTCTTCTTTATGGTGTGGTTGGTGTGCATGCTGTGTAGATTTTTCCACAATCGCTATACTTCCTGGCTTTCAATAGTTACATTCAAACTTAGGGCACAATTCGTGCAACTTGTATACATCTAGACATAAAGATCAATTGTAAAATGTACCATTCTAATGTAGGTTTGATACAAAATTACTGTCATCGCTTATTGATATATCAGTTTAAAGTAACGAAATAAAATGTAGATGAAATCTACTTCTACAGATAGATAAGGAAAACAACACATTTTAAATATGCCGAGATCAAGACAAAAACGAAAATCGTCTACGCAGTCTAGCCTAATAATAAATGTAAGGTCAAATGTCAATAGATAATAGTCAAATGCTTGTTAAAATAGTTCAGAAACTAATTTTTTAAACTTAACTGATCGTCAAAAATTCCTAGGTCTTCTAATCCTTTATAATCTGCCCATATATATATATATGTATATATATATATATATACAAATATAACCATGAGGAAATTAGATCTTATTAGGCTTCCATAAAGCTGAGGCAACTGGGGCAGGTTATACGTGCCCGAACGTCGTGAAAGGCAGTCTTTTTTTTTTTTTGTAAACAACAGTTAAATAAGAAGAAAAAAATACTTGACACTTAAATTTTACGCAGTTCAATTTTATACCATCGTTTTTACTTTTACCATTATGAGATGATGGTCAAATGTTAATTCAATGTTGTAGGTCCATACTCGCCGCCTTATGAAGGCGCGGTGTCCGAGTGGTAAAGCGCTTGGCTTCCGAACCAATGGGTCCCGGGTTTGAATCCTGGCTAAGAATTAAATTTTAAGGGTGACTGAGTCCACCCTAATGGGTACGTGACAATAGTTTGGGAAAAGTAAGGCGGTTGTTCGTTTTTGCTGGTCACATGACACCCTCGTTAAGCATGGGCCACAGAAACAGACGACCTTTACATCTGATAATTCGCCTAGGCAAAATACAGTTTTTAGTATTTCTTATTTAGTCGGCCTGCAAAAAACACATGGTTACAATTTTTTACAAATCTTTAGTACATATCATTTTTTCTTTTCTTTTAATGATTACTATTGGTAGTATTATTGTCAATCGTGATATCGACAATGGTTCCTAACAATTATTTCATAAATTATATGGACTCCAAACATTTCCCCCCTCACAAAGTGTACGTCCTGCCTAACTTACATCATTTAATTCTCTATTATTCCAACTTCTATTGACCTCTTTGATTATATTTCACATTCGAACAGTGAAGTCAAATGTTTTGCTTTGTTTCGACAATTGTTTCGCCATAGCATCAGGTGATAACAATTTTCAACATTTAGAAATTAATTTTCGATCGTTGTGAGAATTGCTCCTCAACATTAGCAAGCAGAATTATGTCTTACGGCTCACATCGTTATGGGTCAGGAAGTGGAACAGGCAGTAGCTCTTACAGCGCCTATACTCCATCTTCTCCTTCTTACAACCTAGGAAATGGCTATAGCCCCAGCAACTCGGGCTATCCGAACAATTCTTTATATTCTGGTTCCTATGGCACTTCTTATGGTAGCGGAAGTGTTGGATCGTATGGTGGAGTTAGCAGCGGATCATATACACCAGGAAGCGGTGGAACATATGGAGGAGGTGGAGGAGGAAGTGGTGGATATGGTGGCTCTTTCCACGGACATTCTCCTAGCCCGTACAGTAGTGCACTAGCACCAGGTGGATATAATTCAAACAACTACAGTTCAGGACTTACCTTAGGGAATTCGACAGCTTACAACTCGGGACTTGGAAGTTCTTCTCCATACACTACCTCCTCCCCTTTACCGTATGTCCCTGGAACAAGCAAGTCCTTAGCATCTTCACCTTCCCCTGCTCCTTACATCCCAGGCTCTGGGCGACTTGGATCTGGATCTAGTTTAAGCTCATCAGCTCTAGGCTCGTCTTACTATACTGGGGGAAGCTCTGGTCTTCCCCCATCTGGCGCTGGTTCTGTTTTGGGCGCAAGTTCATCTTTGTCGACATCGTTATCAACTTCGCCTGCTCCCGCTGGTGGATCATTCCCGGCTAGTAATTTGAGTGGGTCGGGCTTAGGCTCCAACTCGTCTTTATCAGGTCGGACATCAAGTTCTGGTCATGGCTCTGCCTACAGCTCTCGATCAAACTCAACAACTTCTCTACCTGGCTCTTTTGCAGCATCGGGTCTCAGTGCTTCCTTAGGGGTTAGTATGAGTGTGTGTGTAATTGTTGTACATTACTTATCCTACTACAACTTTTTGGGCTCTCTATAACAGAGTCAAAAATTAATCAAGTATAGTTCTCCTTAACATAGAAATATTACATATATATATATATATATATATATATGTCCATGCTTTGCACTTAATCTGAATTGTACTAATTAAAAAGCTGATACAAAAGATGTTTCATATAGTGTTGTATGAAAAGCAAAAGAAAATAGGTCGAAATAAGAGCAGCATTTAACAATTTATGAATTACTTCTCTTTTGCTATTGTGTGTCGACAGTTTTACCCGATCATTGTTTCGGCATCTTTAATTTATCATTTTAGTCTACTTAGAAGAAAGTAAAGAAGTTTATATAAAGGCCCATTAGCGAAATGGCATATAAAGCGAGCACCTCCTCGTAATTTTTATCCATTCTTCTTTATTTCAAAAGTAACTGCAGAACTAATAAAATGGTATTACAAAGACTCCATTTTTCTAGATTTCCCACATATTCACTTTCGTTTTCCCTCATACAATAAAGCATAGCTGAAGGTCAAAGTTGACATGTATGGAAATTTCCATTGTCAAAACGTTTCCGGGTATACGAGAATAGGTTCGAACTTAAGACGATTTTAAAGCACCAATGGAGAATAATTCGCATATTATGCTTCTAAATAGATGAGGAAATAATTAGCTAGAATAGCCAAGGCTATTCATTCCGCTCAAAAAAAAAATATTGAGGGGTGTTAGCTCAAAATGACCTTTTAACTGAAAACCTTTCTACGAACACCCCTATAATAAGCTTAAAAGCCATTAATGATAATTTAGTGATTAATTTATCTGTTTTTCTTTTTGCCTTATTTATTGTTTTTGTTTGTAAAATTGAAATATTAAAATAATAGGCCTATTTTTATTTGAATGGCTGTCTTTGATTTCGAAGATTAAGGATGAGTTCAGTACGTGTTTCACATGACTATACAAGCCCAGCTGCGACCAGCATATTTCCCCTCATTTCGTGCAGGCAAAGCCGTTGTCCACTGGCGGTCTATTTTCTTTTCGTCTAAAATGTTTGAAACGCAGCCTTTAAATGTGAGAGCTCTCCAACAGTCTCTCTCAGAGGCCATCTGCTGCCAGCTACTTTTCTCTATGCCAGTGAGGGTGAAATGGCGCCTTAGTAGATCTTTACAGCGCTTATACGGAAGGAGGGGAATAGAGAGGTGCAACTCTGTGATGCCGTCCTCCTTTTTTAAAACTTGCTCTAGTTACTAATTAGTGATATTAATATGTGTATAAATGTTTAAAAGAAGTGCAGAATTCATTTTCATAAGAATAGATTATGCACCTATTTTTTTATACTATTCCTATAGGCTGAAAAAAAAAGTGCATTATCGAATATAGGTCATCTTCCGACATGAATGAATGTTTCATATAAGTTTGTTTTTTTTGCACCTCTATGGTACGTTGTGATAGGCCACACATTTTTTAAAAAGTGGTTAGCAGGTCATCACATGGTCTAATGGCTGTTGTGATCCTGTTTCTAATCTCTTCGTTTGTGACGCGGTCTTTGTAAAGCATCTCAGTTCCATTTCTACGAGTCTTCTAATTCTGCAGTTAGCGTCCAAGATTCGCAAACATTATAAAAATATGGGCATGGCCAGGCATTGCATCAGTGTGATTTAGTGAAGAGAGTTAGCCCTATGCTTTTCTCTTTCAAGATTGTTTTGAGTGTTGCAAGTGCAGCTGTGGACTTCAGTTCTGTCTATCCATCCCAGTAGCGCTACAGCCCATGGAGGGCTCTGGTCTGCTTCAATACATCCCTACATTCAGATCTCTCTTGAGCCTTTCGTCTCCACGCCCGAAACCCAAGCTGTTGTAGATCTGTCTCCATACATATCAATCCATCGCATTCGGGATCTGCCTTTGAGTCAATCAGCGCGTGTATATGTGTGTGTGGGGGGAAGGGGCTTCATGTGAGATCGAGTTGATGGTGATAAAGTGCACTGAACATGTGTTCTTAAAAAGAAAATAGTCGCAGTAACGAGAGTTTATGAAATGGAGAGTAAAATGACGTGGACTAGCCTATAGGAAGGAGGGGCGAGATCCATTTTTGTAGTTTCTTTTAAATATTTGATCACAAGTTTCTTAGGCTATATAGACATCAGTTCCATCAGAGAAAGGAGATGTGGGGCACAGGAAAAGTGAAAACAAATTTAATGCCACAATGAGGACAATTGCTATAATGCTTCATGGAAGAAATTAGATGATAGAACTAATTGAAGCTTAATTTCCTTTATTTTAACATCACATTTCGCGAATTTTTACGGCCTTTTGCTCATTATGACTCCCGCGAAAATTACGTCCGACCCCTACCGCAAGTTGACTTGAATTATAAATTTAATAGCTGAAACGAAAAAAAAAAGTCAAATTTAGTTATATCTCCCAATAGCTGAGGAGTCCGCAGATGTTTTCATTTTTTAATAAGTTTAACCATTGCGGAGTTGTAAATTCTAAACTAAAAACTGGCACAAAAGCGTTCGCCATTGGTCCTTTCCCATATTACTATTGCATAATAGGCCTACTATTTTAAAATACGATTTGTATATTTAAAAAATTATTTGATAATTTAAAAATTGAAATTGCACTTAACATAGGGTAAAATATGGGTTACACAGGTTTTTTAGTCTTAAGACATCATGTTGTTTATTTGTATTGTTGTTGTTTTTTTACGCATTAATATTTCTTTCTAAATAAGACATTTTTTTTTACTTTACTTTTTTACTTTAACTAGTTATTCTAAAGAATGCCTAGGCAAAGTAGGAAATGAAGAAAATCGTACTTTGCCTAAAAACGCCCGTCATTCTGTAAAATGCCTAGACATTCTATAAAATGCCTGCAGTTCGCACTTTGCCGCTAACACTGATTCATTTATGTATGTATTAAGTTTTTTAAACTACCAACCAGATTCGCATGAAATTTCGTATACGATTTGATTTTAACACTTCGGTGCTTGCATTTCGACTTTAGCAAAAGCAAAATGAACAACGCTAAAACGAAAGCATTAATTTATATTTTATTTCCGGTATTTCACCAAAGCCCGAATTGTATGTAACGCATAAATACAATAAATGCAAACACAAAACAAGAAAAACATTTGTTAAAATTGTGTTATATAACAAACTCAGAGGCGGCCCCGTCTAATTTGACTATGGACCAGGAATCGTTTAAATTAATAAAATTTCAAAAATTCACTTTGCGTTATTTTTAACTTGAAAGTAATCTGGACAATACATTATAAAAAAAAAAAAAAAATCTTCTGGAATGGGGATTTGAAATCGGGCTTCCTTGAAAGCAGTAACCAGCTAAAAACAGCAAGGAAACTTCCCTGATACTTACCCCTCCCCAACAATTTCGCTGATATTGGAGTACAGCGCACTGAGCATGCATCAGAATGATAGTTGTGCTATACAAATGGATAAAAAAAACAACAACATTCGCTTGTAATTCAAATGAAGCGCACTTTCCAGTTCTATCCCACAACTCACGTAATAGTGATTTCTATTTCGTTTTTTTCCCCCCACCAAACCTAATGTTCTAGTCTATCTACATTATTTTATTCCACCAAAAGTTTCGTTTGCATGCAACCTACAACATTGAATTTAAAAAGCATGTAATGAAGTATGATTGTTCCAAGCTTCAAGCTGCTATCTATTAAGGTTACAAAGTTCTGAACAATTTAAGACACATGAACTCATTTTTCAAACGGTTTTTCATACATTTTCTTTAGTCCAGTTTCATACACATAAAACGTCGTAAAAAAGGTAACTCTAGTGTCTTTGTAAACATTACATCTAGCTCTGCATAACTAGATCCTTTTTTTTATATATATATTAATATTGAAATTTGTTTCAATGTACCTAATTAAAATCTACATTTCTAAATCTAGAGGCACGACATGGCCTAAAATTGTGCCGATGTGCCAAAAAAACAAACCTAAATCTAGATTATTCAATGTCGTTTTCAGTTTATACTAGCCTTTTATTTATTTTTATTTTTTTTTATTTATTTATTTTTTTTTACAAATATCAAAATCTACTATAAGAGTAAATTTAAGTGTAAAAAGTAAATGTAAATTTTGATTATAATCAACTATATTAAGTTTAGATCTAGACTTTGTTTTAGACGCAGTAATAGTAGTAATTTTGAAGAAGGTCAATTAGATCTGAATTTGAAAAGCCTACAATGATGTATAACTGTTCCAAATTTCAAGCTGTTAACTATTATGTTTACAAAGTTATTACACACGCATTCATTTTTTTTTCGGTCATGTCCTAACTTGTAAGTCATAGAAAGATAATCTTGGTTTCGTTGTAATCCTTACATTAAGCTCTACATATCTAGATAGTTTTTGATGTATTATATAAATTTAACCATTTTGTCAAAGTACCAAGTACATCTTTATTTCTATACCAAGATGATTACGTAGATTATTTAATGTCGTTTTCAGTTTATAGCTTAAGGTCTTAGTCCTATTTTCTACATATATCTAAATGTAATCTAGATTATATCTAAATATAGATATAGAATGTAGATCTAGATTCAGATCAGTATCTCTTTTTAACGACCCCCTTAAGGGCAAAAGCCTCTATTAGGTTTGTGCAAAATGTCCGTCTGTCTCACTCAGATCTCGAAAACTAGAAGAGACATGAAAAATATTATTTCACCATGCGATGCGGCTTGCAAAGTTTAGGCGCAACGGCTACTTTTAGTTCCCTAAAAGCTAACCGTTTAGTTTATAAAATTAATTATGCAAGCGATTTTTTCATAAAATACACCAATTCTTTAAAAAATTACATAAATGTAAGGGAGGTAATGTTACAATATGTCAAAGAAAGACGATATTTGTGTATTTTCAGTATCACTAAGTCAAATATATTTATAAAATGTTTATAACAAATATAAATGTTAAAAGTGTTTTTTTTTTTTTGGTCAACTAGCTGCTAAAACTAAAATAATTTATGTTTGTTTATAAAGGAAAAAAAATCTACTTTGTATGTAAATATCACGCACATTTTTTTTTAACATGGACTCTCTAGGCAGCGACTTTTCTGACATACAGCGGCAAGACATGGTACCAGTTGTTTCCCTCAAAATTTTTGAAGTAATCGGATTTTATTTATTTAGTGATCCCATCAGAATAAAAGACGCTTATTTTTGTGCGTTTTGTCTGTTGGTCAGTCTTTCCGTAACGTTTAGATTTTAAAAAAACACTAAAAGCTATTAAAATCTGATTTAACCTTTAATGTTCCTTACAAAATATTGCAATAGTTTTTAGTATCTATAATAGATTGTTCCTGATGTTTTTGAGAAAAGCAAATCAATGCCAACGAATGTTTGTTTGCTCTTCCAACTTATATTACATTTAAAGTCCTTGCTTAAACGTTGTAAAAACACATGCTCAATCCTCTCTCTTATTTTTCTTTTCATTTTATTTTAAACAGAAGTTATAATCCAATCATTTTATCTATAACAAAATGCTTTTTTTTTTTTTTTATTTATAATCTTTAGTTGTTGCATTTATGTGGTCAAGTTTTAACTGTAAAATGTGCCCATGAGTTTAAAACGTTTGGGAACCACTGGTCTAGATCAGTGGTGCCCAACATAAATCGACCTGCGGGCCATTTTAATTTCCGACACTAGTGTCGCGAGCTACATAAACGGAAAAGTACACAAACGAAATGAAATAAACCTAAAATTATTGGATTAGAAACCCGTAGATCTAGTACTTACATTCATTCGTGGGATTTTTTTTTCATGCGTCAGAAAACGGCATCATTTCTTTACTAAAAATATGAGCAAAAGTGTAGCTAGCTTTACCAACGACTCATTTATTTTCTTGTTTCTCTTTGGTAAATATCTTCCAATCTCTAGACGTTTAACAATCTAGGTTAACATTCTTTTTATTCGAATGACGTCAAATTTGTTATATAATGCCGTTTATATGTTATTCTTTTTTTTTCAAGCAGCCACACTTAATTTACAACTCAAATATGTTGGCTTATTATCATGTTCCACAAAAAAGTGCATTCAGATTTTTGGTAGATTCTACATTCAGTATCCCCATTTCATAAACGCACAAATGTTAAAGGTCATGGTATCAATCAATTGGAGAAAAAAATGTATGCCCTATCGTCGGTAAAGAAACATTTTAAAACCTTTTTTTTAGGGGGGGGGGGGGTGATTAGCGGATTTTCTATACTTTGCGCCAATATTTCAGCGGGCCGGATGCAACTACGTCGCGGGCCGGATCTGGCCCGCTGGCCGTATTTTGGGCATCACTGGTCTAGATCTATTAATAATTGATTACATGATTGATTCAAAATAATTGACGCCATTGCACTCAATATAAGCTTTGATTTATAACGCTTTTAACTCCCACTTTTATCTTTCTTGGATATTGTTGTTTAGATTTTTGCAATGGATTTTTCGACCACTTTTTCTCATACAAGCTCGTGATCTATGACAACACATAAATCTATCAATTAATTAATCAATTAGTCATAATTAATTAATTTTGTTTTATATCAATAAGTGAAAAATATACTGGTAGAATAAAATTTCGAAAAATGGTGGCTCGTAACATTTAACATCTGACTGAATGATCAAGAAATCTCATCAACTGTCGTGCAGATTCTCATGAAATTTCGTACACATGTTCATATTACATCCTAGGCATTCATTCACTAAGAACCTGTTTTGACAGTATCGCAACATGACCAACGCAATTCGCGAAAAACTGCAAGCTTTCTATCAAACCTTTTAATTTTTTTTTCAATATTTCCCCAAAAGGCCGCAGTCTTTATAGAAAGAATAATATCACACAAATTCTGTATTTTTTAAGTTTTTTTTTCTTTTCCCTAAATCATTTCCGCTTCCTTTTAGAGGCGGTCTAAATAAAATTACAAAAATAAATTTTAAAAAATCATCCTAACAGTATCAAAAGATACTATATCTAAAGTGTTTTTTGTTGTTGTTTTCCCAGAGAAAGAGAGCAGTGATACTTTGTAGTAATATCGTTTCTCTACGTTCAAAAGGTGTCAAATAAACGATGACATTGAATAAAACCCAATTGATATTTCCTTGAATTCCGAGGACACAATGCGCAAATGCATGTAGTCTGGGGAGCGGGTAATGGAGTTTTCGGAAAATGCTTTCTTTTTTTTGTTTTATTCTAGGCCTGAAACTGATGGTCTAAACTCTAAACAAATAGTTGCGGTATCTTATAACGTACATCGCTTGCCTTATGAAAAAAAAAAAAAAGTAATACTAACCAAAGCTGCTATACACAGAATGAAACAGTTGAAAAGTGTGTGGTGAAGGGTCATTCAATGAGAGAATGTTTTTTAAAAAAAGTTAGGGCTTGTCATTGTAATAAAAAAGGGTATGTGTGGGGATGAGGTTACGGTCGAAAAGCAACATGGTATAGACTGAAATGCCAAAGTAAAAACAGGGATTGTACTAGGACTAATTTGTTTGTTGAGAGGGTGGGGGGGGGGGGGTGGAAATGGGGAAGCGGATAAATGAAAGTAATTATAGAATTCAAGGGCCGAAAGCATATGTGTGTGTGTGTGTCGAGGGGAGAGGGCTGGTCGTTCCAAATCAAGTCAAAAGTCTATGTCAAGGAACATTATGGCGAGCTGGGGAAAGAAAAACTAAAAGTGGTTCGAGAGAAAGAGAGACAATAATGCACGGGCTAAAAAGGGATCTTTAAAATGTGGCGTGTTACCGTTGATTGAAATTTCAGAAAGGAAATGGATGCTCCGGCCATAATAAACTATATAAAGCCTTCGAATAAATCAACGGGCATAGCTAGTGTGTAATGCTAGTAGAACATGTTAAGGGCTAAGGGAGATAAACCTTGTGTAGAGGAATAGGCGATAAAATAAAATAATAATGTTTCTGTCAAAATTCTATCTAAGACTGTACTGTACTGTATGATTCTATCTATTCATACGTATATTCATCCATTCTAAAGTTATGTTTTGTATAACGTTATATAAAGTTATTGTTGTTGTTTTACATTGTTTCTATTCCCTCTCCCCTTTAGTTTATGTTTAATCTCTAATTGCATTTTGTTTTTCTCGTCATTCTTTTTTTATATCTTTGCCCAATACATGACAATACAGAGATGGTTGATAGCACTGTTAAAGAGTGATGTTAATTAGATGATTTCCTTGCATGTTCCCGTTAGGTTTTCTAGCGTTAACATGTCTAGTATAGCTTCTCTTCTCGCGCCTCTAGTCTATTAATAAACACAACCTCTTCTCACAACGGGTATGACTCATCGCTAGTAGAAATCATAGCCGCCAAAATGTGTACACGAGTTAAAAACAATCCAGCCCTCTCCCATCCCGAGCTCCCTGTCATACACAGACACACACACACACACATATTTTCCTTCTTACAGAAAATGTCGAAATGTAATGATCTTTACATCACGAATTTCCCTTTTGTGAATGAATAAATGACTGAAAAGGCTCAATCCGTTTCTCTGTATTTATTAAAAGAATTCAGTCCCTACTTTGCCTGTAATTAACTGAGCTTAGTCAAGACTTGGTATAGGCAATCATGACCAGATATACGCTGTCAGGACAGGAATTGGCATAGTGCTTGAGAATTGAAATACAAATAGCACACTGAACTTTAGGAGGGGACAAAAGGATTCTAAATATAAACAGTTTCAAAATGTAGGTAGGTATTAGGGTATAATTCAATGAGGTTGGTAACTATCTAGTCTGGTAATAAATGTTTACAATAGAACTTTTCTGTTTCTAAAACGTCTCACGAATCAATTCACCGCCCTTAACTCAAACCAAATATGTAAGAGACAAAGCTTGTCTACAAAAACAATGCCGAAGAAAATGAGCATCGAAGAAGACACTATTCAGACTCTATTATCAAGTGTTATTAAGGATATAACGCGTCAGGACACTTTTGAGTGCACTAAAAAGTGAAACTAGATTGTATCAAATCAATAAAGTATGGAGCTATTAGATTGTATCCAATCAATAAAGTATGGAGCGTTATTTCATATATTCAATTCAGGATTGACTTCTTAGCATCCAAATAAAGGTGTATGTGTTAATATCTACATACTGTTAGACGACATTCTGAAGTATGAAAGCAATAGTTTCATGGAATGTGCATAGTTATTATTTTTGTGTAGAGCGCATCTTTCATGCATGTATAACATGCTCATTGCACTATGGTCATATCTCTTTTGTGTGTATGTTGGAAAAAAGTTTCCTTTAGCCTTATTGCGCTTAGCAAACAGAACTCAGCTTAAGCCAAGATTTCTCTTCGAGCGCAATTGATAATCGATTTATTGATTCAATAAATGATTATTTTTTTTTATAGTTCACCTTTCATGACTCCGCCATTTGCCGGTCCCAAGCCAGCGACCCCACCCTTGAAAACCACAATTGTTACAGAAACGACAAACTTTACACATAAAGAAAACCATACATGCGGTGAGGGCGGCCATTCCCTGATGACGTAGTTTGACCAAATCCAACAGGACTTCCAACGCCCGATACATGGCAAGCCCTTCAACGCAAAGAAACCAACTCTAATTGGTACATGGAACGTAGAATCCTGAACCAATGCGGTAAACTGGCCCAACTCTTAAATTTAAGAGTTTGACAATTACCGACTGGACATCCTTGGGATCTGCGAGATGCGGTGGACATGAAGTGGTCAAATAATCAATGATGGCAACACCATAATATACTCGGGACACGATACAGAACACGTTGGTGGTGTAGGCATCGTCATGTCTAAAATAGAAGCCTCAGCGCTAATTGCTTGAAAACCAGCCAGCGACCGCATTATTACAGCTCGAATCCAAGCAAACCAAATCAAAATCACTACCAGGTTCATACAAGGAACGGTGGATACAAGACAGAACATGGAAATTGATCGATGAGAGGAAAGATGCCAAACCTAGACGAGACCAGAAAAATGAAACACAGGATCGCAGCCTAGAGGAAGAAGCCTATACGGAAGCAGATCTGAAAGTAAAGAGAAGCTTTCGGCGAGATAAACGAGACTGGATTGAACAGAAGGGTCAAGAGGCACAAGCAGCTGCATGCAGAAATGACACAGACTCCGTATTGTCCGAGATTTCACTGGAACAAAGAGTGGAAATGAAGCACCGATAAAAGACAAGCAAGGCAAAACTTTGCGAACGAAAGAAGAACTGGATGCAAGATGGGTAGAGCACTTTAAAGAGACCCTCAAACGTTTCCAGACCTGACTACACATTCAAGGACCCTTCTCCGGACAATGATCTCAAGGTCAAAACAGACCCAATAACAACAGAGGAGCTTACCATGGCCATTGCAGTCCTAAAGAACAACAAAGCACCAGGGCTAGACATGGTGTCAGCAGAAATGCTAAAACATGGGAGGCACTGCATTGCTAACAGAATGACTGATCTCTTAAATCTCTGTTGGCCAACTTCTAAAAAGTCCTTGAGGACAGGCAAAAAGGAGTGATTGTAAAGCTTCAGTCATGATAGGTAGCTAAAAAGTCAACGTTTCCCTAAGTAACAGCATATGATGTTTCTTTTGCTTGATAATATCTAATGTTAAGTCTAAATCTAGATTTCTGGTAAAAGAAAAATGAAAACAAAAATGCTTGCTTAAAAAAAAAAAGCTAATACTATCAACGGTTTAATTAACAAAGCGGGAAAAAAAGAAAGAATGGGACCCAACCGTCACCACCAACGCACTTTCACCACATTACAATCTACCTTACAATGACTCTAGGTGAAAACATGGGTTAATGTTTTGAAGTTAATATAAAGTTTGATGTGACGTTTAAGATATTTAAAGGAAACTTTTGAATTTTTAACCATTTTTTACAAATTGCAGTGTAGTGCTGGCCGCAATTGGTCATTAGTCATGGGACCAGGCGATATGAAACGCCTACGCGCCATAGAGTGCCGTATGTAGAGTTGAAAAGGCCTTAAGTTATTTGAGATAGGGGCCCATATAATTCCAGATATAGTATGTAAATACTAAATATTTTTTGAAGGCCCTAAGCTAGGGCATAGAGACCAATCCGGTTCTAGAACCTTGGTTGTTACACCATCGGGTGTGGGCCCCTTAACGGTCGTGGGCCCGGGTTCATTGAACCACTTCGCGCCATGGATGCTACGCCACTGGTCTTCTGAATCCCTTTTAATTACGAATATCCTCTGAGTGCGCATATGTAATGGTATCATTAATGAAATGTTCTCTCAAAGCCTCATATGAGTTATCAATTTTTCATAAGGATACCCATATGTCAAACCACATGGTCATATTTGAAATAAATATTTGTGTACCGTCTTCTTGTCGAGACCTCTCATTGTAGAACTTCTTTCTGTATATATATTGCGTATCTCCGTACCGTGCCAGGAGTGCTTCTTGTTATTGTCTTCTTCATGAACTAGAAGCTGTATACAAATATCTATTACTCTGTCTTCTTCTTATCTTATCTTTTATGATACAGACGTTACTTCAAAAAAGAAGATGATTACGTTCTATGCGTCATGCATCTAGTCATGCATATTAACCAATGATCTAAACTCCGCCAAGTCACTGGTTTTCCTGGCTAGCTCAGGCAACCCATTCCATGCTCTAATAGCGCTAGGGAAGAAGGAGCTTTTGTACAAATTTGTCCTAGCATATGGAACGAGGAATGTGCCTTTATCTTTGTGTCTTTCTGAGTATTTTATTAAATTTTGTTTTTGTATTTGAAGATTATGGTTCAGTGTTTTATGTATAATTGCTACTTTACTTTTAAGTCTTCTATCCTGAAGGCTTTCTAAATTTAGTGATTTTACTAAAGGTGTTACTCTATTCAAATGTGAATATTCGTTTGTTATGGATCTCACTGCTCTATTTTGTGTCTGTTCCAGTTTCTTAATGTTTTCTATTATTGGCCTAACCAAAATTAAATAACATTTTAGTTTTATGTTCTTATTTGATTTATAGAAATTTCTTCTAATAAACCCTAATGCTTTGTTTGATTTTTTGATAGTTTCATCAATATGTGGATTCCATGCCAGTTTTTCATTTATTATAACACCTAGGTATTTAGTCTGTGTTACTGGTTTACCATGAATAAGATAAGTGGAATTAATTTGTTTTAGTTTTTTTGTTACTCTTAATAACTGACATTTTTTTGGGTGGAAAGACATGCTCCAATTTGATTCCCATCTCTGTAATTCATCTAATTCTCTTAGTCAAATTTCTGTGTCTTGTGTTGTTTTTTTTTATTGTTCTGTATATTATGCAATCGTCTGCAAATAATCTTACTATTGTTCCTGTCTGTTAAAAGACTCATCAAGGTTTGCGAATATTGCTCTTTAAGTAGTTCTGATGACTTTGCTAGCTCATCAGAACGCTTTAGGTAAGAATCTGTATTGTCCTTTGATTCTTGAAAATTGGCCATTTTCGGCATTTGTTTATATCTGTCGAAGTTAGCGTTTTTCTGATGGGCTGCCGTTTCTTTTTCTGCCTGGGCCTGTTGGTCAATAGTATGTCTTATTCTTTACTTTGCCGTTCATGATACATTTCTTTTTCTCTTTGTTTCTCATAATTTTTCTTATATTCTTTTGCTCTGCCTATTGTAATCTATCTGAGTTAGGCATGTCTACTTCCTTGGCTATTTGAAGAAAATCTTGTATTGTTAACATTTTGGCGGTAAATCCAGTTGCAAGTAAACTTGATAGTTGAATATGAATGAGTGACGTAAATCGAGGATAATTTGATTAAATGCTAGTTCTTATGTACTGAACTTTTCTGGATTTAGGTCATATTGTACATTTTAGTATATTTCAATAATCATCTCTACAAGTACGCATCTTGCGTATTTTGTACCCAAATGGACACGAAAATGCGCGAGTATGCAAAAGAAGAAAAAAAAAATTTAAGTTGTTGCTAATCATATAATCAGTACGAGATTATTTATTTTTTTTTTGCGCGCGCGAAGATTTAAACTATTTACTAGATTTAGACATAGATCTAGATCTTGCTGGTGTAAATACAGCAGAGTTCCTTTTAAGGTGCCAGTTTAAAGTCTTCAAACTAACTGACTGGGAAGTAATTGATTATTTAGTTCTAATTCAATAGACATTTATAGAAGTCTAGATCTACAAGATAGAGTTTTAGGCACCAGGAATTTACTTAAGTAAATCTAAATAGATCTAAATTTAGACCTAGTCTAGATTCTAGATGTGACCTGGTTTTGTTCTAGACTTAGATCTAAGATTGTAACTAGATCTAGAACTATTTAAATGTGCGCAATGTCACTAGATCTAGAACTATTCAAATGTGCGCAGCAATTTCTAATTTTCTTATAATGAGATTTATTGATTTCCTTTCTTATCCTTTTTTGGAATTTAAATAATTTTCTTATGTTTAATACCGTACTTTCCAATTCAATTCAATAAATTGGTTATCTAAAATATGAAATACATCTACTGTTACAACTTAAATAAAATTATATAGTTGAAATAAAACACCAGTAAAGATGAAGCAAACAAATAGTAATCCATTTAAGAATAAATACACTTTATTAAATAATGACTAACAACTGTGAACAATAACTGACTAATAATCCATGGTAGTTAGCTCTACACTCCTTAAATATCATTGTACTAAGATTTTTCTCTATCACCAATTGTACATTGTAGACCATGATTAATACAAATCAAGGCCAACTGAAAGGGTTTTATTTCCCCACCCACACATAAACTGACCTGAATACTAAGGACTTCCTACTGGTCAGCTGTCAAGCCCACTCTTTCTTTTCTTCTTTTTTGGTTTAGACATTCAAGTGTGACATTATACTCAATTTTGTCCATAGTGGCACAGAATTCTGAGATGACTGAACAACAGATACTTGTAGTTTTTATTTAGTTACTTCAGAGTTTTCCATTTCTCAGAATGGCTGCTAGCCAAGAACTATAATATTTGGTTATCTAACAAGGAAAACTCAGAATCCAAATTTACTTTGTGGCTAAATACAAACTTGCATCAGGCTTTGGGTGTCAATTCTGAGGAAAAATCGGGAGCTGTTATGATTTTAAGGCATTTTATAGCACACTGTTCTCTACCATTCCTTTTTGCTCAATTAACCATTTTCACAATAAAAGTTTATTACAGTAATATGCTGTTTAAGATCCTTTTAATGTTTTTTAAGCAATAAAATACAGTAAGAGATAAAAAGAAGAACAAGGGATAATAAGAAATATGGTGGCAATATAATGGAATCTTTTTTTTTTTTAATTAAGAAAATGCAAAAGAGGAAGATAGAGATGTTGCCAACTAAATACTACAAATTACTTTGTGCTGAAAAGTTCTCCAAAATTATAAAATGGTTTATTAAATACTTAGCTTATCAATCGCAATATTTTGTACACCAGATATGTCTGAGAACTCAAATTACTTTGGAAGTCCCCATTTTAATGAGCATTTTTCTCCAGAATCAGACTACAAGAGGAAGTGTTTTATGAAATGAGTTGTCTTTGTTCTATGATTGACTATGTCCAACACAACTAGTGTATATCTATAAAATGTAATGCTTTGGTACCGGTACTTAACAAATTTTAAAATTAATTTTGTCTCATTAACATTTTCATGAAAATATTTAGGCAGGATAAGAAGATTGAAATTAAAATATTACTGGCATAATAAAAACAATTTTTCTTTATTACTTCAGAATTTAGGGTCATCAAAGTACAGTTCAAGATTTAGCTCAAATTCTGATGCTCCGTCCTCTGACCGCACCCAGCGTCCTACTTCTTATTCAGAATATTCTCGATCTACTGGTTCTCTAGACATAGATTATAAAAAGGTAATTTTAAAAAAATATATTTTTGAAAATGCAGTTTTCATTGAATTTTGATCTATTTTGATCTGCTATTTTATAGATTTTAATGTTTTCTACATAACAGTAAACATTGTTTTTATAAAAAAATCTTTTTTTTTTTTATTTTTTTTTTTGTGTGGTGTTGGGGCAGTGGCTTTGTTAGGAATTTATGGGCCCAGGGGGCTTGCCTCTTTAAAGTGGCCCCTGCATTTTAACATTCGATATCGTGACATGAGATAATGTAATATTTAATTAAATTTTACAATTTGGACACCACCACCACCAAGCTATGCCACTGTGTTGGGGTGAATTTATATACAATGTACATTTGACAAGAAAAAGTCAATTCACTGGAATGATGCAGGCTATTGTTGTTCCTGTATTGAAATCAATACCAGAGCTATGCATCGGCCTAAACAAAGTTTGGGGAGCATTGTTTCTAAATGAAACTAGTTCAGTTTGTGGAACACTTTACAGTTTGACTGATGACCTCATGTTTGTGCATGTGTTCACTTGTACTATTAGAACTACGGCATCAGAACCTAATGTAATATTCTAAATCAAATGGTTGAGATATACCTTTCATA
This sequence comes from Biomphalaria pfeifferi, assembly GCA_030265305.1. Taxonomy (NCBI): domain Eukaryota; kingdom Metazoa; phylum Mollusca; class Gastropoda; family Planorbidae; genus Biomphalaria; species Biomphalaria pfeifferi. The sequence goes on from JASAOG010000138.1 coordinate 551,672, forward strand.
TCTTATCCCTAGAAATATGAAGATGAGAAGAGTGAGAATGAAAGATTGAGGAAAGAATTGGAAGAAACAAAGAAAAGTCTTCTTGATGCTAAAGCAGAATTGGATAAAGTGTTAAAACAAAGAGAAAAGGAGCAACCAAGAAACTCAGAACGAGTGGGTGATATTGAATTAGAATTAGCACTTTTTACTTATATCTTTTTATTTAAAAAGTTATTTAGGTTTAAAAAAACAAAAAAGTCAAATAGTTTATTTGTTTTCAACTGAAATAGAATTATAATGACAGAATTATTTACTTACTTTAAAAAATGTATTTGTTTTATATTTTTTTTAAGGACAAGCGCACACTTGAAAGAAAAATATCTGAAATGGAGGAAGAACTTAAGGTTTGTACTTGTATTAGTGACTTAAAAGATTAGATGTTTGAATTGTTTTAATAAATTTAGTTTCAAGTGGATAATGACAAATCATAATTCTGTAGATAGGTGCTAAAAGAAATATTCAAATTTTATTGGCACTACTGAAAACCATATTTCATTTTTGTTGTCAACAAACAGATGAATTCTACTTTATTTGCACTAAGAATTTCTCTTGAAAGAATAATCTCTCCGATGCTTCTTGAATTGTTTGACTAGTATTAATCTTACCTGTTAAGGGTTCATGTTTATTTATACTGGTACTTGGTTTTGCTACTCATACTTTTATTGTGCTCATACCTTTTAGATCCAAGTTTTTATGTTACATGTCAAAGTCATGTTGATGAATTGTGAAAAACAAAGGTTCTTTCTCATTATGCACATATTATGAAAATTGCATACATTCATTCATACATTGGAGTTCAGTTGTTGTTTTTATATTAGACATTAATCCTCTCCCATAACACACACACACAAATCACCATTCTCTTAAAACATAAGATCTTCAGATGTAGACATCTCACTATATTCAATGTTATTTTGACAATTATCTTGAGCAAACCTAATGAAATTAAAGTCTGTTGGTATTGAATTATCAGATGTAATACAAAGTAGACTGATTTTGTATTGATTAAATTGAAAATAAATGACTACCCATCAATGTTTGTTGCATTCTCACCCCATTGATGTTTCACTTACACTACAACTTGATTTCATTCCAGCACAGTTTAGTTTTTAGTTTTATTCTTCTTGTGATCCCAACCCTTTCATGATTAGTCTATCTAGCTGATAGTTTGACCAAGGTGTCTGACTAGCAGATCAGTAAATCAATGTTGATCTACTGTGTTTACAGTCAATGGAGAAAGTTAAAGCTGAAAACATAAAACTTAAGGAAGAGAACCGGGCTCTTACCCGAGTTGTTGCCAAACTTTCTAAATAGGTAAAACTCTTGAGATTGTGGGCCTATGTTAATGGTGAACTTATCTAGGTGGTTTGTTAGACATTCCTACTTTTTGTGGCATTTCTACTTCTTAAAGAATATTTGTATTCTTTCAATATTAAAAACTTGTACAATGTAAATGAGCCACATAGTCTGAATGGTTGAAATTAAAATTATTTGTCTCTATTGGTAGGAACCACCTAGTTCATTGTAATAGTGCTGACCATTAGCATTTGACCCAGTCATTGTAGATGTTGATGGCCACACTTCTGTCGCTTTGGCCAAAAACTTTGAAATTGAAAAAAAAAAAAGCCCACTTTTTTTTTTGCATGCAAATACTAACATTTTAAAAAAGATTTGTTTGAATTCTGTTTCTTTCCCTATACTGGTGTTAATTTTCTCTCTTTGCATCTGGAGTGATTGCACCAAATTAGAGCTGCTTGTTTTAAATAATGAAATTCGGTACATTTAGTACTGTTGGACAGAGTGGAAGAGAAAAAGAAACTCTTGGGTTTCTTATTGTGAGATACATTTATAGGAGAGATTTTTGGATATAATAGCAGATGCCCTTCAAATGAGGGTTGAAACTAGTGAATTCTTACTAACAATTTATTGTGTACCAGTATTGAAATAATCCATTGATCATCAGTTTGTAATCTTCTAAAATCTTTGATGAGTTATAATTTGATTCTGTAACAAACAATTTTCTTGTTTCCACTATAGATATTGTTTTTTTGAAACTCAATTGTGATTGTTGTTTAAAGACAAGATATTTCAGAGGGTTTTTTCATTTCACTCTTACCTCACTGATTTGACTTTCTAAATGACAGTGTTCTAGTATTTCTTAAGTGTTTCCTAGTGAATTGTTAACTATGTCTGCTTCAGTTTCCTGAATGAACACAACTTGTTTAGAGCCCACCTAATGATTGACACTGACATAAGCATGTTAATACCAAGATATTTTGTAAGGTATGGGCTTACTTGGCAATCAATACAAAAAGTTGCTGCATGTAGTGTTTGTTATTTGTCCTTGTAGGTACCTTTTGTTTTTTCCTTTTAAAGTCTTAGGTTTTAGTATTTGATTTCATACAATGTTCCTATTTTTAAGTACAAATCAGCATTTAGCATTACTTGCTGGTGCTGGATATAAACTGAGTCCAGAATAAAAAGATAGGAATCAATTAACATTATCAAATCATTTTTTGCATTCCTAGAATAGGATTTTGTTTGGATTTTGGTTATACATTTATTCATTCTTGACAAAAATGTTCATCTAAAAATGAAAGGTTTGCTAGTCTTAAGCATGTGATTTTAACCTTTTTCTTCTTTTTTCAATGATCATTGCCTAGTAGCTGGTTTGATTTTGCTAAAAGGTGTGGGGCCTAAGTAAAAAGAAAAAAGGATGTATCATTGCAATTATTTATGAGCTTTGATATAAATGTTATATACAAACAATAAATTGTTCTTCTTACTAATTCTTCTCTTTTTTTACCCAACAGAAAATGGATGCCTTGAAAGCAGACAACCAGAGGTTGAAGGATGAGAATGGGGCTTTAATTCGTGTCATTAGCAAACTATCAAAGTAGCTGTGCTATCAATGTCTTTTACTGCTGTCCTGGCTTAATTCTGTGTTCCCTAGCTGTCTTTCTTTCCAATACTGGCAAAGACTATAAAATATCTAGAGAGTTTTCAGCATTCTTTTTTTTTTTTTTTTTATTGGATCTACTATACTTACAAGTATATTTTGTCAAACCTAAAAAGTCGGTTTTTATAATGGGGGACAAAATCCAGTGCAATGTGTACCTGACACAGGTGTACACACACACACAAATGTGTATTGAATGTTTGTTGAAATTTAACATTTGATCCCAAAGTTACTTAAGAAATAAGACTCATTCTACTTCTGTGTTAACTGATAGGGACGACACTCCAGCAAAATGTTTTGATTACAATTCTAATCCATTAGTCAAGCTTGTGTTTTGCATTGGGATACTTGTCAATGTTACTTCAGATATTGTTTAGAATTGAGTACATTTTGTTTGTACCACTTAGTGCCTTCTGTCCCATCTTCAAACAAAGCCTCTGTACAGAGTTCAAGAACAAAACTGAGAGCTTTTTGTTAAGGCTTTTGTGTCAACAGAATGTGCTGCAGAGATGTTGTGTTTGATAGTGTTTAGTACTAAAGGATTCAGTCATGTTCACATTTTTCTTTATCCCCTAATTTATTTGTCAGATTTTTAGTTCTGGATTGGCTGTGCATTATTATTGTATTTAGACACTTCATTGATCTCAAGCAATAAGTATATAATGTATTGATGTGTGTCTGAGTTAGGTATTGTTTAAATTAAGCAATCGATTCCAGTAGGTGATCTTGTGGTATTAGAAATTGTTCTAAAGCATGCTCATATTTTATTAATATTTTACTAGAAAGAAAAAAACATTTAGTTTGTGCAAACCCAAACATAGTGGAGATACAAAGACTGTATAAGTACTACCTTAAATTTATGTCACTTCTTAAATGTGTGTTGGTTTAAAGTGTCTATAAATACTGTATATAGTCGTGTACATAAATACACTGTAGGTTGACATTGAAAAAAGGAAAAAAAAACATAGTCCATTTTTAAATGGACATAAGACATAATTAGGAAACTTTTTCATTGCAGATGGGTATTTGAGATTAGCAAGAAAGCAAGTAGATTATCACTACAGGAACTTAATCTTATATGCACCAATGCAAGCATTGTGAATTATTCATTCTTCTGTTTGTTCCCAATGACTAGTTTACCCAAAGTAAGATGAGTATGTCCATTAGATGTTTCCATCCCTATTCTAAGTTAGCTCTCCTTCCCAAAGTTCAAAGAGTAGAAGGCTTGGCTCCCACCAACTTGGGTCTAGAGTGGCTGTAAGAAGCTAGTCAGATTGGGTTGTGAGGGAAACATTGCACTTGATCTAGTAGACGTTACAAGAAGAGAGCAATTAGATGACAAATTGTACAGTTTGGAATGAATAGCTTGTTTGTTTTTTCTTTGTTATTGTGTAGTTGGGTGTTCTTACAATTGAACTTGTTTGTTAAGCCACTCTCCAAATAGTTTACTTGCACTCATTTATTGCTTTGGTTTGAGATCAATGAATGTATGGCATATACATATATATATAAATATATATATATAGTTATCTCTCTCTAATCTATACATACAAAGTGTATGAGAATTCTATATTTAATACTATGTGTGCGGGCCATTGTAATCAATGGTTACTTTTAATTAATGGACTTTGTCTTGTTATGTTTTTGTTTGTATTTTTTTACGAAGAGCCTACATGATTGTGTGACAATGATGGTATGGAGCTGGTGTAGTGTTTTCAACTTAGTCATTGTAACATCAACTCATTCATTTAGTACAGTTTCTCTTTAGAATCACTAGTTTAATATTTCGTTTTAGATTATTTGACAAGCTAATTCTAGATTGATTCCATACCAGTGTACTAGTTCACTTTATTTTCATGCAACTATTGCCCATGTGTATAACTGTCAATTCTTCTCTCAGAGCATCAACTTAGCTTGTAATGATCTAAATTGGTTATAAATAAAATGAAGTTTTCAATTCGAAGTTTTCTTTGTACTCTTTTTGTGGGTTGGAAAACATTTTAATTTCGTAGCGTAGCAAGGTACCTGTGGGGGTTCCACCCGTAGTTAGATTGTAAAAAAAAAACAACAGATTGTCTTCTGTACATCTGCAAATAGGCATTTCAATGCAGGTACCTCTTTAATGTCAGTCATGACTTCTAACTAGTAAGGGGTGATATACATTTGATAGAGTTTACAAGTATTACAGTAAAAAAATGTTTTTTTGTTGTTGTTTTTTTATTAGGGCTTTTATAATGGTCTATGGCTGAGCGCAAGGAACACACAATGGTTGCTACGCTAATGCAGTAAACAACATGAAGTGTTTTATTCTGTAGCCTAATTGAACAGCAAAATTTTTTTGTTTGGTTTGATTCACATGAACAAGGTGAAGTAGATTGCTTAACTCGGGATGTTCTCTGAAAACTTGTTTAAAGGCACAAGTGTTCTTAAACACAAGAGATCGATATGTCAACAAAAAAATAGAGAGAAGAAAAATTGAGAAAGTTATGCTAATACTAATTACTTAGTGAAAATCAGTGTGTGACGATTTGGCATGATTCAAATCGACCATCACTGCTTTGTTCATTGTATATCACTACAAGCTAATATTTTTTAAAAGTATTCATGTGAAAGTGCATGTGTTTACTTTTCACCATAATCATTGTACTACATACAAATTGAAAAGACGTATATATATTTTTTACAATGTGAAGCAATGGAATGGTTTTTGATCCAGTGAAACGCCCTATTTGTAGGGCTTAACCTTAAACCCATACAAGTCACAGTTTGCATTACCTAAATAACCAAATAGAAAAATACCTCGACTCTCACTATCCAGACTCTACTGCACCACACACTACCAACTCAAAGAACTTGACAACCCAGGGCTCCAAAATAGCATAACACTTAATGTTCAATAAGTCACAGCCAATACTGTACAATTCACTACATGTTACAAACACCGCTGACAGCCGTATCAACTGTATCCGCATCACCATTAAAATTATAACAAAACATGTATTCAGGGCTGTAGCAAACTTATTTAAAGTATAATGCTGACATAAGAAAAATATATATTTAAAAAATACTACATCTACTTACAAAACATCGTTTTTATTGAGTGAAAGTACATCAATTATTCTCAATCGATTATTATTTTGGATGGAACTTGAGATAGGCCTACTGATAACTACACACATGCGTAAGTTACTTTCTTGGTCTTGCTACTTTTATGCGTCAGCTTGCGAGTCTCATAGCACGAGGTCAAATACTATCAAGTTTTGTAAAAATTAAACAAAAAAAAACGTCAACGCATTTTTTTTAAAAGACAATACCTACATTATACAACTTACAATAAAATTAAATATTATTTTAACAAATTTAGGCCAAGTCGAGTGTCGGCAGCTCAGTGAACCTGTCTTTATTTAGGCCAGAGCTACTTTGTAAAATTGTCATTATCATTTACTAGCAGTCCGCACCGGCTACTTTGTAAAATTATCATCATTTACTAGCAGTCCGCACCGGCTACTTTGTAAAATTGTCATTATCATTTACTAGCAGTCCGCACCGGCTACGCCCGTTGATTTATTCATAAGCTTTATATTGTTAATTATGGCTGGAACACCCCCTTCTGTTTTTGTTTTTTTTATTTTTATTAAACGGGCCACATTTTAAATATCAGAATAACATACTTTTTTAGTCTTTGAATAAGTGTATCTGTTACAATGAAATCTCACGGCCCGCGCTCTCATTCCTTCTCTCTCTTTTTTTCGCTCCCTTGAACCCCCATTTTTTTTTACCTGCGCATCTTAATTTCTTCCAAGACTTTTGACTCGATTTGGAAAGACCCGCTTCATAATGCGCCCCCGACACATAGGCCTACAAGCTCTCGTATTTTAGCCCAACAACAAAAGACCTAACAGATTCTCTTCCCCTCTCTACATTTATCTAGATCTAGGCATTTTGTTCTCTATAAAAAAAAAAAAAGTATATCAATTTAGTTTTATTGATTGTAGTCGTTTATTTGGATGTAGCGAAATGACAATAGATCTAGATTTACCTTTTCAATGCTATTTTGTTTTTTGTTGTTTTGACAGAGTTATAAAGTAGGCTACCATTCCTTGCCGTCTCTCTCCAAAAAAAAAAGTAATCTATCTTATCAATGTCTAAAAGGAAGTGGAAATGACGTAAGGCATATTAAAAATATGTAGGCTTAGGGGGGAAAATAATTTAAAAATTGCTTTAATAATACGAAATTTGTGTAATTTTTAAAAATGCTTTCTATGTAGAGTGCGGCCCAAATACTTGTATATATTATACCTAGATACATAACAAACACACATGCATATATCTTCTCTATATATAATTCTCTTCATGGCTCAACCATTCCTGACACCACCAAGAAGTCATGGAAAAATCACTCTTTTATTTCTGCAATTCGGACTAGAGTTACCCGACGTAACTTGAGCGGCGAAAAAAAAAAGGGGGGGGGGGGGAGGAGAACAAGTAGTATTCACCCGTCAATAAATAGCAGGGCAGGACTTTACTATTGTTGGGCCCTATGCGAAACGGATTTCGCTGGGCCCAGTTTGGGTAGGAATACGGATAATAAGTGAACTTTTTTTTTTATTAGAAAATAAATTCGTCTTTGCATTTTATTCACTCCCTACTACGTACAGAATTAATTTAGGAGCCTTCATACAATATATCATAAAAATTCTGTTTCCTATATAGATCACGCTCAATAGCAAGAATTGCCAAATGTTTCAATCTATCTTCGAGAATTGTTGACCTCAAGTAATTTTTCATTACTTTTGAGGTGCGAGAAGCTTATTTCAACAGATCCCACAATTACGGGTATTGCACAGAGATACCTACATTCCAAAATGGAAATGTGTAATACCAGACCTGGAAATGCGTATTTTGAGGGGCAAATGTGTATTTTCCTAAATATCAAGAATTATACCCAGGAAAGACTAAAATTAAATCATTCAAGCACATAACATACATGTAAGGAAGCTGTCCTAAAGTTAACATAACATAAAGTTATATAAGACATTTTGTACCTAAGTCAAAATATTTACACTTTTAGTCTTTGTCTTTTTATACTTTTCTAGACTATGTTAGAATGATAACGTTCTTGTCACTTGGCAATGATCTTATTATCATAATGCCTCTTGTGTACTTCACATTCCATAATAGCGGCAACGGAACATTTATCTGGATCAGTGACATCTAGTTTTATAACAGTAATTTTGTTTATAGGCAATCGCTTTACAAGGTATCCGGCCACTGGAAATATTTTATATCACTCAGATAGTCTTCTTCCCGACCTCTTTTGCTGTTAGCAATGAAAGCTTTGACATCATGCAATCACTAATAACAAACATTTTAAATTTTTGTTTTCCAGGCAGGTAATCCTAATTAGTCATTGAACTTCTTTCTAATATTGAGTCTGCCTTAAATGCCCCTGATTTCATTCTTTGAACTTAGTCCTTCATAAGTAATGGAACCAACCTAGCTAGTCGCTAGTGACTATAACAGTAGCTACCAGGTACCACAGAAGATATATTCGGCAAGTTATGGTCATGGAACATCAGTTTGATTCCCTTTATCATGCTAAAAGAGAGATTAAGCGCAACCAATGTTTATTCTATGAAACTTCTGCCCTTCTCACTTTCATCTTTAAAAAAAATCAAATCCAAATCTAGAATAGATCTAGATCTGTAAGCAGCTTCATTAAGTTGATTGTTTTTTAATGTGCATATTTTAGATTCCATAATTTTAAGAAGTTGCTTCTTTTGGGTAGATTTAATTTTAGATCTAGATCTAGTTACAGATATCTAGAGCCTTGAGTTTTTGAGGTAGCCTACCTCTTCTATTAGATCGGAATCTAAACCTACAGCCAACATTGATAGCTACATCTAGCCAGTAGTCTAAATCTAAGTGTATATCTATTCATATATCTAAGTCATATCTAGACTAGAGCTAGAATGTAGACTATAATTAGATTTAGATCTAGAATCTAGATTTATATCTAAATCTAGAAAAATCTAGATCTATATTTAGATTACTCAATTAGATCTAGATCTTAATTCTAAATCTAGATTTACGTACATTCTATTATAGGTTTCCTGACATATCTCTGGTTCTAGATCCAGTCTAGATGAATTAGAACTAATCAATCAATTAATACCCAATTAGTTTAAAGACTTCATAAGAGCTGACACCAATGTTCAATAAAGGCACTCAACTTTAATTAGATCAGTAAGATCTAGACCTAGTAAATATTTAAATCTGCGCGCGAAAAAAAAAAAAGCGATACTAGATCTATCTCGTGGTAGTCCATTTCCAGGCATTGACGCACTGATCTATATATATGATTGGCAAAAACTACTCTTTTTTTTTTTTTTGTGTTGTTTTTTTTAATTAAAGTTTTTTTCTGCTTTAGAGGGGGAAATGCGTATTTTCGAGTCCACTTGCGTACAAAATACGCAAGATGCGTTATTGTAGGCATCTCTGGATTGCATTATGCCGGGGTTTTTTTTTTTTATCGCGCATAGGATTGGCGTTTTCCATATTGAACGACAACCCATGGCTGCCTGGTCGTGCGGTTTGCACGCTGGACTGTCGTTCAGATTTATCGATGGTCCCGGGTTCAAACCCTGCCCGCTCCCATCCCCCGTCGTCCTGCGGGAGGTTTGGACTAGGAAGTAATTATCTTCAACTCTGAAGGAACATCCGAAACATGTAAAACATTTTACAAAATGATAATTGAAGATGTTAATAATTTCCGTAGATTTCTAGGACTTTTTCGTAGCCTATATTTTGCAATTTCAGGAGATTTTCAGGAGCTCCTGGTAAATCAGGAGACCGAGGGAAATCTGTCAGGCCTATAAGTTATAAAATGGCTTAATTTAGTAATTTAAACCTAGAATTAGCGCGGTTCCCATGAAAGTGTCATAATACACACACACACACACACACACACATATATATATATATATATATATATATTTATTGGCGTCATTACAGGGGCGTAACTAGGGATTTGGGGGCCCAATTGGGGATTGACCTCTTTGGGGGCCTCTTGCATTTTGACATATGGCATGGGATAATGTACGCAAAAATATAAAAGCCCAACATCAATTGTTTCAGTATATAAGTAAACTTGACAAACAAATAATCATGAAGACACTTTTAATGAATAATGCCGTTGTTTATTAGTTAAATAATGCACAAGTGAAAAATCTAAATTGATATCGCTTCACGTCGTGCATTCTGTGCAGCAAAGACATCTATAACATTAACTACATCGATACTTTCTAGTATTTGTGACTTCACTGACCATCAATCGATTCACTTACCACCAGATACCTATCAGGGATGATGAAAAGCAGTACACGGCGTTCGAGGCTGGCGGAAAGCTTTATCAGTTTTGCCGCATTCCTTTTGGAGTGACAAACGGAGTTGCTGCATTTCAAAGGACAATCAACGCAATAATTGAGAAGGAAGGGCTACAGGATACGTTCGCTTACGTGGATAACGTTACCATCTGCGGACGTGACTCCAGTAGCCACGACCAGAATCTACAGAGATTTCTCAACGCCGCTAAGAAGTACGGTATCACCTTCAACGACGATAAAAGTGCTATTGCGACTAATAAAGTATGCCTCCTAGGTTACGAAATCTCACAAGAGCAATTAAGACCAGACCCCGAAAGATTTCAAGCATTGAGAAATCTACCTCCACCACAAGACATGAAATCACAAAAGCGGGTGATTGGACTACTGTCCTATTATTCTCAATGGATCCCAAATTTCTCTAACAAGATCCATTTATTGGTGAACAACAAAGCCTTTCCTCTCCCTGAACAAGTACAGGAAGCTTTAAAACAGCTAAAACATGAACTTGAAAACGCTGTTGTGTCGACGATAGATTATAATCGACCACTAACAGTCGAAACAGATGCCTCTGACATCGCGATCGCCGCCACTCTTAATCAAGACGGCCATCCTGTCGCCTTCTTTTCAAGAACACTTACTAATAGTGAACGCAGACACTCTGCAGTTGAAAAGGAAGCATACGCTATCGTAGAAGCCCTGAGAAAATGGCAACATTACCTTATCAGTAGACCCTTCACATTGTTTACAGATCAACGCTCAGTGTCTTTTATGTTTGACCAGCAAAACAAGGGCAAGATCAAAAACGAAAAGATACAAAGATGGCGACTGGAGCTTAGTTGTTTCCAATATGACGTCGTATATCGACCCGGGAAACAAAACGCTGCGGCGGATACCTTTTCAAGAAACCACTTTGCGTCAGCAATGACTGGAGAAGACCTCAAACTGTTACACAACAACCTCTGCCACCCAGGGGTCACGAGACTCCTCCATTTCGTTCGGACTAAGAACTTACTTTTTTCCTGCGAAGACTTCCGCAAAGTGGTAAACCAATGTAAAACTTGCGCTGAACTGAAGCCTAGATTCTTCAAACAGTTTTCAGGCACCCTCATCAAGGCTACCCAACCATTTCAGAGAGTAAGCATCGATTTTAAGGGGCCACTCCCATCTGCTACTCACAATAAATATTTATTAACAATGGTGGATGAGTACTCACGATTCCCATTTGCCTACCCATGTCCCGATATGTCCTCATCTACTGTCATAAAGTGTTTAGATCAGCTGTTTTCCTTAGTTGGGATGCCAGAGTACGTCCATTCCGACAGAGGTACGTCCTTTATGTCGAAGGAGGTTCAATCTTTTCTGCACGAGAGGGGAATAGCTACAAGTAGAACAACCGCTTTTAATCCTTCAGGCAACGGGCAAATTGAACGACTAAACAAAACTCTATGAAACGCTGTTACTTTAGCACTGAAAGACCTCGATCTCCCGATCTCAAGATGGGAACTTGTCTTGAACCAGGCCCTATACTCGATTAGATCATTACTATCTACGGCAACAAACGAAACTCCACATGAGAGAGTTTTCCGGTTCAACAGGAAATCCTCCTTCGGGATATCTATCCCCACTTGGCTATCCAGCCCAGGTCGAGTGTTGCTGAGAAGAGAGAACAGATCTTCAAAGTATGATCCTCTCACGGAAGAAGTTGAATTACTGATGTGTAACCCCCAATATGCCGTGGTACGGTTGCCCAGCGGTAAAGAGGAGACGGTCTCTCTAAGACGCTTGGCTCCCAACCCCTCCCCATCCACAACAACAAGTGAACCTTCGTTCTTCGCTCAGGGTGAGGATAATGAACATCCTCCAGAAGCTCAAAACATGGAAGTACCAGTCAACACCCCTACGCTGATACAAGAAAGGAAAGAACCCCTGGAAGGCTCTGAGGATCTCCGAGCGCTTCCTCTTGAAAATACACAGAACCATCATACCCCACTTGACGCTCAGGAACTCATTAGTGACTCCCAAACTGTAGAGCATGATAGTCAACCCCGTTACAACTTAAGAGAGAGAAGAACCAGACCGAACTATAGAGTCTAGAGTTGTTTCTCTATTACTCTACTTATACTGACTACATAAACTGGCATTGTTTATCCCTTGCTACTGATACTAGAATTTAATTGTTCACTTACTTACATACATGTTTACTTACTACACTATTTGCTATTGCTTAAAACAGAAACTAGTAATTGTTTATACGTCCTACTACAGATACTGGTTTTTAGGTTTCTTTGTATCACTCCTCATTTTTGTTTACAAGAGAAACTAATATTTCGACACTATTTATTGATCTATTGTATTACAGGCACTGGCATTCTCTTTTTATTTATGCTATGGCCTACTATATTACTATACTTGCTATTTTAATTCTAGGTGGGGTGAATGTGGTGAAATAGTTAGTATTTGTTTATGTTTGTGTAACGTCGTGAGAAGGTGTTCACAACATTGATTTAGTGTGCTACTATCCAAGTCTCTTTCGTCAGTTCATGTGTCGTTCTAGTTTAATAAAGCCTTGTTTTAGGTTACTCTTCAGTGTTCCTTTATTTCTTATTACAGCCATGATAAGCCTTTCTTGCGTCATTGCGCTCCTGAGATAGTTTTTGATGATCTTGGGCTTTGAGAATGATCTCTCACATGACGTAATGGAAGTGTCCTGAGTTAGCGGTATTCGGAATGAGGTTGCAAAGTTTGAGCACACGTAATTCCCATATGAAGCCTTTTTCCTCAATATGTTTTTAGTGATTGTATTACCGATTTGTTGATGAAAAGTGCTCGTGCATCAATGACATCATTGAAAAAGCGATTTTCCATTTATTTCATCATACAAACAGGAAAAGTAGCACAGTTTGTCATAAGCGTGTTTTCATCTAACAGGTGTCTGGGTTCAAGAAGAAACCCAAAGGTATCCATTTTCTTTCCAGCCTTTGGAATCTGCCCTTCATCTCCATTTGAAATCTGTCCAGCACTTCTGTCGCAACACGTTTGAATTGCAGTTCTATTGACAGTCCTACATTAGAACTCAACTTCCCATCAAGTCTTTTCTTTCTTCTGGTTGTTTTAATTACAGGGTATCCATAGTATTCACTACCTTCTTTTGCTTTTTCGATGGATTGGGTTTTTGTCAGTTTCTCATCATTTTGCAGAAAGCATGAAAGGGTACTAATTTCTTTAGCAGCTTCCCGTATATGCAGTCCAGACTTTTATTAATTGGGCGCAGGAGCTTTGACCAGAATTCAAGATAGGCAAAAATGATTAATTTTCCACTGCATGAAGAAGATTCTGTGCTAATATTATATGGTATTACGTCATTGTTGGTTGTTTATGTTTTGTGCGAAAGTAAAAGGATTCAGAGCATACAAAAGTGGGAAAGATCCATATCTCGTTATGCTCGAGTATAAGTGGACTGCCGTATTCACCATCACAACTGCTGACGAGTAGAAGACTCAGGGAATCATTCCAACTGATCCCAAACTATTGAAACCATCGGTAGCTGAAAACGAAGAGACATTACTCAACGAACAACAGATGAAAAGCAAAGTGAAATACGATGCAAAAGCTAGACTACCTAAAGATTATTCTGTCGGAGAGTTCGTCTAGGTCAAACATGGCAGAAAGTAGTTGTCAAAAAAAAAACATTCAGCACCCAGATCTTACATCATAAAGACGAAAGTAGGCCTATTTTCTAATTTAAAAAAATAATTTTGACTTTATGCTTATCCCTACCCAGACTAGGCCCCGCTCGATCCGTTTCGCATAGGGTCCCGCAAATGTTAGGGTCGGCCTTGCTAGTAGATATCACTCTTAAGAACTTTAAAAGGAAGGGTGTGATAATAACTTCAAAAGGAAGGATTTGCTAATATTATATGATATTACGTCATTGTTTGTTGTTTTGTGCGAAAGCAAAAGGATTAGATGGAAATAAAAAGGGAGTTTCCATTGAATGGAGGAAAGATGAATAGAGGGGTAATATCTAGAGTATGAAGTTTAATTCTGAAATTATAGACGCCAAACCCGAATAATGGACTATTTTAGCATTATTAAGAATAATTTTTAGATGTTATACTCGATTCTGTAAATTTTGCTTTATGTAGCCATAAAATACTCGCCATTTAGATCTATTATTAGTAAAGGTAACAAGATACCTGGAATTCGCTGTATATCATGCAGCTTTATTCGTGGGAACAAAGTTTAAAATATAAAACTAACTTTAAAAAACACTTTGATCTCTGTGGGAAAAAATATTTTTAAAATGTCAACAAAGTCAACGTACTGATAGACCTAGATCTAGGTTTAGTCTTTGTGATAAATTTAATCCATAAATGTTGAGAAAAAAAGACACCCGTTGACACTATTTGTCAATCAAATATATTAATTTATGTATTTACAAATAAATTTTGGACACCCATTTGGCCCCCCCAGGTGGGGCCCCGGGGGGATTTTCAAATTCTCCCCCCTTCCCCGCCTTAGTTACGCCACTGCCGTCATTAGGGTCGGTTAGAGCCTCATGGTGTCAAACCAACCGCCCCCCACCCCACCCCCGCTATCAACTTAATCCACTTTTCCTAATAGAAATTCATTAAGTGACCATGGAAATATACTAATGAGTGAACCAATACAGTAAGCTGATTACCTATTTTCATCGATTTTTGCACCAATGTAAAATGAGTCAATGGGCTATGCTGCGTTTCGTTTCTTTGGTTTAAAACTAGAATGAGTCAAGTGAGCCCGAAGTAGGCCTAACATTTTTCCTTATATATCTTATGCATTTTTCAGTTCTCTTTTTAAATTAAACTGACATTATTAGGCTGTGAATTTAAGTGTACTTGATAGAGGAAAAAACTATGCACAAAAATACGGGGAGTTGGGATCAAACCTGAGAGGCATAAAAAAAAGAAAAGACCTGAAACAAGCGTGTGAAACGACACATTTACAGTACTTTAGTTTGTTTGTTAAATGTTTTAACATGTTTCGGATGTTCCTTCAGAATTGAAGATAATTTACCTAGTCCAAACCTCCCGCAGGACGACGAAGGATGGGAGCTGGCAGGGTTTGAATCCGGGACCATTGAAAAGTCAGAGTCCTTTTTCCACAGATCTGTGTATTTTTTTTTCAGGGCCAGCTCATTTCAAGTACCCGGCATTTCCGATACACAATTTCACAAACAAATATAATTATTGAAAAAAAATTGTAGTGTCTATTCTAATTTCTTAATGTTTTCTTGAGTTAATGGGTCGTGTTTTCTCCTGTTATTTATATCTGATTTCTCTTATCAGCCGTTGTGAGACATTGGTCCAAAATAATGCTAAGCTTATTAAAAAAATCGCATGTGAATATATGAATGAACTTGCTTTAGATAAGTCCATGAACTAGGCCTAAAGTTGCTTTGAAAAATTGATCTCACACATGCCATGGGCATTATCATAATAATTAGGCCTATAGATCTATAAAATCTAGTTATAATCTATATAACACTGGCGGATCCAGGGGGGGGGTAGGGGCGATCGCCCCCCCCCCCCACTCGGTCGACCCACCCCCAAGGGAGGGGCAGGCGAACTTTAGTATGGGATTCACACAATTTGTATACGAATTTATTACTTATGTTAAAAATATATACTAATTATTTATATTTCAACCTATTTTTAAATTATTTCGCCCCCCCCCCTTAGTATGTTGGGCGATTTGGTGGGGTCGGGAGGGGGCGATGGAATCGATCCCGCCTCCCCCCCTAAACTTTCGAGTGGGGGGGGGGGGGTCCAATTTATTAGTAGAAATCACAGCTTGCTAACAAAATCAATTAAATATCTATATTGGTAAGATTTGTTATTGATATTTTAGCCAATCATTATATTATGTCGTTCCCTGTTTGCCGATTGGTGAAAAGGGGGGGGGGCGAATACCTCTACTGCTCTTCCCATCTAAACCCTTTGAGTGGGGGGGGGGCGGTCCGTTTTTATGGAGAAATCATAGATTGTGAACAAAATTAGTTGAATAAATATATAAATTTTATAATATGTCGCTCCCTTTCTGGTATTTTGGCCGATTCGGTGGGGTGAGGGGGGCGATTGCATGTACTGCCCTCCCCACTCTAGCCCTCTGAGTGCTGGGGGGCGGTCCTGCTTTTGTGGAGAATCATAGTTTGTGAACAAAATTAGTTTAATATCTATATAATATAAACAACGTATTGATATGTGACCAATTGTATATTATGTCGTACCACACTCTAATCTCAAATTGTATCATTAGTAAATTTAAATGAAAAAGGGTTGTACCAGGTGGAGGGACGATACATGCAGTCGCATTTCCACCATCGGACAAATCAATACTTTTTCTTTTTGTATTATAGTTAAGAAATTACAAAATTAAAAAATCTGTCACTAATATAATTTATATATACTATAAATTAAATTCTTATATCGAGTCGCCCCACCCCTATTCTTTAATGCCAAATGCAATCTTTAGCAGAAATCATTAAAGGAGCGAGGATTAATAATTTTCACTCTACCGCCCCTTCCCTTTCCAGACAAAATTTATGTAATTTCCCATGAATTTATCATAATTATTTTATGAAAGACTTTGCATTGGAAAAGTTAGAATTCAAACAAAATTTTTTAGTATAAGAGTCATGATTGAGATGAGTTCTAAACCCATATAAACTCTTCTTAGTCGCCTTTTCCCAACCTTTATTAAATCTGATATTTTTCTAGTTAAATAAATTTGGGACTATAACTCACAATTTATACAACAATATTCTTGAATACTATTTATCGAATAATTTTTTTTCGGCGGCGATCCTCAAAGCAAAAATCTAAGTATGTGGGGTATCCTATCTTTTCAAGGAACAAATCGGTTTTATTTGCAATGTATTATGGGCCTATAAATTCATATTAGAATATTTTTAAAGTACAACAATATTCGAAAGGTCCTTTTTTAATAGTATGAATAATGAGCTTTAGGTCAGGAGAATGCAAGAAAACGCGTTTGGCATCGGGTCTTCGCCCAGAAATCCATTGATGAATAATGAGCTGTACTTGTCAGGAGAATGCGTTTCTGCAGTGAAGAATGCAAGAAAAAGCTTTTGGCGTCGGGGCTTTGCCCCGAACTCCACTGATGAGTAATGAGCTGTAGATGTCAGAAGAATACGTTTCTGCGATGAAAAAAGCAAGAAACGCTTTTGTCGTCGGGGCTTCGCCCCGAACCCCACAAGAGAACCTTATAGCGCTGCCCCAGTTGTTTTGTTTTTCGCCGAAGGTTGAGAAATGCTATATATATATGTGAGCAGGTCAGGGTGGCGCTACTGAGTGAGGCCCTTTTTGTTTATCTGCTACTCAACATTTGTTCATTTACAACAGTAGGCAGGTGGTAGCTCTACTGGGTGGGCCCAATCTGTGCACCTCGGTCTGCGACCAAGGGGCTAGAGTCACCTAAGCAACCAGACAGCACAATCAAACTAAACTAAACTAAACTAGCTAACTAAAAATAAAATAACCAACTACAATTATAAAGCAAACTTATATACACTTTATTTACAACCAACTTACAAAGCAATAAAAATATAGATGAATACGAAAATAAACTTACAAATAAACAAAAACTATATATACGCACTACTAAATAATTAATCAACCCTACTTAACTGAACTTAACAACTCCACTAACCAAAACCCTCTGCCGCCTCTGGATCTATGTTGCTAAATCTACAACCTCTAACAAAGTAACTATTACTAACTAAACCAACCATCAAATAACCTAAATTACCCCAACACTAAACAGTAAGCTACTAGCAGCAGTAAAGCAGAACTACAGCAGACAGTTAGGCAGCCGAAATAATGGCAGTTAGGCAGCCGAAATAATGGCAGTTAGGCAGGAATTATAGCCTGCAATTACAAATATAAACAAACATATAAAATATATAAAATAATCGTTCTAATATTAGTGGAAATACTTTTAGAAAGGGAAAAGATCGTCTCTCGAGACGTAAAATGCCACAGACTTTTAGAAACTAAAGGTAATAAAACATTGTATAGTAAAGCAACAAGGAGATCATAGGGATGGCTCCTGGGGGTGGGGGGGGGGATGCTATCCAGATTAAAGGACCTTCCAGTTCCATCATAGACAATGGCTGAGTAATTAAGCCGGTGTTGCAGGGCACTAATCCGTTTACATCAAAACAATCTAACAACAATCAATCATAATTAAAATATATCAAGTAAAAATAAAATTTCTCAACTTACAGGCAGTCCACACAGAGCACGTCCACACAGGAACAATACTAAAAATAACTTTCTAACAGACCAGCTAATCAAGCACTGACCAGCGGTCAACACCGGAAAAGGGACAAGACACGGCAGCATTCGTTCTATTTATAGAGCCAGGTCATGACTCGTCTACACTAACTTTAAAGTTAAAGAGCTGGCGGGAGACAGGCATGCACTCAGCACTAGCCTAGATTGTTTACAAAAATTAAAATACAGATATAAATAGATAAAAAAAATTAGATCTAGGAGCGCCAGCTCACATATATCACATATATATATATGTGTGTGTGTGTATATATATATGTGTGTGTGTGTGTGTGTGTGCTGTAAGCACGTTTATGCATAGGGTTAGGGTTTACTGGGCGTTAGGGTTAGGGTTTGAAAAAAAATCGCCCCCCCCCCCCCCACTCCAAAGTTCTGGATCCGCTAGTGCTATATAATCATAAATATTCAAGTTGAATTCGAATTGTAACTATAGAATCAGTATAGATCTACCTCTAAATACTCTAGAATATATATCTATTTATTAAATAAAACCTACTCAACACCAAAGATCACCGTAAATGGACAGCCCCTTAACATGGTAGACCACTTCACATATCTAGGAAGCATAGGATCAAATGACGCATCGCTTTTAAGAAAAGTTGATAATTACGTCTGGCATGGGCCAGTAGTGCTTTTGGACTAACGGAATAGATCGCTCCGCCTGCCTACAAAAATAAGCAAGCAGTAATTCTCTCAACCCTTCTATATAGATCTGAGATATGGGTACTATACAGAAAGCAACTAAGACTACTTGAACGCTTTCACCAAAGATGCTTGCGCTCCATCATGGACATACGGTGGCCAGACAGCACTACAAACAGCGATTCTCAACCTTTTTAGCTCGGCGACCCCCTAATACTATTCTACACTAGGCGGCGACCCACTATCATTAAATTTGTTTCGGCCTTAGTCCTAAGTAGGCCCTAAATGTAATTTTTCTAACGTTATAAAATCATAATCAAGTTTTAAATTTATGATTTATGTCATTGTATAAAAAAAATGTGCTTAAATTACTAAAAAAAAATTACTGTTATAACTTTCATTTATTTACTTTTGTATTCGATGTTTATTAAATTCATGTTGCATAATTAATTTGAAATGTATTACTAGGCATGTAAAACGTTAAGTCTGTAGTGGTTGATACAGTGAGTTAACTATATTGCTACAGACATATTGTTGCAACAGTATTTGCATACATGCCAATGTCATTACAAATGTTGAGAGTGTTTCTGATTCACCAGTTCAGCAGTTCTAGGGACAGACTCACAACGAATGTCATCTGCAGCATCAGTCTATCGTTCAGTCTATCATTCAATCTATTTCTGGATTTAGACTTTATGCCTATAGCTAACAAACTGTTTCGCAATGAAATGTTGTTGGAAATGGAAGAAGAAGGCGCAAAACAATCTCAGATAGAACGGGAGATGTCATCAAGCACTTGATTCAGAATTGTGGAACTAACATTGAAAATAAATCATTTTCATCTGCATCCTACAGTGAGTTTCGATGACTTCTGGTGACTCATTCAGAAACAGACGTTGAAATTAAAACTGACATCTAAGCAAACTCGAAGCACCATCTGTGCAGACACCACGCATTTTCTTCCAAGAGATCTTAGAGTTTCCCAAAAATGAACCGACTTTATTGGACATAGATCTATAACGTAATATAAAGTTTGTAAAATAGAAACTCGTCTTGAAAATCACGTAAACCAGTAATTGTGAACAGTTTGCAACGTCTATCAATTCATAAATCTGGATGCTAAATATTGGAAGCGGAATTGCCTGAATTACCTGATCGAAAATAACAGCAGAACTATTCCCACTTGAGGGGTTCCCCCAAATGACTGTCCGAATTTTGTTTTTAAATAAATTAAATATTACGCCACTGTCATGTAATTTTGCTTTTCACGTTGCTATACAAGTTAGTGACCCTGTTGTATGTAATCCACACAGAATATTAACACCTTCTGTGCGGGGTTACTCTCAATTTCAAGGTGTAATTTCCACAGCGCTGACTAGTGCCGTGTTACTCTCAGGAAGTAACTTGGTATAAAGGTTAATTTATTTCATCATCCTTGTCATTTAAGAAGAAACCTGATAAGAGCACTGAAAACAAAGGAGACCATGAACGTGTCGAAGAAATGTCTCACTATTCAGATTTATACAAAGATACAGCAGTCGAAGAAGTGAATATGTCTCTTGATGAAAGAAGTAGTACTGAAGACTGAAGAGACTCCAGGGTAATAGGGCCTTTTACCACAGTCAGAGAAAACAGCAGTAAGTGATACAGATGATGAGTCAAGTGATGGTCTTCCAAAATCACTTTCTCCAGAAGTGGAAGAAGCTGTAATTAAGTACAAAGTCTGGAATTTTATATGAGGAACTGCGAGCAAAATTTTGTTAAAGGGTAGCTTTTTTTTTTTTTTGCAAAACGATGATGAACGGTATTTGTTTCCAGTAGAGTTTGCCCAAAATAAATCAAGAAGTTTGACATCATGGTTCACTAGAAAGCTTCCAACAGGAGAAATTTGCATCCTATCTTGGCTCCTATTCTCTCCAAACTTGGGATGCCTGTTTTGTTTTGTATGCGGACTGTTTTCTGTTTCTAGTGCATTGAGCAAACCTGGAGTTGGTTTCACCAAATGAAAGAAACATGAGAGACTGAAAGAATATGAAGAAGGAGTCCATCACAGACAAGCTCTTTTGAATAAGAAGTTAGAAGAACAAAAGCTTAAGGCAGAATCAAATGAACTGTCACATATGTTTCATTCGCAAATTTTGAAAAATCAGCAGTATTGGAGAGATATTCCGAAGCGTGTAGCAGCAGCTGTTAAGTACTTTGCAAAAACAAACTCAAGCTTACACGTGGTCACAACGAAAAACTGAATTCCCCCAATCCTGGAAACTTCCTAGCATCTTTGAAATTTCTTGCAGAATTTGATGAAGGTACGAAACACTACTTACATAGAATCGAAAATGGAAAGATGCATTATTTGTAACCAGAAATTCAAAATGAGTTCATCAACTTGATGGGCAATAAAGTTAGGGAATCAATTGTTGGGAAAGTCAAGCAAGTTTGTTACTTTTCTCTGATGCTTGATTCCACCCCAGATGTTTCTCGGGAACAAGTATCCCTAATAGTTCATTAATTGGATGTTGATATTTTTCAAAATAAAAGAGTCATTCATTGGTTACTTTAAATTTTGAAACCTGATGCACAACATTATGAAGAACTTGTTCTGAAAACTCTTAAAGACAATAGACTGGTCTTTGATCTGTGCAGAGGTCAAACCTATGATAACGCAGCCACAATGAATGACCGTCAGAAACGTCTCCTAGACATAAATCCAAAGGCAACATTTCTGAACTGTGACACCACTCTCTGAACATGGCAGCTCGCCATTCTGCTGAGATAGATCCAGCAATTATTACCTTTTTTGGAACTGTACATGAACTGTTCAACTTTTTTCCAATTCACCCCAAACTGAAAGAAGCTGGAGCCTGGAGTTTAAAAAAGGATTGTACATTATCTAATGTCATGATGTCGAATGTCAAAATGCAAGGGACCTCCAAAGAGGTCAATCCACCCGTGCCCCCAAATCCCTAGGTGAAAAGAAAATCTTAATCGAACACCGGCGAACAATGGTTATGCTTGCCCTGTTTGTGGGAAAATATGTAGGTCACACCTGGGGCTGCATAGCCGCAAGAAATATTGCATTCCTCATTAATCTTCGGACTCGATGACAAGCCTTATTATTATTATATTAGGTCTTGGCGTTGAAAAGTAGATCTATAAGTAGAAGTATATAGGCCTATTCAATATTGTATAGATCTACTGAGTCTGATCTACACTAGCCATAGAATTTATATAGATCTAGACTCTATATAGAATAATCTAGATAGTAGATGTAGGCCTATTCTAATTAATAAACTTTAGTCAGGTAGAGCTAGATCTAGATAGTGACAATCTAGTTTCAAGATACATTGAAATGTAGATCTAGATAGAGAGTATACTTAATGACAATGTCATTGATTCAGAAGATTAATGGTGAGCGCAGTGTTGACTATTTATTGGAATGTTTTTCACGAATGACATGTGCCCTGTGGTGATAGGACTCTACGCCAGTTTTGTATAACCGAAACGGTTCGTTCTGAAGATAACATTAAAGCATCAGGTTTTTAATTTTACCCGTGTCAAATAATTTAAATAGTCTCACCCTCTTCCCATTGGTCAGGACGTCACGCCCTCATGGGAGAACGTCGGCCTCCCAAAGGGGTGCCCCTCCCCACCACAGCTTGAGGAAAGCTGCAGTAGTTCATGCGAGTTTGTATTGGGCTTAATTGTTGTCATAGGATCATCCTAATGTTTAGAAGGGCGTCCTTGTTCACAGCCTTCGAAGCATGTGGGAAACTGTATCAATTCCATCGGATTCCATTTGGCTAAAGAAGTCAAAAGAACATTTGAAAGTTTGAAAAATAAGCTCGAAAAAGCCGCCGTTATACTCGAATCGCCCTTTAACCGTTAAGACGGATGCTTCTGATATAGCCATTGAGGTTACCTTCAACCAAGATGGCCGACCTGTTGCTTTCACCTCTATAACAAAAAGTGAAAGAAAACATTCTTCAGTTGAGAAAGAAGCATTAAGTCGTTTAGAAAACGGAAACATTTCATAATTGTTCATGTATAACCAAAGGGAAAATTAACAAGATTACAAAGGGCGGCCCCCGTCGGTGTCGGATTTATTGTCGGATCCGCCTATTTTCAAAGAATAGTTAAGATGTGATTTAATTTTGATGGTCAAACGTAATAATGTTTCAAAGATGCATTTGCCGTTTTTTATGTTTTACATGTTTCGGATGTTCCTTCTAAGTTGAAAATAATTAACTTCTCGCTGGACGACGGAGGATGGCAGCGAGCAGTGTATGAACCCTGCCTGGTCGTGATGTTTGTGTGCTAGACTGTCGTTCGGATTTATCGATGGTCCCTTGTTCAAACCCTGCCCGGTCCTATCCCCCCGTCGTCCTGCGGGAGGTTTGAACTAGGAAGTAAACTATCTTCAACTCTGAAGGAACATCCGAAACATGTAAAACAAACAAACAACCCGGGACTGTCGAGATAATCAGTCAGAACGCTAATTGCACGACCAGGCGTTGCTCTTAACTTAATAACAAACTGGTTACAAACTAATAGCCTGACGATTTTAGATAATCTTTCAGCAATGAAAGGGATGCAGATCTACAAAAACTAAACTTCTGATTTAGCACTCTTAAGATATATTGGCCCCTATAAATATATATCTCCTAGATCTAAATTTTGAATAATTTGGATGTAATTTAGATAACATTTACGTAAAATAAAAAAGCCTAGATAATCTATCAATAGACTGAATGCAACATTAAATTTAAAAATAATAGATTAGTTTAGTGTATTATAAGATTGCAAAATAGATCTAGACATATGGAAATCAAAATCTACACTTTCAGTCTAGATTTAGATCTAGAAATTGAAAATCTAGATCTTGATCTTGTGACCTAGTCTATATAATTCTTAACTATACCTAGAAATTATAGATCTAGAATCTACAATGATTTTAATTAGAATATAAATCTAGATTTATTGTAAAAATAAATTATAGATTTAGTGTTTTAGTATAAAAAAATCTAGATCTAGTGGAAAAAATCTAGAGTATAAAAAATTCTTAAGCCTACGTCACACGGCCTAGTTAGATAAAAATGTTTTTTTTTATCTATACGAGAACGTTGGCGAGCTTTAAAAAAACATTAGTGCACCGAGTTCTCATTAAAATTTCATTTAAAGAATTCATTCCATGTGACGTCAAAGGAAAAAAATCCTGTACATCACACAGCCTAGTTAGACTAAAAATGTCTTTCAAGGGAAACTCCGATGGTTTTGACAATTTTTTATATAATATGTGTTTGGATTTACAGATAATGAATACATAGTTCTTTTTTTATATTTGCAAAAATAACTTAGTAATTGATGCTTTTCTGACGTAATTTTTCTGCGAATCCAAAACGGTCAAATTTTCACCAGGTTTCTATGTGACGTCACACTAACCTATTTATTAAATCTATTGACTTATTGTATAACGGGAGACTATTCGGTAAAGTTTCTATTCGCCTATGCAGTTAGATTTAGATCTTGTAAGCAAAGAAAAAAATGCGTGTTGAAAGTAGATTGACATGCTTGACTAACCATGGCAGTATGTATTTTCTCGCCTGACCACAACACAACATACAACAAACACTATCGCTTGATTGTCTTGTCATGACCCTAACCCTAACCCTATACCCTAACCTAAAAACAAAATATCAAAGAACCCCGTTTTTTAGATGTCAAGAATGTACTGTCTAATTTATTAAATATAAATGTTTCTAAGCATTTAAATAAAAAATGGTAAAATGTTTAATATTACAACTTTTTACTCTGAATTTAAATAAGTCAATAACTCAGATTTGAAAAAAAAAACATTGGAGTTTCCCTTTAACAATACTAGAACGTTGGCGAGCTTCAATAAACATTAGTGCACCGAGTTCTTATTAACATTTCATTTAAAGAATTTATTCCATGTGACGTTGAAGAAAAAAAATACATGATGTCAAACGGCCTATTATATAGTTAGACTAAAAATGTCTTTATTAACACGAGAGAGAGAGAGAGCGCTAACGAGAGTACACACACACACACACACACACATATATATATATATAGAGAGAGAGAGAGAGAGAGAATCTCAGTTACTTTCTTATTTAAAATCCTGAACAACCTATTGTCGATACTTTTGAAAAAAAGTCATTTGGCATACATTTGTTTTAAATTGAAAACACGGAACGATTTGATATCGATAATTAATTAAACTATAGTAACGTATTGTCAAAGGATATAAGTGTAATGTAAGTCAATGATGCAATTTCAAACAATCATTTCACATAATTTATTTTTTATATAACAATTTCAGGAACAACTTTATAGTTAATGATATATAAGCCCGAATGGAGATTTTCATTTAGCTATTTACATCAAAAAACGGAACAACGTATGATTAATCAAGTGTTTTGCAACCTTTAAGAATGGAAATTAAATATAATATAAATTAGAAGAGCAAACAAACATTTGTTGACATTGATTTGTTTTTACAAAACCATCCGGAACAATCTATTATAGATAGTTAAAACTATAGAGATGTTTCTAAAGGAAAATTAAAGGTTAAATCAGATTTTCAATCGCTTTTAGTGTTGTATTTTTTATCTAAACGTGACGGACAGATCGACCAACAGACAAAATGCACAAAAATAAAAGGCTTTTATCCTGATGGGGCACTAAACAAAAAAATAAATAAAATCTGCTTATTTAGAAATTTTTAAGGAATTAGTGTAGTAGTTACGCTACTGCACGAAAGTCGCAGCATAAAAAGTCCATTTTAAAAAATGTGCGTGGTATTTACATACAAAATGCATTATTAGCCATTATAAACAAACATAAATGTTTCCTTTAAATTTTAGTAACTAGTTGAAAATATTATTTATATTTGCTGTTAACATTTCATGTACATTTTATAAATATTGTTAGTATTGGGGGTAGTGGTGTGAGTGTAGTCAGCCGACGCAAATCGCCACAGGCCAGCGCTAGACGAGCGGTCAACCGTGACGAGTGAGACGTCAGCCGAGACGAGTGTCAACATGTCGGTTCGGGAAGGCGTCGTGAACAGAGCTCAGGAGCGTCACGAGGGATGTAGTCATGTGACGAAGCTAGAAACGTCGAGCGATATTTCGCCCGGTTCTAGAAGGCCATTAGGGACCCTATATAAAGAGCGGAGGTGTCGCAGTCAAGACGGTTCACGACAGGGCTCAGAACACGGTCGACTACAGCACAGTTCAACGGTGTGGTTCTGTACGGAGCATTACGACGGTTCAGTGCGGAGTACTGTCAAGTACAGTTGAGACGACTGACGTCTTGATCTTGGTCTGCGATCGAGTCCGACACAACGAGCCAAGTGTGTGAAGTCAGTCCTGAACTGTTGAACCCAGTGCAAGCCCGGAACGAGAGGCCGGTGCAAGAGTTGATACGCGGTACGGTGTACGTGTTGCCAATTGTACAGTATTGGCTGTTATTTATTCAACTATTAAAGTGTTACGTTACTTTAGAGCCCTGAGTTGTCAAGTTCTTTAAGTTGGTGGTGTATAGTGCAGTTTGCAGAGAGCCTGGATAGTGAGATTCGTAACAATATATTTGACTTAGTGATACTGAAAATACACAGAAATTGTCCATCTTTGTTAGCATATTGTAGCATTGCCTCCCTTACATTTACGTAATAGTTTTAGTGTATTTTTATGAAAAAATCGCTTGCATAATTAATTTTATAAATTGAACGGTTTGCTTTTAGAGAACCAAAAGTAGCCGTTGCACCTAAATTTTTCAAGCCGCATCGCATGGTAAAATAATATATTTCATATCTCTCTAGTTTTCGAGATCTGAGTGTGATAGGCGAACAGACGGACATTTTGCACAAACTTATTAATGAAATTATTCAGAGGTGGAAACTAGAACTCTCGTGTTTCTACTATGATGTCATCTATCGCACTGGCAAGCATAACACTGTAGCTGATACATTCACTAGAAACTATCTATCTGAACTCGCTAGCAATGACCTTAAATTGCTACATAGGCCTATTAGGCTCTGCCATCCTGCCATTACTCGATTATTGCATTACGGATGGGCTAAAAATCGTCCATTCTTGGTTGTGATGTCAGAACTGGGATTGAACAATGTCAAACTTGGGCGGAGTTGACGCCCCGTATTTTTTTTCGACAGCCGACCGCATAGCTGATTAAAGCAACTCAGCCATTTGAAAGAAATAGTATGGACTTTAAGGGACCTCTCCCTTTCTTTTAAGAAACAGATATCTTCTTAATTACTTAGACTTGGGTCCTCCCGCGCCGTTCGACGCATAGGGCGGCAAGTTGTCTCCACAAAGACCTGTCACTGGCAATGTCTAAAGCCTCCTCTCACTTGGTGTCCACTGTTCTGAAGTCCTCAATGAAGGTGTGGCGTCAAGTTATACGAGGACGTCCCTGTTTGCGCTTCCCTCGTATTGGCATCCATGTCATTGCAGCTCTTGGTATGTGTAGTTCATTTAGTCGGAGAACATGTCCTGCAAACCTCATGCGACGCTCTGACACAATCTCACTAAGTGCTCGACTCCCAGTTCGGCATAGGATTCCTTGTTTCAGACCCGATCTGTGTAACTGACTCCCAAAATCCGTCTCAGCCATTTTTGTTGAGCCAAATTTAGTCTTTTCTCAATTTTGACAGACGACTTCCATGTTTCACGTGCATATGTTGCTGTTGGTATGACGATTGTTTTAAGAAGGTGTATTTTTGTCTCAAGTCCAATGGCTTGACCAAATAGGCTGCAGCCTTTGGAAAATGCTCCTCGCCTTTCCTATTCGGCACGCTACATCATGGTAGGCATCCCCATCATTTGTTATGATGCTGCCAAGGTATGTGAACTTGTCCAGCTCTTCCAGCTTTGAATCGCCAAGTCTGACGGGGCACCCTTTGCCTTATATCTCACTCGCAAAATTTTAGTCTTTTGCAAGTTTATGCGGAGGCCAATTTTGGGTACCTCTCTATCTAGGCTCTCCGTCATTTCTTTTATGCTTTTATTTGTAGCCCCGAGTAGTGCAACGTCAACGGCAAAGTCCAAGTCCGTCATTCGGTCTTGTTCACGCCATGGAATACCAAAGGCAGTCTGGTTCATTGCGCTCCTCATTATGTAGTCGATGGCTAGGGGGGAAGAGGAAGGGAGATAAGATGCACTATCAAACGCTTTCTTAAAGTCTACGAAACTGATCGTTAGCCGTTGTTGGTGTTCGAGACTTTGTTCTATGATATTTTGTAGAACGAAGATCTGCTCTGCACATCATCTGCCTCTTTGGAAGCCTGCTTGCTCTTCTCTGAGTTTCTCATCTACAGACTACTGAAGCCGTCTCAACAGAACACTGCTGAAAATTTTGCCCGGGACAGAGAGGAGATTAATGCCCTTGCAATTGTTGCAAGTTCGCCAACAGAGATTTAAGAGATCAGTCATTCTGTTAGCAATGCACTGCCTCCCATGTTTTAGCATTTCTGCTGACACCATGTCTAGCCCTGGTGCTTTGTTGTTCTTTAGGACTGCAATGGCCATGGTAGCTCCTCTGTTGTTATTGGGTCTGTTTTGACCTTGAGATCATTGTCCGGAGAAGGGTCCTTGAATGTGTATGTAGTCAGATCTGGAAACAGTTGGTTAAGGGTCTCTTTAAAGTGCTCTATCCATCTTGCATACTGTTCTTCTTACGTTCGCAAAGTTTTGCCTTGCTTGTCTTTTATCGGTGCTCCATGTCCACTCTTTGTTCCAGTGAAATCTCGGACAATACGATGGAGAGTATTTGTGTCATTTCTGCTTGCAGCTGCTTGTGCCTATTGACCCTTCTGTTCAATCCAGTCCCGTTTATCTCGAGAACAGCTTCTCTACTTTCAGATCTGCTTCCCTATAGGCTTCTTCCGCTAGGCTGCGATCCTGTGTTTCATTTTTCTGGTCTCTTCTACGTTTTGGCATCTTTCCTTTCATCGATCAATTTCCATGTTCTGTCTTTTCCATCGTTCCTTGTATGAACCTCGCCTCCTTCCGATGACTTCTTCCGCGAACTCAATAGTGGTATCTCTGCAACAGCCTCGAAGCGGTTCTTTAGTTTCAATTGGAACTGTGATGTGATGCAATTTGGCCTCCGCATAAACTTGGATAAGACTAAAATTTTGCGAGTGGGATATAAGACTTTGAGCTTATCTACATTAAATGGGCGGGGCCGTGTGGCTCGTTTTAGTTGGCGTTTCAGTCGGAGCTTACATTTGCCACTGACAAGGTAGTGGTCTGAGCTAATACCCGCTCCTCGGCACGTCTAATATTAGATATCTTCTATTATAGATGAATTTTCTACATTTGTATTTACAGATGTCTTCCTCTGCGGTTTTCAGCGTACGTCACACACCGACAGGGGTATTTCGTTTATGTCTACAGAAGTGCATAGAGGGGAATCGCGACCACTAGAACGACCCCATATAGACCCCTAGGAAATGGACAAATAGAGAGACTAAATGGAACTTATGGAAAGCCATCACTTTGGTTTAACTTTCTAAGGAACTGGACATAACTAAATTGGAACTAGTATTAAATGATGCTCTAATCCATCCTGCCATTACTATGCACTTCAACTAACAGCACACAACGTGAACGACTTTTTGGGTTTAACCGAAGAAGTGGCTCAGGGACATCTTTACAAAAATGGTTGACCAGTCCTGTCCTTCTAAAGAATGTTTGCCGCGAGGGTGTAACAAAGAGTTATAGAGAATGAGAATCTGAGTGGCAAAGAGTATGATATTGACTGCCATGTCCAAAGATCGCCTCTCAGGAATCAACCAACTGATTCTACTATGGCTGAAGAAACCACCAGAACTACTGAAGACATAGACCGTAGGAAAATAGATACAATCTTAAAGGAGAACTAGGCCAGTAAAGAGTAAAAGTTCATCAGCTTGCAAGATAACATTTGTCAATAATAGTCTCCACAATGGCATGTGACTATTATACTTTACTTGTAAAAACTCACATCATATGAACTATTTAATCTAATTTCACATTTACTTTCTTCATTTTATTATGCCACTTGACTTTTACTAGCCTTTTGGTCTACAATGTTCTAGCATTAACCTAGCAATATGTTGTAACATGTCATGCTTTGTTTAATTGAATTTCTATTATTGTTCAGCGTTTACTTTTTAAATTCTCTTAGTGTAGATAATAGATATAGTAGTAGGCACAAGTTGAACTGGGACTGAATGTTTTACTGTATAGGTTGTCGTTCTTATGTTTACATGTGATTGTAGCTCGTCCGTAAGATTGTGTCCAAGTAATATTTGAGATGTGGTCATTCAGTGTATTAAAGTCATACCACACGGACATGGTTTTCGACTCTATTGTGTAACATGCATCATTGAGCCTTTCAGAGATTGTATGTAGGAGTATTTTCTTGGGCTTTTGGGAGGGGGGTGGGGTGAGGAGTTCCGGACAAAATATGTGCGCCTTATGATGTCATAGGAAACAAGCAAAATTTAAAAAAAGAAAAAGCTTATAATACGTGTATCAATTAGTTTGGATCAGTCACTTGTAATAGATCTAGACTAACAATAATAAATCTGTAGCTTTCTCACTACGCTATGCTCCTATCACTTGTCTGGACCAGTTGGAAAGGGGTGGGGGAGAAAGAATGAGGTCTCAGGCTGATCGTTTATTAAGGAGATATGGTAGATTTTTTGTTTTTAACGTTTATAAATGGTAGGATTCTCTCGGTTAATTGAATCTAAATGTTCCAATGCCTCATTTCTCCTCATTGTCACAGGAATTGTTAATTCCAGACACACAGACAGACAGTCGTTCCTAGAAACAAGTTGAATGCATCCATTAGATATATTTATTAGATCTTGGCAAGTAGAAACAAACATCCAGGTTAGATTTGTGGGGAGGGGTGCAGCAATACTCTAATGAACAATGACATCACCATACACATCGAACTGAAGGAATACAAAGTACATATTTGGCTAGAGATACTTTTAATATTGAATATATTCTTGTAATATTAGCAGCACAAACTAAACATAACCCACTAATGATAAAGTTTTATTGACTAATACTGTAACAAACTAAAAATAGATTACCATGACCTTGCACCAGTGTATTCAGTACAAAAAGGCATAATGTTCCGTCTATTTGTTTAAGAGTTCTGGATGCGTGCACATTTAGAGAAACATATCAACATCCACACAATACTGACAGCTCTTTAAGTTACACAATCAACTAAACCATGAGCATGATCAACAATGTTTGTCCCCAATAGAAAACCAATGAGACCAAAATGTGTTCCGAACTAATGCTGTTGCCTAGCCCAACAAAACAGAGGGTCTCGATAGTTCCTACCAGATCTAAGTGTTCTTTCTCAGCATTCTATAGAACCCTTACCTGATGACATTTGACAATGATAGATTTCTACATTGTACTTCTTATCCTCTGATACTGTAGCCTAAAGACCAGAATCCAATGTGTACTTGACTAACCAGCAAGATACCAACAATGGAAAACAAAACAAAAAAAAAACGAATGGACTAACGGAGGGGGGGGGGGGGGGGGGGGAAGGTCAAAGTTAAAATGAAGATTTCAATCAATCAATAAATAGATAGATGTATAGAGAAAGAGAATATTTATATATAAAAAAAACACTGTAAAAGTTAAAATTGGACTATTTGTTAAATAATATAAACTAGTTCTATAAATATGGGAAAGTTGTGATGTAACCAAATAGTAGATAATCCTAACCTACAAATAGAGTTTGAATCTTTCTATTTGTTTGTGTATTGGTACATTTGAAGTCAAGTGATAAACATTTTGGATTGATTGACTTCAAACTTGCCATGACACAGCATCAAGCAGGAACAACAACAAATTAAAAGACTGAAGAGACACTGCACCCACAAGTGTTCTGGCAGCACATCAACACATGTACACACTAGATCTACATCAAAATGAATGCATCTTGAACAAACATCTGGGGTTACACACGTCTAGTTCTATAGTAGTATACACAATAGATGTATAAATAGACCACTTCCCAAAGGTCAAAATATAAACAATTGAAA
Source organism: Biomphalaria pfeifferi (assembly GCA_030265305.1). NCBI lineage: Eukaryota > Metazoa > Mollusca > Gastropoda > Planorbidae > Biomphalaria > Biomphalaria pfeifferi. The sequence continues at coordinate 584,159 of JASAOG010000138.1, forward strand.
AAAACCAACTAATCTGATTGGCAGGTAGAGTAACAATTTTGTAAATAATCTAACCACACATAAAGTCACACATAGAAATATATATATATATATATATTTCTATCAGTATGTGTGTATAATGTGAAAATATCATGCAAACAATTGAAATTGAGTCTTTTAAAAATGAGACTTAGAATACAAAAAAAATTTGAGTTATTTTGTAGTAATAATATTGATTCAAGTTTGTTAAATACAAATCAACAAAATAAAAGCAAAAGCAAAAAAAAAAAAACCAACTGAAGGCTTTTTGTTAGTTCTCAAATGTTGAGGCCAAACTTTGTATTGTGTCTTAGGATTCAAGTAACAAGAACAGCCAGCTCAAAGCCATACAATTCTACATTAAGTTAATGGCCAATAAAACAAAACCACCGACTAAATAAAATAGTTTATTGCACAAACAATGCTATATGTTAGCAGATACAATAGAATAAAGAAACATTCTGGAAATAATTCAACTGCTTAATCAGGTACACATATATAATATATACAGAATAATTTGTGCTTGTGCTTAGCTGTTAGCTCATTTCAATGGAATATATTACACCTGTGCTACTGATAGGATTTGATTGTTAAGATGAACCAATACAAGCCATCACACTCAGTCTACAGTTTGGGTTTTGATAAGATTCAAATAATGACTAACCAAACAAACCAAAAAAAAAAAACCTAACCCTCATCTAAATGCATTCTAAGTACATGACCAAAAAGAAAATACTGCTTCATACATTGTCCAAACAAAGCAAGGAATGTGCTGCTAAAAAAACACAACATTTGTATTAATGTTTTAACACTGACAAATTCATTGGTTGTTCATAATATGACAGATTTAATCAGACTTGCAACAACTAAGTGAAAAAAGATAATTAAAAAATTCTAGAAAAAACAAAATGTTGAAGGTAAAATATATTAGTAAGCAGCACACCTCTACCAGCTGACATACACAACACATAACATTAGAAATAACAACTTGGAGACAAGAATATGGAATCTACTCAGAAGATGCATTCATTTTGTTGGTGGGGGATGGGGGGGGGGGGGGGCGAATACATCATAAAACCGTGAAAAAAACCCCCAATGAATTCAAAATGCTATGCTGGATAAAATATAATCAACAAAGAAAATAAAGGTGGCAGCACTGTCATGGTCTCCACTGTGATAATGGCTTAAGTAGCATTCCTTTCAGACATTTATCTTTCTGGTATTATGGCAGTGCTCCCACTTTGAAGGACTAAATCTTAAAATGCACAAAATACATGAGCCTTCACAATCACTAGTAATATATAAACAACAAATAGCGGAGGTAAATGTGGTCCTTTGTATATATAGAAATATAAGTATGTATAATATATTATCATTACAAAGAAAATCAAATAAGTTGCAACAGTGTGACTGAAGGGAAAGTAGAATGTGTTCTTAGAAAATAAAAGCTTGTCAAACAAAACAAAAGTTGTACTAAGAAAATCACTAACAACTATCAAATTATAGACTGGGTTATTTAGGAATGGAGAACAAAAAATCATTGAAATACTTTAGCTATAGCCTATTATTGTACTTTGGAACTTTAACTAATATTTTTTTTTTTAAATCATACTTCACTAATCAAATCTGTTGATGAGACTGCACTTATTAGTGGCTATTCACAGTCCTGCAGCATTGTTTAACCTGAAGTATCAATAAATTGTTAACTGATAGAATGAACACAAGTTTGTACAAATAAATGTAAGCTATGTATTCACAGAAAATGGCTTTAAAAAAAATAATTTAAAAAAACAAAACAAAACAAAAATGCAAATTGAAAAAAAAATCTTTAAGTACCAAAGCTAAGCCAATAAGAAAACAAAAAAGTCTGTATACAGTTACATTATTTCAAGGACTCCCAAAGTGTTGAATAAAATGGTAGACTTGGTTATAGAACACTATCTACTAGCACACTCCACTCTCTGCCCTATTCAATGAGCACAATAGATCATCTACAACATTTTAGAAATGAAAAAAAAGCCTTCACTATATAGTTTTAAAATGAAAAAAGGAGTTATCTCAAATAAGTCAAAAGACAAGCATTAGACTAAATTTGTATGTGCCAGAATTTTTTTAAAAATTTAATTTTTCAGTCAATGATCAATTTGAAGTTTCAACTAATTTATTTCTGAAAATCTAATTTGCAGACAGAGAATCTAAGAGACAATGTCTAAGAGGAAAGATACAAAGTAAACACATGTTCAACTCAAACTTTGAATATATGTAGAGATATCAAGATATTCATAAATAGTGAATCTTTTTGTAAACAAATAGAGAGCATGCTGAATAATAAGCATAATACTGTACCAAATGGAATGACCTAACAACTACTTTGAAGAAAATTTGAACAAGATCAGCAAACAGTTGTGTAAGAAAAGGTCTGAACAAATACTAAAAACGTGCAAATAGACAAATGGATACTGCTTTAAAAAAAAAATTTAGTAAAATAAAATTCACAACCATATATATATATATATGTATATATTGTTAATAATTAGCACTTAAAAATAATATGTGACAGCAATTGCTTGGATGACTCCAATACTAGAAACTATGAACTATATCAACACAAATGACCAACTATGAAACTAACTGAAGCATTACAAAGTACACACAGCAAGCTGGAACCATCCAAGCAAATGCAGCACATACTCCAAGGCTACTGCTACAAGTTGAAGGGGGGGTTGGGAAGTAAGGACTCTTTGTTTTGGAGAAGTTTTCAAACAATATTTGGCCAAATCATGCATTTAATACTTTAAGCAAAGAAAAACTTGTCCAAATATAAAGAGTCCTGTGGTGGAATAAAGTCAAGAGTGTATGGCTCCATCTGGTGTGAATGCCAACTAAACAATAACAATAAACAGTGTTGCCTGTGAGATGAGTGGAAATGTCAAGATTTTTTTACTTTTTTTTTTCTTTTCAGACATTCTGACTAAAGTGACTGATATGTGGCAATATATATATTAACTAACTTGAATACAAAATAACTCAAAGCACAGCACAAGTAAATAGTGTTAAATATACAAGTTTGATAAAATGTGGCAAAATAGAATTTCATCTAAGGCTAAACAATGGTGTTAAAATTTGGTCATACATGGGGCAGTGGAAAAGGAGAAACAGCTCAACAAAACCAAATATCAGCATTAATTCACACTTTTAGAACAAAAATGCATAATCATATTGAGCAAACATGAAACTAATGGACTTCATACCACTGTTAGAATCCAGGCATGTTCAGATTTAGTACTAAATATGTTTTCCTAGCAGTCCCAGAAAGACAAGAAGTATGAAGAACAATGTGATGCCAATAACTTCCATTACAGTACTTATTCCCATGTTTTGGGATGTGGGCTAGAGATTCACCATGTTTCTTTGTAGATATTTTTTTTATATAGAATTTGGGGTTACAAGTACCATGAATTCTGAGTTTATAACAATATGGGAAATACTGTTTTAAAATGTTTCCTCATTAGGTTATTCGAGTTAAATGTTAATGAAAAAAAAAATTGTCCACATTTCACCATTCACCCGTATGATATTTAGTAAAGAAAACTAATATACAATAATGTAAGTTCAAAAGAAGCTGAGGTGAAAAGGAGGAGGGCGCCATCGCTCTATCTCCAACAATACAAGATTGCTAATCATGTTGAACAGAATCAACACTATGATTTCCAGCATGAGACTATGCAGCACTAATGACTCAATCAGGATCATAACAATCTAAGCAAGAAATAAGGCAATGCTGGTTCTAAACTTGTCTCTGCCTACAGCTAGCCAATGGGTAGGTCAAAACCTAGGCTTTTGTATTGTTTAGTGAAGAATACAAGGAATGCTACCTTATCCTAAAAGCACAACCAATCAAGTAAGCTACCAAGGTTTCTGATCAAGTAGTCCAATAACAAATATTCAAGTTAATACCAGACTAAAAACATTTGACAGCAAAAAATATTTTTTTTAAAGGTAATTTATACCATTGGTATCCAAAAAAAAAACAACAACAACAACAAACTGTTAAATAATGTTGAATTGACATCAGGAAGAGTGTACACTAGTGAAGTGCAATGTGCAACACTAGGTCAAACCTTTTCTTTGGCAGTTATCAAGATATGGAAATGAAACACAGCCAGCAGAACAAAGGTTTGAACACCCTGCTACTAAAAGATTAAAACAATAGTTTGTTTGTTCTACCAAGGCAACAAATGGCTGACTGACAGTTTGACTAAATGGGTGAACAACAACCAAATACACACACACACACACAAAAAAGAAAATCACAAGAATTCTCTCTTTAAAAAAAAGGAAAACCAAATTAAGAAACAAGGCATTTTGATTGCAGTGTAGGAAGACCAGAGTCAAAATATAAAATTAAAGAGCTTGCATGGATACTGATCAGACACATAGAAAGCTGTAATAGTAGAATTGACAACATGACTAGCAATATTTGTAATAGTACAATATGGAGACAGACTTTTGATTCTTTTTATCATTGCAAAATATAAAGGTTATGCATGATATATTAAGATATACATAGTTTATATACAGATAAATATGGACTCAAAATTCCAGACTAAAATATAGGTGAGATTTAGGTCAAGAAAAGATCCAGCAACTTCTGCAATAGAATGCATCATTCAATTGTTGCTATCTGCAGTTAAGTTAACTAACTTGGTTTAAGTTAACTAGCTTTGTGACCTTCCTTAGACTAAGTTTGTTTCTAACATTTCAGTGCAACTCAACAATTTCTTCATTTCTAGTTGGCCAAAGTCAATAGTTGCTTGTTACAAGACAAGAAGTAGAGCAATTTATTTTGATTGCATTTTGCTCTACATACTGGTGCTGGGAAGAACACTACATACACAGAGCAGTTCACTTAACTTGAGCTTCAGAGAGAATACTATACAAATATTGATCAAGAGAATAAGCTGCCTACATAATGCTCTCTCTACAAGGGATGAACAAATGTGCACCAGAACAGAACAAAGGAAATTTGGCTCAGACTCATCTAACCACAATACAGAACAATGAGGACAGTTTTCTATCAATTTCTTTACTGAGAAACACCAAAAAGTTCATTGCCATAAGATTTTTTAAACAACAGACTTGCAACATTAGCCACCTTAACACAAACATACATCAAATTTGATAATATTTCCATTTGAAATCCATCTAAAGTACTGTGAACATATGTTAGATACTACACCTTTATTTGCCAGAGAATAGGAGGATCAAGTTTACAATGGACTACAAAACAAAACGTCCATTAAACTATAATGTTCTTAAGGTAATGGTATTTTGAAGTTCAACATATTTTTAACTAAGTGTACCACAAAGACACAACCATTTATACAAATAATGAAAATCAAATATGCACAAAATTGAATACATCAACAAGGAGAATGGGAGAAACAAAATGGAATTCATGGTTATCAGAAGACTGCACAAGCTTCAAGTTTAAAAGGTAATATATATGTATATGTATATATATATATATTAATATTATATACTGAGAGCTTTCTTCCTAACACCATATTACTTGACCACACATACACAAGAAGTAATTGGTTGAGAAATATATATATATATATATATATATATAGATAGATATTTGTTTTGTTTATAATTAATTGTACAAGAATACCACCAATGAGCAAAATTGATATAAATACAGCCTGCAGGCATACATATGAATGTAACAAGTGTGATGAAATGATGTGTATGTCTGTGTGTGGAAACCCAGTCCACTAGCAAGGAATACTTATTACAAAGCTTGTTGATATCACCAAATACAACACAGAAAATATCTATTTAAAAAAAAAAGAATTTGTTAAAAACTAATGTTGCAGCATTGTCAGTCAATTTTATTAGACAAAAATTCAATGTTTGGTTGGGGCAAGCTTCTGAAAAAAAGTTACCATTTCCAAACTATTGCTCATGACAGAAAAGACAATAAGCAGAGTACAGCCATTTACCCTGAGTCTAAAAGCTTTTGCATTGTTGCCACTGATAGCACTTCTTCAAACTCAATGTGCATGCAGTAGAAAACATTTTAAATGTAACCCAAGCCCAGCTCTAGTTAGACAAGTGTTAAAAGCTCTTTAGTCTTACACTTAATACAAATGCAGAACAAGAATTAAAAAAAAAAAAAAGAAAAAGTAATAAAAAAGTAACAATAAATGATGGCTTCAAATAAATTATCACAGCTAATTACACACAAACTAAAATCATACTTTCTAGCTGCAAACAAAATGTTCAAATAACTTTTGAAAGCTCTAGTTTGAAGAGAGAAAAATGAGATGCTTTTCAAAGATCAGCACATTATAACCAATTAATCTTTGTTATACACAAGGCAATACCACAATAAGTATCATTCATGTTTTGACAATAGTTCAAATATTGATGTGGACTCTATAAATATATTTGAAGCAAACTCTAAAGTAAGGCAGCTACGCACAACATGGAAGAAAAAAGAAAAACCCTTCGACAGTGTTGGAAATGATCAAATCATACTGTCTACATGCAGAAAATGTTAAAAAAGACAAGTCTGTATGAAATTTTGATTGAAAATCTGAATAGCAAAATTTCATACTAAGTAAAACTTTTCTCAAATAAATCAAAGCCAATATATGAAATGTTTCAAGAAAACAAATACTGAAATGAAACTGATTATCTGCCCTGCCACCAACAATAACACTATAGTGAACATGAACTAGATTGATATGGGACTGCCCATAGTGCCACAATTTTTGGCTTGCAAAGTATCTTTCAATGTTCAGAACTACATCAGAGGAACTATTGCCATGTAGTGTTGATATACTGGATAATTAAAGTAGATTGTAATATTTCTTTATGTTCAATTAAGTCTAAGTAAACATGACTCCAAGTCTAGATTATACATTAGATACCCAAACCACTAGATCAAACAATAGGAAGTAAACACAATCTTCTGTTACAAGTGATTATAACTTTTAAAATAGGTGTACATATACAAGAGGTTATTGAAAACAAAGAAATTAAATTTACGAGATACTGATAAAAGCACTAATTAAAAACCACTAAATAAGCAATCAATGTAAAAAATGTAAAGATAATGAGAAAAAAATGTTTCAGTCATGATTATAGTTAAGGGGTTTACAAAAGTGTACAGGCCTATAATTTTATACCACAATCGTATAAAGTTTCATTATTCAAAAATAGGTGGTCAAATCAATAGTGTTAAGTCTACAGAAAAAGTGACTCCAGTGTAGACAAAAATGTTCTTAGTGTCATGTCTAGAGAAGGAACTTGTTTAATGCATCTCTAATATTCAATGTAAACTTGTCAAATATTGTCATCTAATAGTGGACATTCCACCATAAAAATTTAAAGTTTAAAAGCAATGACAACAAGATGCTAGTGCATTGTTATTACTAGAGAAAAATTACCATCTCTACTAAATTAAGAAAATTTCCACATTAATAGCCAATGCTGGCTAGTGACTAAGATGTTGACTACAAGACTCCATAGCTTAAGAGATCATCCTGAACAGTGGTACTACAACCAACAAGGCAATTGCATTACTCCATTTTCCATGTTTTGACTTAATATTTCTACAAATACTTCTCTATGGTTTGCACCAGACCATTTAATTGAAAATAAACTGCCTCATTTCTTAATTCCTTCAAAACTTGTCTGTCTCTGGGCAAGCTGTCTTGATTAACTCCACCATCTCGTAAGTAATTCAATATGTACCTGAAGACAGCAAAATAAAAACAAAATAGTTATTATATAATAATTTGAAGAGCTTTTTCATGAAAGATACCTTTCCAAAACATTCACGATTCTTAAAGATAACCTGCAGCCATTAAACCACTGTTACATAAGATCTGAACGAAGTGGTCGTCTCCTTTCAATTAGAACTAAAACAGAACGATTTAAAAACTCCATCCCACATTCGGTCTGAGTGTTACAAGATCATCTGTCGTCATCGAGAAGAACATAGAAGTCTAATTTATAAAGCGCTGGTTATGAGTGTGTATAGATTTTCGTGTGCGAATGTTGTTATATTGTTATTGTACAGTAGTTATGCTGAGGTTGTCAATTGTAGTCAAACTGAATTTCCATTTGATTGGATCAATAAAAATGATCTTTTTTCCTAATAGTATATTATGTGTATACAGCAAAATATAAATGTCAGGGTTAGTAGCACTTTTCCAGGACAACATTTTAGGAGATTTTTTTAAGGATGAAACTATGCAATTAACAAATCAATTACTGTTACTAGATTTTGGAAATAATAAATATCTTGCTAACATCCCACCCAGAACAGAAAAATGTCATCAGTTGTGGTATGTCCACAGAAAATGAAAGTTATCTTTTTATCAAGTAACAACTTGACTGTCATCTCAAATCCTCAAACAACCATTTTTTTTTCAAAGATTTATTAAAGAACATTACAAATGGTTGCTATTTCATTTTTTAAAATAAGAAACATTCTTAGCGATGCCTTCATACCTTCTCTGTGGTGGAAATGTACATTTTTAGTTCCTATGTGTATCTTATAGATACTAGTCATGGTGTGCATTTGAGGTAATGTTTTATTATTTTATTAAATGTGCTTTTAAATCCTCCTCATAAAAAGAGCCTGTAAATATATAGATCTATTTGTATGCTTAGTTGACATTTGCTTATGAAATAATGACTTTTGGATTGGGATGGGGGGGGGGGGGGTATAAGACCTATTAGCATTATGTTTTTTTTCAAGCACAATTTCTTTTTCAACTATGTAGTTTTGCTGGCTTTTACGACCGAAATAGCTTTTAGGGACTTTCCAAGCTGTGTGCGAAACATTTTTGCTAAATCTACTGTAAATCTAGACTTTGATCTAAGTCACCAAAATTTGCGGACTTTTCATTGTTGTGTGAGAATTATCTCCATTGAATCTATGGTAGTTATAGACTCTATAGATTCTAGCTCTATGTCACTAAAATTCACTGACTTTTCACAGCTGTGAGAGAATTATCTTCACTAGATTCTAAAGATTTAGCATAAATCTTGAGTCTAGATCTAAGTCACCAAAATTCACTGAATCTATTGTAGATCTAGAGTCTATAGATTTTAACTCTGTCACAAAATTTATGAAATTTCACGGATTTTTCATGTTAGGTGCAAATTATCTTCACTAGATCTAACTTAGATCTAAATCTAGACACTGTCACTAGCTAGATGATTTACAGGCTTTCCACACAAAGTCCCTCTTACAACAAGAAGATTTTAGGTGAGGGAGGGTCTGGAGAAGGTGTAGCCTACACATTAGACTGGTTCTAATTATAGACAATAGTCATTACAGACTAGATCTAGTGTGTCTTCAGTGGTAACAAAGAAAGGAAACAATCATTTCTACGCTGCTTTCAGACAAAATAAAGACAGATGAAATGCTTGCCAGAGCCAGGGCCGTCTTCAATCACAAGGTCGCGCTTCACAAGTGGGTGAAAAGCAGTGTAGATGCGCCACTGGTCAGCTCATTAACACAGCCAGCCCGTAACGTCAGAATGCCTAGTTATGCTGTTGTAGTATTTTTAACCCACATTTTTGCAAGAAATAAGTCAAATTATATTAAAAAAAAAAATTTATTTAAATTTTAGAATTCTGGCAAATTTAGGAGAATTTTAGGATTTTAGGAGACTTTTCATTTTTTAGGAGCGCTACGAACCCTGAAATGTTCAACATAGACTTCTGATAACTCTTAGGTGCTCATTCAAAATGTTTTGATAGATTCACAATCTGAGTATGGAAATTTATGAACAATCACATGCTTTTTATTAAACCTTTGTATTTAAATGACAGTATAAAGCAGACCATTCCAATTCAAGTAAAAAATCTATGTTGGAAAATATTACGCTAGGCTGGGTGCCCAAAAAAAAAAGAGGATTGGGGGGGGGGGGGGGTCACAGGCTAAAAAGTATGTTAGGAAAATTATTTTAAAAAAAAAAAGGGGGGGGGGGGGCATTTATTGGAAGTGCGAAAAAAAGAGGGTAGGTTTCTACCAAAATAAACAAATCAGAAAGCATAGCTAGTGTGTAGTTCTAGTGTGTATGCATATACAAGAGCATTTAGCTAACAGCAATAGTGAAAAAAAATGAATTAAAAAAAATCTCAACATACAAAGTAAAATAAGCATTAAATGAACCAAATCAAAGCATAGACAATAAAGAAATCCATTCCACTGAAACACAAAGAATACAATAACTGAAACAGAATCTGATGCTTGTCAACAATACTGGTAGAAATAGAAACATTGAAATGGGAAGATATGAAAGTCATATATACCAATAACTCTTTAACAGACATAAAATAACTATAAAAAGGTCTTAACAAAATGATTATAGTGCAGAAATTGCCAGCTTAAGTTGTTTAATGTTATTTACAATAATTAAACTAAAAAATTAAGTGTCACACCTGAAATGTGTTCCATCTCGATCAATAAACACTGTGCCATCAGCTTCTTGTGCCACATGGTGCCTACCACTAAACATTGCTGCCAACATGGAGTCAGCATCACGGGTCAGTGTTAAACGTGATGTAGTAAATACACTGCCCCCTACATCTAGGCGTATTCTACCCTGAAAATAACACTAGAGTATGAAAAATGCCCCAAGAACAGTTGCCTGTGTAACATTGAAAATGAAAATAGTTCAATGCTTACTTTTTGCATTGTGTGCATCTCTTCCATACGAGAAATCTCATCTTTTAATTCTTGCCACTTTCTGGCTATTTCTTCTCTTTCCTTTTTACACTGTCGAACTAATTTACTTCTGTCTTCTTCCAGATGTGTCTGCAGTGCTTCTAACTCTCTGTCACGTTGTTCTAACTCTTTCTTTTGAGCTTCAAGTGATTCCTGTTGCTGCTGTAAAGACGTTTGTTCATTCTGAAGCTAAATTTTAAAAAATATAAAAATGTAGATCTTCAAAACATTTAACAGTTTGGAGAGAATGCACATAAACTTGTTTTTTTTATATTGGTATTAATAATTAATAATTTTTTCTTTACAAACTGTAATATTCTGATAATAAAATAAGAATATAAAATAGTTTGTGAAAACAAGAGAGATTGGATAGGTCTTTCAAAAACTGGGAGATGGAAGCACATGATAGAGCATCATGGCATTGCACTATGGAAAAGTGGCACAAAAATTGCACAGGAAAAGAGAATAGCAAAAGCAGAAAAAAGCATTATAGAAAAAAAAAAAGCAAGGCTAATGACACAAGCACCAGATGGAATAACCTGCTCAGTGTGCAGTCAAACATTACTGGAAAACATAGGTCTCAAAAACCACATGAGGAGGCACAAAACCCAAGCCTCCTGATAACAATATAAGACAAATCTAAGGCACACCGGAAGTTGATATTTTATTTTGGATCTGAATTTGGATATTGTAGAACAAAAAAGTGCTAATACAGAACTGCATAATGTGAGCTTTTTGATGATTTTTTAGGACAGTTCCATATTACACCTAAACAGTAGGCATGTTTAACATTCTAATGAGTTCACTTTCACAGGTAAACTTCACATTGTCCTGTTTGTGCTTTTTCATCCATAGCAAATAAACTGGGAAACTAATATTATATTTGGTCCAGATATTGCTAGATCATTGTAACCCCAGAGTTCATAACTCAAATGGCAAATCAATTTTTGAAAGAAAATTTTAGCATTTTTGGGCAAAGCTTATTTTAATAAAAGTTTATCAAGTGACCTGACACAATGTCTGCCAACTACATTTATTTGTAAGATAAAAATCCAATAAACTTGCCTGATTAAACAGAGATAGAAACTTTTCTGCTCTCTCTAGGCAAACTTTGTTAATGTCATCTTGAGAAAGTTTAACATCAGAACTCACAGAAACTTTGGCTTCCTCCAAAAATGCTTCTGAAAACAAATTTTAAAAAAAATGTTTCAAAATACATTTTGTCTAACAAATTTGAATCTGCATGAGAAAGAAAATTTGAACCAGAAAAGTTTATGAGAAAATTAAATATTAACTGTTTCTATTTCAAAAATAATCATTGAAAAAAACAACTAGTATTGAATGCACTACATACTAAGCCTGGCCTGCAGGTCTTCACATTGGTACTGATGGAGTTCTCCTCCGACCACACTGTTTTGATGCTGGTTTTGGTTCAATCGCTGTTCATTACTCTGGCCACCTGCATCACAAAGATGGACACCAGATTCTGGAGAATTCTGTAAGTAATCTCCACACTTGAAACACAAATATCGCACCTAGGTTAAAAAAAACAACACATTAAAACTTTATTTTAAGGAAAATTCATAATATTTTTTTATAAAACTACAAAACATATTCACCTCATGATCGTTGTTTATATGATGCTGGCGATGATTATTGCGTGCGTTGATAGCCAGCATGCGGTTATTTCTTGGGGCACCTCCAGCACTATTTCTACCTTGGTGACGATTGTTTCCATGCCTGGAATAGAAAAGGAAAATATTCTAAATTGAAACAACTAGGTCAATATTCAATTTGAAGTAAGAATGACTTGTAATAATATTCCCATCAGTACAAAGCCTTTTTTTTTTAAGGTAAGATTGCTTTTGGCTTTAGTTGTGATCCTCAACTTTTTTTTTTCACTTAATTCTAATAATCGGTGTATCAACTTTGACAGAAAAACATTTGATAGAAAATAAAAAAGTACTGTTGTTGGATCATGTTGAAGTTATGTTTTCTATTGTGTGATGCTGAGTATCTCCAGACAGCTAATCCAACCTACCCTGTAGGTGCATATTTAATTCAAACACAAGTTTAAAATCCTCTTTTCGGAAAAAAAAACGCTTATCACTGTTACATATCATGTTTGTTTATATCAATGATTGGCCTAAATCCCGGCTAAATTTTTGGGGTTCACTTAACCTCATTTATTGAGAGGTTGACTAAGAGTATCATGGAGGGCTAGAACCTAACCAAAAGGAGCAGGTGAATGAGTGTAGGGTATGAGAATGTTGTAGGTGAATTTTCAGTTAGTTGGTGATGGGAGATTGTGATAGTTAGAGATGGAGAAGTTAAGAGTGGCCTAGATTTTATTGAGAAAGAAGTTGGCAGAGATAGGTAGTCTCAGATGTGAGGCATTGGACTATTTCATTAAATATCTTACTTTTGGATTGACCTGATTCTAATGATTCATATGTTCAGTAGTTCAACCAATTGTTAATTAACTATCTGATTGAAAAGGTTTATGAAGAATTATGTGATCACACCAATTCCAGCAGTCCAAAATGCAAATAGTGAGGTTGCAACACTTCAGAAGAAATAATGTTCATATGATCTCACATTGAAGTATTATTTTAAAAGTGGTGTACATACATTTTTATGGGGAAAAAAAACCTTGCATTAAAATTAATTTAAACATTAAATAATTTACTTTCAGAAGACAAAAAGTAGCTGTTACACCTAACCTTAGCAGCTACAATGACAGAAAAAAAAAAGTTCTGTTTGTAGCATTTCATAATTACTTTATCCTTAACAAATGTCTAAATAGTTGGAGGGATCATTATGAATTGGCTTTTATTGGGTTGCTTCAACAAAATTGTTATGTCCCAAATAATGTTATACAGAACCCATAGCAGTGACTCTAAAGCTGTCACAGTACTAACAATGCTTGTAGATAATTTCTGTTATGAACAGAATGTTCCTGTTGTTGAACTACTAAGCATATGTAAATTAGAATCAGAATTTGGTTTCATCTATAGCAATGTCTATCAGCAGCTAAAACTAGATACTCTACAATAGAATGAGAAGATTTAGCCATTGTCTGAGCTAACTGCCAATCATCATGTCTCAGCCCAAGAAACATGTGAAATGGATAATAATGGACTACAACTAGTTCTCCTTTCAGAAATTGCAATATATAGGTCATCTGTTTCTGTGGTTTACAGTTCACAAGAGTGTCATATGGTCAGCTCAATGACCAACCCCCCTTAACTTTTCTCCATCTAATGTCAGGCACCCATTCGAGCTGGGTGGATTCAGAGGTGCCCTAAAGATTGAAATTAAAAATCCCAGTCTTCACCAGGATTCAAACCCAGGACCCCTCAGTTTGGAAGCCAAGCACTTTACCACAGCCACCGTGCCTCCCAGACCACAAATAATGGTATACAAATTTACTGTGAAGACTATTCTAGGAAAGATTAGTATTTCTGCTGACTATCAAGATGTGCTTTTGTTACTTCTGACATTTTATTTTGATACTATTTATTATTACATACTTTGTGGTTTGAATAATTTGACAACTAAATTATTTAGTTTTAGATAACAAGATGTTACAATGATTTCAGAACTACATCAACATTTGTTTATGTCAATCAATGCAGTTTGTCCTTAATCTACCGTGTATACACAAAAATACCACTCATTGATCACAAGATATCTTAAACTGTCATACATATTAGCATCAAATTTCTTACACAGGTTTCTTTTATCTCCTAGATGCTCACTAAGAATTGGTTTTGATAGATTCACAACCTGAGGACTGCTATTCACGAAAAACCACAAGCTCTATCAAACCTTTGTATTTTATTTTCTTTTGGAGCAGATAAGTAAAATTGATAGACCCTACTACTAGAATTCACTGGCTAAAAGCATATGTGTATCTGGAGGGGCATTATAAAGCATGTCTTTAAGTCAAACGTCTGTCAGAGAAATTATGATGCACAGGGTGAAAAACTGAACAAAAATGTGGGTTCTAGAAAGAGAAAGTGAGAAGGAAAGAGAGCGGGACCTTACATTTCATTGTAACAGATACACTCATTCACAGGATAAAAAGTATGTCAAAATGTGCTTTGTTAATTAAAATAAAAAACACAGAGGCGCAGTTCTAGCCATGGGAACAAATCAATGGGTGTAGCCGGTGTATAAGTGATAGCAGATCCATATATCTGATCCAGTTACCTGTTATAGTTAAAATTTCCTTGGTTACCCCAAGGTATTAAACCAAAGCCATCAAACTGTTGCTGGTTCGGTCCTTGTCCTGGACCTCCTATGAATGGGCCTCGCACCCACTGTGGGGATGGCCCTTGAATTTGAGGATTGGGATAGTTTCCTATCTGTGGTGGTGGGGGTGGAGGAACACGATGATCATAGAACAGAGGACCTCCCTGGGACCAATGAGGTCTTCCATGATCATAAAGAAAGACTTGACGTGCACCTTGGTTTGGCATGTTCATGATGCCTGAAACAAACATAAAATTGTAAAATAATTATTACAAAGTTATTGAAGAATAAAAGAAGAATAGAATTATCCCCCCTACTTGCTCAAACCATTACATTTTTTTAAAAATTAAAAATACACATAAATGTAACAAAATTACAGACATTTATGTGTAGTTTTAATGCAATGACATAGACAGTGTTTTGTCAACATCTCACTAAGACGAGCTGATCTTATTTCATTTTTATATTATTGTTTCCAATAACATGCATTTTCCATCAGTGAATTTAAAAAAATGCATGCAACGTGGTTCGTCTTCATGATGCCCATATGGCCTTTCATTTAATACATTCTTAATACTTATTGTTAGGCCGCAAACTATGCAGGTCATTAAGAAATGGGACGTAAGTGAATAGAGATTTTTCTGTGTGCGCATTTCAAATAATGTGTCACCATTATCTTTTCATCTGCAGTAGAATGTATCTAATAAGACGGTTATAATTTTCATTTCACCATTAACTTCTCACAGTTGACTGTCAAATCTAGAGGTAAATGCTTTCTAATGATTTAACAAATGCATATGTGCACAGAATATACCAAAGAGTGTTGATGAAAAGTTCTAGTTTAGCATAGATTCTATCATTTCTCTAAGAACTTTTGACATTATTATTGATAATTTCTTTATATTAAAAATGAAATTCTAGATCTAATTAAGGAGATTATTAGTAAGTATTATACATTAAGCTCTAGATCTAGTGTTTAAAAGGAATTGGGTGATGAATATGTCTAGGTAAATTTGATGACCCAATATCTCATTGTAGGCCAGAATCCTTGTCTAAGTCAAGAAAAAACAAATCCAATTCCTCTTTACTTCAAGTAGAAATCATGCACAGATTGAACATACACTATTAAAATGTAATATACCCATAGCTTAATTTCCATTTACATTAACAAAAGTAGACTCATACGCTATTAACATGTAATATACCCATAGCTTAATTTCCATTTACATTAACAAAATTAGACTCAACATGAAGCTTGAAACTTACTGATTCCACATATAATATTGTCTTTTTTTGTATACCCTCTTAATTAGCTTCTCCAATAGACAGGAAATAACCAGAATATTTTTAACTTCATTGTCTATTTTTAGTTCTACTACAAGCTTACTGTTTTTCGAAATGTGAACATAATGTTTCAACAATTAAAAAAACCTTATCTAGTCTCCAATTTATTAAGACAAGACAAGACTAATATATATATATTATACATATATATATAAAATATTATTATTATTATATTATTATAGCTTTTATATAGCGCTACTTTCATGCTAATAGCATGCTCAGAGCGCTTTGGTCCAATCTCATTTGTGGACCAGTGGGGGGGAGGGGGTATCTAGGAGTTTGTTTTCCGTGCTGCCTTTAGGCGCTCAGTAAACACAACTCTGCCCGATTCGGGTGTCGAATCTCGAGCCCCCCTTCTAGGTAGCCAAGACAAGCCAAGTTCATGCGCACTTAGCCTCTCGACCACACTTCCCATATAAATAAAATAATAATAAGGCTTGTCTTCGAGTCCGAAGTATTTCATGTGGCTGCGCAGCCCCAACTGTGACCTACATATATATATGTAGGATAGAGCTGCACCAGATAGTAGCTCTGACTCTGGCTGAATATCCAGCCATATTTGGCTCTAACTGAATATCACTGCAGGATAGTATAAAGTACAAATGGTTCTGTTAATGTGTTTTGGAATGTATTTATGTTTATTTTTAAAAGATAATGATGCGCTTAAATATATATGAATATACACCAAACATCTTTTAATCCAAAGACAAGGCGTGTTAATATAAACAGAATGGAAGCTTTACATTATAAATGTACATCAAGTACATAGCTGTGATGGCTGGCACATTTCTTTTACTTTGTCTTGACCTTTGAGCGGGTTAACATGTTGACCAGACATCTGTCTTGCTGTGCATGCACATCTCCAGAGGTAAAGATGTACAACTCCTAACCCCCTTTACTTTTTTTAGTCCACCACATTGAGTTCATAGAAAGACAGGTGACCACATTAAGAAAAATGGGATGGACATAATGTCTACATGTTGACACTGTCTAGAGATCACACCTTATGAGAGAACAGAGTTTGTTTACTAGATAAATCTTAATTAGGGGGCTGGACTACAAGCCACAACTCTAAACAGGTATGATTAACTCGAGATTAATCTCAATTAGGAAGCTGGACTATAAAACACACACCTACAAGAGTGACCTTTTGTTACACAAACATGAGTACATTACTATATTTCGTAGTCCAGTAAGCCAGTTAATTTTTATGTAGATAAAAGTAGATATTACCATATTTTCATGCATATAACCTGCTCACGCGTACACCCCACAAAATGACAAAAATAGTACAAACAAAATTGTACAGACCACACTTGCCATAAACTAGCTGTACATAAAGTACTATTATTGGAAGGTACAATTTGTTTTCTTGAGGCTTATAATGAGATGCTCATAAATCTCCAATATACATTTCACAACCACACAGCAAACAATAGGATGAATATAGACCAGCTAATATGTCCATAATTTCCATTCGGCTATGTTTATGAGTAAAAGTGTTAACACTGCACCTTTGTAAACCCTGCAGGTTATATGTGCATTGACCAAGGCTATCTTTAAAGGGAGAGCTAAACATTCCCTACTTTTTGGTTAGTCCATGACACTGAATTTATTGATAGACATTGACCATTTTTAAGCCAGAATGGATTAATGCAACTTGCTAAGTCAGCATATTTACACTAAATAATTGACACTAAAATATTTGTGCACCCCTAGTGTCAGGCATAATTATCTTCTCTTTTAAAGGTATGTCTGTAATTTATAAGATAAAGAGTGTTGAAGCTAGAAAACATCCTTGCTTTGCTTCACTATGTATGATGAAATTTTTTTTAACAATCACAGGTAAATTGCATGGCAGAGGAAACATTTAACAAGGTGGACAACCTAGTTAGTGCAAAATTTGTTGTAAGAGGTCATCTTTGCTGCCAAGATGAGACCCTACTGTAAGATCAATAAGAAAATGTACAAATACACTTTTAAAATACTCTGCACTTTTCCTTTATCTTGTAACTGGGAGGGGGGGGGGGGGGGGGGGGGAAGCGCAATGCTTCTCAGTGAATTTTCACCAGAAAGAACAGTTTTTGTTCAGACAGGCAGATGGGGCTAGCTAGAGTTCCAAGAGTCTCTGACTCAACTCTCAGGTAGCTGAGTGGCAAAAACCACTTGGCTACCTACCAAGATGGTGTGGGTTCAAATCCCAACTTGAGCTGAGTTGTTTTCTTAGCGCCTAAAGGCAGCATAGAAACGTTCTCCCAGTTACCCCCTCCCCCACTGGTCCACAAAAGAGATTGGACCATTGTGCATTTAAAACAGAAATTATATTTTATAGTGATTCTACCCAATTAAATTTTTCAATGTGCATCACTTGGGTAAATGCCTTTTAAAAAGTAGCAAAGTGATTTATTGCAATTTAGACAAATTCAACTTGAGATGGAATGAAATAAAAAAATTGTATTTTAAACAAAATCTAACTCACTACAGAAACATGTCTTTATTGTTAAAAATCTCGTGACTTTGTCTCCCATGCTCAACATCTGCATTTAAAAAAATTACCTCATATTCCTAATTCACACTGCATATACACCAACCAATTGCTAACTTCTGTCACCATAGAAACAATCACTCATTCTATAATATTATGTAACCATGTAGTGAAGTTGGGTATGATATTTTAACTTGGTCACTGAGATTGTCTTGAGAAGGTAGAATGACAGTATCTGGTTTTGAAGTGTTATTTAAAATATATAAAAGCTATAATAATAATATTTGGGAAATGTTCAATTCTTTCATACATGGTAGATATCAGTTCTCCAGTACCAGTACCATTCTCTTGTCTTAGACTGCTAACACGCTGATCAATGTGGCTTCTGTCTGGGTGTATTTCTACCATAAAAAAATACATAAAAGGCATCATTTAGGTTTTGATTAGTGTTTCCTTTGACTTTCGCAGGGGACATACTCCCAACACTTCCAACAAAAGTCAAATTTCGGGAAGTGGAGAGGCAGTATTTAATTTCATAAACATGTATGCGATTTTTGGATATTGAACAGTATCGCAAGACATCCTCTAAGACTTTAAATCTCTAAAAAAAATTCCATTCCTTTAACCTTTACAAGCTACCTGTTTCTTTTATAGCTCCCTAAACATTTTAAGCAATTTTATTAAGAACTTTTACTTATCCAGGAGATGTTGGAGTGTCTTGTATGAGTGTATTTCAATTAATGTGAGTGTGGATAAGCAAAACAATTTAACTGTATTTTAATGCAGAATGAGCCACATTGTCTAGTCTTTGTCACTCGCCTCAAAGTATGAATGCCAATTAATTGAAATAATATAGAAACAAACTAAACCCCATTATCTGTGATGTTGCTAAATAAGTCTATTAATTAACCAGTTTATGTGTTAAACATCTATTTCATCCAATCAGTTTCCAGAAATTTTGGTATTGATGTATTGTTTTTTTTTTTTACCCAATACTGTACTATACATTGGTTGGTCATGTGAAAACCAGTGATGTTTTTTTTAAAAAAAGGCAGAGTATTTTTTCCATTATTATTGTTTTAATAACCTGTGTATAGTCCTTCTGCAAAAGTCGGACATGCTTTAAATGTCAAGGGACTATTAGTCATATCAGTCAAGGATGGCTGCCTGGTCACGCGGTTAGCAAGTTTGTCTGTCGTTTAGATTTATTGATGGTCACCGGTTCAAACCCTGCACGCTCCCTTCCCCTGTCATCCTTTGGGAGGTTTGGACTTGGAAGTAACTTATCTTCAACTCTGAAGGTAAATGTACCTGGGCACGCTACCCTGCCTCATCGTGGCGCCCAGGTAGAAACGTCATGAGAGGGGACGGTTAGGCCAAAGGGTAGCACAACAAAGCTCCTGTGGGAGTGCCTAAGAGGTTGTGAGAACAACCTCATTGCACTGTGTGGGGATGTAAAAGAGCTCCCACAGCAATCTGTCAATGTCCAGGCGCTGTCCCTCAAATGGCCTGTCCCGCACGGTTAGCCTTGCAGATCAAAGGAAAACGACGGGGGTCCCAGTGGTGCGACATTTGGCAGCATCTCTAGTCTGCGAGTCCACAAAGTGTCCATGCACACCAGAGGTGAATGCAAAACTAAACTTTGAGTTTAACCCCAAGTCTCACCCCATAAGACAGAACGGTGTATGGGAGGTGTGCACCGTTCATTCAAGCCAGTGGAAGGGAGCTCTTGTTCGCTTTTGCTGGCCTTAGGGTTCCAAGTGCTTTGTCTACATGACAATTTCAAATGGTGGAAGGAACATGTAAAACATTTTATAAAAGGACCACTGTATACCAAATTGCTACTTTGTCATGATTTGGCTTATAATCATGTTTGTATCATGAGTAGAGACTGGGCTTGATTAAATTGAATTTGTTCAGCATCACTCTTGGCTGTCTCCATATCAGCTGCTATGTTTACTGCCATCAAAAATGTTAAATTGATCTCTTAAAGTAGTTTTCTTTGTATGCTAATATCTCTTCAGCCACAAATTACTCTTTCTCGAACATAATCTTAAAAAGAAGAAACTAAATTGCAATGTTTTGGAAGAGCTTTTATAGCTGCTAAAAATTCAGTTATGGTATAATTTTCTACAATTTTAATTAAATTAAAATAACTCCATAATTTCTAGTGGAGGAGGACTGAAATAGTTGTTTAGTAATTTGCACAAGATTTCTGTGCTGCCTGTAAACACTCAACAAGATAAATTTAAAAAAAAATAATTAAAAATCCCAGTATATATGTCAGCATTCACCTTCAATCAGCTCAATTTGCTACACAAAAGATTTATAAATGACAGCCCCTAGATCCCATAAAAGCTATTTGTAATTATTTGAAGAACATACACCACTTTACACTGTTTATTACCAAGGTCTTTGATTAAAAAAAAATGATTTCATATTGTAGAAATCCAGGTAATAAAGCATTTTATACTGTTTGCAACTAATACAGTTCTGTGCTATTAGCAATGTTTAGTTATATAATGTTAGGCTGGCATTATAAAAAAAAAATATATATATGATAAAATATATAGATATTCTAACTTTCCTTTAGTTCTAACTCAATGATTAAATTAAAATTAAGATTGATATATATATACACATAATATATATGAACATGAACACAAAAACAGTAAAATACAAAATATAGGGTTGAAGGAGACCTGACATCTCAAAATAAAAAATGAGCAGCAAAACTCATTAAAAAAAGTAATAATATCTGGAAAATATAGTGTCATTAAAACGTATTGCCTTGGCTTGACACAATAATAAAAACATATAATTATATATTTAGTATCTCTATAGATTCTAGATTATTTTAGATTATAACCACACATTTTTCATCTAGACTGCCTAGACTAGACTTACATTGGTTTGAAGAGTAGTGTCAAATATAATTTATTAACATGATTCTGGTCTTAGATTAGACTTAGTATTTTTTAATTCAGTATAGATCTAGAGTTTTCCACTTTTTCCTTAAAGCAATATAAATATTTCTATTTCATTTCTGAACTCAGAACTGTATCATGGCTGCCAATTTTTTTTATGTGGTATATAGAGTAGTCTAATTCGGACATTTGCTGTTTTTGTGGTCATAAATAATTATTTTAATATTTATTATAAAACTAGCATGCTGTATAATGTGCTTTTCCATTTTCCAATGATTTCTGACCCAATTTCCTTCCATTTAGCTGTCTTTTTATGTAAGAAAAACGAATTTCAAATTTGTAAGTCAGGTGGTTGTTTTGGATATCAATGTTAATGATCTTATATGGCGGAAAACAGATTGAGCTTTCAACATTCTACTTTTGGGACCAATTTTTTGACAAATTTCTAATTGGCTTTTATTGACATATTATATATCATTTTTGATGCCCAAGAATAGAGGAATTAAAAAAAAAAAAATCAGAAGCAGAAGACAATTATTTCCCATGAAAAAATAAGGTCAAACACACTTACCCCTTCTTGACTATAGCTATAATGACCTATAATGGCTATAAGTTCCATAAGATCTAGATCTACCCTATTACTAAGTAGATCTATTACCTAGTATCAGATGAATTTTTAGTTTTTGATTCAGAAAACAGATTGACAAAAAATCTTACTTATCCAATTGGTATTAACACCACAATGCCCATGGTGTCGAACAGGCATAATGCTGATTGTGACGGTAGCTGCTGACATTCACACCCTGGGTTGTTTGACGCCAAAACTAGAGAGGCTCGTCAGCTAAGATTAACTTTAAAAATGAGACAATTCACTTTTTTATTCTTGAATGTTCAGATGCTTCACGCGCGAAATCATGCAGATGTTTTCTTTCTTTCTCTGACTCTTCTATTCTTGATCTATTTTATTCATGAAAATAATGACACAGTATCTGGAGGAAAATGAGATTTCCTCCCTGTGAATAAAATGTATACTATTAAGTCAACATTGTTGATCCATTTTTTAACAGTATTCCTATAGAAAGAACAGAACAGTACCACAAACACACACAGATCGCTAAACAAGTCAGGTAAATCTTTGTGAAATATCAAGCCTTTGTGTTACTTCAGCGACGGTCGCCATGTTAAATCCTCCTAAGTGCAAATTCAATGTTTGGAACAGAGTACAAATAAGCACGGTTTAGGAATTATGATTTGGGTAAATAATTGTAGTTTTATATAACACCAAAACAATTTCTCATTTCGCAAATATCAATTCATTCAAAAATAAATTCAATAAAAATTAACCCCTTAGTTTAACATGTAGGGTTTAGCAACAAAAAGGCATTCTTTAATGGTGCGCTCTGTTTCACGATTCATAGTGCTCCGTGCAGAACAGCTGAGACATACTCGAAGAAGACTGTCTGCGCAGGCGCAAGGCTTGCTAGATGTAAACAAAACAAAAAACACAGGCTTCCAAAACAAAGTCACAGCACAACTTAGTCTATGCATTGAAAATATGAACATTGAACGACGGGGGGTGGTAATTTCATATTCAATCGTTCTGAAATATGCTATACCTACCAACCTTATAAAACCAGAAATCTCTTCTGTACAACTATGTTATTTGCTAGAATACCACTCTGATTGAAGTACGTATTGTTAGTACCGTACGACTACGTCATCCTCATGAATGCCCCGTGCCCTACTTATGAATGTTCGTTTCTTCTCGATTTATACGGACTTAACCGAATGTAACATCGGAGCTATTTTTAACATTGTTGTACTTGGCATAAGTTCTTTGTGTATTTCTCTTTGTTATGTCTTATGCACCTATCATACCATCATGGCAACCTGAAATACAAAGATTAGATCTAGATCTAATACAGATTTTTTTTATGTAGACTATAGACATTTCCATTTTTTTTTGCGCAATGACGTATAGGCTTCTTAGTACAAAGAAAACTTTTTTTTCTTTCAAAGCCTGTAGCCTACCGATTTTCGAGGCCTACAATGTGTAGACTACTGATTTGAGGCTACATAGGGCCTACGGTAATATTACAATCGGTAGCTTTATCTAACGAAATATAATCTACTAGCATTATCCACCAACTATGCCTATTGATTATAAAAGTAAAATGTTTTACATGTTTCGGATGTTCCTTTATATTCTGAAGATAATTATTTCAATTAACATCCAGCAGGACGACGGGGGATGGCAACGGACAGTGTTCGAACCCATATGGCTGCATGGGCCTTCGAGACCACTGAATGACAGTCTGTTTATAGCGCATATAACATGTACAACCAATCAGTCTCAGTCATAAAATTTTTTAGCAGGCGGTATATTGTTATATTTTTCCATGGAGTCCTCCCCTTTTTTTTTTTTGTATTACAAAGCTTACACCAACTCACTCTGGTAAAAAGTTTGTAGGCTTACACGTTATTTCTACCACAGCCAATCTCGGATCAAGCTCAAATTTCGCACAATTATTTCTTTCACCTGACAACACAAGAATCAATATAAAAAATTAACCAATTAGTTAATTAACTATTGGTAATTATTTATTTTGTTTGGTATCTCGAACAAGGGAAAGAAATTTTACTTGACTTATTAAGTGGTTTATAAGCTTTTTAGGTCGTCGTCTGAGGCTTAAATAATATAGTGAACACAAACATGAAATTGGACAATCTTTCGTATGCTCATAAGCTCTTCTCTAGCAGAGTAGTTATTGTGTTGGCTTGATAAGACTGAGAAGGCTTTAGCCTACTAGATCGAATTTAGGTCGTTCACTTTTAAAAAAAAATATAAATATACCTATTAAAAAAGCGATCTCCCAAATATCCCGTGCTTCTCCACCCTCCCCCCTTTTTCTTTTCCAGACAAATGATAGGATCATAACGTAGTAAGAAATGAAAGCATGTAGCAGCGCTAAACAAAAACAATAAGTCAAGATATTTCTAATCGCACAGCTTTATTATTGTTAGTCTAGAGCAGGGGTCTCAAACTCATATCAGCATGTGGGCCGCACCACGAAAAGAGAATATTTTTTCATTAAATTTTACGAGCACTGCTGTTAAATGCTAAAATAAAGTTTTTATAATTATTAATTATATTTAGTGTTGTTTATTACATGCAAAGGCAGTTTAGTTTACTAAAATTAGTTGACGTTGTCTCTGTCACTAATAAAAAAGCAGAAACTGTAGTCCCCCCCCCCCCCCAAAAAAAAAGAAAAAAACAAACTAGGCCTACTGCAGAAGGCTCGTTACTCATGTTTCTGTCCACTCAGCTGAGAGCGTTTGACCAGACCATCGACGTTAGGTCTGAAGTCGCGTGTAGTGGCAAGCCGTAAGGTTGCTCTCAGATGCTCATCAGTCAGTCTTGATCGTAATGCTGTTTTGTTGATCTTCATTCTGGAGAAAACTGTTCACAAACCTAAGTACTCCCAAACATCGCTAGAATTCTAGCAGCTGCGCAGAATAAGTTTGGAAACTTCTCTCTGGGAAGAAACTGGAAGAAATCTGGAACGGCAACATCAGAGTATTTTTGCTCCAGAACAGTGTCACACTGCAGGTCGAGTAGTTCCATCTGGACTTCCTCTGAAACGTTTTTCACGTCATCTGCGAACGGAGTGGCAACAAGGAAAAACTGTGGTCAGAGAGTAGTGAATTGCTGAAAGCGGTGTTCAAAATCTTCCAGTAGTCTGGAGAGGATGTCTACGTAGTTTTTCAGGCCCACAAAGTCAGCTTGCATCTGAATGATTTGATGCGGTCAAACATCACGATAATCAGCTGCTTTGTGCCATGTAGTTGTGAATTGTGATGTCAGTAAGAAAAGCAAGATACGACAAAAACATTGGGTCACTGAGTTGAGGCATGTCTCTGTCTTTCATTGCCATGAACAATGCTATTTCCCGTCTCAGTTCAAAAAATCTCTGCAGCACTTTTCCACGACTCAACCATCTGACTTCCGCATGATACATCAACTCTCCGTATTCCGTTTCTAAGTCTGTGGTTGAGACCCCGTGCAAGTATAAAGTTCACCGTCTTCACGAAAACATCCATCACGTTCTTCATTTGTAGACTTTTGCCACAGAGTGCCTCTTGGTGCAGAATGCAGTGTAAGGCTGCAAAAGGTCCCGCCAAGCTGAGCTGATTCCGTTTCTCTACCATTAATCCAACAACACCAACCTTCTCTGAACACATTGCTGGTGCACCGTCCGTAGCCACTGAAACCAAGTTTGTCCCACGGTAGCCCACACCTGTCAATACAAGCTTCCAGTCCTTCAAAAATATCGCGTCCAGTCGTCGTTCCTTTCAAGGGTAGTAAGTCCAATTGCTCTTCAACAATATTTTTCGTCGACCCCACGAATGAATACGGCACAGTGTGCGGTGTCTGTTACACCAGTAGACTCGTCCAGTGCAATGGAATATGCTACAAAGTCTTTTGCAGCGGCAATCAGTTGCTGTTGAACATTTGTCGCTGCCTCGGTGATCATGCTTGCATCTGTGTTCGCAGACAAACTTATGCCTTCGAAGAGCTTCTTTTTCTTGGGGCAGATAATTTCACATGCCTGTAGCATACACTCTTTTACAAACTGTCCTTCAGTGAATGGTCATGATGCCTTTGCTATCATCTCGCTAACAACAAAGCTTGCCTTCACAGAATCTTCGCTTGCAATGTTGATGCGTGCAAAAAAGTTTCTTTGTTTGCTGATAGATGCTTTCAAGTGATGGACTTTTTCCTCGCGCAGTTTGCCGGACAGTCCAGCATACTGTTCTCGATGCAATGTTTCATAATGTCTACGTAGGTTGTATTCCTTGAGCACAGAGATGCACTGCAAGCAAATCATACAGCGGAGTTTCTCGCCCACTTGTGTGACAAAAAATAAAATTTCCCACTTCTACTGGAACAGCCTTTTTTCATTCGCAATCTTTCGCTTTTTGGACGACGATGACATTTTTAGGACTACTACACTACTACAGTAGAGTTGAGCAAACCATGAACATTCCTCCGCAACTGACAAAGTTGATGACAAAGCAGAAACAAGAATATTATATGTATCTTTAATCACCAAGCACAACATACATATACACTGTTCTAGCCGCCCACCTGAACGATGCCCGCATGACACATGTACCCCATCCCTCCCCGGCTTATATGTGGTCATTGTAAATTTTATCTAATTTTTTGGAATTCGCGGACGTGGCCACGGGCCGCACAAAATAGTTTCATGCTTGAGACCCCTGGTACTGAGTCTAGATCTATTAGGCTACACATGTAATTACATGACTGATTCAAACTAATCAATACAACTATCCTTTTTGTTTTTAAAGTTGTTTTTTTTTTTTTTTTTGCTTTTTTTTTCTGACTAAAACAATAATAACAAGGTTACAAAGACAGTTTGTGTGGAAACGCAAACTCAAAATCGGCCCCCGAAGTGGTCCACCCAGGCAGGCTTCAATGTTTTCAGAAAAAACATCCGAATGAAATTATATCAAAGACAAATGAGAGATAAGAATGGAGAAAGAAGGTTGACAGATCTTGTGTAGTGCCTCAACGGTCCAGCAGATCAAAGGATAGGTGCAAGTGAATGCAAAGTTAGATGTGAACCTGGCCTAACTAGTTCCCCTTTCAGACCTTGTGGTCTAAAGGGCAGATGATGTTAAGTTCATCTGTTTTTGTGGCCTACGGTTAACGAGGTTGTCATGTAGCCAGCACAACGACCAACCGCCTTTACTTTTCCCCAACTAATCTTAGGTACCCATTCAGACTCAGAGGCGCTCAAAGATTCCGAAGTTGAAAATCCCAATCTTCACCAGGATTCGAACCCGGGACCCACGGTTCGGGAGCCAAGCGCTTTACCGCTCAGCTTCTGCGCCTCCCCTGGTCTAACTGAAGTCTCATAATTGATGTAATTGTTTTGAAAAGGCTCAATTTTTTTTTAAAGGAAACCTCAAAATTTGTGCTATTCAATTTTAAGCTTTATCATCATAGGAATCCTTGGGCCTTAGGCCTCTTTTCTTTGCCTCTTTTTTGGGCTTTATGTGCCTCTTTTATGGGCCATCTTGCCTCTTTAGTGGGCTTTTTTTAAAATAGGTTTTTTATTTGTAAGTTCTAATAATTCACAAGTATTAAATCATAAGCAATTGAAAAGTGATTAATTAACCTTAGAAATATAATAATAGTAATAGAAATATTATTTAATATCAAAGACATACTACCTAACCATTGAAACCACTAGAGACAGAAAATTGATACAAGTATCCTCTACCCCAGAACAATCAACACAATATAAAAAATCCCTGACACCCAACACCCCATTTCTGGAATACTAATTGGACAAGTATATGAAAATCAAGCTAGATAACTTTCTGTCGTGCAATCCATCGAAGAGTTTAAGAGTGGGCAGTTTATAAGATAACTATTCGTTTTAAATTACGTCTAACTTATAATGCATACTAAATAGCGTTTTCTCTTTAAAAAAAACTGCTTGCATAAGTGATTTTAAAAATTAGATTTTTCGCTTTCAGAAAAAAAAAAGTTGCCGTTGCATCGGAACTTTGAATGGTCTAAAATATTGTGATGTTGGATTTTCATTATCTTTTATAGTTTACGAGATCTAAACGGGATGGACGGACAGGCATTTCACACAAAACTAATAGCGTCTGTTCCCCTTTCGGGAGCCGCTAAAAAGATCTATGAGTACCCCCCCCCCCCCCCCCCCCCCCCCCCCGCATACATTCCTTTGGCCTGTGAAATTTTGTAGCTATTAATTGAACTGGACCGGCCCGATTCCCGAGTATCACTTCTTCTTAAATTCCCGCCCACCAAAGCTCCTCCTTTATAATCAATGTAGACTTTATATATACATATATATATATATATATTGTTGTAACTCCCTTCCCGAGCCACACTGATGGTGCGCATCAGCGATTGAACACAAGTAGTGGAAGACATGTTTAGACAGGAATGAGGACTGTGGTTGAGCCGGCTAAAAGTCATGGAAGTCTGAACAGTCTGGTGCTGAGTGCTGTCCTGTGTGATACTAGGAAACTGTTTGGGAGACTTGGAGCGACACTGGGAAGTGTGTTGGTGATCTGTTCTGTGTTCTGGTATGAAGTAGGACTCTTAGAAGACATATTACTCCCTGTGACTTTATTGCAGAAGTCCAAGTCTAACTAGTAACTATTACTATTTGTTGATGCTTATACTAAATAAATACATCGTTAAGTGTTGCCGACCTTCCTTTCGCTGAGTGCCTGCCTTAGAGTGAGAACAATATATATATATATATATATATATATATATATATATATATATATATATATATATATATATATATATATAATACAATACAATATAATAAGATACAACTGAACATACAATAATTAACATTTCTGACCAATTACAATTATTCTAATAAAAGGTATCTGTCTACTTGGATATCCCCGAGCTAGCTGAAAATCTTGCCGGCGAACCTTGAGCTAAATATATATGTTTGTATGGATGGATGTGTGTGTACATAATTGATCTCTATTACATTATGACCCTTCATTATTTTAAAGACGTTTATTGTGCCCTTGAAAAGGTTCTTCCTGGAGTTAGTGAAAAAATTGTAGACTCTTCGCCTTTGCCAGCAAGGGGTCTGGGTGAGCGCTGAGAGCTCCCCAGCGCGGGGCGGAGCTCCGCCGCCAAGCACTATTTCTGGTACTGAAAGCCAACTAAATGCATATTCTGAGATACCTACAGTACATTATTTTGCTATTAAATAGTTTTATTTCAAAAACCCTATGTGCTATCATTACTGACTTAGACCTTCCCGAGCCGTTAGGCGCATATACTGGCAAGATGTTTCCACAAAAATCTGTCACTGGTAATGTCTGAAGCCTCTTCCCACCTGCTCTGAGGACCTCCATGAAAGTGTGGCGCCAAGTTGTACTAGGATGTCATCGCAACTTTTATTGTGCGTAATTCATTTTGTCGGAGAACATGTCCCGCAAACCTCATGCGACGCTCTGTCACAACTTTACTAAGGGGTCGACTTCCACTTCGGCATAGGATTTCCTTGATTTAGACCCGATCTCTATGACTCCTAAAATCCGTCTTAGCCATCTTTGTAGAGCCACATTTAGTGCTTTTCAATTTCGGCAGATGACTATTCGTTGCACTTTATTAATGGAGCCCAGCCACTGGTAGACATATGTAGACTTCTCTTGACTACGATCTTGGAATTAGGTGACTATTTTGCTTTAGATATTATATCGAAAAGGGAAGTTTTATCGTCAAAATAATCTGTTGGGGGTTTTTAAATTAATATATATCTGGAGTTGTTTTTTTTTTTTTTTCAAAACCACATTTAACTACGTTCATAGAATTTGGTGACTGTAGTTTGCTTTAGAAATAATTTTGAAGAGAGAGGTTTTCAACCTTAAATTGCTCTGCAGGGGGATTTTAAAGTCAAAACTATCTTGAGGGGGTTTTAAACTTTTTAAAAAGCCATCTGGAGGAGATGGGTTGAAACTCAAAACCCCTCATTGGCTTGGCTACGCTCAAAGAATCTTAGTGTGTAATTTACTTTTTTTTTATATTGAAGAGGTATTTTTTACATCCAAAGGGGAGTTTAAACTCAAAACCCCTTTTGGCAACGCTCATAGCATTTTGACTGCGTAATTTTCTTTTTTTTTAACTTGAAGATGTATTTTTTAGCTTCAAACCCCGCTGGCGGAGGGTTTAAAACTCAAAACCCCTTTGGCTACGCTAATAGATTTTAGTGTATAATTTGCTTTGTTTTTAATATTAAAGAAGTATTTTTTACTTTCAAACCCCGCTGAAGGGGGGTTTACACTCAAAACTGAGTCAAAACCCATTTAGCTACGCTCATAGAATTTTGAGTGTGTAAACAGTGTTATTTTAAAGTTTAAAACCCCTCCAGATGGTCTTGAGTTTATAATCCCCTAACAGAGCGTTTTGAGGTGAAAAACCTCTATCTTCATATATTTTTCTAAAGCAAACTACAGTTACCATGACCGTAGCTTAATTGGGTTTTGAATTTAAAATAACTCCAGAGATTTTTTAGTTTAAAACCCCCAAAAATGATTTTGACGATAAAACTTCACTTTTCGATATAAAATCTAAAGCAAACTACAGTCATCTAATTCCAAGAGCTTATTCAAGAGAGTTTACACATTTCTACCAGTGGCGGGGCTCCATTAATAAAGTGCAGTAAATAGTCATCTGCCGAAATTGAAACACTAAATGTGGCTCAACAAAGATGGCTAAGACAGAATTTTAGGAGCCAGTTATAGAGATCGGGTCTAAATCAAGGAAATCCTATGCCGAACTGTGAGTCGACACGTTAGTAAGATTGTGACAGAGCACCGCATGAGGTTTGCGGGGCATGTTCTCCGACAAAATGAATTACATGTACGCATAATAAAAGAGTTGCGATGACATCCTAGTACAACTTGGCGCCACACTTTCATGGAGTCCTCAGAGCAGGTGGGAAGAGGCTTCAGACATTACCAGTGACAGATTTTGTGGAAGCAGCTTGGCGGCAAATGCGCCTAACGGCGCGGAGGGGGGGGCGGTCTAAGTTTGTAAGAATAGCACATTAGGTTTTTGAAATAAAACTTTTTAATAGCAGAAAAATGCACTGTAGATACCTCAAAATATGCATTTTGTTGGCTTTCAATACCAGAAATAGTGCTTGGCTCCTAGCACTCCCCCTGACCCCCTCGATGTCAATGGCTGGGAGTCTACAATTTTCCCACTAACTCCAGGAATAACCTGGGGTACAATAAACGTCTTCCGAAAGAATGAAGGGTCAGAATGTAATAGAGATCAATTATGTACACACACATCCATCCATACAAACATATATATTTAGCTCAAGAAAAAAAATCCCCCCCCCCCAAAAAAAAATCCTGGCTACGCCAATGATATATATATATATATATATTTGTAAGTTACCAATCACTGATTCATTGATTACGAGATCTCTTAAACTATCGTACATATCCCCTTGAAATTTCGTACACAGGTCCTTTTAGCTCTTATATATATATATATATATATATATATATATATATATAGCCTATATACGTATGTGTGTGTATATATTTATAGCCCAGATGTGTGCATACGTAATTAATCTTCATTAAATTCTGACCCTTCATTCTTTCGACCGTTTTTTGTACTTTAGTTAGGGAGTCGGGGGAGCGGAGCGCCAAGCATTATTTCCGGTTTTAAGAACTAAAACTAGGTAACAAAGACACTTTGACAGTTTTTGTGGAAACACAAACTCAAAATCGGCCTCTGAAGTGGTCCGCTCAGGCAGGCTTTAATATTTTCAGAAAGAATATCAGAAACTTATGAACAACACATTATCAACAACTACAACCCAATCTGCGTCGATACAAAAAGAAGAGATGTGCGCGTAACAAATTCATCTCAGTGGGAAGAAAAATTACATAATAGTATTATTATATTATTATAATTACATATGGGAGAGAAGACGGTAGATTGTATACAATGAATCAGATACTGGCCTTCTCTCTATTTATATTTACTCATTACTATTTCTTTTATTTGACATTAGCATGGGAAGGGGCGCTCGATATAACAAGGTAACGCATAGTTTATATAACATAGTAGTGACAGTTTTGTTGTTTATTAAACTATGTAATTTCTTCATTAAAATACGCCATCCTCAAGCTATCGCTCCTCCTGCGGTCCAACCTGGTCACAACAAACCGACATGATATACGGGTTAAAATATTGATAAGTAGCACATTTAGATAATAAACTAATATTGTTCACAAACTATTATTTCTGCACTCAAATCAAACCGCCCCCACCCGAAGATTAGGGACGGCAGAAGGGTGGCGGGATATGCAATTGCTCCCCTACCCCAAAGATTCTGCCACATACTATAGGGAAGGGGGCGACACACAAGAAATGGGTTTTGGGTGGGGGGTGGTAGATGCATCGCCCCTTCCCACACCTCACAAGGGGGGGGGCACAAAATATATTGAAATAAATATAGGGCATACGAAAGGAATTCGAAAGGAATATCAGATGTTGTATTTATTAACAGTTACAATACACACAAACATTGACTTCAGCCATCAATACACAAGGGAGTCTGGTCTTTAGTTCAACTAGTCCTTTCCTAGACCTTAATACTGACCATCGACACACTTCCCAGTGTCGCTTCAGGTCCTTAATCCTGTTCTCTGATAGCATGAAGGACGGCTATTAGTTCCAGGCAGCTTAGACTCCTATAGTCCAGTGATACCCAAAATACGGCCCGCGTGCACAATATGGCTCGCGACATGGTCCCATCCAGCCCGCCGAAACGTCAGCACAAAGTATGTAAATAGATCTCTCCACAAAATTGTTCTGCAAAGGGCCAATCTCTCTTTCAAAGCCTCAACAAATAAAACTTTCCTTAGAAAAACAACAACAACTTTCCCCTGTGGTTAAGTGTTTCAATTCTCCTTTGCACATTGCACAATGTAGATGTAGACCTAGTAGAGAAATCGAAAAATAAATAGATCTAGGCTAGAATCAAGAGTAGGCCTAGATCTGGCAAGAGTATACTGATCAATACTGTATTGTAAAGTAGGCCTATCTAATCTAGAGATAGATCTAGTGAATTTGTAAAAACTTATTCAAGTTAATTCGTGAACTAGTAGAGTTGCATTGAAATGGCCGTTTGATATCGCTTTTCTAATGCATAGGCCTATATAACAATTATTTTTCTTGTTAAAACGTTGCAAAAACTCAATATCGAAAATTGGCTATTCTCGATATTTTTATGAAAAACTCTAAATAATTGTTTAAAATCACTATTCTAGCTTATACTGCATTTAATTTTCTTGCTAAAAAGTCACAAAATCTCATTATCCTCAATATGATGTTCCGGATTTTTCAGGAAAACAAGTTAAGAAGTTATTAATTTAAAATTGAAATAACTTGTAGGCCTATTACAGGAAACACATTATTTATTAATACAAATATTTTTATAATACTATTTAAGAAAAAAAAACTTTTGCATAAATGTTGTAAAGTTATGCAAGTGCTTACCCGACGTCCCAGCCTTATTAAAATAATTATCCCCAGTTGTTGTTTTTTTTTTACTATTAATAAGAAATAGTTGTAAAAATGGTGTATTTGAAAAAAATTGATTGCATATTTAACAAGGTTACAAAAACGGTTTGTGTGGAAACACAAACTCAAAATCGGCCCCGAAAAGGTCCGCTCAGGCAGTTAAAAAGACAGGATACAGAGATTTATTAATGTTATTATTGCGTTGTTAATATTCCTATCAATTCCTATGTATTCAATGAACTGATGGTTATGAAGAAATAGTTAAATCCAAGGTGTCACAGAGACCGCGCAGTACGAATAAAGAGATTAGAAACATGATTAATGCAGCAATTTAACCCCACAATGAGTTGCTAACCGTTGTTAAAAAACGTAAACTCAAACTCTATAGCCACATCACAAGGTCCTCAGGGCTCGCAAAGATCTTTCTTTAGGGAACTGTACCAGGAAGAAGATGACAAAAAATCTGAGTTAGGGTGCCCTGGGCGCCACAATAAGGAGGCGCCACAGTCAGAAAGGCGCAAAAATAAATATAAAAACAAATATGATTTTCTAGAATTTTTTTTTTTAACTAACAAACATTTTTACAAAGAACTAATTACTTTTTGCATGACTGTCATATATTAACGTTATGCTTTTTTTTTTTCAATTCTTCGAAAAACTTCAACTCGCGTTAAATCTTAGGTAGGCCTATTCACCATGTTGGATACACTGCGCTGTATTTATGACACTATGTCAATTGGCATCTACAAAGATAATCGTGTTTTCTATAGAAAAAAAATCTGATTCTAGATTTTAATACAGTCAACAGTAGATAGTAAAGTAATTAGATAGACAACAAGCACAATATAAAAAATCCTTAAAACTATATCTACCAATAATGTACAAGCTAATTCCCTTATATGCTATATAATGCTATCAAACAAAATAATTACTAATAATTAATTGACTTATTGTTGTTGTTTTTTTTTTGTTTATAATTTATGTTTTTTTAGCTACAATAAACAATTCTTTAAAGTATCAACTTGATCGGAGAATGCATAAGGGAGAAATAGCGTTAACAATTATTTAAGGGGACTAAACCAAACAAATTTAGCTATATCTGTGAATACTGAAGAAACAGTTTCCCTTGATGCTATCAAACAAAAAAATAAAAATAATAAGACCTACATATCTTGTCTATGACATTGAATAATTGTGTGAAGTTTCAACTTGATTCGAGAATGTGTGTGGGAGAAAAAACGTGTACACACATTGTACCAGACAGACAGACAGAGTGAGTTGCTATAA
Source organism: Biomphalaria pfeifferi (assembly GCA_030265305.1). Lineage (NCBI taxonomy): Eukaryota > Metazoa > Mollusca > Gastropoda > Planorbidae > Biomphalaria > Biomphalaria pfeifferi. Next base: position 619,387 of record JASAOG010000138.1, read on the forward strand.
GCTTTGTAATAAAAAGACAATTTTTTTGCTACATCTAGATTAACAATGAATGTTTTTCCAGTCTAGAATATTGTTGGCTCTTTTTTGTGAGTTGTTCTAATTCTGAGGCCAGCGTTTCTCAAACTGTGCCCCCTTCCCACCTTCTAGGGTGCTGACAAAGGGGTGCAAAGTTGGTTTTATTTTTTTAAAATATTTTTTCAAGAACAAACTGTTGTAGCTATAATCCAGATTTTAGTATTAGTCAAGTAAAAATCATTTTTTTATCAATGCTTTAAAAAAATTACATTAATTGAAGTCATTTCATGTACTACCGGTACTAATTAGGACCTTTCATACTGTTTTTGTGAGAAGCGACAGCAACAGGATCAATGCATAAAGATCTTTTAAAGAAAACGTGAGATTCTAGTGAAAAGGCCAACGTTCTCAGGTGTCACTTACGTCAGGACGAATACGTTTCTTCCGAGTGATGTATCATCATTCTGTTGACACTTTTTACGCAATCAATTAGACACGACATAAGACATCTTTCTGAACACCAGTATGATCTTTTGATCAAACCCATTGCGAGCGTACGTACTCTAGAATGCCTAGAATATATCTCACAATTCATTATCAACCTGCCCGTCTTTCCAAGAGTGCAGTGTGGTATAGACTAGAACATAATGAATTTCGGAAGCTTACAATGTAGAAAAATTCTTGATCCCGATGCTTACAGACCTATTAGCTGAATAAGAGGGGAGGTGCGAGCTTATTTTTTTTAGGGGGGGGGGGAAGTTTGGGGAAAGTCATTATTAAAAGTATGAGAACCATTGAGTTAGGTCTGTGCTCTTCTTACGTGCACTAATTGCAAACAATGCTTTTTTTTTTCATTATTCTTTATTGAACGCAGGCCTGACGTCAGAACGGTATCATCATACTAGTGTGATCCAGTGGCGTAGCATCCATGGCGCGAAGGGGTTCAATGAGCCCGGGCCCACGACCATTAGTGCCCCCTCCCCCGGTCTTTGACGTAGCAGCAGTGGGGCGAAGGGGTTCATTGCAACTTGGGCCCATGACTCAGTAGGGACCCACAGGAGAATTTGGGGGAGGACAACAAAGTGAAAAAAAAAACTTTTGTTAAAACCGATTTAAAAATATAGAATCTAAAATCATCCTCAAAATGTCCTAAATCTGTTTCTGTGGCCAACGGTTAACGAGGGTGTCATGTGGCCAGCACAATGACCAACCGCCTTTACCCCATTAGAGCTGGGAGGACTGACTCAGAGGCACCCTAAAGATCCCGAAATTCTAAATTTTCAGTTTTGTAAGAAGCAGAAATCTGAAGAATTGGCTGAACGACTGCTCCAAGTAATGAATAAATCCCCAATTATCCTTAAATAAACTGCGAGGCTAAAGCTATGATGGTGCTTCCAATATGAGTGGATATTATAATGTCCTTCTGGTAGTGTTTCATCAAAATCAGCCGCTCGGACATTAGGTTCACTGTACTAAACGTTAAGAAATAGGTTTCGGACTCTGCTACTTAAAAGGCCAGAAAAACTTGTGTAAATAAATGTTACATCCATTTACTGTTAAACAATTGACATAGAACTAGATACTAGTTTTTTCAGTGTTTAATAGCTTTACACCTAGAAGTACTTTGTTTTAAATTAAATTTCTATAATGCGAAATATAACTCATAAAACATTTATATGTTCATTTGAAACACATTTTGTCGTTTAATTCTGTTAAGAAGTTGTACAAACATTGACAATATTACTTGTATAGAGTCCTAACTAAATCAAACGTTATGGCATTATTACTTATATTGAAAAAAAAAACTCTACTTGCATTGGAATGTCTTTTGGTGAGCCGGGGGGGGGGGCGGGTCCACTGGTACCTTGCTACGCCACTGGTGTGATCTACAGTTTATTATTGAAATATGATTGGAAATTACGAAGGTTTTGTGAAATACTGTTAGACATCCAGTTGCCTAGGTTCTTTAGGCGTAATAGAGACACCCCCTGTAAGAGTATAAAGATCAATTAAGGCACCATTTTGCTCTGACTGGCATAGAGGAAAGTAGCTGGCAGCAGATGGTCTCTGAAAGAGACAGTTGGAAAGCTCTCACGAAAGTGCTGGAATATGCATTTAAGGCACAGAAGAAAGTCCTTGTAGAAGACTGGGAGCAGAAGACCTAAAGAAAACGTAAATAGCTTTGTCTGCATCAGATGCAAGAAAACGTGCAGGCTGCGACTGGGTCTTCGTAACTCTGTGAAACACTACACTCAGAATTAATCTGAAACGTAGACATTGCCATTGTGACCTTAAATTATTTTTGTCTAAAATTTAGGATACATCTTAAGCGTGTATTTCTATAAGTCCCCCAAATCGATTCCTTGATTAAAAAGCAATATCTTACAGTTAACAACGATATAGACCTCATATCAAGTTAAATTTGAGAATATGGTACTAAAAGTTACATTGAGTTTTATTGACAAGAGAAGTTTTATTTATAGTTTCTTAATAAAAGGATTTTTTTTTATTTTGAATGTTTATTATTCTTTTCAAAATCTAGAAATACTTTTCAAAGAGAAATAACTTTGTTTCTATACATTAACTTTAAATAAACGTAATGCATCCCCTTTGAATTTTATAAGGGAAGTGGTAACACGTCTTTTTGGATCTTAATTCATCACACTCAAATAAATCATGAGCTGAAAGGTAGATTACATGTAATGTTATCTTTAGGCTTATTTGTCTTGTCAGTATAATAGCTTTTTTTTCCAGCTATGGCACGATTTGGTTCGGTAATGAGTTAATATAGATCTGTAAAGGTCAAGGTAATTTGGAAAGAGTCGTCTGCGCTAACTTTAGTGAACGTTATTTTTCCAATACCCATTCTCGTAACAAGTTAAAACTTTATACACTTATTGTACCTAACAAAACATGAATCAGTTAAAAAAATAATAATTAATTATTGCTTTATAGCCAGCCTACCAACTAAAATATTTGGGATTTTGGCCCCTTACAAAATTTCAGTATTGAAAATATTATTTCTCCCACACCTATTAATAATTCAAATTGAAACTCTACAGTTATTTATTGTACATAATAAAACATGAATCATTCAAAGATGAGCAAATTTGGTTTTATAGTTATGAAGGAGGAGGCGAAATGATACAAATAATATATGTATAAGCCACAGACCTATATATATTATATCTAGACTGGACATGAAGATCTTTTAAGAGTACAGACATTGTCGTGAAAAACTTTTAAAACAGATGAAACAAGGCGTTGTTTTATAAAGTAAATAAGAAGTAAAGTTGTTTTTTTTTCAACCCTAAACTTTGTAACACATAATTTAATGTTTAGATCTAGATCTAGTAATTAAACATCGAATATAAGAGCGCTATCGTCTCATAATTATTATTTTGCAATTTTTAGATAAATAAAAACACAATAGACGTGAATTATTTCGATCTAGGATTTCGGAACACTATCATAATGCCAATAATGGAAACTAAAAGGAAATGGATTTATTTCATGAATTTGCGTGAATATATAGTTCTGTGATTAATACATAACAATCAATATATATATATATTTATAGGTCTGTGAGTTGATCAATCGGCCATCGTGAGTGACCTCCAGCTGTCTCGTTCTGAGGCCGCATGCAACCAGGTGCTCTCTTCCGCTCTTTCTTGTGTTCATCAACGACTTACCGGCCCTCTTACGATGCCAGAAGCTTCTGTTTGCAGACGACATCGTGTTGTGGGAGTCGGGGAGAGATCGCCAGCAGCTCAATGGCTCTCCCCAGCAAGCATTGATGACGGTGTCTTGCTACGCCAGGTTGTGGGGTCTCGAGGTGAACCACTCGAAGTCAGTTTACTCGTGGTTTACGTTAGGACGTGATATAGTGAAGGAACCAGTTGAGCTACGGATGAACGGCCCAAATACCTCGGGGTTATCCTCGATCAGAAATTGACCTCGTGCGACCATATCCAGCTTGTACGCGAAACAGCCTCCGAAAGGCTGAACATCGTAAAAAAGCTAGCTGGAACGAAATGGGGAGCGAAGGCGGGTGTGCTGAGAGCACTGTACAGTTCGGTCTCATATGGATTACAGTCTACCTGTTCAGGTCTGGGCGTCGCAAGCGTCTCTAGCGAAGATAGACGCTGTTCAGAATCAAGCCATCCGACTCATCCGTGGTACATTTCGCACAACGCCAATTGCCGCGGGCGAAATTATGGCCAATGTGCCGCCATTGAAGTTGCGCAGAGAGCGCGCCGTCCTGTTAGCTCATGAGAGATACAGGCGGCTGGAGGAGGGATGTCCGCTCAGAAGTCTGGTCGACCTGACAAAGCTTTCGGCATGCCGACGGTACAGAACAGCCTACTTGACCCGGAGGTGACAAAGCGGTGCGATCCTACACGGCTACTACATACAGCCAGAGAGACTATTGCTTCGTATCCGACTGAAGTATACACCATCTACACAGACGGTTCTGTGAAGACGCTCGAGGGCACTGTGAAAGCTGGGTATGGGGCGGTGGTCCGACTCTCTGGCAACCCCGAAAGTGTGGAGCTGAGTGGACCCTGCCATGGGAAAAGCAGCACGGAAGCTGAGCTGAAAGCAATGCTCGTAGCATTGAAGTGGGTAACGGAAAGAGTCGGAAATGGATCCACGGCCCCAGCGGGCGTGATCATTTTCACCGACTCGATCTCTGCCCTTGATGGGCAGCATGCAGGTGTCAGGAAGGTAGAAGCGTTCCTCGCGTTGGTGGAACGCCTTCTACAGCTCAATGTAAATAGTTTTATACAGTGGGTTCCATCCCATTGTGATCTGGTCAGTCATCAGAGAGCTGACTTTTTTTTAGCGAAGTCCGCGGCCGCAGCGAGCACTATAGATGATGAGCCGTGCACTCTCGCGAGTGTACGATCCCTAGCGGACATCCGTTTGTTGGCACTTAGGTACGATAAGAGCCGAGAGCTACACAGGCAGATGAGTAGACCAGACCAGGTTTTATTGGGTTTCATCGGGTGACTTCTAGAACATGACTTCTGTCTTCCCAAAGTTTATAGATCAATCATCGGCATACAGAAGCTCCGTTATGACCATCTCCTTTGTTTTTGTATGAGATAGTAGACGTAAAGATTGAACTCATTGCTGTCCGAACAAAACCTGATATAAGTCTGTGCTATAAGATTTTTTTTTCAAATTATATTTTTAATTTATAAGTTCCGGTTCATGCCCTCTAGGCAATAGAAAAGAAATATTGCCTATTGGAGCTATAAAACTTATTATAATAGTTTTAATGAGTATTCCAAAATATAAATTATCAAGTAATATTAAAAAACATTTATCTATTTGTATTTGTACTAATTATCTAACATACTAAAATCTTCAAATAAAAACTATAGATTTATCTACAAGAGTTTTAGGTTGTAATCATGAGATGTGTTATATCGCCATTAAATTATATACCATTCATACTTCCATGAATATTTAAAATGAGGTCTTATACCTTATAAGTGACCCACTTATTACACAACATGCGGTACACACCTTCTAGGTCTAGTGAACTATATTGTGTTGGAGGCAAAGTTCAAGATTCTAAATTGAGAAGAATACATTGCCTCCTCTTGGGTCGCTACACTTATGTACATATGCGTAGTTTTAAAGTGACTAGATCAACGGTATATAAAAATAAACCGAAACATAGCAAATGGTTGACACTCATGTGCTGGCTTTTCTGTGTAAGTCTTTTGTTGATTATTACATCAAACATTTTTTTAAAGGATAAATGGTTTCAATAGTGTACTACTGTAAGCCACATCACTAGGTCTACATATTTGATATTGTAGGCCTAAACATCATCGTACGCCATTTGCTCTGTCATTATACTGCCTGAATTTTTGTTTCTAAGTAGCTCGTTTTAGTCAACCCAGTAGACTTGAACACTTGACCCATATAAGCATTAGCAACGAAGAGGAGTTAGCCTATATCTTAATCTAAGTTTATTGCAATAACAGATTAACACGTAGCAAACGAATAGGCTTTTATTTTGTTTTTGCATTTATTTTCAGCAGACGATATCCATACTAAAGATTAGCATGTATAACAAAAAAAAAAAAAGAAATCTTTATTTTCTTCAGGTGATGATACGTTTCATTTTGATTTCCTCGTGGTATACTTGAGCTGCGTCGGATTTAGTAAGTAGAGGCACTAGGGGTGAGGGGGAGCAATTGCCCCTCTTTTACCCCACTTAACCGAGTATGCGGATGAATTTTTATAGAGAAATAAAGCAATTTGTGTAGAGAACTATTTCGTGTATCTTACCCTATATACTAGTTGTTTCAAGTTGTTTGTGTTTTTACGTTAAACGCCCCCCCCCCCCCGCTCTCTCTTCTCAATATAAAACTGAAGCAAACAAGTCACCAAATTCTATGAGCGTAGCCAAGAGAGGGTTTTTGAGTTAAACACCCCCCCTCTTCAGAGGGTTTTGACTTTAAAATCCAATCCAGGGGGTTTTACGATTAAACCCCTGTCAGGTTCTTGTGTTTTATTGTATCTATCATAGTTTTAATTCAATGTGTGTTATTGTTATTCTTTTTCTGAACTTATAATATTTTGGTCCAAGTTCAGCCTGACAAGCACACCATACACATACAGTTGCATTAAATTAATAAACTAAGTGTATAATGTTAAATAACAATAAACATTTATTATAGTGATATATTTACAAATGAACTGATGTATGATGAATGATAATAATAGTATCAATATCCATAAATATATGTATAATATCTCTAATCCAATATGATATAGTTATTTTCTTTGTGATATATCAATGATCAATTATTTGAACAATATCATTACCTCAACATATTCATCATAAGTTGTTTAAACATTCTTTCAACGCAACAACTGGTAATCCACATAGATCTAGTCTGTAAATCCAATACTGTTCACTGACGATAATTCCAAAAAGTTCACAATTCACACTGCAACATCAGGTCTGACCAAGGCAACCCGCAATCTGGAATCTTGAACCTCAGACTCATGAAAAAGTCAACTTGAACACCAAACGACTAATTTTTTCGCTAAAATATAAAAGAAAAAGCATTGGTCTGTCTGGTGAGGGGAAGGCGATTGCATCTATCGCTCCTCCCACGGTCCCACCTGCGACCGACCACCCATTTTTCATTTTATATTTACTAATGATTGAATTGGAGATAAGAGTGTGCTATATAAATATTCTACTAATTTTGTTCACAAACTTTGATGTCTGCATAAAAATGTCACCGCCCTCCCCTCAAATGGTTAGGGTGGGGAGAGCAGTAAATGCAATCGCCCCCACCCCCACAAATTTGCCAACATACCAGAGGGGAGCGACATAATATAAAAAAATATTATATAGATATTAAACTAATTTTGTTCACAAACTATGAATTCTGCATAAAAACTTGGTTGGGTGGGGGGGGGGGGGGGGGGGGAGGGCAGCAGATGTAATCGACACCACCATCACCGAATCAGCCAACTTACCTAAAAGGGGGGGGGGTGTGACGTAATATAAAAAAAATGTTTTAAAAAATATAAAATATCGATAAGAAGTTTTTATTATTTATATATGTAGCTAATTCTGTTTACGAACTGTGATTTCTACGAAAACATTGGACTGCCCCCTCCCACTAGAATATTAGCGGGTAATGCTAGTCTTAGACTAATTATTGACTTTACTTCCCCTACTTAGTTTTGTTTTGTTGTATTTGTCTCTTTTTTCCTTTTTTTTTTGTGTTAAACCCTTCCATTTTTCTCTGCACAGAGTAGCGGAAGTTAAAGCGCTTCTAACAATTGAGAATGTCCAGACTCACGTTTTATGACATTGCCTCCCCATCCCAGAAGATCGCTAGCATTTGTTCTGTTTTGGAGGATTATGTTCAGCGATGCAGGTTTGAATCATGTTCACTTGTTTATTTGCATCATGACATTGATTTATAAGGAAAAAATGAAACACTGAAAGAAATCAAATGTCTCTACTCTATATAAACAATGTATCTACTGCTTTTAATGGTCAAAGTTGCTCTTCCAGTTCACTTTGAAAACTTTCCAGATTCCTAAACTGTATTATTTCAATTTTTATGCCGCTAGTTTTGTGCTGCACTATGGACCTCATTCACCAATCATAAACAAACAACATTTAGTCACGTGATAATATTGATAAAACAACGAAAAAAAAACTGCCACATGATAGCCATTGTGTATTAAAAATTAGATCGTAATTTGTATAGAAGAGATAGAGAATCACGTGGCTTTTGTTTGTTTACGATTGGTGAATGAGGTCCATTAACATTAATTGTTTTATTTTATCTTTTATTCAATGAATGAGTAACTATATCTATTTAAATAATAAATTCTTCAAATCGGAGAACTATGTCGATTTTACTACTCGCGAGATTGCATAACATAATTACGTGATAAGATTATGATCTAAAGTTCTTGTAAGCTGAACAGAAAGGGAGCCTATCACCAAATGAGTGGATTGGCTTCATTTTAATATATGACACGTTTGATCCTTGTTATAAACATTTTTTAAAATTTTTATTTGTAATGAACATGTCTCAAATATATAGGAATAATTGGAGTACTTTTTTTATATTTCATAAATAATGAACCATATTTATATAGAATAATTCATTTCTAAGCAAAAAACTAACCAAAAAAAATCTTAATGACTCTAATGATTGGAAGGAAAAAGGGGGAATGATTTGGGGCTTATCAAAGTGCCTATCTGTTATATTACATGCCTTACTCAATTAAAGTGAGTTGAATTCTAACGAAGCAGGACTTTTTGGCGTAGCCGTTTTAGCGCGATGGTCTTTTTGGCGCATCCGTTTTGGCTAGAAATTTTTTAATTTCATTGTTTAGTTTTTTGTATTATTTCTTTAAACAAGAATGATACATATCTATGTTTTGTGATGTGTTTTTGTGTCTAACATATTTGTCATGGAGAGAACATACTTAATATGTTTTGTAAATCACGAATGTTCCTAAGAATAATGGAATATAACATCCTAACACATGAATGCATGGGATTGTGGTGGAAGGGGTTTGAACCATGTACTTTCGAGACCACATATTCTGAGATAATACTGCACTACAAGGTAGCCATCCATAGTTCACTTTAAATAGTGAAAATTATTCAAACTTATTTTTCTTGATGTGGTTGAAAGAGAGAGAATGTATATTATAAATGATGTATAGTCAAAAATAAAGTATACGGTTATAAAGTAAAAAAAAAACAACAAAGTTTATAATACATTTTTATGTCAAAAATTTTTTTCATTACATTTGGAAATAAACTATATGAATAAATATTGCTATTCTGATGATCTCAATTAGGAATCACATATCATCTGGGGGGGGGGGGGGATACTATTCTGATGATCTCAGGTAGGAATCACATATCATCTCAGGGGGGGGGGGGCATGCTATTCTGATGATCTCATGTAGGAATCACATATCATCTGGGGGGGGGGGGGCCATGCTATTCTGATGATCTCAGGTAGGAATCACATATCATCTGGGGGTGGGCATGCTATTCTGATGATCTCAGGTAGGAATCAAATATCATTTGGGGGGCATGCTATTCTGATGATCTCAGGTAGGAATCACATATCATCTGGGGGGGCATGCTATGCTAATGATCTCAGGTAGGAATCACATATCACCTATGGGGGGGGGGGGGGGCATGCTATTCAAGATGATCTCAGGTAGGAATCACATATCATCTGGGGGGGGGGCATGCTATTCTGATGATCTCAGGTAGGAATTTGGCTTAGACATCAAAACGTTGATTAAAAAAACAAATTCGGTGTATGGGGGGCGGGGGGTAGAACTTTTCTTACACATACAATAATAGAGTAAAGTGAAGTAAACTATAGTATAAAAACTACGTGTTTCTTATATTATAATCAGAATATCTCGTGCCAAAAAAACCCCCTGCGCCAAAATGTCTCGCGCCAAAACGACTACTCCAAAACGTCACGTACCGGAATTCTAATAGTTGGTGTTGCGCGCTGTGGCTCTAAATGCTATAGCTGACGGGCCATAGAATTTTGTCTGTTAATAAGTTACTATTATGTTCTGACATACCTAAGTTTGCAGTGAAGTATATAGTCTATGTTTTAATATGCAAAATCATCTTATACATTACACATACATAAATATCTTACCCATGTATAAACATCTTACACATTATACATACATAAACATCGTATGCATTGCATATACATAAAGATCATATACACATTACACTTCTTCGCTCTGATCTTACTAACCTTGCATCTTAGATGTGGGATACCTTCGTACTATTGACGTCTTTGGCGTGAACAAAACAGATCCGCTAGTAGAAAAACGTATGATCCTAGCTCGATCAAACCCTTTCCGTATGTAGATGCATTGCCGGATCTGAGGCATTATGGCAATGAGCGAAGACCACTAATTATTTTCCGAATAAAAGAAAAAAAAGTTTCGTCGAGTCTTTCAAAAATGTATTGCCAACAAATATAATTATTTCAACAAAGAAAGTAGAAATGTGTTAAAGTCAAATACAATCTATTTTAAAATTAATTGACCGTGTTAACGAATGAAACTTTGCAGCTTTTTCGACGAAAATTCCTTGATGATTTCGGACAAATCTTTGTTGTGGGGGCCACTCTCGTGTAGAGTTCCGGCCCTACACTACTTGGAATGTCTCTTCTACTAAAGTAGCAGCATGTCATATTTGTTCTTCATTTTCATCTGCGCTCTTCCTAAAAACAGTGCGTTTTAGACGCGAGGAGAACATTTCTAAAGGAAAACACTTGGTGCTGGGGATTCGTCTCGGGCCCCTTGAATGAACTGATGATCTCAACATTGTTTATTTGCAAGCACCTTTTATCGTCGAGGTTTTGTATTATAGCGCTTGGCTTGATTAGTTTTTGCGCGGATGTTTTAATTAAATTTACACTTGTGTATAAATCAATGAAAGTAGTTGATAGTCTTCTTTAATACTTGTTTAACGAAAAAAAACAAAAAACAATCCAATGTTAGATTTTATAGGGATAATTATATTGGGCGGGGGGAGGGGAGTAAGTGATGTTTGGGATTACATAGTGAGCTTACCACACCGAGTAATATCCACTCTAGAGACACCTATAATAACAGACATTATTAACTATGACTTCATTAGTAGTTTAGAGTAAGTCATGTGGTCGATACACATTGTGGCCATCACATTGACTCACGAGGCTGACCTATTTAGGTTATTTGACAAACTCTTCTTCTTGACACTTCATTGTTTCATTAGAGTGATAGAATGCGTACAACACTTAGACCACTAGTAACAAACCAAGGAGAGTTTATGCACTGTTTATTTAACTTGTGTGTGTGTCAAGGTTGCGCCAGTAGGAACAGATCTAGATCGAATGAAAAATGCGCTGACCATACTACCAGCCTTGCTGATCATACTACCAGCCTTGCTGACCATACTACATGAGATGAACTCTAATTGGTGACAAGGCAGGGAGACCTAGGACTCCCGTAGTGCCTTGGTAAGGAACTCTGCTGTTTAGCGTAGTGCCTCATAGCTTCCATACAAACATAGCGGACCACCGGATACGTCTTCCCGCAGCTCCGAGCTGCGGACACTCTTGCAAGACGTGCGCCACCGTCTCTTCTGATTCCCCGCAGTGTCGGCAACGGGCATCATAATTTGGTCGAAACCGGGCGAAGTACGCACCTATTGGGCAGTGTCCCGTACGCCACTGCGCTATTGTTGTTTGTTCCGACCTTTTTAGCCTCCACCACGGGTCCTCTCGATTTGGGCGACGCATGTGCTGCCAGACTCCCCTGGCAGTGTTGGAGTCATCCCAGGATTTCAACCACTTTTCATGTACCCACTCTCGTATAACTGTGGTAGCCTGTTGAAACGTACTTGGTGGTTCGAAAGAGGGCACGGCCAGCGCTCCTTCTCGAGCTAGAGCGTCAGCCACGGCATTGCCCCTCACGCCGCAGTGCGGGGGCACCCACTGCATAAAGATGACTGCGCCAATATATAGGCGGATGTTATTTGCGGCGCCTAATGCCTCTTCCACCAGTTTGGACTTTCCCCCTAAGCCAGCCATGGCTTGGAGGCAGGATTGGGAATCGGTAACAATTACAACGGTAGTCGCAACGGTTATCTTTTCACGCAATTTTTGGAGCAGGTAATTGAGTGTGTTAGTTATCGCCGTTAATTCAGCATCAAAGCTGCATGCAGCGAGGCCGCATGTGCCTGACATCTTGTCTGGTTCGTGATCTGGGTACAGATATAGGCCCCATACCCAGCTCTTACGGGGTCCTTCATGACCGACCCGTCTGTATAGCAGTAAATGGCGTTGGCCGGGTAGGTCTTTAATGTGTCCATTGCCATTTTTCTTAGTAAATCCGGGTGTGTGTGTCGTTTTGTGGCCCCCTCCAACCCGTGTATGGTTAGATTTATGGGAGGGATGGGCTGTCTCCTCCAGGGCGGGCACGTGCTTATCCGTCGGATTGGGACCCGGTCAGTGGAGAGGCCAGCTTGAGCACTCAAATTTGTTGCGCAGTGCATAAATGATGTCCGTTTTATCCTGTTTTTAACTCTCCACTGAGTGACTAATGTATGGGTCGGTAGTCCTGGTTCGCCCCTTTTGTAGCGTTCCAGGGCCGTTAGCACGGCGCGCTCTCTCCTCAGGCTGAGAGGAGCCACGTTGGACATGATTTCTGCAGCTGAAGTTGGGCTCGTTCTATAGGTGCCGCAGATGAATCTGAGAGCCTGGGCCTGTACACGATCGAGTGATTCGAGGGCCGTCTTGCTTGCGTACACCTGCACGGGCAAGCTGTACTCGATTTGGGATCTGACAGCCCCCGTGTACAGAGTGCGTAGCATGTCAGCTCGGGCGCCCCACTTGGTACTGGCTAGCTTTCTGAGTAACCCTAACTTCTCCGAGGCTTTTCTTTCAACATCCTGGATGTGCAAGTGCATTGAGAGCTTTCTATCTAGGGTGACTCCTAAATATTTGGCGTGTTTTCACGTTGAAGTCGCAGACCACCGAGTTTGAGCTCGAATAGGGCCCCAAGAATGTCGATTCCCAGGCTGAACAGGCACCAGGTTTGGCAACGTTGATTCGTATCTGCCATTTTGAACAATACGAGGAGATGGTATGGAGGTCGGCTTGTAATGCTGCCTGTAGTTGGTCAGCTTTCTTCCCGGTTGACCAGAGGACAATATCATCAGCATATAGCAGTTTGCGACATCGGAGTGAGCTGGGCAAATCGTTAAGATAGGCCATGAAAAGGATACATGAGAGGGCGGATCCCTGGGGTAACCCTCTGATTGGGGTGTTTTCCCCACTTAGAGAGTACTGGAACTGTGTTCGTGTTTTCCTCTCAGTTAGGAACTGTTTTATCCAGTTATATGTCCGCCCGTGTACGCCCATGGCTCTAAGCTTAAGATAGAGGCCTTGCTTCCACACCCGGTCATAGGCCTGTTTTAGGTCTATAAATACTGCATATGTGCTCTCGGCCCTCTGGAACCCATCGGCCACCTCCTGCATGAAAACTGTGACCTGGTCGATCGGACTCAAGCCTGCCCTAAAGCCAGCCTGCTCTGGCGCTAGGATACCGGCACTCTCGAAGCTCCACACGAGTCGCTCGCTGACCATCCGTTCTACTATCTTGCCGATAGTGGAGGTCAGGGATATGGGTCTGTAGGACTCAACGTTAGTCGCGTCTTTGCCCTTTTTTAGTATTGGAACAATGGTAGCACAGCGCCAGGCCCTGGGTAGTCTGGACTCTACCCAGGTCCGACTCGCAAACAAGGAGCTTGTCTTTCGTAATACCCTCGAGGTGTTTTACCATCTCAGGAGTAACCTTGTCTGGCCCCGGAGCTTTTCTGTTTTTGCACTTAGCTATTGCTCTGTCCAGCTCAGCACGGCAGAAGGGCGCATTGCACGTGTCCAGGTCTTCCGATCCATCCGGCTCCCTCTCGAGTCTTTTACGCTCCTTGTTGAGGGCTATAGACGTGGCTGTCTTCTTTTCGGACTTGCTTATTGCAGCGAAATATTTGTTAATATTTGTTTTGATCTTTTGCCACTCGATCCCCACTGGGTGACAATAATGGGGTGGCTGTACGCGCCGAATCTTTGGCCTCAAGATTGCGAAGAAGACGCCAGGCTTTCGAGGTATCCCGAAGATCCAGCCCGGCATAGGCATCCCTCCAGTGGTCCGCCCGTACACGTTGGGCCACCTCGCTGGCCTTCCGGCATAATGCATTGAACTCCCTGCGGCTTTCGGGGGTCCCCTTTCTTTGTGCTCTGCGCCTTGCCCGTTTCCTGGCCCTGACTATTCGGTCTAATTCTCGGGACCAGGCGGGTCTATGCCGTATGCCGAGATAGGTCCGCGGGATATACTACCTAGCCGCACCCAAAATCGCTGCAGTGATTTCGCCGTATTTGGTGTCGATTGTCCCTTCCTCCACCGCGATACACGACAGGGCGGAGTCGACAGCCGCCCCGTACGCTGGCCAGTCAGCCTTAGTGTAGCTCCATTTTTTGGGCCGTTTAGTGGCTACACCCCTGGCCTCTGAGAGAGCAATAGTGATTTCAATGGGCCTATGATCACTTCCAACATCCTCAAGCACATTAATTGTGGTTTTCCCCTCTAGATCTGCAGAGATTAGAGTTAGATCAGGTCTCGACAGAGACCCGTTGCCAGTGTGTAGGAGGGTTGGCGGGCTATGTTTATTTTACAGGCAAAATAAGTTCGTAGTGTTGAGAATTTCATGGACTTTTTGGCCCGAGGAGTCGGTTGTGTCATAGCCCCATGCAGGAGACTTGGCATTTAGGTCCCCAGCTAATAGAGTTTTAGATAGAATATTCTTATTGCCGAAGTTAATGGCAAGTTCGTGTTTTGGCGGATTATAGCAGTTAATGACCGTAAGTTTTCTACCAGCTTTGAATATATCAAGCGAGATGGCGTCGGTACGCCCGCTTTGAGAGCCAGGGTTTTGTGAAACTGTCATGCCGTTTCTCACATATGTGATAATTCCACGGCACTCATCGCATTTACATTTATAAGCCGTGTAGCCACTGATGTGGCTACTTCGCTTCTTGCCCACCAAAGTCTCCTGCAAGAGCGCGATGTCTATTGCCTCTCATGGAGGAGTTTTGTGAGCTCTAATATCTTGGGTATTAATCCACAGATATTGAGCTGAAGTACTTTTATCTGGCTAAGTTTATCGCTCCCTAAGGGCTTAGGACTGGAAGCGACAAACCGTTGTAATGGTTGGTAATGGTTGGACCGATGGTCCTCGCTTCGTTGGTCATAGTCGGTTGGGCCTTTTGGGTGGTAATAATTGGTTTGGCCTGGTGCGGGACATGATCACCAGGTTGGTGTGGTGGGCTAGCCACACCTTGGCTACCGTTCTTCCGAGGGAAGAACGAATGCAGTGTAGCCTGGGAAGAGGGTTTTTTCCTTCGCTAATTTATCGTGGTTCGACAGGTTCCGCCGGATCGGAACCACGGGGCGAGTAGTAGAGGATTTTTCGTTGTCGGGCCTGCCGCCCACTACCCGCGCGACGGAGCCTGTTTGGGTCTGCTCGTACCCGGGTTTTCTGGTTTGATGTGTAATATTCATGTTTGCATAGAAGTCGAAGACCGTTGGCGGCCTTAGTTATTGCCGATTAGAAAGTAGTGTGCACAGGGCCTGCAAGAGGGTCCGGGATCTTTGGGTGCGGGAAGTCCGCACCACTGGTCACCACCTCCGTATGGCAAGAGCTCGCTTACGAGAGGAGTGGTTGTGTGAGGATTGCTCGATATCCCCAGTATCGAAACTGCTTATTGGGAAGCGCGTTCCTCTACTACCTCACAGGGGACGGGCTAGTTAGAGCCTAGCTCGTGGACGCCAACCAGTCCACCCGACACAGCCCGCTAAGGCCGCGCCAGTCAGCCCAGTCTTTGCTCAATGAGAGACCCGCGAATCAGTCGAGTCCCAGGAGAACCCGACCAACCCTCGAGTTGGTGTCCAGCGCTATCCGCTTTTCGGAGATCCCGTTAGGTCTCTTACTCACCGTTGCCCGGGGCGACATATATATGTAACAGACTCTTCATCAACAATTCAGCATAATAATTGGAGACTAGGGAGATTTTCATACATATCTGAAGGAACTATAAAAAGTTGTTCCGGTATATCCGGTGTAAACAATAAAGGAAGCGTAGATACGCTTTGTTTTTAAAAGTATATCATAAATTGTTTGCAGTTTAGAACTGCACAATCTAATTGTCTAAACTCTTCTGTTTATAGCACAAAATAATTTCAATCTGAAGGAAGCATTCCACTTCACTCTATGACTACAAACTTTAAAAACAATGAGCCTCTAATTATTGTAATGAAGGAGATTCGATAGAAAGATGAACTGATATGTATTGATAGGGTTACAAATTATAGGTCAGTTATTTGTTTATTTGGTTGACAATAGTGAAATTCAATTATTTAGCGTCCTTAACATTGTTGAATTGTAGGGCCTAAACATCTCAAATTGAAACGGAACTAATTTGTGAGGGAGTTTCTTTAAACAAAAACAAATATGTGTGGGCGTTTCTTTTGGCAAAACAGTTTTCTATGGGCATTTTTATAAACAAAACAAATAGATTCGGCTTCTTTAAACTAACAAAAAAAAAGATATAGTCTTTTGGAAGTCTTCACATTTATTCCGAACGGCATGAAAGCGAGGGTGAAGATCTTTTAGCTCGAAACATACAGACAGACAACACTATCATTTATTTGTATGCATTGGGAATCTCAGAATTGTGTAGATACTTAATATGAAGCTTTCCTAGGTTTAGCACCAATGGGCTCAAAATGAGTGAAACTAATAGATTGCTATTGTTATTATCAGTTCCAGTGGTTATGGAGAGGCGAGAAAGGGAGACAAGAGAGAGAGCGTGTACATAGATTGTGGTTCGCAGCGATCTCGAAATGTTCAAAGCTTCTCCCTGCTACATCATTGGAAATTGTGTTTGATATTTCAATGGACTGTGATTGTGTTTGATATTTCAATGGACTGTGATTGTGTTTGATATTTCAATGGACTGTGATTGTGTTTGATATTTCAATGGACTGTGATAGCTTTCTGATTGTGATTTCTGTCATAGACTCGACCTGTGGTCAGCAAACTTTTCATTCAAAAAAGTCAAATATAAAGTATACGAAATTGAAGCTATTCATTTAACCTGAAGTTTTGCTTTAGAAAAGACATTTTTATTGGAATAATTAAGACAAAAAACACACTCTCTTGAGTGCTCTCTTTGCTAACGCGTGAAATATATAAAAAAAAATACTTTATAAAAACTCGCTTATATTGACTGAAACTACATAGGCCTATATTAATTCTAAAGCTAGTGCTACTGTTTACTAATATATGATATATACATTTCTACTCCCTCTGCTTATAAAGTATAAAATCGAGTATAATTTAGTAAATAAAACCTTAAATAATATAAACCGTATCCATAAAAAAATACCCCACTAATGTATCAGATTGCATATATTATTTTGAATAATTGAAATACCAGTTCATTAAAGATCTATGTATCTGTCTTTCTGTCTGACTGGCTCTAAAAAGTCAATGCTATTAGTTTAGCCGAAACAGTCAGACCAGCAGGTCACGATACCTAAAAGGTCAATTAGATTAGGTAATAGATGTTTATCTCGTTAGAGAATAGTTGATCAAAGCTAACCCAGTCAAACAAATCTTTCATTGATATCAAATCGATTTGTTGGTTTGAGACAATTTAAGCAATTGGAGTATGCGTGTGAACCTAGTGTCGTGAATCAGTTGATGTCAATCAGTTGTTAGTCAACTACATCTAGTACTATGTTAACTAATTATTCGAAAACGTTTTGTCGGCAAACTTTTTTGCAATGACCCCAATGTTAGTGATGTTTTGTTTTGGGCGAAGAGTCAATTCTGTCCTCCGTGAGAAAGTCTTTTCATTAGCTATAGGTTTTCACGGGGCCTTGCATTAGCTCCAAGTCTGAAAGGAATCTCAGCTTTTAACCTGCTTTGGACTATTGGTGTTGACCTTTGGGCTCATCTAAATCAATTAAACGGTCCGTTTAAGATCACCTAATTCAATCTAGGATAAGCTCATTCGGAGAAGTTGATAACGTCAAAGATTGAGTTGTCTGGACTCAGGCACCTGGACTGACATGAGCAATGTCCACTACTCATGCTCCAATTAAGACGTTTATAGAATAATTTGATAAGAAATCTTTAAAGATAGAAAGAAAGTTCATTACGACAACTATAAATTAGTAAATAAAACAGAATCTAAAAGTAAAAGAAGAGTTCTGAATGATAGTTGATTTGTTAGCACTTTATTCTTGGAATCCACTTGCCGGCTATAAAACAGACTACTGGCAAACTACTTGACCAGTTGAGTGCCATCTCTCACTGACTTATTGAATACGTTAGTCAAGTTTCGACTTTATCTTTGGTATCATAACTTATTGTCTAACACGTTGTCACACTTTGTACCACAGCCTCAACAACCAATGACATTAGTGAGACCATGTTGATGTGAAACATTTATCTTACCTGTGTTCAAGATAATGTAGGAGATGAACTGCTTTGGAAGTAGGTCATCCGATAGAGAAACATAGTCTGAACATGTGAATAGACTTGAACCTTTACCAGTTTCGAATTATTACTAGGTAATAAAATTATATTTTTTTAATGAATTAATAATCTATAAATTGTATAAAATGCTTGAAATCTCCTTTTTGTCTCCTATTGAAAAGATAGATAGATACATACATAGATAGATAAATTGATTGATAGAGTTTAGAGAGTTTAATACATGCATCTATCTACGCCATAGAAAGAATGTCTGCGGTAGACAAGATATTGCTTAGTGTGCCGACTCAGCAAGCTTCTGAAGTCGCCAATGGCACAAAGAGAAGTGGAACAGTCTTGAAAGAATCCCAGCATCCTCTACAGCCTGATGGGGGCTGGGGCTGGGTCGTTTGCCTCACTTCCATGGCATGTAATGGAACCGTTTTTGGAATCATCAACACTTTTGGGACGCTCTATGTCGCAATGAGAGAGCACTATGCCAAGGATGATCCCAATGTGTCCTTCAAAACATGTACGTTACATTTTACTGTTCTTTCAAAACATGTAAATTACATTTTCTCAATACTTTTTTTTACAGTTCTTTCAATGCATGCAACTGACGTTTTATTTGTATTTTATTGCATTAAAATAGCGTCCATTCTTTAACAACCAACTTTGTGGAACTTTTAAAATGGGTG
The DNA here is from genome assembly GCA_030265305.1 of Biomphalaria pfeifferi. Lineage (NCBI taxonomy): Eukaryota > Metazoa > Mollusca > Gastropoda > Planorbidae > Biomphalaria > Biomphalaria pfeifferi. Next base: position 638,746 of record JASAOG010000138.1, read on the forward strand.
GAATATTATGGGTGTACATCTGCTCTACTTTTTGACGAATAGAATGTCAGAGCTCCAAGTGTTATACAGAATGATCATGAAGAAAGAAAGAGAGAGAGAGAGAGAGAGAATTAATTGCATTTAATAGTAGTTTATATTTTGGTTCCCCACAGCTTGGGTTGGTTCTGTCAACACTGGTGTCACGTTTCTCATGTGCATGATCTCCAGTATACTCAGTGACCGAATTGGCATCAGACTGACTGGCATTATTGGAGGAGTCTTAGCTTGCATCGGACTACTGGCCAGCGCTTTTGTTGAGGAACTCATGCTCCTGTATTTAACGTATGGCATAATAACAGGCATAGGATTTGCTTGCTCGTATGCCCCTTCACTGGTTATCTTAGGCCATTACTTTAAACGACACATGGGACTTGTTAATGGCTTAGTCACGTTCGGTTCATCAGTGTTCACTATAGCTCTGGTATTTGCCTTGCCTGTTCTACTGGACGCCATTGACTTGAAATACACTCTGCTGTTTTTAGCCGGCATGGCGGTCCTATTGATTCCTTACTCCTGCACATGGAAGCCAATCTTTACAAAAGACAATCTGGCCGTGTCCCAGGCTGCCATGTCGACTATGTCCATAGAAATGTTACAAAGTCAGTGCCATGAATGTTGTAAGTTCACGCGAACATTTTTGAATGTTAAAATTTGGAGAAACCGAGGCTATGTGGTGTGGGCAGTTTCCTGTGGAGTCAGCTTGTTTGGATATTTTGTTCCGTTTGTTCACATTGTAAGTACTTACGATTACTTTTATAAAAATCAATATAATTGCAAACCTTTTTTATAAGTTTTTGTACATGTTTTTTATTAGGTCTTAGCCCTTAAATATAATAAAGTTGTTATGTTCGAATATATACAACGCAAATACGTATCAAAACGTTTTAATATTATCGTTTTAAATAATAATAATATGACACGAATTCCCGGATGACTTACTCGTCGTGTGGTTTGAGCTCTGGGAGTCTCGATGGTCCCTGCCTCGAACTCTGCCCGCCTAAAATTATTTTTAAAAATCCGAATCGTGTAAAATAAACAAATTCAACCTAGATTTTATTCTATGTTTGCGGACATGATTCTAAAGCCTGTTTGGACAGATGCATGGGTTAGTTGCAAAGTAAAATTAGTCATTTATCCATTACCTACATTTCAGAGAATGTAAACCTTGACATTAAAAGATGATTGAATAGTGCTGGACATATATAACTATGTATTAGCCACTGCTAAGACATCTAAATCTATAGGTCTATATTTCAGCGCATCCGAGGTTAAAGAAAACTCTGATATTCCTTCTTTCGTTTGCGTTTTTTTTTTTCGAGCAATGTTTTTCTTTTGTGTTTTTGACTATTTTGAAAGAGTTGCTTGAGGTAGATGTTTGGTGACGTCAGAGTTGGTCATTTAAGCTCTTCCTTTAATAGTTCTGATGTTTTGAACAGTGAAGTAATTACTGGAATGTCTTCGTTTCGAAATTTTGAATGTAACTCTTTAAAGTGTGATATCTCATCATTGTAATGTTGAATTTAAAGAGTGTAGCAAATGATGTCTCACCATAGTTGAGTTTAAATAGTGTATAAATGATGTCTCACCATTGAAATGTGGAGTTTAAAGAAAGTAAATGTGAAACAAATAATGTTCCTCAGACAACCCCCTCGCCGCCTTGAACTGTTGATATAAATTGTACAGAACTTATTGTGTCTTTCCGTTGACCTGTGAACATGAACTATGACTAATTCTGTCTACCTGATGTATGTCATGAAATAGCAGCACATTAAGTTCTAAAGGTCATATATATATACACAGACATATTATAGTAGAAATTATCATAAGTACGTTGTTTCTTAATATTATTTTATCATAGACAAAGTTTATAATGGATTGAATAAAATCTATACATCAGCACTACTGAAGTTGACCATGAACTCTTGTCTTTCCTTTAACCGTAACAATACTAACCATTCTTGTTTTAACAACTACACAGACTCAAAACAATCATGTAACAGTTAATAAGGGTTAAGGAATTAAATTACACAGTGGAGAGGTGTATAAGCGAAAAGAAAGGGATATTAGCAGGCTAGAAAACAATACAGAGACAATACTGTAGTGCAGCGGTTCTCAACCTTTTAAGCTCGGCGACCCCTTTTTGCAATCCCCCACTCTTCTGCGACCCCCACCCAAACAGCAATAGAAGAATAGACAAAAACAATCCATATTTTCGATGTTCTTAGGCGACCCCTGGCAAATCGTCAATCGACCCCCAAGGGGATCGCGACCCACAGGTTGAGAACCCCTGCTGTAGTGGGATCACGATGGGAGATCACTGCAAGGGAGGGAAACGGAAAAGATGGCATGTAGATAATGTTAGAATTATATAGATAGGATTAGGAAAGGTGGGAATGATGGATACTAAGTATTGTGCTAATACACTGAATCAATATATTTGTAATGGTTTGGATGTCATTGTTTTATATACATATATGTTAAGGCTACTTCATTATAGAGGTTTTGTAAAGGCTACACAGGAAATGTAGTAGAAAGTAGATAGGTAGATTGTGTACAATGTATTTTGTTTTGATTTTGTTGATTATTATATCCTAGTAAAATTACATTTGTAAGAAAAATATCAAAATGGTTTAGTAGAAATTTCTAAAAGAAATGTCAAGACTAGACTCATGTTATAGATCTGATGATACTAAGAAGTAAATAGACATGGTGTTTAAATCTCTAGAGGGTATTAGGAGTGTGGTGAGTAGTCATATGCAGGGTTATATTGTTGATATAAGAAACAATGAGATTGAGACAAAGGTGTGTAGAAACAAACGATATGTATAGAGCGAGATAGACTTGGTTGGTTAACTAGTTGATTGCGGCTGGAATGAGGCTGTTTTGTACAGGCATAAGAGAAGAATGTAGATGTTGTTAGTATAATTAATATTTACTTTGTTAAGATTCTTGTGTTTCTTAGTACATGTTATTAAATAGTTAGAATTTTCAATTGTTAACTATTATGTTTAGAAAATGGGCTGATAGAACTTGTCGAATAAGAGGGTGGGGGGTTACATGCGCATCATAGTGTAAATGTGGGATGGGGCGAATGCGTGTTGAAAGAGTTAGAGAGGATTTAGAAATGGAGTCATGTAGCCAAAGATCGAATTAATATTGTTATTTGTTGCATCCAGATTAAAGTCCTCATCATATACTATATATATATATATATATATATATATATATATATATATATATATATATATATATATATATATATATATATATATATATATATATATATATATATATATATATATATATATATATATATATATAGGAGTCTGTTTGGTGTATGATTAAGAGTCTCATCTGCTCGTAACAGGGAAGAAAGCGATATCTAGGTGGATTTTACCGTAGGCCTAATCGTTTTTTAACAAAGGGGTAACTACCTAAAATTAGAGCTCATGGCTCAAGCCTCCTCAAGCCAACATCCTAAACACTCTGCTAGTGAAGCGCATATGAAAAAAGAGGATTGTAGGTCTATAGTTGTCTTTTGTTTGTAGGCTAAAAGTTATTTTGAAGAGGTGACATATATAGGGGACTAATTCATCTTAGACCACCACTTCAGTCAAGTACAATTTCTTTTACTTGTTCGAGATACCAATCAAAATAATTAATTAGTCAATTAACCAATTGATTAATTTTCTTCTAAGTTGATTCTTGTGTTGTCGGGTAAAAGAAATAGGTGTGCGAAATTTCAGCTTTATCCTAGATAGGTTGTCATAGTGTTCACGATTAAAAACTTAATTTGTACCTGAGAGAGTGAGTTGATACAAGTTTTGTATAAAGTTTAAGGTTTCGGAAGACTAGAAGTTATTTCTGCACTTATTTTGAGTAAAACAATGCAGATATTGAAATCAGACTTTATTTTACGTTGATTATTAGACCAGTGGCGTAGCAAGGGTGGGGGAAGAGGGGGGAGAATTTGAAAATACAGGGGCCACCAAAGAGGTCAAGCCCCCCGGGCCCCCAAATGATGGAAAATTCCTAGCTACGCCCCTGCATTAGACCTACATTTATGATCGTCCATAAACTGATCTGTCTTTAAGCTGATATAAGTGCGTATACATCTCTACCTAAACTAGCCAGCCTTTACAGCTATATCGAGATCGATGAAGGTTACAGCCTAAGTGGATTTGCTAAATAATTCTTTCTTGTCCATATAAAATAAGTTTATTGCGCATATAAATAATGTATATTATAAGCGCCAAACACCGACTGACTCACTGATTTATGTTTCAAGGGATCTCATCAATGACGTACGGATTCTCATGACATTTCGTGCACAGGCCTTTCTTACCTAGTAGGACACGGTTTTGACAGTTTTCAATTAAACCTTTGTATTTTATTTTCGGTATTTTTCCAAAAGGCTGCATTCTATATAAAAAGCATAATTCCTTATGGTTAATAATAATATTTGTTATAATAATAATAATAATGGCAGGGGTTAAGTTTAGCCCCATCCATAGAACTTTGAGTTTAAAACCCACTCCTCAATATAGAACTAAAGCAAACAACAGACACTAAATTCTATGAGCGTAACCAGAAAGGGTTTTGAGTTTTAACCCCCAACAGATGGTTTTGACGATAACATTCCCCTTTTCGATTAAAAAAAAAAAGCTAAAGCAAACTATAGTTACCTATTTCCATGAGCGTAGTCAAAAGGGGTTTTGTGGTCACCCCCCTCGAATAACATAAACTATAAATACCCATTTCTACCAGTAGCTTGGCCCCCTAAATAAAGTGAAGTGAATAGCAGATTTGGTTTTTGACCTACAATTTTTAACTAAAGTGTGTCAGGGTAATGCACTGTAGATACCTCAGCATTTTTTAAAGCTTTAAATATATATATATTCTGTCTCGGAAGATGCACCCAGATTTGTCACTGCTTTTGGACAGGACAGAATCTGGTGTGGCTAATCAAGCTGATAGGAAAGCTTTTTTTTTCTTTCCCTCGACTATGGCCCTTCGTCATATATGTATATATATATATATATATATATATATAATTAATATATATATATATATCAGTTGTGAAAAAGGGGGAGGGAGGGGAGAAAAGGGTATCTTGTGAATGTTTACATGATCTTTTTTTAAATGCATTAAAAATGTTTTACTCATGGCTTAAGAGTCCTTAAGTGGACAAATTCAACTAATACCCCACTTCTGTCAAGTACGATTTCTTTCCCTTGTTCAAGATCCCAAACAAAATAATTATTTAACAAGTTAATTAACTTAATAGTCTTAATTGGTTAATTTTTCTTAAGAATTGTGTTGTCAGGTAAAAGAAATAATTGTGCAAACATTCAACAAAATCCGAGTCTGGGTGTGGGAGACATTTTACTATACATACATACAGACAGACAGAGTTGATATAAATTTTGTAAAAATATTCAATTTTCTATTCTACAGATTAAATATGTCAATGATGCTTTCCCTGGCAACAATGGCAGTATATTGATCATGTGTATTGCAATCACATCAGGTGTAGCCAGAGTGGCTTGTGGGAAATTGGCGGATTTCAAATGGGTCAACAGAGTCCGTTTGCAGCAAGCAGCGTTTGCAATTATGGGCATAGTGACACTGTGTATACCTTTCTCTGACAGTTTTGGTGGTCTCATTGCAATTTGCTTGATCATTGGGGTGTGTGATGGAATATTTATTTGCTTGCTTGGACCTATTGCTTTTGACCTGGTTGGGGAAAGGAGTGCTTCACAAGCTCTGGGATTTTTACTTGGTATTTTCTCAATACCAATGACAGTGGGGCCACCATTTGCAGGTAGTTCTCCTTATTTTAAATATAGATATAGATTCATATCTGTGTAGGTTAGCTTAGTTTAGGGATGTTTTAATGCATTTTTAACTAATTAAATACAAAAGTATGTTACAACTTTTTCTTACAATGCTGGACGATTAGGGTAAAATATAAATCTTGAAGCATATTAATCTTTTTACTGTTGGAGTGAATTGACATGATAGTCTATCCAACTATGCATTACTAGATCAGTGATATCAACTATTTAGAATGGGTCTTCATTTAAATTAATTAGTAAAAAACTTTGAAAATGTTTTCTTTGTCTTTATTGTGCACTGAATTAACCCATAAATTTTCTTAATTTATAACTGTAGATCAAATGTTGACATTTCAAAGGATGTTTTTGTATTTCAGGTCTACTGTATGATCACTTAGGTTCTTACAACATAGCATTTCATATAGCAGGTTGTCCACCAATCATTGGAGCTCTCATCATGTTCTTTATACCAAGAACAAAACCAGTAAGTCTCAAAAATAAATAAAGGAGATTTCATAAATATTTATAGATTATGATTTTGATTTGAAAATCTAATGAACTATTTTAAATCTTTCAAACAATTAAGAATAATGGATCATGCACACCCATTTAGTACAAAGTCTGTTCTGCTGTAACTTCTTCACACCCAGGAGTTAGTAAGAAAACAGTTTCAGTCATAACTGTGCCAGGTGCTTGTCAGCATGTAAAGCCACTTTAAACATTTCTCACAGTTTAATTATTTTTGGCAGATGCATTTATTTGTATATTTTGATGTTCACATTTTTTTTTAGTTATTATATTTATGGATCCGAATTTCTATATTCATTTAAGCAACAATTGTACATATTACCTTAACTACAAAAAAAAAAGGCTTTAATTGCTTTTTCTTATGTTAGTATAGAGTAAGGTATCATTTAGGAAATAAGACTTTTTTTTTTTAGAGAATCAAAAGACTATTAGACTAAAATATTTTTTTAAAAAGTAGACAGTTTATTGTAGCAAAATAAAATTGTTGCCATTTATTTTCCGCTTGTTTATTTTCTTTAAATATTTGTTTATCTTATAGACCTATTTTTAAACCAATTAAATTAAAATATACATTTGAGTAAAAAAAATATTTAAATATTACTGTATATTTGTAAATATAGTACAATAATTGTTTAATATTTGCTTATAGTTTGATATTAGATTTAATGTACGTTTCACCTTTAACCATTGGGATATTATGGCTATTATTAAGAAATCTAAGCCTTATATCAACACAGAACAGGATTAACTAAAATTAAGTATGTTTCATGACAAATAATTATACCAGAAACTTATGTCCATTCTAGAATGTTCCAGCTGTGACCACAATTGAGGAGTTTGCTGCAGTCTCTTGTCATGACATCTATCATAGCAAATTAGCTTTTGGTAAGTTAAAATTATTTTTAAATTACCATTATTATTATTATTATTATTTGTTATATATTTTTATAGATATATTTTACACATGCACACAAAAGAATATGCTACATATATCTAAAGTTATAGTTATAATAATCAAAGGAAATATAGAACTATTATATTAACAGGTGGGTAGTTATTACCTAACTTTGAAACTAGTAAGATAGAGTCATGCTATTTTAATTGATATTGTTTATCTCAACTTTTATAGATCTAGATAGTTAAAACCTTATAACTCTGCTAAAAAAAATAATAAAGTTCCCCTTTCAGACCTGGCAGATAGGGCAGATATGTAAAGGTACACTGTTTCTGTTGCCCATGGTTAATAAGAATGTCATATGGCCAGTTCAATGACCAACCACTTTACTTTTCCCCATGTCAGGTACCCATGAGATTTGGGGGGACTCAGAGGCGCCCTAAAGATCCCAAAATTAAAAATCCCAGTCTTCACCAGGATTCAAACCCAGGACCCCTGATTCGGAAGCCAAGCGTTTTACCACTCATAAATACATTTCCATATTTAATTGTTCAAACATTAAGGTTTGATGAAAAAGGAATTTTTTTTTTATTTTGAGGAGATACCATACAGAAAGAATAGAGACCAAATACATTTTAAAGAAATTAATTTTGGTTCAAGTTAGCTTTTTAACTTAAGGAATATATAAAATTAGCTTGTGAAGTTGTTGGAATGTTTTATGTTCTCAGAACATACAGTAGAGGCTCCAAAAGTGAGTGCAGTCACTCCTGAAGTCATTGTCATTGAGGACATAGATGAGTTGGAGCAACTAAGAGCATCTGATGGAACAATTATTAATGCTAATGCAACATTACAGCTACGACTGCCTGACGAAGAAAGTAAAACACAAGATACAAACAACTCTACAGATTCAGAAATCACAGCTGAGCCTCTAGAAAATGAACCTATGTTGCCAGTTCAGGAAACTAATGCTTCTGTTTGATAGAAATCAAGTAAAAAAAAAAACTGTTAAAATGCATACGAACCTCAAGTCTTCAGAAACTAATGCTCATTTTGTGTGAATGGAATGTTTAAAGAGCTCACAGCTCAGCAGCAATAAAGCTGGCTAGAAGAAGAAGAAGTGTGAATGGTTGCTCTCTAGGTTGTGTATGTCTAGTGTGAATAGTTGGGATATTGTGCCAATGGTTCAGTGGAAAGAAAAAGTTCAGATAAAAAATAATAATGGCCTACCCACTGTATACCAAACAAAGCACTGCTCCTAATTATCAACTTTAATGCATCAATCTATCAATTTTAAAATTATTTAGTCATATGTAAATTATTGTCATAATCTCTGTATATTGTTATATAAGATTATTTTTTTTATGTTAAAGGTGATGACAAACAGTGATAAATAGATGGATATAATGTGGTATACAATTGATATTTAAATTTGAATAATTTAAATATAACTGAGCCTACAAAAATATAAAAACAAAATATAAAAATTTCTTTGATGAAAGGATTAGACATTTAAAGAAAAATTTATGAAAAAAAACATTATTTTATGAAGCAAAATTTTTCTAAAGTGACTTGTATTAATGAAAGCAGATATTTCCTTTTAAATAGCTTTAAAGGCATCACTATTTAGTGTGGTGATGGCAATTTTTTATGTCTATGTAGTCCCAGTAGGACATTTACTAAAAACTTCATTCAGATCAGCAAGAGAAATGGCCTCCCCAATTTAAGCTTTCTAAAATATAATACTTTTAAACATGGGGACTGAATAAATCAACAGACAAAAACCTCTCTAAATGTCTTAATGGTTTGAGTTCCTGAAACTATCATTACTATTGCCAAAGCAGTGGCATAGCTAGGGTTTTTTGATGCCCTACAAATAAAAAGTAAGGAAAAGACTTTGTTCATAAAATGATATGTATTGTAATTCGTTGTTAAAGTATTGCCTATTCATAAAAGCTAATTTTCCATTAAAAAAAACTAAAAATGAATCTTACTCGCTTTCTTACTGGCAAAGCTGTGAATAATTTAATGGAATAACTTGTTATTACTGCTCTTGTTTAATTGTCAAATTTGTGGGTCTTAAATTTTGTTTGCATGCAGCCACTCTTACCGTAATTGTCAGAAATGTGCGAATCAATATGACGATGTTATGGACTGAATTATCAAAGCAATATTTTTTATTATAAAACTTAAAGAGTTCTGGTTTTGGAAGTTGGGAGGCTTCTGAACAAATCGATGAAGCCTCTTTCGATCCAGATGAAAATTATTTTTGTCAATGAAGTACAATTGAGATTTATTTTGATCTAAAGATTCAATAGTTGGGAAGGCGACAAATATTCACATTTATCTGTCAAATCATGACCTTGCTCAATTGGGTGATAATTTTATTTTAACAATATTGTCCAATGAAGAATAACTTTCCCCTCCGTAGCTCTTTTCTCGTGTGTTAATACAAAATCTGCACTATTTTTGTTTGGTATCTTTTTCTAGTGACCAATAAACGTCTTTGAGGTTCTGTACAATGCACTCATCCTCAACAATTATACTATAATAGCTGCAGCATGGTCCTCACAGCTAGTAATTAATTCATCTTTAATGTTTTCAATTTCAGTGTGCAGTCTCAAATTGACAATCTTTTTGAAGGTAGACTTGCGCGTCGTTTATTTTAATAAATATCGAATACCAAAACCCAAGGTACGGTAGGTGAAAAAATTAAAAAGACTGCGCATGAATAGCAACTAACAATACGGCTGCTTCAGATCTAATAGAAAAATTTTGATCTGTGCTAGTCAATGTCTCCAGAGTTTCTGTACTTTTGAAAACGTAACCCTAACTATCTTGATGGTTTCTGCTTTGGCTTTCCACCAGGTTTCAATAAAACGCTTAGGGCTACTAGTTAATGTTATTTTGATGAGGAAATCTGGACGGTTTGATAAAGTTGAGAAAGTACCGATAAATGCTGCTGAATTGATTTCAACGTTAAACTTCATCTTTCAGACAGCATCACTTAGCGATATGTCACGTACACTGTATCTATATTTAGCCATAGTCTATATTTAGCTTGTCGGCAGGACTCGAGCTACCTCAGGGAATTTTTCTATCATGCAACAGGATCATGTTCAGAATAAATGTGATTGGTTTTGAAATATTAATTGTTGTACATTGAGCTGCATTTATTGGTTGGCCTTGCAGTATAGAGTTGTTGGTCACGTCATTACGCTCTAGAGCCCGTGGAAGGTTCTAGATTGCGCCAGTCTAGTATGGAACGTGTTAGAGAGAACATGTACTAGAGTTTAGTATTAGAACTCAATTATATTATTGTGTAGATCAGTTATATTTATTCAAGCACATTTAACCATTGTATTTATTTGTGAATAGCTTTTTCAAGTTCTGAATTAAAGTAATTGTTTTAGACGAAGAGAAGTTTCTTCATTGAATATAATAAAATACTTAGATCGACTTAGCGATTGGCAACTTCTAGATGATCCTCTTATCAACTGGCAACATTCTGAATGATCGTATTACCAACTAGATCTAGCTACTTCTATACGATCATCTTATTAAAAGACGATTTTCAAGATCCTCGGCAACCACAATCATTGATAGTGCATTATAGCTCAAGTATAATCGTAACATCTGTCACCATCTTAGATTGCGCCATTAGCACAATTGATGATTGTGACACGATATATATGTTAGATGATGTTAAGGGCCTCTGTTTCTTTGACCTACAGTTAACTAGCAGGATGTCTTGTGGCCAGCACAACCACCAACCGCCTTTACTTTCCCCAATTAAAGTCAGGTAACCATTACAGTTGTGTGGAAAATCAAAATACCAGTCTTCACCGGCATTCAAACCCAGTACCCCGGGTTCGGAAACCACGCGCTTAATCACTGTGCCGGCAACTTTGCCAAAGTCAGAGAATGGTTCCAGCATTCAATGAATTGTGCTTTTGGATTGACTTCTACATTACACTTGACACAATTAACAAGAAGCAGTGAACTTAAAAAAAAAAACAAGGTTACAAAGACAGTTTGTGTGGAAACACAAACTTAAAATCGGCCCCGAAGTGGTCCACCCAGGCAGGCTTCAATATTTTCAGAAAAAACATCCAGATGAAATTATATCAAAGACAAATGAGAGATAAGAATGGAGAAAGAAGGTTGACAGATCTTGTGTAGTGCCCCAATGGTGCAGCAGATCAAAGGATAGGTGCAAGTGAATGCAAAATTAGATGTGAACCTGGCTTAACTAGTTCCCCTTTCAGACCTTGTGGTCTATAGGGCAGATGATGTAAAGTTCATGTTTTTGTGGCCTACGGTTAACGAGGGTGTCATGGGTAGCCAGCACAACGACCAACCGCCTTTACTTTTCCCAACTAACGTCAGGTACCCATTAGAGCTGGGTAGACTCAGAGGCGCCCAAGGATTCCGAAGTTAAAAATCCCAGTCTTCACCAGGATTCGAACCCGGGACCCTCGGTTTGGAAGCTAAGCGCTTTACCGAGCCTCACCTGGTCTAACTAAGTGGTATAAATAATATAATTGATTTGAAAAGGCTCAAACTATTATTTAAATCGTCAAAATCTATTCCCATGAAAAAAAAATTTGTTTAAGAAAATTAAGTTTATAAGATTACTATTTGTTTTAAATTAGGTCTAACTTTTAATGCATACTAATTAGCTTTTAAAAAACTGCTTGCATAACTGATTTTAAAAATTAGATTTTTCGCTTTCAGGAAAAAAAAAAGTAGCCGTTGCATCAGAACTTTAAATGGTCTAAAATATTGTGATGTCGGATTTTCAATATCTTTTCTAGTTTACGAGATCGAAACGGGACAGATGGACAGACATTTCGCACAAAACTAATAGCGTCTTTTCCCCTATTCGGGGGCCGCTAAAAAAACAACAACTAAAAAAAGAATTATAATGAAGTGAAAATAAATCACGTCAACTATGTAGGCTATAGGTAGCTTATAATTTTTTAAAAAATGTATAGAGGAAATAGGCGTTCTGAGCAATCAAGTAAACAGTGTAGCATCATAACTTTGTCCCTCATATAAAACATGTGCATTGAACAATGAATCTAAAAGTGACAGCATGTAATATGTGCCTAAAGAGATATGGTAGAAATGTAAAAATGCGTTATCTTTAGAGATTCAAACAAATCTAGTTATTTTGATCCAAGCTGGTTTACATCTTACAGTTAGCCTAATTTAAGAAAGCATAGCAAAGTAGGTAAATAAATTAATTTTTAGTTGACATTTCAAATACACAAGTTTGTGTTCGTTAATGTAGGACTAAAAGCAATGTGTAGTTTTTAATGAAAAGCACAGAGGATTAAAAACTTAATACATACGGTGGTGGGGGAGTTTAGTGCCCCTCACCAAAATATGGCCCATTGTTAGCTAGGCGGCCTACGCCTCTGTGTCAAATTGCATTGCAATAAATGGTTAGGTTTACAGTTATCAATTAGGAATTTAAGATAAAGTAATGGTTCTCAAGCTTTGGTCGGCGACCCCCGGGGGGACCAAGGAAAGATGAAAATTGTATAACGATACATTAATATAATTTCTTCGCCAGTTAATCCGATCAGAAAATTTAAATGATAATCAACTCACTTCTCATTACTGTCTATTAATGACGACCTAAGTAAAAGATTTGAAGACCTTCTTCACTTGGATATTCCCGAATGGGTATTGAGTCCTTTAGCAAGTAGACAAACTCAGATCCAAATCACAGATGAATTCATTCTAATACAGGAGCAACTTATTGAAATATCCAGAAGACTAGGAACGTAAAATCATTGTTTGAACAAGAATACCACAAATTCTGGTTTCAAAATTTATTTAGAATTTGAACATTTTTAATTTTAAGAGTAGGGGCCTACCGGTATATTACAAATTACATAAATTGATGTTAGTTTTTTTTTTTAAATTGCAGTTCTATTAAAATAACTAATCTTTTTTTTTCACCATTTTTTTTGGTCATACAATTCTTTTATACATATTTTTTCCTTCAACCTTCTTGACAAATGATATATAATTAGGTCTGTGTATGTGTTTAATTTTTTTTTATTGACATTTCATGCACACATAAGTATTGTCCAAAAATTGTCTACCCCAGAGTTATCTTCTATTTTGGAAGAGCATATGATATTTGTAAGATAACATGTATATTAAATACTGGTATGTATGTTAATCAGCTGGAATGTAATAATAGAAATGTACAAATGAACCCAAGTTGCCTAGCCTTGACCTAGAAAGATGTTATTCACCTTTTTTTTCACTCATTTGTCAGCACTACATAGAAGTGCTTAAGAGTCTCCAAAAATGAAGAATACATTGGGCTGAAGAGAAACTCAACTTGGCAAGCAATGAGTTCTGGTTCCTTCCTTCTCCTTACTGACCTTACTATTACTAGTTTGTGATGAATGAAAATCTACTAGAGCTAATCATGGTAGCTACACATCAAAACCACAATTCTGCAAATACATTTCATTGGCAGTAATTTCTGGAAATGTTTACTTGTTTATTTTACTTTACTTTGGAAAATGTGACAATTTATCATTAATTATTTTTCCCTTCTAAGCTGCAAAATGATTTTATGAAGAAAAAAAATTAAGACTCAAAAAGTTGTCTGAATCTAACAATTTCACTATCACACCTTCACCTATCCCTTAGTCTGTTGGGGCACCACACAAGATTTGTCAACCGTCTTCCACCATTCTTCTCTGTCTTTTGCCTTGGACAGAACCTCTTTCAATGGAAGGCCAGTGAATTCTTTTATGTTGTCTTCCAATTGCTTTCTTTGTCTGCCTCTTCTTCCTTTTCCTGTTCTCTGAAGGAAGCCCCAAAGACTTGTAATATGGCCATAGAGTTTTAGTTGTTTTTTTTTTTACACTAGTTAGCAGGTCATCATGGGGTCAAATCACTCTAGTTACCTTGTTTCTAATCTCTTCATTTGTGATGCAGTCTTTAAATTACCAAGGATCCTTCTGTAGCATTTCAATTCCATTGCTAGGATCCTCCTCTCTAGGTCTGTAGTAAGCATCCAAGACTCGCAAGCATATTAGAATGAGGCCATGACCAGGGAATGCATCAGCCTGACATTGGTGTTTTTGTTTGTCTTTCCTTCCACATTGTTTTTACGATATATATTTTCCACTATAGATGTTATATTTATTAGCTTATTATTTTTAACATAAAAATTATGTCTTTGATTACTTCTGAAGAATCTTGAAGTTTTATTTTTTTTTATTCTTTTTTTTTTTATTACTGGTATTACATATTTGAAATGAATTAGTGTTAATGGAAAAAAAAAGCATTTTAATAAACTGAAATAAGAAATTGTATAGTGTTGTTTGTTTAACATATCAACATGAATAAGAAATAACAGCTTCATTTAGTAACAAGTGTTTTATTATCATCAAGAAAAACAGAACAGAAAATTCTATTTAAAAAAAATTGACCCAAGAATAAATATTGAAATTGAAGTCTATCTTCAAATACTGCAGTTTATGAAAAAAAAAAAAAAACCCACCTTAAAATCAATGTCTAGCAAATTGTTGTCATACCATTTGTAATGTTATGGTATCTTTAAAGCATGAATGAAATCTAGCTAAATAAAAAAATCATTTGTTGAACATCAATATATCTACAAAGAATTGAATTAATCTCTAGTAAGCTACTAGTAGTTTCTTAACAAAAATATTACTGATGTAGAGAAAAGAGCCAATTTTATGGTGAGACAACTCAAATACCTTTTCAAACATTGTAGTTTCGGATGTCTGTTTCTATTTGATTTCAAACCCAAATGTCATTACTAGTTTAAGTAATTATAGTCCATTGTACAACTTAAGTTACTATGAGACAATAAAATATGTTTTTGAAAGCTGAACATTTTCACCAGTTTTAATATTGTACAAAGCAGTGAGTTGAATAATATAAAGCAGGTGACAATTGGAACAATCAAAAGTTTAAAAGTTATTTTAATGAAAAAAAAAGGAAAATAATAAACTTTAGACAACTCCAATTTGGCATCGTTGTCATGACAAATTATTTACATACAAGATATGTTCTAATGAAGTTTAAGATTGAAACCAAGACACGAAATTTGAAAACTAAAAATACTCAGTAGTTAAGCCCCCTGTTGGCTCAATTGGAGAAGGAAAACAAAAGGTTGAAATAAAAAGAGTTTTGCATAAAAAGAAGGGAAGGACTTTGGTAGGTAACAAGATACAGGAAACATTGTCCAGACTTCAACAGAGAATTACTTCACAACCAGAACTGGAACTAGAGTCTCACTGATGGCCACTAGTAAAACAACCAAATACATCATGGATTATATCTTTATCAGTGAGTTCAGTCACGTCAATGGATAGATATTTGAGTTTCTTATTCAGTAAGTCAAAATTATTCCAACATTCCAGTATTATGGTAATTCTTTTATTACAGCAAGTACAAGCAATTGTTTACACTTAGTTTTCTTGTTCTACTAAGGAGGAGCACAGACAACAGAATGGCCCTTAGCAGACAACTTGCCCAAACTAGAAAACAGAAGGCAAGAAAGACCCACAGAAGACAATAGGTGGTCTAAAATTGACCTCAGGAGATAAGACTTTATCCATGGTGAATAAAAACAAGAGGTGACTGTTGGGTGTAAATGCCTGAAATGTTTAATATTCTGTACAAATTAAGATTAGAGGTTGACTAAGTCTAAGTATAGGCAAGGATTTATTTTCTCAATAATTCTTTCTTCTCTACAACTTTCCAATATTCAAACACTACATTTGTGTTGAAAAACTCTTTCAGGGCAAATGTTGAACCAACTAATATCAAACTCTGGCTACACAGGTTCAAATGAAGAAACATGTGCATGACAAAGGACAGAGGCTATGTACAATATCCAATCACATATTATAAGGCTAAATGGAAAAATCTGATGTAGAAGTTGTCAACACACAGACTAGAAGTATTAAAAAAACAGACAAATTAAGAGCTAGAAAACTAATTAGATGACTATTTTTGATAATGTAACAGGTTAACAATGAATAGATCAATAGTTTGATCTACCTCCATTTGCTGACTTTCAACTGATAAAAGTAATCAGTTTACTGCTTTTGAAATAGAAAAAGTTTCCATTATTTCTACTATATACTATTGTGCAAGATCAAAGTCAAAATAGTTGAACCACAATGACTCTGATCATAGTCTGGCTGGTCATTCTGAAATTTAAAAAAATTGATAAGAATCACTTTGTATGTCTAGCCCTGGGCAAAGAAATCTGTCTCACAATGTCTATCTTGTAATAAGGAAAAGATGAAGACAGAGACCTTTGATACCTATTCCTTCAGATAGTAGATTTAGACTAAGCATGTACATGAGAACATAATTTCAATGAAGCAGTAATATATATATATATATAGATAGATATATTGATAGACAGATATATAAAGAAGAAAGACTTCAAAGTAGCCAGAAATGTTATGGAAACAAAAAACATATCTTAATCACATATTAAGATTCCTAAAATTAGAACTATCAACTCCTATGAAATACATTGTGTAATTTAAACCTTAACTTTGTATCTATCTTTACAACTTAGCAACAAAAGTGAAATTACAATGTTCAATTAAATGATATAATGACAATGGTTCTTTGATTTAAGATGTAACTAATATTTTAAAAAGACAATGTTTCAACAACTGACAAGAATTATTGGGCAAACTCTACTAGTTAAACTGAAATTAGTCCTCATTTTAAATAGTTTGATTTCATTTGGAGTTATAAAAAACAAATGAGCATTGCCTCATCTCCAGAGAAAATACAAAACTGTAAGACACGCTGAATCAATCAAACAAAATGTCAGACAAAACAAAACAAAAAAATAGCAAGGAAAAAAAAAAAAGAATGTCATAGCAAAAAGCTGCAGTACTACATCACCAGGTCAGACTAATTCTATGTTACAATACAATGTTTAGTTGTTTCAACTGCCTGTATAGTTTCACTCACAGCCACATTAGAGACACATTCTCTTTGGAATTGAAATTTTATAAAATAAAGAACAAAATGTATGATTTATAATTTGTGTGGAATATATCAGAATATGAAAATAAAAATCTGTAGTAAAATCTCTGAACAATGTTTTTGAAAAGAAAACAAAAAAATGTGCATGCAGAGCACAGAAAGGCCCCAAAGTCTGTCTGTGAGTAAAGAAAGGCCCCAGAGTAGCCTGTAAGTCTAGAAAGACAAGCTTTTGTAGAGTTAACCAAAGTGGGAGAGCTACAATTTTATTTGTGTATTAGTTAGTGTGAAATGAATTTAGGTCAAGGACACATGCATGATGGTGACAGTTGACATCCTAACAATTACATGACATTCAATCTAAGAACATTTGAAATTACCCGTTCAAAGTTTGTAATAGCAAATATCAACACATGGATTGACAACTTTACCCACCAAAAATTGCATAACTATATTTCAGCCACTATTCCAGTCTTGTTGAACCAATGATGTTTTCAAACTCATCCACCTGATGGAACCAAAACAGTTTTATTTGCTACACCTTGCCTTCAATTTGTCTATAATGTTGCACAATTTGACCACTGGCCCTAGTTTCAGACCCATGTATTTCAGCATCATTTCACTTTTTAAAAGTAGAAAAGCTTTGCCATCTATTTCCTGAATAAAATAAACATAAACATTGTTTTATTTGGTAGAATTTTTATAAGACTTATGTGATAAACACCATAAAATAAACTGCAATCAACTACTTTAGATGGAGAGTATGAAATCAAACTGTATTGTAGTGCTACTTATTAAAAATGTTTCAAACATAATTCTAATCTTTTTTTTCAAAAGTAACTGTCAAAGCATGTTTTTTTTTTGTTATTTGATGTTTAAATATGATCAATTTTTATCATTCTATTTAGTTCCCTCAGTATATTTAACATTCTATGGCTGCTTGTAGTATGCCCTTCAGAATGTTGTCCCAATGGTCCTGAGCCCTGCCCACTGTCAACCCTGATGTCCTGCAGGAGGTTTGGGCTAGGATGTAATCCTCTTCATTTCTCAAGTTATGTTCAAAACTTACAAATAAAGTGGGTTTTTTAATATCGAATAAAATTTAACATAACAAAATAAACAAATATCTGTTCAATGTTTGAACCAGAAGAAAGAAAATCATCACAGCTAGACAGTAATGTATTTAAAGGCATTTTTTAAATTTGAGTTTTTTTAGTATCATACCAAGAACTTGTTTTCAAATTTAAATTATTGACATATATAAATTCTGCATAAAAAGCTGCAATAGCAAACATGTAACCATATTTTATTTCAATGCTTATAAACATTTATATTGAATAAATCAGACAGTTAATTGTTGACATCTAAGAAACAACAGGATTATATGAGCTTTTGTTTTTAGCTTAAGCATACATCACTTCCCTCAATAATACTGAAAGTGTAATAAGTGTATCTGGATCTAACCAATCATTTGGCTTCATTCTTACAGTGGCTGTTAGGATTAGTGACAACCTAGCCAATAGTTATAATAGTCACTGGTACAGTTATATAGATCTAAAAGCATTAGGATATAACTTGAGAATAAAAAATTAACATTTTCATCCACATCTCTTCCTGTCTCAGAATGTAAATAGATAGAGTGTCTGACTGATTCAATGAAACTGATCATTGTAGGCCTAGCCTATAAATTTAATAGGCTACATGTAGTCGATCATAACAAGATGACCACATGATAGTGTTGTATCTTGAGTGATCACGTGAGAAAATCCACACTAATAGACCTAGATCTATTTTTTTTTGAGATTATAAACTTTACTGTATGGTTTTTCATTATATAGTAACAGTCAGTCAATAAAATTTTTTTACAAAAAAATGAAGGCAGACACTTTTCTGAAGACTTTAATAGAAGGGGGAAAACTAAACATATGTAAATACATCTTTTTTATTGTGCAATAATGTTTGTAACCCACAACTTTCATAGATATGTGGTGCAGAAGCATACAATAGATACCATCATACTAGGCGGTACTACTGAGATCTAGCTTTACATTTACACTCATATAGATCTACTCAAAGCATTATAATAACCAACTCTTGGGTAAAAAAGCATTTTCATCCACACCCTTACATCCATATCCATCCATCCATCCCAGTGGCGCTACAGCCCATGGAGGGCTCTGGCCTGCTTTAACACATCATTCCATTCAGATCTCTCCTGGGCCTTTCGTCTCCAGGCCCTAACCCCAAGCTGCTTCAGATCTGCTTCCACATCATCTATCCATCGCATTCGGGGTCTGCCTTTGGGTCGCCTGCCTTTTGGTTTTTGCCATTATACGATTTTCGATCCTCTGTTGTCTGACATTCTTTCAAGGTGACCTGCCCAACGTAGTCTGTTCTTTTTTATTTCGTTCACTATTGGTGGGTCTTCATACAATTGATATAACTCATGGTTAGTGCGTGTCCTCCACCCTGTTTCATCCTGTATGGCACCATAGATTTTCCTAAGAATTTTTCTTTCCCAAGTGTTAAGTAAATTTTCAGATGTCTTTGTCAGTGTCCAGGTCTCACTTCCATACATTGCTGCAGGTCTTATTATGGTTTTGTATATTATTTTCTTGGTTTTCCTTGAAATCGTTTTGCTCTTAAGTAAATGGTGGGTGCTATAAAATGCCCTGTTGCCTCCTGCTATTCTTTCCTTTATTTCTGTTAGTAGGTCATTTTTGAAATTAATAGTACTTCCTAGATATTTAAAAGTTTGGACGTTTTCAAATTCGTGGTCTTTGATTTTGATATTTTCTCCCTCTGTTTGATTGTCTCTTGTCATTGTGATGTACTTGGTTTTACTGTCATTGACCTCAAGTCCTGCTGGTCGAGATGCTTCTTCTAGTTTTATGAAGGCTCTAGCGATGTCAGAGGTTTCTTTACCCAATAAGGCAATGTCATCAGCATAAGCAAGGTATTGTAGAGGTTTGCTGTATATCGTCCCTGTTGGTTGTGGACCCGTGTTTTCTCTCCTGAAGTAGTTAGTAATAGTTCCCCTTGTGTTTATGTGTATATTTCTTATAACTCTCTCCAGTGTTAAATTGAAAAGCATGCAGGAAAGTGCGTCTCCTTGTCTTAATCCTTGTTTAATCCTAAATTCCTGTGAGTGTTCTCCTTGTATTATGACTTTGCTTTTTGAGTTGTTTAATGTCATATGTATAAGTTTTGTCAGCTTGTTGGGTATTCCAAAATCCTGTAGAGTGTCATATAGGTATTTCATTCTGATATTGTCATAAGCCATTTTATAGTCTATAAAGAGTTGGTGGATTGGTATGTTGTATTCATGGCATTTTTCTAGTATACATCTTAGTGTGAAGATGTGGTCGGTTGTGGATTTGTTGGGTCTGAAACCACATTGGTAGTCACCTAAGATTTCTTCTGAATATTTTCCAAGTCTCCTAGTTATAAGCCTAGACAGTATCTTATAAGTCACATTTAGTAGAGAGATTCCTCTGTAGTTACAGCACTTTAACTTGGACCCTTTTTTTGTGTATTGGGGTTATATGATCCGTTTCCCATTCTGTTGGTATTAATTCTTCTTCCCAAATTCTTGATATTAGTCTGTGTATTTGGGAATGTAAGTCTTTCCCTCCATATTTAATTAGTTCTGCTGTGATTTGGTCCTCTCCTGGTGCTTTGTGATTCTTCATGGTCCTAATTATTTCTGATGTTTCAATGAGTGTTGGAGGGCTCACTAAGGGATCTGGTCCCCCATGTGGCAGTTCATATTCTCCATTGTCTCCATCTTCAGTGGTATTTAGGATCTCCTCAAAGTATTCAGCCCATCTCTCAATGACCCTGCTGTTTTCTGTAATAAGGTGACCATCTTTGTTCTCACACATGTGTGATCTAGCTTGAAATCCATTCTTTTCATCTTTAATTTTCATATACATTCCTCTTATGTCTCCCTCCTTTGCTAGTTCCTCAATTTGAGTAATCTTGGACTTTTCCCATTTCCGTTTTTTCTTTCTTACAACTTTTGTGGCCCTTCTTCTTGCTTCATTGTATTGCTGTCTAGTGTTCCTGGTTTCTCTTCTTGCTTCATTGTATTGCTGTCTAGTGTTCCTGGTTTCTCTTCTTGCTTCATTGTATTGCTGTCTAGTGTTCCTGGTTTCTCTTCTTGCTTCATTGTATTGCTGTCTAGTGTTCCTGGTTTCTCTTCTTGCTTCATTGTATTGCTGTCTAGTGTTCCTGGTTTCTCTTCTTGCTTCATTGTATTGCTGTCTAGTGTTCCTGGTTTCTCTTCTTGCTTCATTGTATTGCTGTCTAGTGTTCCTGGTTTCTCTTCTTGCTTCATTGTATTGCTGTCTAGTGTTCCTGGTTTCTCTTCTTGCTTCATTGTATTGCTGTCTAGTGTTCCTGGTTTCTCTTCTTGCTTCATTGTATTGCTGTCTATTGTTCCTGGTTTCTCTTCTTGCTTCATTGTATTGCTGTCTAGTGTTCCTGGTTTCTCTTCTTGCTTCATTGTATTGCTGTCTAGTGTTCCTGGTTTCTCTTCTTGCTTCATTGTATTGCTGTCTAGTGTTCCTGGTTTCTCTTCTTGCTTCATTGTATTGCTGTCTAGTGTTCCTGGTTTCTCTTCTTGCTTCATTGTATTGCTGTCTAGTGTTCCTGGTTTCTCTTCTTGCTTCATTGTATTGCTGTCTAGTGTTCCTGGTTTCTCTTCTTGCTTCATTGTATTGCTGTCTAGTGTTCCTGGTTTCTCTTCTTGCTTCATTGTATTGCTGTCTAGTGTTCCTGGTTTCTCTTCTTGCTTCATTGTATTGCTGTCTAGTGTTCCTGGTTTCTCTTCTTGCTTCATTGTATTGCTGTCTATTGTTCCTGGTTTCTCTTCTTGCTTCATTGTATTGCTGTCTAGTGTTCCTGGTTTCTCTTCTTGCTTCATTGTATTGCTGTCTAGTGTTCCTGGTTTCTCTTCTTGCTTCATTGTATTGCTGTCTAGTGTTCCTGGTTTCTCTTCTTGCTTCATTGTATTGCTGTCTAGTGTTCCTGGTTTCTCTTCTTGCTTCATTGTATTGCTGTCTAGTGTTCCTGGTTTCTCTTCTTGCTTCATTGTATTGCTGTCTAGTGTTCCTGGTTTCTCTTCTTGCTTCATTGTATTGCTGTCTAGTGTTCCTGGTTTCTCTTCTTGCTTCATTGTATTGCTGTCTAGTGTTCCTGGTTTCTCTTCTTGCTTCATTGTATTGCTGTCTAGTGTTCCTGGTTTCTCTTCTTGCTTCATTGTATTGCTGTCTAGTGTTCCTGGTTTCTCTTCTTGCTTCATTGTATTGCTGTCTAGTGTTCCTGGTTTCTCTTCTTGCTTCATTGTATTGCTGTCTAGTGTTCCTGGTTTCTCTTCTTGCTTCATTGTATTGCTGTCTAGTGTTCCTGGTTTCTCTTCTTGCTTCATTGTATTGCTGTCTAGTGTTCCTGGTTTCTCTTCTTGCTTCATTGTATTGCTGTCTAGTGTTCCTGGTTTCTCTTCTTGCTTCATTGTATTGCTGTCTAGTGTTCCTGGTTTCTCTTCTTGCTTCATTGTATTGCTGTCTAGTGTTCCTGGTTTCTCTTCTTGCTTCATTGTATGGCTGTCTAGTGTTCCTGGTTTCTCTCTGTAGCATTGTTCTTCTCTTCTATAGTCTGTCTGCCTTCATACCCCCCCCCCCCCCTATTGTCTCGTTCTTTTGTTTCAATCCAACGACCTCTTCTGCTGTTCTTTTGATAGCATGCTTTATTACTTCCCATTGCTCATTTATGTTATTTTCGCTGTCCTTTTCTAATGTTGTCAGTTGCGTTTGGAGTGCCATTCTATAAGTTTCTGCAACAAGTGGATCCTTTGTGAGTTTTTGACTATCCTATTGCTGTGCTCTCTTTCTTTGGTAATTGTGTATGGTACTTATTCTTTGACTAAGTTTAGCTTTTACTAGTAGGTGGTCTGAGTCAGCATTAGCTCCTCTGAAACTTCTTACATCTAGTATGTCTGATCCATGTCTCTTATCTATGAGTATATGATCTATTTGATTCTGGGTGTTGCCATCAGGTGAGATACAGGTAACCTTGTGAATATTCTTATGTTGGAATTTTGTGCTGCTGATAGACATTCCTTTTCCTGATGCAAAATCCACTAATCTTAGGCCATTATTGTTGGTCTCTTCATGTAAGCTTTCTTTGCCAATTGTGGGTCTGAATGCTGGTTCCTTTCCAATTTTTGCATTGAAATCTCCTAGGAGTATTTTGATGTCATGCTTTGGTGCTTCATCATAAATTCTTTCCTATGCATCATAGAAGGCTTCTTTTGTGTTATCATCTGCATCTTCAGTAGGGGCATGAACATTGATAAATGATATGTTGAAGAATTTTCCTTTCAAACGTAGTGAGCAGTCTATCACTTACAGTGATGACAATTACCTACCATATCCTTTTTAACAGCAAAACCTGTACCTAAGTTGTTAGTGCTTCCACCACTATAAAATATAGTATACTCCTTGGTTCTGAGAATGTCCGAGTCTTTCCACCTGATTTCCTGTAGGGCTTCAAGGGGTATCCTATATTTCTTTAACACTTCAGTAAGTTGGGCTAGTGCACCTGCTCTATAAAGGCTTAGTACGTTCCATGTTGCAAAACAAAAATCATGTCCTTTTCCAGGCCTAGGTTGTTTTCCGTTGAGATCTGTCCGGGTTTTCTTGTGTGCATTAGCTTTCGTAACAGTATTTTTTATATGACAGAGTTGTTAGCCTTGTGCATAACCATCTGGGGGGCTGCCCCTTTCAGCTCTCTGGATAGATGCCTTTATCTTCGGGTAAGGTGCCCTAGCCTTAGTGGATCCCTTCACTTCCTGCAAGGCAGCAGGTTTGATTTTGGTCCACCCCGGGTATTTTATTTCCCCGGTACCCACCATATCTGGAGGGCATTCCCCTATCTGCCACCTGGGGAGGCGCTCGATGGGAGATCAAAAACTCCACACGAGCATCCACACCCTTCCCTGCCGAAAAAGTAAATAGGCTGCGAGTCTGACTGATGTGAACAACCTGGTCAGACATAGGCCTATGTAAGCTACACATTTTGGGCATTCTGACATCACATAGAAAGCCTGTAAAAATCTGACTGTTTTGGATATGCAGTAAAATTACGTCACAAAAACATCAATTACTAAGGCTGCATAGCCACGGAAAGTACTGCATTCCTCATTAATCTTCGGACTCAAAGACAAACCTTATTATTATTATTGAAAATGAAATGAAAAGAATAACATATTCCTTATCCGTAATTGAAAACACATATTATATAAAGAATTGTTAAAACCATCGGAGTTTCCCTTAAAGAATAAGTACACACATCAAGTTTTTAGAAACTTTAACATACATTTTATACTCTGCATACTTGTAGGAAATTTTGACACCTGACCAATGGGGTAGTTATTATTAAAAGTTATTAGCTCACAAGAATTTATTATAGAAAAGAAAGTTAGTCTAGTGAGAGGTGCATAAATTATATAGTCTCTTGTTGACTACACTATTGGAAAACTTGTACACATGAAACATGAAATTACTCATACATGTCTTCTAAAGTGTTCAACATAAGGCGTGAGTCCTACATCTGTTTCTTTAATATGAGACATAACTTCTTCCACACTCCATTCAGATGGATCTGTAGTACGTACAGCAGACATCAGTGGCAGAGATTGATGATTGGTTTCACCTGTGGTGGAGCTGGCTGGAATAGAAAGACCAGAGGTTTCCAACACACAAAATAACATTTAAATAAAATGTAACATGTAACAAATAAAATCAAACAGTTTACCTAGGTGACATGTAACAAACAAGATCAGACAGTTTGTTTACCCTGACTGTATATTTCATCAGCTTCAAAGGCTGTAGCAGTTTTGGGCATTGTAAACTTTGATATTTTGGAAGCTCCCCTTGAACTTTCTGAAGATTCAGTAGACCAACGTCTGCGATCTGACTTTGGAGTATAACTGTCATCTTCTGAATCAGGCAGCCAAGAAGCTAATTTATGATGCACAATAAATTCCTCATTATATATATATATATATATACTTTATAAAGGAGAAAGTAAGGCATATGTATCTTACGAATAGAAATAAAAACCGTTTGACCAATCTTGATAAAACTTGGCAGAAATGTTCCTTGGGTACTAACTTAGACCGTAGTGTATGTATTGTAGCCCTAAAACAAACTTAAGACCCTCAAAAAAAAAAAGTTGACAGACTCTATTAAAGCTATAGTATTTTATGGATCTAGGCTTTGTTTACAATGTTGACATGAGAAAAGATCGAAAGGATTTAGATCTATTTTTAAGAATTACACTTTGCAGCGTATAGTTTTTTAATTTGACATATGAAAATACGAAAGAAGGTCCATTGATTTCATTTTTTTAATAAAATTAACCTTCAAATTTGTGTTTCAAAAGCATTTTTTACATTAATTCGTTCCTTATACCTGCGAATTAGATTTCCTGAGAACAATCTATCATTAGACAATACCGTAATGTTACACATCTCTCCATTCCTAAGTCTAAAACTCTAATTCAACTTTAACATGATAAAACTTCTCTTCGCACAGATAGTTTTATACTTTAACACATGAACATACTAATTATAGTCCATTCATTTCATATTTTAATCAAATTAACAATCAAATTTGTTTTTCTAAAGCATTTTTACATGAGTGCATATCTATTCTTAATATCGCGTGAATGTAGGTCAATTTTATCTCCATTTAAAATATTTTTTAATTCATGCATTCGCTTTACTTATAACATTATTATTTTCTTTGTTTCTAATGCACTATATCAGTGACTACATCAGCAATACGCAAGTTAAGACCCGCAGGCAGCGGGTAATATCTGTCTAGTATATATATCTATCTATCTATAAAACGTATCAGGTAATTATAAAATTGTAATGAAACTGACATTTCTATTTTTAGCTATTAACTTTAAATGTACATATTGACTTGCCTGGTCTTTTATGGGCAGTTTTGGACCTTCCATTAACACATTTCAAACATGGCCGAATGTTTGCATTCACACTGAAAAAATGTTCACAACAGCCAAGACTTTCCCTAAAGCCTTCCAGAAACTGGATAAACTCTGATGTTTTGTCATATGAAACTATTCTTTTTGTGAATGTTCTGTTATTGCAAGTTGCTGAAAAGAAAAACACAGATAAACAGATTCAGTTCTAAAACAAACATAGACATTGCAGTAAGAGACAATGAAGTACTGGTTTGTCTTACTACAAAAAAGTGTTAGTTTTTTTTACCAGTCACAGTAATTTTTCCAGTTCCTGGTGCTGCCATTTTCAAAAGGTCAAAAACCTGCCTCTGCTGTAAAGAGCATGCTATGCAAGCATCCACTAAATCAATCAGTACTTTACTTATACTGCCTGGACCAAACTGATGGGGCATAACTTCATTCACACTTCGAGGAGACAACAAGCTGCCACAGTAGCAAGTATGGTTCACATAGACACAAACTAGGAAATAAAAGTCAAACTGAAAGTCACACAGGATATTTTGTGCAAAACTAAAACATAGGCATCAAATACATCTTAAATTATAAAGTAGAAAGTAAGGGGTATGTATGTATGTTACGAATAGAAATAAAACCGTTTGACCAATCTTGATAAAACTTGGCATAAATGTTCCTTGGGTACTAACAGGAACCGTGACATATGTATAGTACCCCTAAAACACTTAAAACCCTCAAAAAAAAAAGTTGCCCAACTCTATGAATGTATTAGTATTTTATGGATCTAGGACATGTTTACCATGTTTGCATGAGAAAAGATCGAAAGGGTAATATATATCTAATAAGCTTCACACAGGCATTAAATACATGGTAATATAATAAAAGCATCACACAATCACACAGACATCAAAGAAATAGTAACTTAATGTAATCTTCACATAGACATCAT
The DNA here is from genome assembly GCA_030265305.1 of Biomphalaria pfeifferi. Classification (NCBI taxonomy): domain Eukaryota; kingdom Metazoa; phylum Mollusca; class Gastropoda; family Planorbidae; genus Biomphalaria; species Biomphalaria pfeifferi. The sequence goes on from JASAOG010000138.1 coordinate 666,026, forward strand.
TTACATTTACATAGTAATTTAACCATCACGCACACATCAAGTGTAAAGTAACTTGACAAATCCATCAAAAAGATAACAAGAACCGTCTCAAGAATTTCCCCATAACACTAAGGACAGTCATTGTAAGAAAACATTTCTGAACTAATAGTTTTAATTGGAGATGACTTGTCATTTCATCCCTATCATTTCATCTTTGGTCACTTCATCCCCAATTAAATATTTTTTCTTAGTCATTATGTATTTGTTACGTCTTTGAATGTAAGTCCTCATTTCATCTAATATCTTAAAAAAAAGTAAAGTTCCCCTTTCAGACCTTGTGGTCTATAGGGCAGATGATGTAAAGGTCATCTGTTTCTGTGGCCTACAGTTAACAAGGGTGTCATGTGGCCAGCACAATGACCAAGTGCCTTTACTTATCACCAACTAATGTCAGGTACCCATTAGAACTGTGTGGACTCAAGCTTTGTTTTAATCCCAAGGTCGAGCATACCTATGTACGTGGTCACAGACAGCGCAGCAGAGGATAACTATACTTCAGCTTTATTCCCTCCAAGTACATGGAATACTTGGAAATAATTGGCGGTGTTGTGTGAACAAACACTGCTTTTGAGGGTTGGCATCATGCCCTCCGATCTCTATTTTCATGCCATCATCCAACAATGTAGGTATTTGTAGATGGTGTATGTAAGGATAGTCAATTTTACAAAGCATCAGCTTTACAGGCTGGCATTGACACTGAAGAACGTCCAAGGAAGAAATATGCAACATTGGCCAAGAGAATTACAAACATTGTACAGCAATACAAATCAATGGATCGTCTTCTGTACCTATGATCTATAGATTATTTATCTTATTATTGATTTAGATTAACATACAAAAACAATTTTTACATCAGCTTTACTCTATATCTATACAAGTTACATTTTTTAATGGAATTACATTTATTCTTATATAATGTGCATTACTTTTTGTCATTAAAATAAATGAAATATTGCTAATTTCATAAATTTTACAATTATTATTTGTTGGATAAAAAGACCAGGGGATGATAAAATGACTAGGGATGAAATGAGCACCAAATAAATAGGCCTATATAAACATCAAAAACATTCAGCATTCTTTATTAATTTTTTTTTTTAGGAAATGTATAATGCTGATTATTATTTTTAAAAAAAGCAAGTTTTGATAAACTATTAGAATATGAAGAGCTAGGGTTAAATAATTTAAAGTGAATAGTAAACTAAAAGTCACTGTACATGCATGTGGACTTAGGTTTCTGTTCACCTAGAAATGACATCATAAATTGATCTATCCACTATTGTTCTAAATATCTTGTCATTACAATGTTCTGAAAGAACATTTTTTAAAGAATGGTTTACTTTAAAACAATTCAAAAACCTAAAGCAAGAAAACATTTTACTTTTGTCAGAATCTGATCCAGTTGTGTCAGGCTCAGAGCTAGTGACTGTACTCTCATGAGGTGAGGGCTGACTTATTTCCCCTGAGCTTGGAGTCAAAGGGCTTGCTTGTGAAGGACTGACACTGTGTCCACTGCTTACATTCACACTTAATTCATTGCTTTCCCGTGAGACTTTCATTGTCTTGTAGGAGGACGCTACCAAGCAAATGTAGAAACACAAGTTAAATAAAGTCAGGTTGATTAATAAAGGTATTTATAATAAATGACCTTGTCTTGTGAATACGTACACATTTGTTTCTGCTTGCTATGTAATGTTAGCAAATGTTAAGTTTCTTACAACTTACTTCAGTTTTGAAAATTTATATTTAAACACAATCCACCCCCCACCCAATGCACACGCACCTAATATTGAAATCCTGTTATTACCTCAAACTTGAATTCTAATTGGGAGCCTGGTAACTGAGTGGTAAAGCACTTGGCTTTCAAACCCAGAGTAAGAAACCAGGTCAGGATTGAGATTTTTAACTTCAAGATGTATAGAACACTTGATGGGTACCTGACATAAGTTGGGACAGTCCTTATGCTGATCACATACCAAATCTTTGAAACCTAGGGTCTTAGAAAAAGAGGAGTTCTACATCATCTTCCACATATATTATAGTCTTATAGGGGAATTAACTTTTTCTTACAATAAATCTGTCTGGTGGTATACTAATTATTCAATTCTAAATGGTATGGGGAATTGAATCATTCTGTTTCTTGACTTTAATGACATTTTGGTTCAATTCTGATGTTTGGAAATGAGAGAATGTAATGAGAGTGGCAATTTCAGTTAAAAAAAAAAAAAAAAAAAAAAAAAAAAAGACCTATGCAGTCGATGACCACATATAAAATGTTTGAATGGTCATGACAATAAAACAGTAGATCTTTGCTTACCTCAAACCATCTAGACTACTCAGCTTTAATATCTTTTATAAGTACAATTCTATCAAACAGATTGCAATCGACATACTTTGTAAGCCCTTGAATTACTTATGAACATACTCAATACAAATAATAAATTGACAATTGTATTATTTCTTGTTAAAAAAACAATGCAAAACTTTTACAAACCTTTCACTCCAGGACTTTGAAGTGGATGGCCACTATTTTCACACCAGCCAACTGGAAATATATCTCTTGAATCATAACAACACCAATAGTCAAAAGCACCACGCCAACCATCAAAGGTTACATGAATCTGGTCCTCATTGACAGCTCCAATAGTTGCAGGGCAGATTAAAGCTGGGTTTTTCCTATCTACTGCTTCCAGCTTCTGACCCACTTGAAACATGTTTCTTGTTGGAGTTGAAGGCTCCTGTATAATAAACACAGTAACACTACATGACATCTCTTCAAATAATTGTTTTATGTACATTGACAATATTGATCTTCCACTTTTTATCTAAAAAACAAAGAAAATTTCTCAAAACTTCCAAGATAGTAATTAATTACCTTTTTAAAACATTGATCGGGTGCACATGTTGCACCATTTAATGTTCTTTGCAAAAATCCTGGCCAACTTGAGGAGTTCATGCGAAACCCTTAATTGCAACCAAAAGAAATATTTTCACATTTTTTAATAAACAGAAAAATTAAAATATTTTAATATTGTAATGCGAATAAAGGAACAATAAAGACTTATTTTTCACAAACCTAAAGGAGGTTGCAGCATCCCTTTATTTTTTTCACAAAAACCAACTGGATGCAAATCTCCTGAATCAACCAAACGCCAGAAATCGTTCTTATCGTCACTCCCATCAAGCCGCAGACGGAGACGTGGTCCTTGCATGTCTATCACAGTTGCAATACAACTAGAAGTGTGATTCCTTGGGTCACTAGCTTCTACTTTCATTCCTTTATTAAACTCATTAACTGGTGGTGTGGCAGCCTACAATGAAAGAAAGAGATAATAGATAAGGAAAAAAACCTTTTAAAGAATAAATTGAAATTAGATATTTACATACAATTCCTAAGACTCTTCAGACTTAAACATAATGAGTAATAGAAATAGCAATGCTCTCCACGCTGATCAAATGTCATTCCAACACAATCAGGTTCGTTAAGATTTGTCATCATTAGAGTTTACTATTAAAATTAAATTAAAAACAAGAAAAACAAAAAAAGCTTAAAAAAAAACAACAACAACAAAGCTTATATGAAGTATAATTGTATCAATTAGTTTGGATCAGTCATGTCATTAAATTTTTTTTTTTCTTTTCTTGAAGAAGCAGAGAAGACCGTGAAGAGCTGGGAAACCATAAAAAAGCTAGCAAGAGACCTTGGAGAGTGGCGTGTTTTTGTCGAGACCCTATGTTCCATGAGGAACTCAAAGGAGTGATGATGATGTAATTAAATTTGTAATAGATCTAGACCAACAATAATAAATCTGTGTGATTGATAATATTTTATCAATTGTTTTCATTTAGCGCTATTTCAGATTTTAGCCTTCTCAATACGCTATGATCCAATCATTTATCTGGACCAGTTAGGAAAATTTAGGGGTGGAAGAAAGGGATTTTACAATAATTGTTGTTTCTTTTTTTTAAAAAAAGAATGACCTGAATTCAAACTCGTGGCTCATGCCTCCTCGGGCCAACACACTAACCACTCTGCTAGAGAGTTCTGACTAGAGAAGATGGTATAGTAATATATACTGTTTCAATTTAGAGCGCCATCACTTCAATCAAGTACTATTTCTTTCCCTTGTTTAAGATACCAAACAAAATAATTAATTACCAGTAGTTAATTAAATAAATTAACTAATTGGTAAATTTTAATTTTTGATTTGTCAGATAAAAGAAATAATTTTGTGAAAATTCAGCTTGATCCGAGATGGGTGTGGGAGAAGTAACATGTACAAACTTTTTAACAGACGGAGAAAGTTGATAAAAGCTTTGTAAAAAAAATAAATAAATAACCTGTTTAAAACATGAGGCAGGAGCAGCTTTAGCAGCATTCTCTTTTAGATATTTATCCCAGGAAAAACCTAAGGTATTAATACAAACAATTAAAATTTATAATTCAAAATGCATTTTTATTTTACATCTTAACTTTTAGAAGTAAAAGAAATATGCAAAGAAAAAAACAACAACCTGAGAAAATAGGTTTGATTTTGTAACAAATTTTTTTTTATTAAAAAAGAAACTGTAGCAGATTGTATTGAAGGAAATAGTGCCCTCCCTTACCTCTAACTACATTATGCATAAAAAGTATATCCAGTCCAAACAAATTGAAGCTGTTATCTACATTGTTTTTTAAACTTAATTTTTGTCATAAAACAAAAAAATATTTCTGAAAACATTAGCCCAATTAACTTATGCTCATTAAAGAACAGACAGCAAAATAAAGCACAACAGTATTACTAGAAACATTTTTAACAGGTAACTAAAGGAAGGATGCCAATATATATTCCATTGATTTCAAAGAAGTTTAAGTGAAACGCTATTTCTATCAAGTGTTACATCTGCTGCAGAGGACGTCATCCTCATAATGAGTGCCCTGCATGTGAAGCAACATGTGTGGCAAGAAGGGGTATTTTCAGAGATTCTGCAAGTCAAGAAATTATACATCCTTCGCTCTCTCTACTTCGCAAGCTTTAGGACTAGGAAAATTTACTTTCCTTATTTTCCTAAATGATGAGCCAGTTAAAGCTCTGACAAACACTGGAAGTTGTGAGAATTATGTATCAACACATGTTGTTACAAATGGCCAATAAATACCTCAGTGAAAAGAAATCTATTCATTTTTCTCTAGTTACTTAGAACCATATTTTTGCTAATATTAAATTCAAAGATGAAACAAATGAAAATTTTAAACTATCACTACTAGATGGCTTATATTCAGATATAATTCTCGGCTTAGATTTCATAAGCCTACATCTACTAATTCCAATTAATGGAAAAAGACCACCTTTGAGTGTAAGTACTCTTAAACCTGTTAAAGTAGATGCACCTAGTAGTTTTAGTAGCTTGTCTTTTAACTGCATTTCAGTGGCAACAAAGTTGCGCATAAACTCATTACAGGACACAAAATTTATGAATGTTAAAATTCAAAAGTAAAGTAGTAATTATACATAAAATACTGAACCATAATCTTCAAATACAAAAACAAATCTAATAAAATATTCAGAAAGACACAAAGATAAATGCACATTCCTCGTTCCATATGCTAGGACAAATCTGAATTATAAATGCTCCTTCTTCCCTAGTGCTTTTAGGAGCATGGAATGAGTTGCCTGAGCCAGCCAGTCAAAAGCAAAGACTTGGCAGAATTTAAGTCATTGGTTAATATGCATAACTAGATGCATGACACATAGGACGTAATCATCATCTTTTTTGAAGTAATGTCTGTATTATATAAGCTAAGAAGATAAAGGCTACTAAAAGAAGAAATTATCAAAGTTCTAATAATGAAAAATGAGACACACAAGAAAAAGATGGTGATAGACCATAGTCAGACTACCATCCTATTTTGATGCTTAGTCTATGCCTAGAATCACAGAGAAAATAGCCTAGTTCTCTGTATTCAGCACTCTAAATCTAAAGAATGGGTATCACCATATTCCCATTAAGGAGAGATATTTACAGCCTTCAAGGCAAGAGGGAAACTTTATCAGTTTCATAGGATACCATTTGGTGTCACAAATGAGGTGACATGTTTCCAGGGAACTATTGATAAAACTATCAGAGAAGAGCAACTGGAAAATGCATCAGACTTATGTGAACAAGTTGTATAACTAGGCAGGTTACGTCATTGTACAAATTTAACTTCAAAACATGTAGTTTATTTTTTATTCAAATATTTAAGTATAGCTAATGATATTTCAACAAAATGTAGATCATTTATCCCCACAAAACAATGTCATTGTCCAACACCATTAAACAGAGTTATGCTAGCCATTACATTTACCTTGTTTTTCTTGAAGATATGACCAACCCTTTACACTTTGTGACATTGTTGAGTTTATATTCCTGCATGATTAAGAAAAGTTGTGTCAAATAAAACAATCTCAACATTTTTAACCTTTAGAATAAACTTTAGATGTGTTGACATATTCTAGCCTAACTAGATATCTAGAGAGTCTAATTAAAACATGAACATTGAACTTGTTTCTGAAATGTTGACTTAAGCATTCAATATTTCAAAGTAAAAATTGTAAAAAATTAAACTTTTAAATACACCTTTAGATTATTGGTATATAAAGCATTTAAAATACCTGTGGAACTTATACACTGAGACTATGAACCTGTTAGATTGAAATAATTTGTCATACTGAGCAAAAAGAATTAAAAGAAAACAGGGTCCAGAAGTGGTTATATATAATATTAGCATTACCCACCGACTATGCCCATTGATTTGGCTATATATTGTAAATGTTCCCTTGCACTTCCTCCCTTTTTTGTTTCTTGCTTAATACGTAGCCCGGCCCATAAATATAAGCATCACTTCCCTCCTTCCCACATTCCCTGTCTTAACAAATAGTCATATTTACACTATCTGACTCTTGTTCTGCTTTTCATTATTTCAAAATATAATATATGTATGATCTAGGCTCTATGATATTGTTTTTACTTTTTACACCCTGCAAATTGTAATGCTCACATAATACTTAGAGTGTACCCCTCCCCCCCCCCCCCCCCCCCATTATTTTTTTTTTTTTTTTACCCTTTCAATAAAACTTTTCAGATTTTAGCAATACTCTTTTTTGGCCAGTGTATTCTTGGAGGGGATGTATATTTAATTGGAATGGCCTGCTTTTAAACATCCTCCCACACACACTCACTTCTGACCTGTCAATTCAATATCACTTTCCTCTCCACCCAAACCCCCATTAAAAATTTGAATTGTATAATCCGATACATCAAATTGACATGGCCTGCTTTATTACTTTACCCCTCCCAACCATATTCATATATCTATATATATATATAATATACTTTTACCCATGAATTCTATTAATCTTATTTATTTTATTTAATGGCCGCAGTTTCGATCATGAAAGGTGCTTAGATCTAGTTGTTACAGACACACAGAAACTAGTAAAAGAAGTAGCGATGCCAACAGTCAGTGAAAGAGGGACCTTAGCAGAATTTTGCACTTATAATACTGCTTAGAATATAAAATAATATTAGATAGAGATCTAAAGTTCTAGATTCTAAATCTTGAATAATTCCTAATTGTAAGTGACTAATTAAAGTAGTAGATATAGATCTAATTGCTAGTTGCTAAGGAAGTGTTCATTAATACTAGCCCTTGATCGCATTGACCTGACCCTCTTTGATATCATATTTTATTGTAACCATGCTTAGCGTAACAAAAAAACATATAATCATATATATAATCTATTTTTATTGACAAATGGATGACAAATTTTATGTTTGCAGTTTTTTCCTAGGATTAACTATTAGTAGTATTAAGGAGCAATAAAAATTCAAATGTAAAAATTGCGGTGGCACGGCTTAACCTGTTCGTTAATAGAAATAACTATAAAATAGATGTAGATTTAACTCTAGATGATTTTGATAGTTAAGATAGGATCTTATAGACAATATAATGTAGAAGTTATTTTAAAAATCTAGATCTATAGATCTAGCATCCTGAATCTATAGATTTTATATATGGCATTGGCTAGGCTGGTATATGGATCAAGACTCAACTCTTAGCTTAGCCACTCTGGTCTAGAGTCTAGAGACGAGTACTCTAGGTCTAGAGGAGGGGTCGGCAACCAGCGGTTTGCGAGCCACATGCGGCTCTTTGGACGTTAAACTGCGGCTCTTTAGTTCCATTTGCAAATATTAAGCATTTTTACAAAAATATAACAAAATCTTTCTGATTCGATTCTATCTCTCAGACACTTGTACTCGCTTTTCAATGCACCCCTTCCCCGCATCTTGAAATGTAACCAATTTGCAGGTGGAAGATCTTCAACTTTCTTCTGCCTTATTACTTCATATAGATGAGTCTTGTGACATAAAAGACAAGTTGACCTTTTTGTCAGGTATTTGTCTTCCCAAGGTCCAAAAGAAAAACTTCTAGGATTGCTACCAAACTAGAGGAAAAGATAAAGCTAATGTCTTTCAAAAATACATTGAAGACAATATAATCGATATAAGTAAAATCGTTTCAATAGCAACTGATGGAGCCAGAAGTTTTACAGGAAAAATAAAAGGGCCACTACGATTCTTTGGCGCAAAATAAACCGCAAAAAATTTACGTTTCACTGAATAATACACAAGACAAGGAAGCACTTTATGTACAAACATTTACGCCAAAATAGTTGAAGTCATGATTTGGTATTCAAGATTTTTAACAGCATCTTGTCAAAAGCACTCTACCATCATCAGTTTAAAGAATTCTTAACGAAATGGAGATTCCGACCTCCTTCTCAAAATAAAGTGAAATGGATTTGGCATTTCACTTTGCGCTTGAATGAATTGAATACATTTCTAAATAAAAAAGGCATTTATCACCCTAAATTAGATAACGACAAATGGTTGCAAGCATTTTACTTTATGGTGGATATAACAATCAAAATTAAATGAGCTAAATCTTAAACTGTAAGGAAAGGGAAACCAAGCCAATGTTATAAATGGTAGTAGAATTGGTTTGTTTTCAAGAGAAATTTATTCTTTTTTGGAAAAGATATTCAGAGAGGTCAATTACTTATTTTCAATTTATAAAGCAAAATTGCAACAAAACCAATCTAGACATGCAATCTCTGACATGCAATTGATTGATTTAAAAAGTAAATCTTTGTGGAGTGAGAAATTTACTAAGTTGAAAATCAAGTTTGAAGAGTTGTAGGTCCAGAAATTTATGCAACACAACAAAAGTATGTAGCTTTCAAAGAAATACCGCGAGATGAGGCACTTATATTGCTTCAGTCAGGTGAAAAAAATTGGTATTTGGAAGGCTGACTATCGTTGGTTTGACCTATTCATGCGAGCAAGCCTTCTCTAGCATGAATATAATTAAAAGTAAAGTAAAAAGAAAACAATTAGCAAATGAAAATTTAGTGTTGTGATTAGAACTGAAAACAAGCTATGAGCCGAATGTATCCAAACATTCTAAAACTGTGCAAAGTCATAGTTACTACTGAATTAGTTTGCTCAATTGTTTGTTATTAAGTACATGTTAGTGTTGTATGTAAATGTTTAAATTTTATACTTACATAGGAAGTAATTTTCTAATAATAGCATATAAATACCATATAAATAAATATAAATAATTGTTATTGGTTGTGAAAAACACAATTTATACAAAGATAAGTAGATATTTTTTCTTATAAATGAATAAATAGATATTCGTTGTTTTTTTTAAATAAAAATAACTTTATTTATGTGAGTACTATTTATTGTTTGGAAGAGAAAAAAAATGTGGCTCTTCAAAACCGTTGAAATTTTGTGAATTGTAATTTTTGGCTCTTCCGACTCGAAACGCGAAAAGGTTGCCGACCCCTAGTCTAGACTAGACACATTTTATAATTTTAGACTCTTGAATCTAGATTTACTTTGGTTATCTAATAGATTATGGATAGTCTAATTATAATAGTATATAGATTAAATAGATCTAGACTCTAGTACTCTACTAGATTTTTACTAGATCTAGATTTCCAGTCTAAAAGTAGACTTCGACTTTTATGAAAAGGTGACAATCATTTGAATCATTGTTAATGTTAGACTAATGTCTGAATACTAATGAGTCTTAATGACTAATCACTAAACTAATCTTTCAATATTTTAAACTTTTAAAAATTAATTTTAAGATTTTTCTAAACTTTAACTTAACTTTAACAAGATCTAGAGTTTACTTTAGTCAGTTTAGAGATCTTTACTAAGTTATTTTGAACGTACTAGTCTATCTAGATCTAGTCATAGTACTAGTAGATCCAATCCAGAGCAGATTTTATCTGTAATTTTTTACTGTATAGATCTAGATCTAGAAGATCTAGATCTATTATCTAGCTAGAGTAGATATTCTAGTCAGCTCAGTTTGTTTACACCAAGTTAGACAACCGCCATTTTAGCGGACATTTCTTGAACATTTTCTAATGACTATAGTGATGAAACTGTTTTAAATTATTCGGAAATGATCCTATTTAAACGAAAATTCAATCTCACTAAGAAAATTGTTATATCTATAGACTATAGATCTAGAATAATCTAGATCTAGATAGAGTCTAGATTCTAGATCATGGTATTGATCTAGCTATGTGCTGCACGTTCTAATGAGCATGTTTCTTCCTATTGGTTTATTTAGTCACTCATTTTAAAGATTCGTGCCAACAGACTAGCAGTACACACCGACTACGCCCGTTGATTTTCTCCCAGGTTTTCTATTGTTTAATATTCGCCGGACCCCCCCCCCTTTTTTTTTTTAAATAAGGGACACATTTTAACGATTAACCTACCATACTTTTAGTTTTTTTTAGCCCGCCGTGAATTAGATCTAGTTTTTTTTTAAAGCCCTTTAATTGGTGTGTCTTTTACAATAAAATTTCACGGCTCTCTTGAATCCCCATTTTTTTTAAACATGGGCATCCGCTTTATTTCTCAGACTTTTGATTTTACTTGAAAAAAAAAACGCTTCATATAATGCGACCCCGACACACAGACGCACTCATATTTTGGACTCGTTAATTCTAGTTTCACTAAAAGTTAGTCCCTCGTACACCCTAAGACTTTTCTTCAGCTTCTCAATTAATACTATATTTCGACGTAACACCACTCACACACACACACGCATACAACCGCTTTCACACTTTTCTGCCCATTTTTTATTACACAGTCAACTTTTCACTTTTAAGGCATCCTCCGATTGATTGACTATTCAGCACGTTTCAGTTCTAGAAAAAAAAAAGTATTTTCCAGTTCCCAACTCTACATTTTTTAAAAAATTATTTTAGTAGCCTATAATTGTGTTCTCTACATATCAATTGGGTTTTATTGTGGGTTTTAAAAAAAATCTTATTTGAATGTAACAAAACGACACTAGATCTAGATGCATCTATAATTAATCTATATAAATCACCTTTTAAAGCGAAACAAAAATGACGTAAGACACATTTTTTAAAAGTTTACTTAGGAAAAAAATAATATACATGAAGTCCTACTTTCGGGCTATCTTTTTAATGCTATATATAGAGAGAGAATGCTGGTGAAATACCTAAAATAAAATATAAATGTTCGATAGAAAGCTTGCGGTTTTTAGCTATGAGCGGTGGTAAAGCGATAAATGTATTAAATCCGGTTCTTAGCGCGTGATCAATGAGTTTTATGAGTGACTGGTAATTTGGGCTATAGTAGATCAGTTTTTTTTTCTTGGGACCATCAAGACCAGAGCATACCACACGACCTGGCGAAAACATTCTCCTGTTGACTTTTTGTAATTTTATCAAATAGTCTAAAAAAAAAAAAGGGAATGCCGATAATGACAAATTTTAGTTGTTTTCTTTGCTATATAGATTAACTAGTTATTGCACACCAGCTACGCTCATTAATCTGTTCCCAGGATATATATATATATATATATATATATATATATATATATATATATATATATATATATATATATATATATATATATATATCACTTGCCCCAGCGTAGCCAAGGGGGCTTTGAGTTTAAAAACCCCTACCAGGGGGTTTTGTAGTCAAATCCCCCACTTCTATTTGACACCCCCCCCCCCCAAAAAAAAAAGAATGCAAACGACAATTTCCTAACTCTAAGAGCATAGCTAAGGAAGATTTCGATTTCAAAACCCCCTCCGAAATTTTCGATAAAAATATCCATACATCAGTCACCAGATTCTATGAGCGTAGCCAAGAGGGATTTTGTGTTTACCCCCCGCCCCTCTCCAGCGGGGTTTAGAGCTAAAAAAAAATACCTCTTCAATTAAAAAAAAAAGCAAATTACACACTCAAAAATCTATGAGCGTAGCCAAGAGGGGTTTTGAGTTTAACCCCCCCCCCCCTTCAGCGGGGTTTGAAGCTAAAAAAAATTACCCTTTCAATATAAAAAAAAAAGCAAATTGCACACTCAAAACTCTATGAGCGTAACCAAAGGGGTTAGAGTTTAAACCACCCCTCAGCGGGGAATGATGTTAAAAAATACCTCTTCAATAGAAAAAAAAAGCAAATTACACACTCATTTCTATGAGTGTAGTCAAACCAGGGGGGGGGGGGTTGAGTTTAAACCCCCCTGCTCCAGAGGCCTTTTTTTAAAAAGTTTAAAACTCCTCCTGGTGGTTTTGAGTTTAAATACATAGAGTTTTGAGATTGAAAACCTCTCTCTTCAATTCTAAAGCAAACTACCGTCACCAAATTCTATGAGCGTAGCTAAAGGGGTTCTGAATTTTTAAAAATAAAAAAATTCCACAGATTTTTAGTTTAAAAGCCCCCAAAAAATGATTTTGACGATAAAACGTCCCTTCTCGAAATAAATTCTAAAACAAACTATAGTCACCTAGGAGCGTAGCCAAGAGAGGTTACAAATTTCTACCAGTGGCTGGGCTCCATTAATAAAGTGCAGTGAATAATCATCTGCCGTTATCGAAAAAGACTAAACGTGGCTCAACAAAGATGGCCAAGACGGATTTTATAGAGATCGGGTCTCAATCAAGGAAATCCTATGCCGAACTAGGAGTCGACCTCTTAGTAAGGTTGTGACAGAGCGTCGAATGAGGTTTGTGGGACATGTTTTTTATCCTACAAAATGAATTACGCACTATAATAATAAGAGTTGCGATAAGATGGAGGCCATTACGAGGAAAGCGCAAACAAGGACATCCTAGAACAACTTGGCGTCACACTTTCACGTAGGTCCTCAGAGCAGGTGGAAAGAGGCTTCAGACATTGCCAGTGACAGATTTTTGTGGAAGCAGATTGCCGCCCAATGCGCCGAACGAAGTCGGTAAGAATAGCACATACGGTTTTTGAAATAAAACTTTTTAATTGCAGGATAATGCAGTGTAGATACATCAGAATATGTATTTTGTCGGCTTTCAATACCGGATATAGGTTAGTCTTGGTCTTTCCAGTGGATACGCAGCCACAGCTCTTACCTACATATTTTTCAACATCCAGGGTAAGCATAACCGTTGTCCGCCGGCGGTCGATTAAGATTTTCTTTTCGCCGTCTGCGTCTGTCCTCGGCAGCGGATTTTCTTTTGGTCTTAAATGTGTCTCCCGCGGCCTTTGTGAGTGACGTCCAGCTGTCTCGTTCTGAAGCCACATGCAAAAAACATACATTTTTTATGTTCAGCAACATAGCCCTTTCCGGTCGCACATTCATTCTAGTAAAATTTGTTATAAGCAAAGTAACTAACAATTATATATGCTAACTAGATAATGAAAACAATAGGTGCACAATGAATATCAGCAGCTTTTTTTATGTCGTTGAAAATTAATTCGAATCCGATTATAGTTCAGTGCATGCATTTAATAAGACTTATTGGGCTCAAATCTCATGACGTGACCAAATTAAATGTGATTATAGAAAAATTTAATGGGTTTCGGGTTTGTTAAGAACTATCGGTTTCAAATCACAAGACGCTTCAGTGGACTCCCATGTAGGCACTAGAAGAATTCTATGGGCTTAAATAAGTTTTCGCATTGCGTTCAGATCTTCGGTGAGCTCACATTTAAATGATTTAGGCCTACATCTAGATAGCTCAATAATTATCTTATAGACATTACCTAGTGATGGGCAAAAGTTAACTAAGAAGTTAAAAACTTTTAGTTTAACTAAAAAAAATTAGTTAGGGCCAATGTTTAACTACAAAAATAAAGTTTAGTTAAAATCGTAGTTTAATTATTTTTTTTAGTCACTAACTAAAAAGTTTAATTAAAATTTGTAAAATTTTTCAACATGTGGTCAGGGTTGAAACGCACTCACTGTTTTCTGGTCATGTGATATCAATAACTTTGATTACAAAAAAAAAATGATACAGTTAACAACTATTTAGTCAGTCTGCATTTGAAGAGGGTAAAGTAAGATCGTGGTAGAAGTTATGGGAGTAAATATTTGCACTTGAAAGTAGCAGCATTATAAAATGATAAACATTTTTTGCCAAAAGCTTCTATGCAGTATGATGAATGAGGTTGTTCCAAATTTTTTTGTGAGCCACGTGGAGGTGTTTAATTTCTCTTTCTAGTGGGAACTGAGTAGTGAGTTAGGTCAATATTTAATGGTTTTAATCAATTCATTTGCGGCAAACAATATTTTTTTAACTGCAGGAACATCAAGTACACCGTTTTATAGTCTTACGACTTATTATTGAGATCTATTAAGTCTAATTCAACAGCTAGGCCTATATAGATCTAAAAGCATTAGGGCAACCAGCTCTAGAAAAAAAAATCTTAAGCCACACCCTCTCTGTCCATAAAAAGTAAATAGACCTGGTCAGCTAGATATACACATGACCACATGTAGGCCTGGTGTACTGTACGTGTGTAGTCGATAATACTGTTAGAGTAAAAACGCAAAATACCTAGGTGTTATAATAAATGAAAAACTGTCATGGAATCCACATATGGATGAAACTATAAAAAAATCAAACAAAGCATTAGGATTTATTAAAAGAAATTTCTATAAATCAAATAAGAACATAAAACTAAAATGTTATTTAACCTCGGTTATGCCAATAATAGAATATGCATCCACCGTTTGGGACCCCTCAACTCAAGAAAACATTAAGAAACTGGAACATGCACAAAATAGAGCAGTGAGATTCATAACAAACGAATATTCACATTTGACTAAAGTAACACCCTTAGTAAAATCACTAAATTTAGAAAGCCTTCAGGACAGATGACTCAAAAGTAAAGTAGCAATTATACATAAAACACTGAACCATAATCTTCAAATACAAAAACAAAATTTAATAAAATACTCTGAAAGACACAAAGATAAAGGCACATTCCTCGTCCCATATGCTAGGACAAATTTGTACAAATACTCCTTCTTCCCTAGTGCTATTAGAGCATGGAATGGGTTGCCTGAACTAGCCAGGAAAACCAGTAAGTCATTGGTTAATATGCATGACTGAGTGCAGGACGTAATCATCTTCTTTTTTGAAGTAACGTCTGTATTATATAAGATAAGGTAAGAATGCCCTGAATTAAGCGTTATGCAATAGTGTTTGCTTAATGTGGAGAGGTCAGACAAGAAAATAACACACTGACGTGGCTATATAGTCAAGCATGTTCGTAGATATATCTTTAAACTAAAATAGTTATACACCCTCCCTTCCCAGAAAGTAAATAGACGGTGTGACTGACTGATTTTAAAAACCTGGCCAGATAGACGTACACGTGTAGGCCTATATAGTGTACTGAGTGTGCAGTCCATAATGACAAGACCACCCTGTTTTTTTCCCTTGCGCGTTTAACGGTTATGCAATAGTGTTAGTTGTATTTTTTTGGGTCAGACAAGAAAATAGCACATCGGCATGGTTAGTCAAGCATGTATTTTACACTATAAAATAGTTATACAGTTCAAATGTTTTAAAAACTCTAACGATTTCGTTTCTATTTTTTTGGATACTAGATCTAAATTTGAAATCTCTGAGTATGTTATTTAATGAGATTTTAAACTTTACCAATATAAGTAGGATTTTCCGTTATATAATAACTTAATAAAAAATTTAAAAAAAATGAGTACCATTATTTTCTAAAGGTTTTAATCCAAAACAAAAATAAAGCACACATATTTATTTAGACATTTTATTTTATTGTGCATTAACGTTTATGTAAGAAACCATATTCTTTATTACTGATTTTATTATAGATAAATATTACTAGAATGTTAAAAGAATAAGATCGACTGTAGGCATACAGTCGGATGATTATATCTATATAGGTCTAGTTCAACCCCGCCCTCCCCCACCCCAAAAAAAAAAGTTTGTTATAGTTTAATTAACTTTCTTTAGTTTAGTTTAACTATCTTTTGAAATTCATGATAAACTAATAGTTAAACTACTTTATTTTAGTTGAAAACTACTTTTAGTTAAACTTTTTAAAAGTTATTTTAGTTCCCATCACTAACTTTACCATTAGCATAGTTTTTTGTTATTTTATCCTTAAATTAAAAAAAAAAAAGACTAAACTAAATCTAGTCTAGTCGATCTACTTTTCCTATTTAGTCTAGACATAGTTTTTACTTAATAAATCTAATGCTAGATCAACTGCCAATTTAATTATTATGTATAGCTTGACAAGCAAGAAGCAAGATGTAGATTTAATAGTAGGCTTAGACTGAGGCATATTCTTGGATCTAGATCTTGGTAAAAACGTGGATGTAGAGTAGATTCTAGGAACTAATTAAACCATATCTTAGTATAAGTAAAACACTCTCCACAGGAGACGCCATTAAATATGAGAGGTCTGTTATAATCGCACAATGTCTTCCACGCGCAAAAAAGACCCTTCCCCTGTTTCCCAGACAACTTCTTGACCAGACAACCCACACAGAAAACCTACGTTGCTTCTCACCTGACCAAGCTCTAATTCTGTTTCCCCTTTCGTGTCATGGAAATGAGATCAATGGTTGGGCATTAGCTAAGGTCGGAACGATGTCGGTCACACAACATTTCCAGGCAGCTGATGTATCCAAGGAACGGGAAGTACATATACAATTTGGGATCAGCGGCGTCGCAGGCTTTGTGCTTGGTACTGAAAGCTGCCTTGTGATCACCGGCCGCTGATTTTTCCCCATGGTTTTCTTCCGAAGCTTTCCCAATGTTTGGGTATAGCTACAAGGAAGCAAATGTTTGAATTTACAGTTAGCCAAGGTTGCCTACTTTCACCAACACTTTTCAGAAGAGCTAGCTGACTTGGTGATGCGCATTGACAAAACTTCCGCAGCATATGGTATGCAAATAAAAATAAAAAACAAAAGTATGACCAATATCCAACAGGGCTTTAAATGTTGCATCAGTATTGGAGGTGAAAAGCTGACTAGTGTTAACAGCTTCAAATACCCCAGATGAGGGAACGAAACCCGAACTACTGGACGAATAGCACAGTCCACAGCAGCCCTTCAAAACTTAAAATAATATGGAAAGACAAAGGCTTAGCCCTCGGCACCACAGTTAGACTGATGCGCTCCCTGGTCATGGCCACATTTTTATATGCTTGTGAGTCTTGGACGCTGACGGCAGAGCTAGAGAGGAAGATCCTAGCAATGTAATTGAGATGCTACGGAAGGATCCCAGGTATCACAATCGAAGACCGCATCACAAAGAGATTAGAGACAGGGTTACAGCAGCAATAGGACCCCACGATGAACTGCTAACTATCGTTAAAAAAAAAACGCAAGCTAAAAATCCATGGCCATATTACAAGATCTTCGGAACTTGCAAAGACCTTTCTTCAGGGAACAGTACCAGGAAAAAGAAGAACAGGCAGTCAGAGAAAGCGATGGGAGGACAACATAAAAGAATGGACAGGCCTATTATTGAAAGAGGTTCTAACTAAGGCAAAAGACGGAGAGGAATGGAGAAAGACGGTCGACGAATCTTGCATGGTGCCCCAACGATCCAACAGACTAAGGGATGGTGACCTGTGATCGCCACAGAAGTTATTAGCACAAGACATGTGCGACGCAAAAAAAAAAAAAAAAAAAAAGGAGACCATCATAACAAGTTGACAACATTTATTAGGGTATCTCTCTCCCTAGCATTGTAATTTTGGTACAGCACTGCACCAGTAGCACAAGACCAGGATGGTTGCCTGGTCATGTGGCATGCGCTCTGGACTGTCATTCGGTGGTCTTGCCCAGTCAACATGCGGGAGGTTTGGGTTAGGATTATCTTTCAATCTAAAGGTATATCCGAAACATGTCAAACATTTTACAAATAGTCTTAATCTACTACTGGTACTACTTAGCATTGTAAATTAACTGCCGTCAAAATTTATAGCCCATCACAAAGACTCTAGATTTTAGTTCAGGTTCTGCCATTACATTCTGCCAGTAAAAAACGATTCAATTTCTTTTCAATCTTTCTTCGAATTAGTTGTAGGGACTAGACTACTTTAAAAAGAAAAGCACATTTGCAATGTCTGCACAGTAGGTCTAGTTCAAACAAGGCCGCAAAGTGACAGTACAAGTGACTAGGTTAGGAAAACAGAAATGCAACCAAACTATAAATAGAGACATAGTTCTATAGTATAGGCTACATGTGTGTAGTTTTGTTAATAGATACATAACATATAGTTCAACTTTTTTCTGTATGTAGTTATGCATATATTCGTCGGTGTGTTTGTGTATGTATAAATGTCTGTGTTTATGTAGGCTATGTACGTTAATATGTGGGCCTTCGTATGTCAACTGCATTTTAAACATAATTTCGTCTTAGGAAGTGACATTACACAGACCTGGCCCAACTCAATACTGAAGTACCGTCAGACTGTCAATAGATCGAGATCTACCAAAGTAAATCGGGTATTTAGGTTGACTCGAGAAACCTTAATGAAAGGACCAGGAAGTTTAAATCTGCTGTGAATGTACAATGCCCCAGCTCTGTGTAGACTTTCTAGTACGTAAGACAGAGAAAGAGAAAAGTATTTCATAATTCTGAACTATATGTCAAGACAAAAAGATGTATGTTCATGGAGTATTTGTTTCGCTACAATGTAACATTTTGTCAGAGTAAACATTATCATTGACAAAACATATTTCACATAAAGTTGGACACTTAACATTTTTAGTAAGTTATTTGTTTCCTTTCTTTATTTAGTGTCTTATTAAGTGAAGTTTTTTTCTAACGTAAGGACATTTAGGGATATTAAAAATACAAATACTTTTAGTCAAGCGATAATAAGATGCACACAGAATCAAAGTTAGACAAAAGTGATAGGACTCAATATAATAGGGTTAAAAGGGAACTGATTAATACAAAAAGAAATAGTATTTTTAAAAGTAGCATAAAGAAAGGCATAATTAAGTTTTTTAAAACTTGATATAAAGAAAATTAAAAAAATTGTATTCATTTGAGATGTTATGAAAAATGTGTTACTTCTTTTCAAGAACTGAAATGTACATTTAGGATTGAAATTCTATTAACAGAGAGATTCCCAAGACATGACGAACAAATATTGCTACTCAACAGTTTCCTATCTTGTCGTGTAGCCAGTAGATACAATACAGTTCATTCATGGCCAGAACATCGTTTAGTCTACTCCTGTTGCTATCATCATGTAAGTCATTGCTTCATATGTATGGTAACCTATATACAATGGCAGATCTAGGGTAGGACGGTAGGGGCGATCGACCCCTCCTACTCGACGAACACCCCTTCCCTTTGCGGGTAAATTGGTTTAAAGAAATGACACAATTTGAGGTAAACTTTTTACTTACTTTGATACAATATGCTTATTTGCTTATATATATATATAAATATATATCTATATATATATAGAGAGAGATAGGTAGATAGATGTAGATAGATAGATAGATAGATATATTATTTATATTATATTTATGCCGTTGCATCAGAAATTTGAATGGTTTAAAATATCATGATGTCGGATTTTCAATATCTTTTCTAGTTTACGAAATCTAAACGTGACGGACGGACAGACCACATAAAACTAATAGCGTCTATTCACCTTTCGGTAGCCGCTATAAATGCACTTTAAAACACACAGACATGCTTCAATACTTGTCAGATGTACACACAGAAACGTTCATAAAGTGCCATGTCACATTGAAACTCCATCCGTGGTTTGTTTTCGTACATATAGCTGCAAGACGTTGGAGGTATTTTGTCTTGCAGCTTTACTTCGTTCTCCAGCATTGTACCTCAGAATCTTGTTCTCAGTGTTCTCCTGTTCTCTGAGGAAATGAGAGATTAACTTGTAGACATTGGGGTCATCGACCGCCAACAGACAGCTGAAATGCATGTGGCCACCCCTCCACTGAATTGTTTTGTTCGTGGTAGATTATCCTGTACTCGATCTCTAACACTCTATATATTGAAGTCACTCTGCGGTTTCGTCTCCAGCGACCAATAGAGTTATCCTCCAAATAGTCATACCAATTCCCTACAACATCTGGCCAAACATCTGATAGATCTTCGCAGTATTTATATCGGCAGGTGGAACACATGAGATCAAACAAACACTTGGCGAGATAAGTGATCGCCAGTTTAACTAATCCGGACACACCTAAGTTTGCCAATGTTGTGGCAAGAGACGCCCTGGTTTGATCAAAGATAAATGCCACAGATCAAGATTTCTAATTATACTAAAACACCATTGTGTAACACATATGTCATCATACCTAACCCTTGAACGGGGTCACCAAATTTAAAAATCAATATTATAGTTATGCATATTAAATACTGGTGAAAAAGATGAATGAGATACAATTTAAAGTATTCTCTCTGCAAATATGGCATACTTTAAGATTTATCAATAGTGAAGATAACCTCAACAAAAAATGCTGCCCAGGACCTTACTAAAAATCCATTACTTTTATATAGGTCCTACGTCATATACAAATCCGCGCTATTTTGTCTTGCGCTATTTTTTCGGGAAATTTTTTAAAAAGTAAAAAAAAAGGTAAGTGTTCGGAATATCAAAAGTTGCTGCTGCACATTTCTTATATTACATTTCTACAAAACACAGACTTATATATACTATATCTAGACTGGGCATGGAGATTTTTTAACACTACAAAAAATGTCGTGAAATTTTTGTAGAAAGTTGGATCAAGGCGTTGTTTTGTAAAGTAGTTAAAAGAAGTAAAGTTGTTTTTTCAACCCTAACCTATGTAACATATAATGAACATCACAAATAAGAGTACTCTCGTCTCATAATTATTATTTTGCAATTTTCAGATACATAATCTAGAAAGATCTAGGTAATCAATCTATTTAAATGCGGTACGTGACGTTTTGGCGCCGCCGTTTTGGCGACGGGACGTTTTGGCGCGAGATATCATTTGACGATAATTTAATAAGCACGTAGCTTTTTTTTTAATGAACCCTTGAATTCCAGCGACATGGGCAAATAACCATGGTGTCTATGTATAGTTAACTTAAAGTATTTTGAGAAACATGGAACATGTATTATATTTTTACTTATATTAGCAAGTGTTTGGTATGTATAGCTGGAGATACAGTTATTAAATAAACCAATGTTAATGTAAACAAATAATTGCATCAATTTTTACTCTATCATCGTTTCATTTTGTTTTTAATTTTAAAATAATATCTTAAAAAACTTTTTTGAAAATAAAAGTGTGCCTCTTAATAAGCACACATACACAAGCCAAAATGTTTATTATAGAAAATGAAGTGAAAAACAAACACATATTTACATTTAATACGTGAAAAATATGTCTTAACACAAACACTCATGCAAAACATAGATATGAATAATTCTTTTAAAAGAAATAATACAATAAACGTGCATAATGTATTTCGCGCCAAAACGTCCCGTCGCCAAAAAGGCTCGCGCCAAAACGACCTTCGAGCCATAAAGGCGGGGCCAAAACGACCTTCGCGCCAAAACGGCGGCGCCAAAACGTCCTGCTTCGATTTAAATGTACATAAGATGATTTAAAGTAACATGAATTATTTCCATCTGGGATTTTTGAAACATTATCTCAATGGAAACAAACAGGAAATGGCTTTGTTTCATATATTTGCGTGAATATCAGAGAAATGATTTTGCATTATTTCTTAACTTTGAAAACTAAAGATCAATACAAAAGACAGAAAGATTGATTGGGGCGACTCCCCTTAGAGCCTGAAAAAAGAATTTACGTACATAAAAATCTATATATGTATAGGTCTGTGAATCGATCAGTCGCGGATAAGGATTTAATTCCGGTTTCCAGTCTAGATATAATATATAAGTCTATGGTACAAAGCTTACACCAACTCAGTTCAGTATTTAGTTTAGAATCGAAAAGGGAAATCAATGCTACTTATTGAATGATATGGCTGTATGTGGAATAATACTCCCATTTTCCCATTCATGGATTAAGATGAAATTTTGCATAATTTTTCATTATTAAAAATTAACCAATTAGTTAAGGAACTAGTGGAAATTCATTAATTTAGTTTTATATAGAAAAGGCATCTTATTCCTATATTATCGATATATATATGACAGCGATTTGTTGTGGTTATGCCGTTATTCCTCTTTCATAAGCTTTTTTTTAAAGTTCTATACTGTAATTTATTGTTACAATAGTATTGACCTTACATGAAATTTGTTTCTGTGGATGATAACAAAGTAAATTATGACATCTATTTAAGATTCCCTTGCAGAAGTCACTCTGGACACTAAATGTTACTCTGAAGCCAGAAAATCATCGACCAACAGATTTTACTACAGAGCCGGCTCTCAGATAAGTTGTCTCTGTACATCAAACAATAGCAACACTGTGCAATGGGTGACAGAACACGGTCAAGTCTTATCGAATGGGACATTAAACATCACAGTTGCTTCTAATGGTAATATCAAGGTGTTGAATGCAAACTTGTGAAGTACTAACATTTGGTAGTTAGTCTACTTGAAAAGATGTTATATGTATCAACCGAAACGTTTTTGTGTTAAAGAAATAATTCATTTCGATATTAATTTTTTTCCTAACATTAAATCGTCAATGAGATATCGAATTATTTGAATCAATAAAATAAAAACAATGTTTATCCTATTATACTTAGTGGTGAGTGGTAAAGCGCTTGGCTTCAAAACCGAGGAGCAGAAGCGCCTAAAGGGGTGGCGAGTGGGCCAACTTCGGAATGGAAAACATTGCCATTATTATTAAGGGGCCTAACAAAAACAGAAATTATTATTTAGTTTGTTGATTTTAATGCAAAAAGTTTCAGTATGATTAGTTAACTTGACTAAAGGCTACTAAATCATTATAAGATGCACAAGGAAAATATATAAATATATAAGATGCACAAGGAAAATGTTATCCGCAGAACAATGACAGTACACTAATTTAGTCAAATGGCCTATAATACCGTATCAACACAAGGTACTATGTTTGGTAACAATAAGGCCTACAGCATTAGAGGCGGACGAACCCGTTAGCTTGATGTACAATATGCAGAGTACGTTTACGGCCCGCATGTGACATTCGCCCGGGGCTTCGCGTATGGCACTCGCCCCGGGCCCTGCGTACTGCTAAGGCCGCCACTGTGAGGGGTCTCGAGTTAGAATTCTGGTGATGAGTGGGACTTTGAACATCGAGATTTTGTTTAGAGAAGACACTGGGTCCAACTCTTGTCTCTACATACACTGGGTCCAACTCTTGTCTCTACATACACTGGGTCCAACTCTTGTCTCTACATACACTGGGTCCAACTCTCTACATGACATACGTAAGAGCCGTTGGTCGTTGTGCTAACCACATGACACCCTCGTTAACCGTCGATATTTGATATTTCGTTTTTTTTTCACACCTCGGCACAATTGAGACTATGTCGTGCCCAAAATCCCCCAAGTGTTCAACGTTACACAGCTAAGCTTTTTAAAATAAGGTTCATTCACTACTCAAATAGTAATTTGTTTTTATAATTTAATCAAAATCTGTTGTAAATATGTAGATCTATATATTTACAAGTACTTTGCCCGATCTCAACTCAAATTTTAGTAGTAAACCCCACTTTAACATTACTTTTCATCAAATGTAAAATAATACATGTACACGGCTAATAAGATATAGTAACGTAATAGTTTATGCAAGACATACAGACATGCTGGGTAGGGCACGTTTCTCGTATGGGAGACGAACGTATGCCAAAGGAAGTCTTTTTTTGTGAGCTAAAAGGTGGTCGACATAACAGAGGCACCCCACGGAAACGCTTCAAAAACAAGCTTAGGCGTCAACTTTCCTTGGCTGACATAGAAGAGAGAACCTGGTTGCATGCGGCCTCAGAACGAAACATCTGGAGGTCACTCACGAAGGCCGCGGGATACACATTTGAGACCAACAGAAAATCTGCTGCCTAGGACAAACGCAGGCGGCGAAAAGAAAATCTAAATCGACCACATGCGGACAATGGTTATGCTTGCCCTGTCTGTGGCAAAATATGTAGGTCACAGCTGGGACTGCGCAGCCACGGGAAATACTGCATTCCTCACTAATCTTCGGACTCGACGACAAGCCTTATTATTATTACATACAGAAGAGTGAATTAAACAAAACAGAATGTCAAATTTACGAATAATAAGCATGTAGATTACAATAATAAGTAGAATTTGTAAATAGACGATAATAATAATGGCAATGTTTTACTTTCGCAAGATGGGATGAGTGCTGTGAGTCACATGACTAAAACGATAAGGTGGAGAGTACTTTTAGAATAGAATGTACTGTGTATGCCTCTGAACAGGACAATGTATGACACATATGTAGCGTAGATTGTTTGTGTTCCAGTGACAAGTTACATCTGTCAAGAAATAAACCAAATTGAACACAACGTGACGTTTACTGTACATGTACTATGTAAGTAGAAGAATACACATTTACGTCTGATTCATGTCTTTAAAGCAAGTATTACACTTCATGCTAACTCTGTTCAATGTGTATTTATTGTATGTTCAATAGAGATTTTATTAGAGAATGATAATAATGCTTTCCTCTGCTCTATTTACTAAGCGCTAAATTGCCATGTTCTAAGTAGCAATGTCTTTTCCTATTAGAACAGCTTTTTGTTCGTTTTAAAACGTAGTCAAGTTGAATGAATTATCTAGTCTATATCCCTTAGAAATAAGCAAAGGCACTGGGGTGATACGAGTTCCTTTAATTGCAAAGCATTTAATAACAATATAATGTACATAAAGTTACCATTCATACTGTTATAACCCTATTCGCGACGCAAAAGGGTTAACTGTGTGTGTTCAGCTGACATATGTGACACAGGCCAGTAATACAGTTTAGCATGCTATATTGAAATGCAAGGGACAGTATTGGCATGAACTTTGCACGTGAATAGCGCCCGTGTTATGGTCAACTGATCATAAGCCTGCGCAGACCAGAGACACAGTGTGTAGGAAAGCGGCAGTTCAAGACCGGAGAGCGTTGAGACCGGGACTGTTAGTCGGCCATGAAGTCGGTCCTGGTGCAGTCCTCCAGTGAAACGTACGAGTCCAGCAAGAGACTGTAGAGTTTATGAGTTTAGTACAGTGATATACAGTCTAACGTTGTAGTAGTTGATTGTGTTGCCAATTGTGTCGTATTGGCTGTTTTATTTGACCCTTATTAAAGTACCAGATTATTGTGGAGCTTTTGTTGTCAGGTTCTTGATGTGTTGATGTGATGTGTTGTGTTTAGCAGTGTTTACAGATGGCCTGAGTAGGAGAGAGAAACGTAGCAATACACAAGGCATACACTCGATGTTTTATTACCCAATGTTTACAACACACCCACGTGACTACTCTACAGTCCACTAACGGGACAGGTACCCTTCTCTTGACCGTGTGTCAAGGTTGGCCACCCACTTAGCACAACTTTGTCACCACAGGCTCATTAATTTAACTACCAGACTACTGATTCTAAAGAGCTTAAAGACATTTTGAGAATGTAAAAGATATAAAGAAATAAAATATAAAGAAAAACGTATTTTCACTTTCCATATTTCCAAAATCTTTTCCTCTTCCTATCTCCCTCCTTTGTTTATTAATTAGTCAAAGTCTAGTCTTACATCTCTAGTCTTACATGTCTAGTCTTACATCTCTTGTCTTACATCTCTAGTCTTACATGTCTAGTCTTACATCTCTCGTCTTACATCTCTTTTTAGTCTTACATCTCTAGTCTTACATCTTAAGTCTTACATCTCTAGTCTTACATCTCTAGTCTTACATGTCTAGTCTTACATCTCTAGTCTTACATCTCTAGTCTTACATCTCTAGTCTTACATCTCTAGTCTTATATCTCTAGTCTTACATCTCTAGTCTTACATCTCTCTTTAGTCTTACATCTCTAGTCTTACATGTCTAGTCTTAGATCTCTCTTGATATCCTGCTAAGAAAAGCTGCTGACCGGGAAAAAGTGGATGGATTAGATTAAGCAACTAGTCCCTAGCTGCTGAAGCCCTACATCTTACATTTCTCTTTGACTTACATCTCTAGTCTTACATGTCTAGTCTTACATCTCTAGTCTTACATCTTTAGTCTTACATCTCTAGTCTTACATCTCTAGTCTTACATCTCTAGTCTTACATGTCTAGTCTTACATGTCTAGTCTTACATGTCTAGTCTTACATCTCTAGTCTTACATCTCTAGTCTTACATCTCTAGTCTTACATGTATTTTTAGTCTTATATCTCTAGTCTTACATCTCTCTTTAGTCTTACATATCTAGTCTTACATGTCTAGTCTTAGATCTCTCTTGATATCCTGCTAAGAAAAGCTGCTGACCGGAAAAAAGTGGATGAATTAGATTAAGCAACTAGTCCATGAAGCCCTACATCTTACATCTCTCTGTAGTCTAACATCTCTAGTCTTACATGTCTAGTCTTACATCTCTCTTTAGTCTTACATATCTAGTCTTACATGTCTAGTCTTAGATATCTCTTGATATCCTGCTCAGAAAAGCTGCTGACCGGAAAAAAGTGGATGAATTAGATTAAGCAACTAGTCCATGAAGCCCTACATCTTACATCTCTCTGTAGTCTAACATCTCTAGTCTTACATGTCTAGTCTTACATCTCTAGTCTTACATGTCTAGTCTTACATCTCTAGTCTTACATGTCTAGTCTTACATGTCTAGTCTTACATCTTTAGTCTTACATCTCTAGTCTTACATCTCTAGTCTTACATCTCTAGTCTTACATCTCTAGTCTTACATGTCTAGTCTTACATCTCTAGTCTTACATGTCTTTTTAGTCTTATATCTCTAGTCTTACATGTCTCGTTTGTTTACATCTCTAGTCTTACATCTCTCTTTAGTCTTACATCTCTAGTCTTACATGTCTAGTCTTACATCTCTAGTCTTACATCTCTCTTTAGTCTTACATCTCTAGTCTAACATGTCTAGTCTTACATCTCTCTTGATATCCTGCTAAGAAAAGCTGCTGACCGGAAAAAAGTGGATGTATTAGATTAAGCAACTAGTCCCAGAAGCCCTACGACGAAAGTCAAGGGACAGATGATGAGTTTTGATCGTTTCGTTCTGTCTTTAGATGTCCCCACAGAAGCCACCTTGACTAGCAATGCTACAAGCAATGTTTGTAGTTCTAGTGCAGTCCTCGTACAATGTGAGACTCCCCACGTGGACAATCAACAGTCTCCAATGATCTCATTCTTTGATATCAGCTCAGCAGATAGGGTCAATCTAACAAATGCAACTTCAGTGAACGCAAGGAATGGCAAATGGAGGTTAGGTTTTGTACAAATATTTTTATTAATTTTTTAAAATACCTTATAATTGTGAGCAGATGTCTTTAGGCAGTTGTCCCACTTTTAGTAATAAAACCTTCCCGGCGGGACATTTAAGGTCCTGCGTTCATCTTAAAGGTCGATCAGTATTTAACAAATAAAATTTATAATATATTTTTTTTAACAACGAAGCTTATATTGAGTAAAATTACATCAGTTATTTTGAATCAATCATGTCATTAATTTTATAATATAACTAACAATAATGAATTTGTGCGATTGGAAATATTTAAATTAACTAGCAGTACACACCAGCTGCGCCCGTTGATTTGTTTCTTGGCTTTATATTGCTTTTATGGCCGGAACGCCCTCTTGTTTTCTTTTTCTGAATTGTAATAAACGGGCCACATTTTAACGATCAACCTAACTTAATTTTTTAGACATTGAATTAGTGTATCTGTTACAACAACAACAACAAAAAGTTAGTCCTTCGTTCACATTCCCGTGCCTCTGTCTATTTTTCTCATGGTATTTTGTTCTCTAAATCAAAAGCACTATCAATTTGGTTGTATTAATTGTAATTGTTGATTTGACCCACTTTCACTTTTATCTTTTTCCCTTCCTCCTCCTCCTCCTCCCACCCAACACAAAAAGCTAGTCCTTACACTCTATGACTTTTCCTTACACTCTATGACTTTTCCTTACACTCTATGACTTTTCCTTACACTCTATGACTTTTCCTTACACTCTATGACTTTTCCTTACACTCTATGACTTTTCCTTACACTCTATGACTTTTCCTTACACTCTATGACTTTTCCTTACACTCTATGACTTTTCCTTACACTATGACTTTTCCTTACACTCTATGACTTTTCCTTACACTCTATGACTTTTCCTTACACTCTGACTTTTCCTTACACTCTATGACTTTTCCTTACACTCTATGACTTTTCCTTACACTCTATGACTTTTCCTTACACTCTATGACTTTTCCTTACACTCTATGACTTTTTCTTACACTCTATGACTTTTCCTTACACTCTATGACTTTTCCTTACACTCTATGACTTTTTTCGGCTTCTCAATTCAATTGATATTTGTCCCTACCAACATTTTCAAGCCTAGAAAAAACAAATCATTTTCCTACATCTCGTTTCTCTTTCTACTTTGTTATCTAAATGCAAAAAAAATAAATAAATAACAATTTGCTTTTATTTATTGAATGTAGAGAAATGACAATAGATCTAGATTTTTAAAAATGCTATTTGGATATTTTTTAAAGTGCCACAAAATACCATTCCTTGCTCTCTGTCTTTCTCTCTATCGAAAAATATAAAAAGAAAAAGACTCATTTATCTTCTTAATGCTCTCAGGATTGTTTTTTTTTTTTTTTAAATTTAGATGGCGTCTAAAAGGAAGTGGAAATGACGTAATCCATATTAAAAATAAGTAGACTTAGGGAAAAAGAAAAAAAAATTCTTTAAAAAAAAGGATTTCGTGACATATTTCTATTCATGCTTTCTAATGGACCTCATTCACCAATCGTAAACAAACAACATTTAGCCACGTGGCTCTCTATCTCTTCTATACAAATTACGTAATACACACAGGCTGTCACGTGACAGTTATTTTCCATTGTTTTATCAATATTATCACGTGGCTAAATGTTGTTTGTTTACGATTGGTGAATGAGGTCCGTTAGACAGCTGCCTTTTGGGGAAATACTAAAAATAAAATACAATGGTTTGATAAAAAGCTTGCGTTTTTTTTTTTAGTGAGCGTCTAGGCCATTCCAGGGGCAACCTGTGTACAACATTTCATTCTGTACGACGGTTTAAGAGATCTCGTGATCAATGAGTGTGTCAACCATTGTTATTTTACAAATTTCCTCGAGATTGTTTTTGTTGAACGAAACTTGCTTATAGTTCGCTCTGTCCGATCGCTTTTGTGCACCAGTATGGGGGTGAGGGGTAAGTGTATCTGGCATCTGGGCAAAGCTTTCAGTGCTGCTTTTGAAAAGCTTTTTTTTTTTCTGTGAGTTGCTTTAGTCTGAATCCGAACTTAATGTCTCGAGCTTCCGACGATGGAAGGACGACGTGTTTGCCACTTAGAGTTTTTTTTACTATTTTAAAGTCTATTATCAAGTGTCAAATTTTAAGCGAACTGTTTCTCTACACAAGACTTACCCCTCCCCCTTAACTTAGAACATTATCTATATAATATTATATAATTAATTACAGCTATTTAATAACTAATTGTTTTATATTTGTATTGATTCATGACAATGAAGAATTGTGAAAAGTTTCAACTTGATCCGAGAATGAAAAGTGGGAGAATAAACGTGTAAAGTTTCTACCAAAACAGACGGAGTGAGTTAATACAAACTTTGTTTTATAAAACAGATAGAGTGAGTTAATACAAGCTGTGTTTTATAAAACAGATAGACGGAGTGAGTTAATACAAGTGTGACAAGTTAGCGAAAGTGACGTGTGTTTGGCGTGTTTAATGTCTAGGGGATGATTATTTTTGAAATTATCACACACCAACCCGTCAGCATATAAATCGGGAGCAGGCACGCAACGAGACAAGCAATGAAAGAGAGATACAAAGTTATAAATTGAAGAATATTTTTTTACATAAATATTTACATAGAAGAAAAAAAAGGGGAGGGTTTGCATCTATCTCTAATCAATACTATATTTAATCATCACTCTTGCACTTAATAAGAGAGTATGTCACTTTGTCTTCTAAACTTAGCTGGTTGTCCTGTTGATGTCGCAGCTGGCTGTGATCCTGGCTTGAGGTTTTGCAGCTGGAGGTGGCGCTCTAGCGGGTAGAGGGACGCCGGTGATACAGTTCTTGTGAAGTCTCAATCCAAAGTTCTGACATCTGTAGTGGGCACAGTAGGGCGGGTGGCCGACTACCGTGGGCACAAGGGTACTGCGGGCAGAGCTGATCTGCCGTGGGCAGCGTAGCTAACAGGATAAATCCAGTGATTTGCGGAGTTCAGGAGGAGCTATGACGTCTCGCACAGACTCTGTGTCTATAGGGACGTCGTACCTAATAAGTTGACAGGTGGGCTGTCGAATAGGCAGGCAAGTAGAGCCGATAGCGCCAAGTAGTAGATCCATGTAGGCAGTAGTGCAGTGCTGAATAGCACTAAGTACGTAGGCAATAGATCCGATAAATAGGCAGTTGACTAGGCAGACAATGCCAAATAAATAGGCAGACACCGGAGGGAGGCACCAGGTATTCCTCTAAGAGTAAGAATAAATGAAATAGTCCAGACTCGACTGGCAGCGATAGAGAAATAAGAGGGTCTGGTTTGAATTAGTCTACCATGTCCGGGAGATATGGGCGGAAACAGGAAATGTCCTAGGCTAAGAATTATCTCTCACGTGGGTGAATTCGGCTCGAGATGGGAGTCGCACCTTGGAGTGTCACGAGGCGTGTTGACACGAGTAATCTCTTTGATCAAAGAGAGACGTGGGAGAGGGGGGGCAGAAAGCTTGACTTGCATTCCACCCAAGGTGGTGTCAACTGCGACCGTCGGACATCCGGCGGGTAAGACCAAAGAGACTGTGTGTTTATCTTTCCCCGATCAAGGGGAGATAAGTGAAAGGATGCGGCCTAGCCATCTCCAAGGTGGTGGAGTAAGTCTAGCCTGAAGAGGAAAAGGTGAGGCGGGTGAAGAAATTGGGGATAGAACGGGGAAATAATCAAAATAAAATGAATAATAATAAATAATAATAATTTATGCTGTGATAAGTTTGAGTGACTCTGACAGCAAGCTTATAACTTGTCACAACAAGCTTTGTTTTATAAAACAGACGGAGTGACTTAATACAAGCTTTGTTTTATAAAACAGATAGACGGAGTGAGTTAATACAAGCTTTGTTTTATAAAACAGATAGACGGAGTGAGTTAATACAAGATTTGTTTTATGAAACAGATAGATGGAGTGAGTTAACACAAGCTTTGTTTTATAAAACAGATAGATGGAGTGAGTTAATACAAGATTTGTTTTATGAAACAGATAGATGGAGTGAGTTAACACAAGCTTTGTTTTATAAAACAGATAGATGGAGTGAGTTAATACAGTCTTTGTTTAAAAAATCTCATTTAGTATATCGCAGTTCGATATTAATTATTTCAAAGTTACCGACTTTCTGAGTTTCTTTTATGATCCTTATTATCTTACTTTATCTTATAAAATACAGACGTTGCTTCTAGTCATGCATGTTAATCAATTACTTAAATTCTGCCAAGTCACTGGTTTTCCTGGCTGGTCCACGTAACGCATTCCATGCTCTAATAGCACTAGGGAAGTGGGAGTATTTGTTCAAATCTTACATCAACTCACTATATCTGGCTCCAAAACACCCCAATAGAAAAAAAAAATTTTTGGAGAGCTCCCTGATTTGGAAACCACTGCGCAGTTCATCTCATCTATTGGTCTACTCATCTGAACTCTCCAACATAAAAATGAGAACGAAGAAGAAGAAGACTATGTCTGTCTGTCTGGTAAAGAGTTTTTTACATGTTATTTATTCCACACCCAATCTCAAGTTGAAACTTAATAGACAAAACAGGAATTAATTTTTAAAAATTAATGAATTAGTCAATTAATTACTATTAAATTAGTCAATTAACTACTGGTAATTATATTTTTTTCTGCCTGTATTGGCGCAGCGATAGAATTAATCAATGTGTGCGACCAACCCATACACGGGACAAGCAATTTTACGAGCTGCATAACTGTGTTAATGGACAAGGAACAGTTCTAGTATGAACGTTACACATCAAAATTCCCCGTGATTGCTCATGAAATCGAAAGTTTTCACAAGATACAGAGACAAAAGGTGTTACACAGTTCTATTCATAACCAGGATTTTTTTTTTTGGGGGGGAGCCCCCCTCCGCCGTATATATATATATATATATATATATATATAGCGCTGAGAGCTCTCCGCCCCGCCGCCAGGCGTTATTTCCGCTTTTAAAAAAATGCATAATTTGAGGTAACATAATCTGCCTTCTTTACTTTGTTAGGACTTGGATCCTCCCGTGCCGTTCGGTGCGTTAGGCAGCAAGGTGTCTCCACAAAAATCTGTCACTGGCAATGTCTGAAGCCTCTTGTAATCGCAACTCTTATTATGCGTAATTCATTTTGTCGAGAACATGGCCAGAAAACCTCATGCGACGCTTTGTCACAACCTCATTAATTGTTCGACTCCCAGTTCGGTATAAGATTTTCTTGATTGATCTCTATAACTGACTCCTAAATCCGTCTTAGCCATCTTGGTTGAGCCACATTTAGTCTTTTTTTATATTTAGGCAGATGACTTCCATGCTATTCCTTGCTTTTTTTTTTAATGGAGCCCAGCGACTGGTAGAAATGTGTAACCTCTCTTGGCTACGCTGTAGTGACTGTAGTTTGCTTTAGATTTTATGTCGAAAAAGGAAGTTTTATCGTCAAGACCATCTGTTTGGGGGGAGGGGTTAAACTAAAAAATCTCTGGAGTTTTTTTTCAAACAAACTCAAAACCACTTTCTTTACGCTCACAGAATTTGGTAACTGTAGTTTGCTTTAGAATAATATCGATGAGGGGGTTTTCAAGAGAGGGGTTTTAAACTCAACATCCCTCTTGGCTGTGCTGTTAGAACTTGGGGATAGTCGTTTGCAATCTTTTTTGTTTTGTTTTATAAAAGGAGGGGGATTTAAAACTCAAAACCCTCTTTGGCTGCGCTGGGTTAAGAGATGGCTTAATATTAAAATCGCATCTAAAATAAACAAAATCAAAGCAAAAAATCAGTCACAAGGCTCCACTCCCCCCCCCCCCCTGCGGGGAGATTTCATTTCGGGGAGGAGGGGGGTTGAACCCCTACCCCCCTCGCTACGCCCATTAGTACGACAGTACGTTCATGTACAGTCAAAGATTTGTAGTTAGTGTATCGTGTTACAGATTATGTAGTATTGGCTGCTATTTATTTGTTAATAAAGTAGGCTACCACATTATTTTGAAACTCTCGTCAAGTTTTTGAGTTAGATGTGTTGTGTTGAGCAGTGCTCATAGTAGGCCTTATTAGGAGAGAATCGTAGCAGCATTCACAGACATGGCTAATTATGTATGGTTTGGTCCCCTTATATAATTGTTCACATTATGTTTCCCACAACCGTTCTCGAATCAAGTTGAAATTTTAAACAATTATTTATTGTACCTAACAAAACTTGAATCAATAAAAAAAATTAACCACTTATTTCAATAATTATTTATAATTAATTATTTTGTTGATATCGAATAAGGGAAATAAATGTCTACGAACCAATTTTCCGATCAACCAATAGTCGTTGAACCAGCTGTGTACAATTAGTCGTGAACTAATAATCATTGAACCAGCATTTCTAGAATATATAAAGATTATTCTACTTTTCTCTCTTTGTCAACCAGTTCTACCAGTGTCTACATTACAGCAAGTGGAGGCCAGAGGACAATACTATGTCGAGTCAGTCATAGTGAATTTAATGACTTATATACTGACACTCAATACGTAATTAATGTTCAAGGTAGAGATTTTTTAAATACATTTTTTTTTCGATTTCTATTGGTTTTATTTTATCCATTAGTCATCAGTCAGCCTGTTACGCTTTTATCTTAAAAATTAAAGACTTATGAAAATGATATTTCCCTATCGCTTGCATCGTGTACAAAAAACTCTTTTTGAAACTCTACAACTCTTTTTGCTTTTCTCTAAGTGAAGTTTTGTTGTTCAAATGAAATAAGACATAATGTGTTTTTTTTCTCACAAGCATGTCTGCCTTATAGTTGTGACATTGTCAAATGAATGCAATTTCCACCATAACAAAATGTGTTTTTTATAGCTGGTACTTTCTAATAATCCTTTGATATGGTGTCTTTTAAAAAATTATTTATGCATACATAACAAATTAAAATTAAGGGGCAATATACATTTTTGTTAATTCTCTATTTGTATGCCATCATAAGCATAGATACCAATCATGCATAATTAAAATCTTCCACTAGATATTGATAAAGTAGATTTTAGAAGCTTCAATAAAATACAGAGAACTAAAGTGTACTTCAGTACGTAATACTTGGTTGAATAATTAGACATTGAGTTCTAAAGGCATACTATTATCCAATTCATTTTTTTACAGAGGCCTCCAAAGTTTATCCTATTATTACAATAGGAGCAAATAATTATCAAAATGGAGAGACTTTGAATGTTCAAGACAGCTCACAATTTTCTCCCAAGTGCCAAGTCAGTTCTGTATCTTCAGGATACTTTCATCTAGAACTGACTTGCGATTCCTCCAACAGTACAAATATTTTCTCTTCAAATAATGACTATGGTACCAGTGTTTACCTAGCTACTGTGTCTGTCACCAAGTATATGATTGGCAAAAAGTGTTTATGTAAAGCAACACATTCTTCAGGATGTTACACCATGACCACAGCTGTCAATGTCAATGTTCTATGTAAGTTTTGTTGTTGTCATGACTAGTATGACGGGCGACTTTTTTTTTCTTGTCTAATGATATCTTGGTTGGCATTGACCATTATGATTTGTTTTTCATGTTAACATTTAGCTAGATACATAGTAAATAATACAGGAATAAATTACCTAAATTTTGAGAAGCTTTATGTCAACTGGAAAGAAAATATTTTGAGACAAAAAACACTTTTATGATGTTTTGACTAGATTTCGTTTATTGTTCAGATGCTCCAGAGATCAGTGATTTAAAGGTGAATGGTAACTCTGTATCAGTGACTGTAAATCGTGGAAATGCACTGAACTTTATTTGTAGTGCTACAGGAAATCCATTACCAACATTGTACATGACCCATGAGATACCAACATCAGTTCCCTTTCAGACTGTTCAGTCGTATACTCTGGACTTCACACAGCAAGCTGGCTGCAGTGATACGGATTTGTTTTACTGTGTGGCCAAGAACACCATCAACACTGGAACACAAGCATTCAAACAGAGATCCGTGCAGGTGTATGTCAGGTGTAAGTAGCGTTTTAACACTTATATGTCAGTTGTAAGTTTTAACACTTATGTGTAAGGTGTAAGTTTTGACACTTATGTGTCAGGTGTAAGTTTTAACACTTATTTGTCAGGTGTAAGTTTAAACACTTATTTGTCAGGTGTAAGTTTTAACACTTATCTGTCAGGTGTAAGCAAAATTTAACACGTATGTATCAGGTGTAAGTTTAGTTGTGTTTATGTTAAGTGTAAGTATATTTTAACAACCCTGTGGCAGTTTACGTGATGTCATACATAAGATAGGCTTATAAGTCTAGTTAAACGTAAGATATATTAAGTCTAGTTAAACGTAAGATATATTAAGTCTAGTTAAACGTAAGATATATTAAGTCTAGTTAAACGTAAGATATATTTAGTCTAGTTAGCATTCTCCCTAACCCTAACGTTTGTAACTTTTATATGAGTTGATAATGTAACGTTTATATGCTAATAATTAGATTCTCTCTCTCTTAGTGCTACATTACTTTCTGCTAACGCGAATGTTGTGGTTTTGTGTACAGCTCATAACTTGAGTAGCACAGCAGATATTAAAATTCACTAAGTAACACACTTACTAGTATACAATAAATTTATTGAATAAAAATAATAGTTGACAAGTAAAGTAAAGTCGTAATATAGGTTTGCATTATAGCTTTTAGAAGAAATTACAAATCCAACCTCCAAATACACTTTACAATGATACTTATTATTAATTTACTCCTTACAACAAATAACTTTACAATGATACTTAGTATAAATTTACTCCTTACAATAAATAACTTTATAATGATACTTAGTATTAATTTACTCCTTACAACAAATAACTTTACAATGAAACTTAGTATTAATTTACTCCTTACAACAAATAACTTTACAATGATACTTAGTATAAATTTACTCCTTACAATAAATAACTTTATAATGATACTTAGTATTAATTTACTCCTTACAACAAATAACTTTACAATGAAACTTAGTATTAATTTACTCCTTACAACAAATAACTTTACAATGATACTTAGTATAAATTTACTCCTTACAATAAATAACTTTATAATGATACTTAGTATTAATTTACTCCTTACAACAAATAACTTTACAATGAAACTTAGTATTAATTTACTCCTTACAACAAATAACTTTACAATGATACTTAGTATAAATTTACTCCTTACAATAAATAACTTTATAATGATACTTAGTATTAATTTACTCCTTACAACAAATAACTTAACAATGTCATACGTCCTCCCTCTCTGATGACCAAGTATCAACTGCAAACACCCCCACCAAAAAAAAAATCCTGGCTACACCGATGCATACAGTCATGATGAAAGCTACTAGATAGTTCAGGTAGTTTGAAGGAGGATACACGTTGATCCCTGGCTAGTCCGAGAGTCTGCAGTGGTGTTACTAATAAATGGAAAGTTATCATGGAATCCATATAGTGATGAACTTATTTAAAAGTCAAACAAAACATTAGATTTTATTAACAGAACATTGTACACATCAAACAAGAATATAAACGTACGATGCTATTTCCCTTTGGTTTGGCCAATTTTAAAATATGCATTCTAGGTTTGGGATCCCTCGATTCAAGAAAACATAAAGAAATTAGAACAAAT
This sequence comes from Biomphalaria pfeifferi, assembly GCA_030265305.1. Lineage (NCBI taxonomy): Eukaryota > Metazoa > Mollusca > Gastropoda > Planorbidae > Biomphalaria > Biomphalaria pfeifferi. Next base: position 703,513 of record JASAOG010000138.1, read on the forward strand.
ACTAATAGAGCAGTGAGATTTATAACAAAGGAATATTATAATTTGATTAGAGAAACACCATTAGTAAAATCACTAAACTTAGAGACACTTCAGGATTAAAAAGTTAAGTAAGTTAAAACTGTTAAAGTACATTAAACACTGAACCATAATTTACAAATAGAAAAACAAAAACCTAATGAAACTAGTCGACTGGAGGCGTAGCATAGGACCGGCGTTAGGCCACTGCAAACTATGCGATCGCAGTGGGCCCCGCACTTTCATAGGACCCGCACTTTCACAGGACCCGAGCTAATTCTAAGTGTATAAATTATTAAATTAAACCATACTTAAAACAGATTTCCCGCTCTCTCCTGTCGATTTTCCAGGAGCTCTTGGAAATCTCCCGAAATTGCAAAATATACGAAAAAGTCCTTAAAATATACGGAAATATATAGACAAAAGTGGTCATTTTGGGGTGTCATTCAATATGGAAAACGCCAATCCTACGCGCGATAAATAAAAACGGCATTTTGCATTAGCCGTAATTGTATAATCTGTTGAAAGAAGCTTCTCGCGCCAAACTAATAAAGAATTACTTGAGGTCAACAATTCTCAAAGAAAGATTGAAACATTTGGTAATTCTTGCTATTGAGCGTGATTTATGTAGGAAATAGAATTTTAATGATATACTGTATGACTTTGCTACACGCAAGGCTCGTAAAGTAATTCTGTACGTAGTAAAGAATGAATAAAATGCATAGAATTTATTTTCTAATACAAACTCTTAAATTTCACTTAGTATCCGCTTCCCTACCCAAACTTGGCCCCGCGAAATCCGTTTCGCATAGGGCCCCATAATTGTTAAGTTCGACCATTCTATTTAATGACCTGTAAATATACATAGTAGATTACTTTTTCTCTTTCCATGACTTCTTGGTAACAATGGTTAAGTCCGGCGCTGCTATTTAGTGTTTGTAAAATGTTTGTTTGTAAAATGTTTCAGATGTTCCTTCAGAGTTGAAGATAGTTTACTTCCTAGTCCAAACCTCCCGCAGGACGAAGGGGGATGGGAGCGGGCAGGGTTTGACAGTCCAGCCCGTAAACCTCACGTCCAAGCAGCCATCCGTAACGACGTGTGAATACCACTTGTTCTCCCCCCCCCCCTCTTGTTTTTTCGTGGAGTGACTATCCGCAGAAATAAGAAAGTAATCTTTCCTTTACTTCTTGCTCGTCCAAACTGTTGAGCGAAGAAGAGAATATATATACTCAGAAAGACGCAACGATAAAGGCACATTTCTTATTCCATACGATAGAACAAATTCATGCAAGTGCTCCTTCTTCCCTAGTGCCATTAGAGAATGGAATGGGTTGCCTGAATCAGCCGAGAAAACCAACGTCCAGAAGGGTTTGTCATTGATTAACATGCATGACTAGATTGTTACATGATATACGTAGGACGTAACTATCTTCTTTTTTGAAGTAACGTCTGTAATATATAAGATAAGATAAGACATCAGTGTGACTCCGGGACTCCGTATCCATTGACATGCAGCGTTACACAACATAGCGTTGGACTATTTCTTGTGAGGTTATTAAAGTCTAAGGTTTTGCACAAACTGCAGTTCGGACGTGATTTCGTGAAAATGACCTATGATGCCCTCAGCTACCCAGAGCCGAGCGAGTTAACTAAGAGTCAATTATTTTGACTCATCGCTTTAGCTTCTCATCAAATTTGCAGAATTTTCAACTTTGGCAAAGTGTGAGCTGGCAACCCAAACTAGACTCCGTAGTATGGCACCGTATAGGTAGGTCAGATGTTAAGTAAACGATAACTGCTTAATATGAGGTCTTCTTAGGTGACAATTGTTTATATTAGCACTTTATTACAAGTAACATGTAAGGAGGGACGCGTTACAAGTGTGTAACATGTAATAGGGCCGTGATTCAGGTGTGTGACAAGTGTGTTGCAAGAATGTAACTTGGCTTACTCTAAATGTGGACAAGAAATGCTGTACCTATACGATTTAATCTTACATCTTGACGTAATATTTCACACACACACACACATTTCTTTTCTATCAGGAACGGTCCATCAAAATTGACTCTTACATGATTTAAAATACAAAGATGAATTTAATCACTGTAGTTAGCATTCTCCATAGCGCTGTCTAGCGTAGTCGTCGGTCCAATGAAAGCCAGTATTTGTATGACATTCTTACATGTATTTATCTAGATCAGTGGTTCCAAAACTTTTTTTGTCTTGTAGACCCCTTGCTATGTTTTCTGGTTTTCGGTAGACCCCCTGCTTAACTTTCAAATTTTTGTAAATACATTTTTTTAAAAACTAATTTCTATTTGTACAAAAGTAATGGAAAATTCCCCTCTCAGACATTGTGGTCTTTAGGTCAGATGATGTAAAGGTCAACTGTTTCTGTGGACTACGATTATCAAGGGTGTCATGTGGCCAGCACAACGACAAACCGCCTTTTCTTTTACCCAACTAATTAGAGATGGGTGGACTCAGAGGCGCCCAAAAGATCCCGAAATTAAAAATCCAAGTCTTTACCAGGATTCAAACTCGGAACCCGGTTTGGAAGCCAAGCACTTTATCACTCAGCCAAAACGTCTAATTTCTATCTGTAGAGAGCTGAAAAGTGAAAAAGTAATTTAAAGCTTCATATTAGAGATTTTAGAGATCTCTTTTTTTATTGATAAAATTAAAAAATTCAAAACAAATTAAAATAGCAATATATATTATTGAAATCTCCAAACACACTGGCCTTAAGTATCATAATAGAAGTTTTCGCAAAGAGTTTCGCGTGTATATCTTGATGTTTCACGTGTTGCTCGAATTTTGAGTCCGCGAAGATGTTATCACTATCGGGAGAAAGAATGAAGGCGAGTAACAGTCGCCTAAACCAGTAAGCCTCGAGCAGGAAAGGCTTATGAGTCTTGGCTTACTACCCACCTAGCAGAAGTAAAACTATATTCAAAACTCTACTGCCTTGCAACTCAAACATGGGAAAGGTTCTGTGGGTCAACCCTGAGGATAAATAAGGAGCTGGCGACTCTTATGCAGTTTGCAGCACACATCACTACATCCTGTTAGAACCTGTGACGCTGCTGAGCCCAAACGTATATATGTTGTTTACAAAGAATTACATATATATAAAGCTTTTAATTTTATAACTCATGCCACTGAAGTGACCTTGAACTGTATTGTTGCTTAAGAAATTCTTTTAATAATATCAGATCTGGGTTTGTGTAAAACAGTTTTTAAAACTACAACGGCAGGTAAAAATTAACGATTTACCTATGGTGTTTTCCGTATATTGCCATAAATAAGTAAATTTCCCCTTTCAGACATTTCGATGATGCTATGGTCATCTGTTTCTTTGGCCAACGGTTAACGAGCAGGATGTCATGTGGGCAGAACAACGACCAACCGACTTTACTTTTACTAACACTAGTTAGGTACCTATTAGAGTTGGGCGGACTCAGGGGCGCCCTAAAAATCCAGAAATTCAAAATTCAACAACATTCGAACCCAGGACCCCAAGTTCGGAAGCCAAGCGCTTTAACCACTACCACCGCGTCCCCAATTTTGTTATAAGTAAAGAGATCTTGTAAGACGCCCACAAATCATCATCTTCTCTATATGATGTCGAAGAGAGATTTGTTGGTCTATTCTGAACTTTATCTTTGAATGTTCAAAAGTTTTTCAAATCTATATCTTTTTATCAGGGTGACATTGTCGCAGATGATCCTCCAGCGTAATTAGTTTTATATCGTCATAAAAATGGCAATTGGCGACCGCTTGAATGACAAGAAAAAAAATGGACAATTTAAAATATTCAACGCTATACAGTCTACATTTCTTTTTGTTTTACATTATTTACATGTAGACAAATTTAAGATATTCGAATAAGTCTTGAAATTAAAAACAACATTTTTTTTCGTTTAAATAGCAGGAGAAATATTCAAATGATTAACTTAGCTACAAATCTATCCAGTGTGAAGAATCACATTATTGGCTTACATGAAATCTATTATCATAGACCCCCTTGGACATCTCATAGACCCCCAATTTGTTTTTTCACTTTCGTAGACCCCTTGGAAGTCTTCGCAGACCCGCTGGGGTCTATATAGATCACTTTGGGAATCACTGATCTAGATCTAAGTGGGCCTATAAAGTGACCATTGACATACCATGGGCGCAGCCAGGGGGCTCACCCCCCCCCCATTGAAATCCCCCCCCTGCGGGGGGGGGGGGTCGAAAGTTAATGACTGATTTTCGCTTTAATTTTGTTTACTTTAGGTGAGATTTTAATACTAAACCATCACTTGCCCCAGCGCAGCCAAGGGTGTTTTGAGTTTAAAACCCCATACCAGGGGGGTTTGCAGTTAAAGCCTCCTCTTCTATAAAACAAAAAAAAAAAATGCAAGCGACAATCCCCGAATTCCAAGAGCATAGCTAAGGAAGATTTTTCATTTTAAAACCCCCTCCGAAATTTTCGATAAAACGATCTCTTTAATATAAGACTATCCATACATCAGTCACCTGATTCTATGAGCGTAGACAAGAGGGGTTTTTGTTTAAAAAACTCGCCAGCGGGGTTTGCAGCTAAAAACCACCGCTTCAATATATAAAAAAAGCAAATTACACACTCAAAATGCTATGAGCGTAGCCAAAGGGGGTTTTGTGTCCCCTTCAGTGGCGTTTAAAGCTAAAAAAAAATACCTCTTCAATATAAAAAAAAAGCTAATTACACACTCAAATTCTAGGAGCATAGCTAGAGGGTTTTGTTTTTAAAGTTTAAAACGCCTAAAAAAAATTCTATGCCGAACTGTGAGTCAACCCCTTAGTAAGGTTGTGAAAGAGCGTCGCATGAGATTTGCGGGACATGTTCTCCGACAAAATGAATTACGCATAATAAGAGTTGCAATGACATGGAGGCCGTTACGAGGAAAACGCAAACAGGGACACCCTAGTACAATTTGGTGCCACACTTTTACGAAGGTCCTCATAGCAGGTGGGAATAAGCTTCAGACATTGCCAATGACAGATTTTTGTGGAAGCAGCTTGACGCCCAATGCACCGAACGGCGCGGGAAGATCTAAGTAAGTAAAAATAGCACATTAGGTTTTTGAAATAAAACTTTTTAATAGCAGGATAATGCACTGTAGATACCTCAGAATATGCATTTTGTTGGCTTTCAATACTGGATATAGTGCTTTGTGACAGGTTGGTGAATGTGACGTGTTTGGCGCGTTTAATGTCTAGGGGATGATTATTTTTGAAATTATCACTCACCAACCCGTCAGCATATAAATCGGGAGCAGACACGCAACGAGACAAGCAATGAAAGAGAGATACAAAGTTAAAATGAAGAATATTTATTTACATAAATATTTACATAGAAGAAAAAAAAGGGGGAGGGTTTGCATCTATCTCTAATTGATACTAATTTTGATCATCACTCTTGCACTTAATAAGAGAGTATGTCACTTTGTCTTCTAAACTTAGCTAGTTGTCCTGTTGATGTCGCAGCTGGCTGTGATCCTGGCTTGAGGTTTTGCAGCTGGAGGTGGCGCTCTAGCGGGTAGAGGGACTCCGGTGATACAGTTCTTGTGGAGTCTCAATCCAAAGTTCTGATATCTGTAGTGGGCACAGTAGGGCGGGTGGCAACTACCGTGGGCACAAGGTTACTGCGGGCAGAGCTGATCTGCCGTGGGCAGCGTAGTTGACAGGATAAGTCCAGTGAGTTGCAGAGGGTTTGGCGTAGCTATGACGTCTCGCACAGATCTGGGTCTATAGGGACGTCGTACCTAATAAGTTGACAGGTGGGCTGTCGAATAGGCGGGCAAGGCCGATAGCGCCAAGTAGTAGAGTTGAGTAGATCCACGTAGGCAGGAGATGAAAATCAATAGCAAATAGGCAGTTGACTAGGCCGACAATGCCGAATAAATATGCCGGTAAATAGGCAGGTGAGTGATTCGATAAATAGTTTAGTAGTGTCGAGTAGACACTGAGCAGCAAATAGGCAGGTAATTAGGCAGGTGATCCAAACAAATAGTTTGGGTAGATCTTAGTAGGCAAATGCAGTGCTGAATATCACTAAGCACATAGGCAGACACCTAAGGGAGGCTGCCGATAAACAAAGACTAGTTAGGACATGTCTCTCATGCATCTTATCGATGCCCTCGACTGAGGTGCATTCGTCAGATTGGTGAAATTGCTTTAGAGCACAATGGGGAGATGATGACAAATGATATATGGAAAAATAGATGGCTGATAGTAGCAAAATAAAAATTTACATAAAAGGGAAAATAATAATCTCAATGAAACAACACAAGTTGGAAGAGAGAAGAGAGGGGGGGGGGGGGATAAAAAAATCCCTCCACCCCCACCCCCCAAAAAATTCCTGGCTACGCTTATGTGGCATACACTTTATTGGATTGCGAATTTTTTTTTCTTGTAGGACTACGCCAATGAGCGATGAATAAACTTGAAATAATAATAAGGATTGTCTGGAGTCCGGAGATTAAGAAGGAGTACATTATTTCACACGGCTACGCAGACCTAGCTGTGATCTACATATTTGGCCACATCCAACGCAGAAAAAACTTTGTTTTCCTGGGTCGATTTTGTCTTTTCGCCATCTAAGCCTGTCCTCAGAAGTTGTTTTTTTAGTTAAAAAGTATATGTCGTGGCCTTTGTAAGGGATCTCTAGCTGTCTCTTTCAGAAGACCCTTGCTTCCAGATGTTCATATGAACGTGTAGATCAATGAATTAAACAGAAATAATTGCGACTTTAACAATATTGAGATGACAAGTTGTATTCCATTTCTTTACATTTAATTCTGCTGAGTTCAAACACTAGTGTAGGAAATGTTCAAATAATGTCTCCTCTTGAAATTAAAATTCTATCAAATGTAACAGAAGTAATTTAATAATAAACAAGTGAAACAATACTTTAAAAAAAATCCTTTGTACAACGAATAGAGCGATTATTTTTCCCTTATTAACTAATTAATGGTAGATTAAAAGAAAAACAATTTTGTTTTACCCCGTCACATTCCCCCCCCCCCCCCCATGAGAAAAAATATGGTTAAGCGAATGTCTTTTTCACAACTTGTACCTTCATGGAAAGAATTCTGGGTGAAACATTTTTTTTTCCCCTCGCTGTTCTCTCAGTCCCCCCCCCCCTCCTGGTTCAGCGAATGTCTAGATCTACGACACTTTATAATATCCACTTTTATAAGCCTTTATATCTAGACTTGGAAGATGATGTGCAAACTGTTTTTATTAAAATCTTGAATGAATGCGGAAATACCCGAAGACATTTAGTCTGTTCAAGAAAAATATTTTCTAGCTCTCTAACCAAATTTAAATTTCTTTTTATGCTTTGGAAAACTATAGCTGACAAACTAGACTTTCCCCAGTGTGGTTAACGAGCTAGTAAATTTTTCCTCAGCAATATACATCCATTGTTCAATTAGTAGGAAAATCGTTAAAGGGCATTAAAGATGCGATTTGTGTTAACAAGTTAAATTTTTAAAAATGCAAGTCCCTCCTTCATGAAGCTGATGACTGTCTCGTAAGAGCGAATATTGTAGGCCTACTCTTAATTACTATTTAAAATGGAGACAAATCTGACCCATGAAACTACTGACCAGTATCACTTACCAGCACCACATGTAAAATCCTAGACCACGTAATATGTAGCAACATCTTCAGCCACGTAGACAAACATAATGTCCTTACTCCATACCAACATGGCTTTAGGAAATATAGATCATGTGAAACACAATTAATAGGACTAATTGATGATTTTTCAAAAGGTTTAGATGATAGTAGCAAATAGATGCTAGATTTACTAGATTTTTCCAAGGCTTTTCACAAAGTTCCCCACCATAGTTTGCTTAAAAAAATAAAATATTTTGGCATTGATGGTCCATTGCATCAGTGGATTAAAGATTTTCTGATAGGGAGAGAACAAACAGTAATAATAAATGTCTCTAAATCAACACCAATAACAGACAACTCAGGTGTACCTCAAGGAACAGTCTTAGATCCACTACTATTTTTAATTATAAGTAAATGATTTACCAAATTGCATTAGTTCAGGAACAAAAGTCAGAGTATTTGCAGACGCTTTCATAATATATAGAACAATAAAAACAACACAGGATATAAACATTTTACAAAGAGAATTAGATGAATTACAGAAACGGGAATCAAATTGGAGCATGTCTTTCAACCCAGAAAAATGTCAGTTATTAAGAGTAATAAAAACCTAAAACAATTTAATTCCACTTATCTTATTCTTGGCGAACCAGTAACACAGACTAAAAACGCAAAATACCTATATATCTAATATATAAAGTAGAATGTTTGGCGTATGTATTTATGTATGTCCCCGTATAGAAATAAAAACCGCTTGACCAATCTTGATCAAACTTGGCAGAAATGTTCCTTGGGTACCAACTTAGACCGTAGTGTATGTATTGTGGCCCTAAAACAAACTAATGACCCTCAAAAAAAAACAACAACTATTCTATTACAGCTATAGTATTTTAAGAATCTAGGCCATGTTTACAATGTTGACATGAGAAAAGATCGAAAGGATTTAGATCTAGATCTAATTTTAAGAACTAAACTTTGCACTTATAGTTTTTTTTTTGACACATGAAAATACAAAATATAGTTTATTGATTTCATTATTTAATAAAATTAACCTTCAAATTTGTGTTTCAAAAGCATTTTTACATTAATTCGTTATTTATATCCGCGAATTTAGATATCCCGGTGCACATTCTTTCATTAGACATTACCAAATGGTTACACATTAACACATCTCTCTACTGAGTATATTCCTAGGTCTAAATCTCTTATTGAACTCTAAGATGATAAAACTTCTTTTCGCAAAGATAGTTTTATGCTTTAACACATGAACATACTAAGTATAGTCCATTCATTTCATATTTTAATAAAATTAACATTCAAATTTTTTGTTCTAAAGCATTTTTAATACATTCGTTCGCTGTTCGCTTAAGCTGCGTAGCCGTGTTGAGATAGGCCTATATTCATTCATGAAAAAAGGTCACGCATGCGCAGAGCAAAGCCTTCACGCAGTACAGAATGAGCTCTATAAAAGCTAATTTTTAACTCTAGATTAGTCTAGATCTAGATCTATGTCTACCTCAAGATCTACTTTATACTTTAACACATGATCATACAAAATTAAGTCTATTCATTTCAAATTTTAATCAAATATATGTAGGCCTACAAGCAAATGTTTTAATTTGAAAAAAATGGATTTAAGTAGATTAGCTATATTGATTTGATGGCTTCATTCATACTATTTTCACATTTACAAATTCGCTTTATTTATTACATTATTATTTCGTTTCAATGTTTTAAAAACACTCTCAGTGACTATATCGACACTAATACGCAAATAAAGACCCGCGGGTTGCGGGTAAAATATGTCTAGTATATATATATATATATTATATAGACCTAGGTGTTATATAATAAGAAACTGGAACAGACACAAAATAGAGCAGTGAGATCCATAAGAAACGAATATTCACATTTGTTTGAGTAACACAAAATCACTAAATTTAGAAAGCTTTCAGGATAGAAGACTTAAAAGTAAAATAGCAATTATACATAAAATACTGTTACGTTCTTCTCAATCAGGCCTTCTGTAAACACCACCCAACAACACATCTAAAACATCAACTTGACAACAAGAGCTTTAATAAACAAGGTGGCGGTTTATTTACAATTACATCGACAGCCAATTCAACACAATTGGCTACACTAACTTCAAATGCTTTGCTACACTACAGAACTGCCTAACTAATCACTACAAGTCTCTCTAGCTCGTACAGCTACATTTTCGAGGACTCACTTCGTGGCACACAGTCCTTACTGCTTGCTGTCCGGGACTCTACTGTCCTTTCTAACACACTGTCTCTCGTCTGTAAAGGCTTTCTGGTCACATGACCATAACATTGGTCATAATGCGTGCATTAGCAGTAATGTCCCTTGTTCAACAGCCCTTGACCAGTGTGATTGGCCTGAATCATGTGTGTCAGTAGGCCGCACAAACATTAACCCTTTCAGTCCGCCACTAGGGTTATAGCAATACTGAGCCATAATCTTCAAATACAAAAACACAATTTAATAAAATACTCAGAAAGACACAAAGATAAAGGCACATTCCTCATTAAAAGTAAAATAGCAATTATACATAAAATACTGAGCCATAATCTTCAAATACAAAAACAAAATTAAATTTAATAAAATATTCAGAAAGACACAAAGATAAAGGCACATTCCTCGTTCCATATGCTAGGACAAATATGTACAAATGCTCCTTCTTACCTAGCGCTATTAGAGCATGGAATGAGTAACCTGAGCTAGCCATGAAAACCAGTGACTTGGCAGAATTTAGGTCATTAGTTAATATGCATGACTTAATGCATGACGCGTAGGACGTAATCATCTTCTTTTTTTGTTTGTTTGAAGTAACGTCTGATAAGATAGGACCTACATGCGAAAATACTTGAAGACATTGTGTTTAAGATAAAGCCTGTCTCTAGTCCACTTGCCAATTTGTAATTAAGTTTTTTATACTTTGAAAAATTGTAATAGTAAAACTACATTTTTCCCAGTGTGGTCAAATGGCTAGTTATTCTTTTTCTTATAATATACATCAACTGTCAAATTTGTAGAAAAATCGTTAGAACTGTTTCCGAGAACTGCGTACTCCACCCAGGATTTTGAGTTTTGAAACTGAATAGAGAAATTTAAAAAAGCAAACTTTACTGATTGTTGGCAATCTCTTTAACAACTACCATTCCAGGTCCACCAAAAGTAACATCAGAAACTAATAGTTACACCATTACTCTGGGAGCCACATCAGAGTTCCGGATCCCAATAGCCGCCTATCCTGATCCTTACAAGTTTGTCTTGTATACAACTGGTGTTAAGTTTCATAAGGAAGTAGACCTGAATAGATACAATTTAACGTATGTGTCTACCAATCCTTCGCAAGGAAAAGGAAACATAGTTATACATCTGTACACAACCACCAGTGCAGATTTAGTGGATTATATACTGGATATAAATAATGAAGTAGACAGCAATGGTATCAGCTATAGCTTTACACTTACAGGTAAACCATTTTTACACCAGATGTAGGCCTACTTAATTAAATGCTTTCAAATAGAATAATCAATGAAAATGTTTGGGTTAATTCATCAATTTTCATAGAACTTTAAATATTTATCTCATTAATTTAATGTCGTATTTGTTTTCTTCATCAGAGACAGAAGGTGGATTGTCTATTGGTGCTAAGATAGGTATTGGTGTAGGAGTCGCTGGTGCTGTTGTTATAATCATCATAATTGTCGTTGTTATGTGTGGAAGAAACAAAATCAAACGCTCACTAAAAGAGAAATCAAAAGAAAAAAATCCATACCCATACGATATGACATATCAATACGTTGGACCATATAATGGAGGTAGTGATTATAACTTTTTTTTTTAGTAATGCAATACATTTTTCTTTAGTTTTCACAACTAAAAATTGTTAGGATACACAAAATAAAAGCATAAAATGTTATATCTTTGTAAAACAAACAACTGTATTGCTACGATTTCTTTCTTGTTTAGGCTATATGCAACCTAAAGACAACCAACCAGACGAAGGCTATGTTGATGTAGAAGAACAATACGACACCATTCCCGCTGATTACAAAGAACCGGTGATCGTCAGTTACTTAGCCAAACCTGATGACATGGCTAGTGCAGAATCTGGTGTCCTGAGTTCTAGAATCAGTAACCCCAACTACATCGAGAACTTTTCAGGTGCCAGAGACTTTCCTTATGAAGGTTCTGCTTACTCACAGGCGACTGAAGTCAGTTATCCCAGTACGTCCATATATTCAATCAACACAAATTCCAACATGATTTCAAATGTGGAAATGATTCAGGCAGAAGGCTGAATTTTTAACACAATCTGCAAATATTCAAAGATTTAGTTAGTGAGAGTAATGGCTTATATATTTAGACATAGTATGCCATACATAATGTTATTTGAATACATCAACTTGTATTTCTTTTGTCCTTTACTATTTGGTACATCGAACTGCGAATGAATTCTACAAACAGATAAACTCTGTAAAGATTCTTACCAGCTGTTCCTTTCATACTTGTAAGTTTTCGGTGCAACCAATTCATTTGCTTGTGGGCGCATATTCCTCTCGAAAAGGTTTAGCTATCAGGAGTCAAGTTAAAAGGCAATCTCTTTTTTTATAACGTCATTAGTAATTTAGTAATCTTCTGTATTCAAAAAAAAATGTTACTGACCTATGTTACATTCTAAACATTCTAGCAGAAGATTTATAACCTTAAGCATGTTTTCAGAAGGAGAATAAATCCCAAACACAATAAGCAAAATAAAAAAAAATATTTAAAAAAAAAAGGTTATCTTGGAGAAAGAACCTCAAAATCACTGCCATATATCTCAATACAGCAGGAAAAAGGTTGTTTTTTTTTTCAAAATAAAACAAAATTAATTAATTACCATTAATTAATTATCTAAGTGTTGTTGTTTTTTCTGACCCGTGTATTGTCATGGGCTATGAATAATTATGCAATATTTCAACTTTATCCGAGAGTGCAAAGTGAGGAAAAAAACGTGTACAAAGCATAGTAAGGGAAATTACTCCACATCTCTCAATAAGTAGCATTTATTTCCCTTTTTGATTAAAAAATAATAATTAGTTACCAATAATTAATTAACTTATTGGTTAATTCATTTTATTGATTCATGTTTTGTTAGATACAAAAGATAATTTTATTTTGTGATAATAAAAAGTGAGTTCTATATGTCTACCTTGATAAAGACAGTCTCGTTATTATCATTATTAATTAGTAACGTCTACAGTAATTTATTATTAATCTGTGACAACAGTACAGTTTAGTTTCAAATTGATCCGAGAATTGGTGTTGGAGAAATAACGTGTACAAGAATTGTACCAGACAGGTAGACAGATCGAGTTGTACCAGACAGGTAGACAGATCGAGCAGTACCAGACAGGTAGACAGATCGAGTTGTGCCAGACAGGTAGACAGATCGAGTTGTACCAGACAGGTAGACAGATCGAGCTGTACCAGACAGGTAGACAGATCGAGCTGTACCAGACAGGTAGACAGATCGAGTTGTGCCAGACAGGTAGACAGATCGAGTTGTGTCAGACAGGTAGACAGATCAAGTTGTGCCAGACAGGTAGACAGATCGAGTTGTGCCAGACAGGTAGACAGATCGAGTTGTGCCAGACAGGTAGACAGATCGAGTTGTGCCAGACAGGTAGACAGATCGAGTTGATATACGCTTTGTAAAATAGCATTTTTTTAAACAGGTGTCCAAGAACTTTCCCGTGTAGTACTACACAGAAAATAAAATATGTTTTGATTTAGAATTGAAGCTGACCCTTTTGTTTATTATTCCATATGGTTGATTGCACTACTTGTAGTTTATTGTCAAGGACCTATTCGAATTTCCGGTTGTAATCTTTTTAAAGTGTGATGATTTTGAATTAATGAAGCCTTTTTTTTTTTGTCTAAAAGGTTTCAACTTTTAGAATAATTTGTTGTAACCTTTTTAATTAAAAAAACAAGACTAATTATTAAACATATTTTATCCCCAGTTACTACATAAAAAATATTTCTAAACGATATCCGAATGTCTTTATTTAAGAATTCTTTATCTTATTAATAGTTTTGTTCAAGCTAAAAACGTTTGACTTTGACATGAATATGTTAATATGTTAAGTAATGATGTGAAAAAAAAGGCGTAGACCTTCTTTAATAAGGCAAGTGATAAAGTTGGATGAATGACATCGTTTAATACTTGAGCTTTTTTTTGGGGGGGGGGGGGGGGGGCTATTTGTAAGGAGTTCCACAAGAATTAAGATTTGTTTTCAATCCCTAGATCTCTTTATTCCTGTGTCAGACACTAAAACTAACATGGTCTAGCAGCATGACGGGTCGTTTAGTTGATAGTGTCGTGGACACAGACATACAGAGACCCATACAGACATATAGAGACCCACGCCGACATACCTAGATCCACGCAGACATACATAGACTCATACAGACATATACAGACCCCGCAGACATACATAGACCCACACGGACATAGATAGACCCACAAAGACATACATAGACCCACACGACATACATAGACTCATACAGACATACATAGACCCACACGGCATACATAGACCCATAAAACCAGTTCGCTGTGTTTCTTGCCCCTTGGATCCCCAGTGAAATAGACACACAATCTGTAGATGAACTATTTGATCATTCTGTCAATCTTGTGTTTGTCTGCACTTAGTTTTCACTTCTCTTACTTTTTATTTCCAAATGTGAGCCTCAACACAGACCTCAACTTTACGTGCTGCTGTATACAGAATCATCGTGACTCATCCTGTATATATTTTGTAACTTATGTATTTTTACTCTGTTAGAAGTAAACATTTTTAGCATACTAGATGTGCATAGTTTTCAGTTTACATTTATTTTTCTTAATAATCAAAATATTGTTGTTTTTTTTTATAAAATACGCTGCTACGTTTTTCTTTCTTGTTTAGGTTACATGTAACATAAAGACAGCCTACAGTAGAAGCTCTAGGAAAACATCAGATGATGAGAATCTTTTTTAATGTTTCAAAAAAGTTTTTTTTAAAAATAGAGATTTGTTAGTGACATGCAAATAAACATAGATTTAAGTGTTTTATGTATTTTCCAAAGGTTCCAGCACGTTTTGAGATTTTGTAAGCAACTCTTCAGATTGGTTATTACAAAAAGTGTTTCCAAAATGAGCTCTCGGGTAAAATCTTTCCTTAACAAATTATTCCACCAACCGAGGCTCGGTTCTGTAATCCTGTAATCTATGCAAGAGAATTCACTCGCAAGAATAAGTGGAATATCGTTTATTAATTATTTATCATCAGTTTTAAAATAATTACCTTTACACATCAAATGCCATACCCCCCCCCCTCATCCTTTTCCTACTTCTCTTTTCTCAATCTTTCTAAAGGATACGACATCTCGCAACAATTTGTCCAGATTTAGCGACATGTCTAAAACAAGTCAAGCTGTTGTTTCACAACAGACATTGAAATTCTTCAACATCAAGACGCATATGAGATTAGAATGTATCTTATCTTCATTTCTTTTTCTTGTAGCCATCGACGATGTCATCAAAATATATTAATCAGACTGCATTCAGGTTCCCATGGCGCAAACCAAACCGAGTTGGATTATGCAGACGATATAGCATTACTTTGAAATACTATTAAATATATACCCGAGATGACGGATAAAGAAGCCCTCAAAGTTATACACATTGGGTGCAGTTTACCCAGTACGCATTGGAACAAACAAATCAATTAGCCTGGAGATTAAAATCCACCCACTGAATACAATCATTGTCTCAACGACCACTAAAATTCGAGGTTCAAAAGAGGTTGAGCAGTGATGGCTGAGGATGATACTATGAATAACATACCTAGCTACTGTTACAAATAGATAAAACATTTCCCCACAGACATTTTCCGCCTAAGGGAAGTGGAGACAAAACATCGACTGACATTTGTGAGACATGTTATATTAGTAGACAGGACAAAACACGTTGACCAAAGTCAGCCTGAACAAAAAATGAACGTAAAAACTGGTCATATAAAATGTTTGTAGGAGCTTTTTAAGCTCACTCAGAGTTGTCAGGTTGAGGTCTGGACACCTAGCGTTTTTTTTCCCTACATTTTTGAGCTTCAGAAACGCTCCTGGCATCTACAACGCAATTTTTTTTCTCATAATAGGAAGATTGTTAGTCAAATAGAATGAAATTAAGATCTAAGATATGTTGATACTAAACTGTGAGAGACATTTGAGGTAGTAGTAGGCCTATTTAATTTTTATAGTTGCATTTAGGAAAAGTGCATTTTTCCCACTTGGATGTCACCCTCTAGTGCCCGCACCACCATTATGGCTTTGTGTTCTCTAAAGGAAATATCAATTTGGTTTTATGAAATGTAATCGTTTATTTGATCCCTTTTGAATGTAGAGACATGCCAGAGCTACTAAGTAGCGCACTCTCTCATTCTCTTTGGAATTTGGTTTTCTTTTGATTTAGATCGTATCTAAAAAGAAACGGAAAAGGCCTAACATTCAAAGTAGACTTAGGAAAAATGAAAACAAAAATTGGTTTAAAAATACGGAATATGTGTGCTATTTTTTTATTTTTTATTTATTTATTTATTTTTTTGCTTTAAATATAGACTGTGGCCTTTTGAAGAAATACCGAATCTGTCAAATCCTGTTTTTAGTGAGCGTCTAGGAAGTAAAAAGAACCTGTATACGAAATTTCATGCGAATCCTTAAGACAGTTGAGATCTCGTGATCAATCTGTCAGTCAGACAGTGGTAGGCCTATTTTGCGCTTACAATATAGATTTTTGCACAATTCCTTCAATAAGGTATACAGTGTGTGACATATGGCTGGGTGACAAGAGACGCTTATCAAGTAAGCTCGAGTTTCCATCCCGTTTGCTGAGCGTCTAAGGTACAGTGGAAACCTGCTTCAAGATACGTCCTCCCCTCCCCCCACCAACACACCAAAATGATTGGACCATAGCGCTCGGGGAATGAAGCATGAACATTCCACTGTATAAAGGATATCTACAATCATAACAATGCACTTCATAAATAGTCGGCGGTTTTTATTTGTACTTTAATAATAAATTTTTAAAAAAAGATTTTAAAAAAATTTCAATTGTCCTTTCAAATCTAATCACATATTTTTGCCTACCTTTTATTCTTTCACTCTAAGAACTAACAACGAGCATTGTAGTTTAAGTTCTAGTCAATGAGTATCACTCATACAGAACACTGATGTAGATTTAGTTCTTTTTAAATGAGTACCACTCATACAGAACACATGTAGATTTAGTTCTATTTAAAGGAGTACCACTCATACAGAACACTGATGTAGATTTAGTTCTTTTTAAAAGAGTACCACTCATACAGAACACATGTAGATTTAGTTCTATTTAAAGGAGTACCCCTCATACAGAACACTGATGTAGATTTAGTTCTTTTTAAATGAGTACCACTCATACAGAGCACATGTAGATTTAGTTCTATTTAAAGGAGTACCACTCATACAGAACACTGATGTAGATTTTGTTCTTTTTAAAGGAGTACCACTCATACAGAACACTGATGTAGATTGATTTAGTAGGGAACTATGGAGGAAACAAAAATGAAAATCAAAATTTGCCTAGGTATCTTTGGTTATTATGTTCTGCGTTTTTTTTAATAAATTGTTTATAAATTGTTTACACTTAAATTGCGGAGAGCCGTGTAAGTGGCTTTTACTTTGGTGACAAGACTAGATCGAATAAGGACAATCAGTTCATTAAAACTTGTTCATGTTTGCAAAGAAATGTTTTAGTGTACTGCTGTACACTGGCGGATCCAGGGGAGGGGGGCGGTAGGGGCGAAATCATAGTTTGTGAACAAAATCAGTTAAATATCTATATAATATAAGTTACAAATTGATATTTGAACGCATTTATATATTATGTCACACACTCTAATCTCAAATTTTATCATTAGTAACTATAAAATGAAAAAGGATTGTGGCAGGAGCGATACATGCCCAAACTCTCTTATCAAGTCGCCCCATCCCTATTTTTTAATGCCAGATGCAATCATTAGCAAAAATTATAAAAAGGAGCGTGGATTAATCGTTTTCATTCTATCGCCCCCTCCCATTTCCAGACGATAGCATGACGTTTTAAAACAGAATAGTCAAATAAGGCGACAGAGCTTTTGAAATTGCACATGATTTATCATAATTATTTTAAGAAAGACTTTATTTTGGAAAATTTAGAATTAATACGCAATTTTTTAGTATAAGAGTAACTATTGTGATGAGTTCTGAACCCAAATATTATTTTCCTAGTCACCTTTTTCCAACCTTTACTCATACTGATATTTTTCTATTGTATAAATTAATTTGAGATTATAACTCACATTATATCCTTGAATCCTAAAAACACAAAAAACTTAGAGTAGAATCTAATTATGATTGGTCCACTTAATTAATTTCTCCTCCTCCTCCCTTTTGTTTAGAGCTTTGAATTATAGTTTTTAAACAAACAAAGTTACAAATATGCCTATTGAATAAAATGTATCACTTACAAATGAGCTTTTTTTTAATATTATTTTTCGAATATTTTTTTTCTGCGGCGATCCTTAAAGCCTTTATCTAAATATGTGCGGTATCTATCGTCGAAGATTGAATAACACTGCCTTTTTAAAATTCTCACATATATCAAAGTGAGAGTGTGGCGAAATAAATCGCTCCGCCTGTCTATAAAAATCAAAGTCTACCAAGCAGTGGTTCTCTCAACCCCTCTTTGTGAATCTGAGACATGAGTACTTTATAGAAAGCAACTAAGACTTCTTGAACGCCTTAATCAAAGATATTCTTTGGAATACTAACGCGATGCTTTTAAGTCTCTTAGGGGAAAATGCGCTATTTTACTTTGTTACAAGGTGCACGTTTTACCCTAGAGCGTAGATCAGTGATTTCCAAAGTGGTCTATATAGACCCCCAGGGGTCTACGAAAACTTCCAACGGGTCTACGAAAGTTAAAAAGGGAATTGGGGGTCTATAAGATGTGCATGTGCACAGGGGTCTACGATAAAGAATCTCAATTCAGCATGTCGTGACTTTTATTTTGACAATTGGAATTTTTTTCATACACACATTTATGATTTGTACCTTAGGAAATCGTTAAAATTTTTATTCTGCTGATTGAATGAAAAATTGTTGTTGTTTTTTTGTTAAATTTAATAACTATATTTAAATATTGTAGTTGTGCTTAGTTATAACTTTGACAAAAAAAAATGTAGATGATGCCACCCTGATATAAAGATAAAGGTTTGCAAAATTTTCAAACAGACAAAGTTAAGAATACACCCACAAAATCTCTTTTTGACCTGACATTGAGAGGATGATGATTAGTGAGCTTTTTACTATATCTCTTTACTTATAGTAAAGTACTGAAAACATCACACGATATGCAAATTATCGATTTTACCAGCCGTTGAAGAAATTGTAAAAACTCTTGCACAAACTTATATCATTAAAAGAATTTCATGTTTGGGTTTTGTGGCCGGTGTCTTGTTTTGGACCTCTAGATGAAGAATGCAATTTGGAAGACATGGTTGGCATTCTCTGGTGACACTCCAAAAGGGCAAATTTCAATGATCCCAATTTTGAGCTTGCGAAACATATGTTTTCTCATTATGATGTGTACGGTTCTGATGTAAATATTTTAGGTGGTCCTATCGGGATAGTTTATAGGTGTCATCCTTCTTGTATATCGAATGAGAGCTTGTCCATTACTCGTTTTTACAATTCACTACTAGTTTCTTCATTTCTTCCGGATAGAGTGCGATATTCACGTGTGTATTTGATTTCTCACATTTGGCAAGTGTTTCAGCCTTCTATTTCCTTCTATTTAAACATTGTACAACAGTTTCTTGCATTTGTTAAGCTTTTCAAGGTCACACAATATTATTTTGTACAGAATCTTTTGAATGTTTCTTCAGATTATGTGGATAATTACATCCTAGCCCTAACCTCCGGACGGGGGATGCGAGCTGGCAAGGTGGCCATCGAACGTCAGTCCAGGCATCATGAGTTGTTGTATTTAGGAGGCATCAGAGTTTGTCAAGCTTTGAATGATTATTTTTCATTTTGGTCATGAACTGTTTGGCGAACTTGGCTGATTGGCTAGCATGTTTGCTGTTAGCTAGCATGTTTGCTGTTAGCTCCACTGCTCCTATTTCTTCTCTGTGGTTGTCATGGAGCTCATTAGTTACATTAATTTTTAAATTATTTTTTCTCCATTGGACCATTCAATAAGTATTTCAGCTCCCCGTTTGTTGTGGCTTTCTGAGAACCATCCATGCAAACTCTGACCCATTGGTTATTAGGGCAATGGATATATAGAAGTGTTCACTAAATTCTTGAGCTCTGTTGGAATATGGGCAAGTATATCTTTCTTCTTATGTAAGTCCTTGCAATTCCATTGCTAGGATCCTCCTCTCAAGCTCTGCATTCAACGTAAACAACTCGCAAGCATATAAAAATGTGGCCATGACCAGAGAGCGCATCAGTCTGATTTTGGTGCCGAGGGCTAAGCCCTTATCTTTCCATATTATTTTAAGTTTTGAAAAGGCTGCTGTGGACTGTGCTATTCGGGCCAATAGTTCGGGTTTCGTTCTCTCATCTGAGACAATAGCTCCGAGGTATTTGAAGCTGTTAACACTAGTTAGCTTTTCACCTCCAATACTGATGCCTCTTTTAAAGCCCTGATGGCTATTGGTCATAATTTGAGTTTTTTCGGCATTTATTTGCATGCCATATGCTGCGGAAGTCTTGTCAATGCGCATCACCAGGTCAGCTAGTTCTTCTTCTGTCCCTGCTAGGCCGTCAATGTCATCTGCGAAGCAATGGAATTGAGATGCTACAGAAGGATCCTAGGCATCACATTCAAGGACCGCATCACAAACCAAGAAATCAGAGACAGGGTTACTGTAGCGATCGGAGCCCATGACGACCTGCTAACTATTGTAAAAAGACGAAAGCTTAAAACCTTTGGCCACATTACAAGATCTACGGGGCTCGGCAAGTCCTTCCTTCAGGGAACAGTGCCAGGTAAAAGAAGAAGAGGCAGACAGAAAAAACGATGGGAGGACAACGTAAAAGAATGGACGGGCCTGCTATGGAGAGAGGTTCTAAACAAGGCAAAAAAAAAGGGAGGAATGGAGAAAGACGGTCGACAAATCATGCCTGGTGCCCCAACGGTCCAACAGACTAAGGGATAGGTAAAGGTAAAGGTAAAAAAAAAAGTCTTTGCAAACAACATATTTCTGCAAATAGCATATTTCTCTCTACAGCTGGCTGACTCAACCTTGTCTGGTAATGATGTATTTTTAGCGGCCCCGTAAGGGGAAAAAGCAGCTATTAGGTTTGTGCAAAATGTCCGTCTGTCCGTCACACTCAGATCTCGAAAACTAGAAGAGATATGAAAAATCTTATTTCACCATTAAATGCGGCTAGAAAAGTTTAGGTGCAACGGCTACTTTTGGTTTTATAAAAGAAAACCGTTTAATGTATAAAATTAATTATGCAAGCGATTTTTTCATAAAAATACACCAATTCTAAAACAATTACGTAAATGTAAGGGAGGCAATGTTACAATATGCTAACAAATATGCACAAATTTGTGTATTGTCAGTATCACTAAGTTAAATATATCTATAAAATGTACAAGAAATGTTTACAACAAATATAAATAATAGTTAGAGGTATTTTTTCTAGTCAACTAGCTGCTAAAATTAAAAGAAAACATTTCTGTTTCTTTATAAAAGCTAATAATGCACTTTGTATGTAAATATCAAGCACATTTTTTAAAATGGCATTTTTATGCAGTAGCGTAACATCGCAACATGTTATAGTGCCGGAGTAATTCCTTTGACTTATTTTTAAAAATCAGATTTTAATTATTTTTTAATTAGTGCCCCCATCCGAATAAAAGAAGCTTATTTTGTGCGTTTTGTCTGTTGGTCGGTCTGTCCGTCACGATTAGATTAACAAATAACACTTAAGGCTATTGTAAATCTGATTTTATCTTTAATTTTTCATTCAGGAATATTTAAATAGTTTTAAATAAGTATCTATAATAGTTGTTCCGGATGTTTTAAACAAATCAATGCCAGCGAATATTTGTTTGCTCTTCTAACTTATATTAGATTTTATTTCCTTGCTTAAACGTTGCAATAAACACATGATCTTTAATATATTGTTCCGTTTTTTTAATGTAAATAGCATATAAATGCTAAATAAAAATATCTATACTGATTTATATTTCATTAACTATAAAGTTGTTCCGGATATTGTTTTATAAAAAATAAATGATAAATAAATAGATACATAAATGGAAGTACAGATCTATAATCTATTGTATTCTATTACTAGTATTCTATAGTTACATAGACTCATTCTATAAGACTGCTAGGCAGTTACCATGAGATCTGTCATATTTTATACCCGGTATGTACCAAATTATTCTAGTAAATGTTAGATGTTATATATAGGCTTAATATATACATTTTATTTTATATTTTATACTGTTTGCATTTCATTTTAAAAATATTAATTGTAAACTTTATTAAACTTTCAGATCCCCCCACTGGTCCACGAATGAGATTGGACCAAAAGCGCTCTGAGCATGCTATAAGCATGAAAGTAGCGCTATATAAAAGCTAGAATTATTATTATTATTAAATGATTGTTTGAAATAGCATAATTGACTAATTGATTATATTCTTTGACACTACGTCACTATATAATATAGTTTATTTATCAATATCGATTGTTCCGAATTTTCAACTTAAAACGAATTTGTGTCAAATGACTTTATTTTTTCAAAAATATCGACAATAGGTTGTTCAGGATTTTAAAATAAGAAAGTAATTTACTAGAAACGATTATTGAAAATCACTTTTTAGACTTATTTTACAGTAAATTTTCTTGCCGAAACATATAAAAGTTTTTTAATCGGTAAAGAATGTTCCGGTTTTTTTTTGAAAAAGAAATCGACCTACATTACCTTAATTTGCTTACAAATCGTCGCCAAAAATTATCCGAATTTTATATGAAAAATCTAATAACGCTAATAAATGTTTGAAATCCCTCTTCTTATAAATAAAACAAATAATTTTCTCATTTACGAAAATTGGTTGTTCCAGATTTTTTATGAAAAATAGTTTAACTCTGTAAAATCGCACTTCTCTCCTACACTACATTTAACTTTCTTGCTAAAACGTTAGAAAATCTAACTATCGTTAATATTATGTTCCGATTTTTAAGGAAAAAACTTCCTAACACCAAAGTATGGTTTGAAAATCTCTCCATAAGGTTATGGTACATCTAATTTTCATAACCGACCATCCCACAAATTTAATTAACGTATTTGATTAATCTGGAATTCTTATTTTCTCTCACTATAAATATATAAACATCCGGAACAATCTATTATAGAAACTTAAAACTAATGCGATGATTCGGAAGGGAAATTAAATTTTAATCAGATTTTCAATAGCTTTTAGTCTTTTTTTTTCTCGCTATTAACATGACGTACAGACAGACAAAACACAAAAAAGCGTCTTTAATCCTTGTATATATATATTATATACATATTTAGTCTAACTAGCCCATCAAATGAAATGCTAAAAGAACTCACTCGGTGCAACAATGTCTATGAACCCTCGAGAAGCTGCTCGTATAGAAGACATTTTTTAGTCTAACTAGGACGTGTGACGTAATGGATTTTTTTTTTTTTGACGTCATATTGATGTGAGCTGGCGCTCCTAGATCTAATTTTTTATCTATTTCTATCTGTATTTTTATTTTTGTAAACTATCTAGGCTAGTGCTGAGTGCATGCCTGTCTCCCGCCAGCTCTTTAACTTTAAAGTTAGTGTAGACGAGTCATGACCTGGCTCTATAAATAGAACGGATGCTGCCGTGTCTTGTCCCTTTTCCGGTGTTGACCGCTGGTCAGTGCTTGATTAGCTGGTCTGTGTGACCAAGCAGTGAGTTAGAAAGTTATTTTTAGTGTTGTTCCTGTATGAACGTGCTCTGTGTGGACTGCCTGTAAGTTGAGAAATTGTTTTATTTTTACTTGATATTTTTTAATTAGGATTGATTGTTGTTAGATTGTTTTGATGTAAACGGATTAGTGCCGTGCATCACCGGCTTAATTACTCAGCCATTGTCTATGATGGAACTGAAAGGTCCTTTAATCTGGATAGCATCACCCCCCAGGAGCCATCCCTATGATCTCCTTGTTGCTTTTCTATACAATGTTTTATTACCTTTAGTTTCTAAAAGTATTTCCATTAATATTAGAATGATTATTTTATATATTTTTTATGTTTGTTTATATTTGTAATTGCAGGCTATAATTCCTGCCTTACTGCCATTATTTCGGCTGCCTAACTGCCATTATTTCGGCTGCCTAACTGTCTGCTGTAGTTCTGCTTTAAAGCTGCTAGTAGCTTACTGTTTAGTGTTGGGGTAATTTAGGTTATTTGATGGTTGGTTTAGTTAGTAATAGTTAGTTTGTTAGTGCTTGTAGTTGTAGATTTAGCAACATAGATACAGAGGCGGCAGAGGGTTTTGGTTAATGGAGTTGTTAAGTTCAGTTAAGTAGGGTTGATTAATTATTTAGTAGTGCGTATATATAGTTTTTGTTTATTTCTATGTTTATTTTCGTATTCACCTATATTTTTATTGCTTTGTAAGTTGGTTGTAAATAAAGTGTATATAAGTTTGTTTTATAATTGTAGTTGGTTATTTTATCTTTAGTTAGCTAGTTTAGTTTAGTTTAGTTTAATTGTGCTGTCTGGTTGCTTAGGCTACTCTAGCCCCTTGGTCGCAGACCGAGGTGCACAGATTGGGCCCACCCAGTAGAGCTACCACCTGCCTACTGTTTTAAAGGAACAAATGTTGAGCAGCAGATAACAAAAAAGGCCTCACTCAGTAGCGCCACCCTGACCTGCTCACATTGAGTTAATTCTTTAAATGAAGTGCTTAAAGATCTCACTCGGTGCACCAATGTTTATGAACACTCGACAAGCTGCTCGTATAGATGACATTTTTTAGTCTTACTAGGCCGTGTGACGTAGTGGATTTTTTTTCCTTTGACGTCATATGGAGTTAATTCTTTAAATAAAATGCGAAAAGAAATTACTCGGTGCACCAATGTCTATGAGCCCTCAACAAGCTGCTCGAATAGATGATATTTTTTAGTCTAACTAGGCCGTGTGACGTAATGGATTTTTTTTTCCTTTGACGTCATATGGAGTTAATTCTTTAAATGAAATGCTAAAACAACTCGGTATAGTAATGTTTATTAAACCTCGTAATGTGACTCGCATTTTGAAAAGACATAATAGCTAGATTTAGATCTAATCTAGATTTTTTATACTAGATCTAGATTTTTTTTACACTAGAGCTAGATTTTTTACACTAGATCTAGATTTTTTGTTACACTAGAGCTAGATTTATAAAACTAGATTTAGATTTAAGTTCTAATTAAAATCATTGTAGAATCTAGATCTAGAATTTTTTGGTCTAGTTTAGAATGTTTCTTGTTTTACATGTTTCAGATGTTCCTTCAGAGTTGTAGTCCAAACCTCCCGCAAAACGACGGGGGATGGGAGCGGGCTGGGTTTGAACCTGGGACCATCGATGAATCCAAACGACAGTCCAGCGCGCAAACCGCACTACCAGACAGCCATGATTTAGACTAGATCAAGATCTATAATTTTAATTTCTAGACTTAAAGTGTAGATTTTTATTTTTTAAGTCTATATTGTCAATATGTCAATATTGCAATGTTATAAAATACTAAAACTAATCTACTATTTTAAAATTTAATATTGCGATTAGTCTATTAATTGGTTATCTAGTGTTTTTTTTTTACATAAATCTTATCTAAATTACATCTTTATTATTACAAATATATAATTTATATCTAGATCTAGTAGATATAGATATTGTGAGTGCTAAATTAGAAGTTTGATTAAGGTAGATCTACATCCTCATTCTAGTTCCATTTAAATGAAAAATGCTCAATACCAAAAGATTATAGAAAATCGCTCTTCTGACATATTGTAGGCCTACATATCCGGTAATTGTCATTCCGTAATGTTTAGGTATGTAATCAATAATAGGCTATTCGTTTGTAACCAGTTTGTCACTAGCTTAAGAGAAATGCCTGGTCGTGCGGTTAGTACGCAGGACTGATTATCTCTACGGTCTTGGTTTCATACCTTGCTCGATGCCATCCTCCGTCGACCAGCGGGAGATTTTACATCAAAAATATTTTTTTATAACGTCAAATGAATCTTTGAATCATTATTACTTTTAACAATCAAAACAAAATCACGTCTTGAATATTCCTTGCGAATATGCGGATCCAACAGGGATCCGTCTTCCACGGGGGCCGCCTCTGAGTTTGTGTGGCAACACAAACTCTCTTTGTAATCTTGTTTATTCAAGTTATTATGGCTCAAAACATCCACGAAAAACTGCTCTTTTTGAAAACTTTTACTATGGTACTTAAGGCACATTAATATTTAATGTTTTGAAGAACTACTTCATTAAACAACAAATCCCTATATGAAAAATTATCTCCGTAGCAATGGATGGTGAGCTAGCAAAAAGTTTCCAATGTGTTTAGTGATTGTTCAACTTAAAATGTAGTTTTAAATTTCTTTTTCACTTCTCGTGTCACTGGTTAGAAATTATTTTACACAAAATGTATAGTTTGAAATTGATGAATTTTTTAAAAATTCAATATAACTTAAGCAGGGGGGGGGGGGGTCTACGGAAAACCAGAATAGATGGCAAGGGGTCTACGGGACAAAAACAAAAAAGTTTGGGAACCACTGGCGTAGCTGCTTGGAACTAAAGCCGTAATGAATATACTAATTGCAATATTAAATGTCAGAACGTAACCATTTTAGAAGTTACACTGCAAAGACTTTCTTCCAAGCCAATAATAGCCCAATAGTTTTACACAAAAGATCATTTGTAAAACGGCACGACGTGAGTTGTGGTTCGTCAAGACTTTAGGTGGACTTTTTGTAATTACAAAAATATTCCCAAAATTACCTTGGGTATATATCCTTCCCTAATAAATTATTCATCCGAGCGAGGCTCGGTCACCTGGTACTGATAATAATAACCTTTAAAAAAATGCAGACAGTGTCGTTTGAGACCTTACAGGTTTATGTATTAAAGATACTAAAGAATAAACGTTGGCAGTACACTGTCAACCAGTATAAAATGGATGTGTTTTTTATTTTTCTTTTGAATCTGTTTTAATCTTATTTTTAGTGTAAGTAAATAGGTCAACAGATATATTAATACAAGAAAATTGCATTGAACAAATGAAGAAACGTTTAACCTTTTGACGTGGATAATGTCTAGGAACCAAAAACAATGATTGCGCAATGAAACACGGGCATGTTGCTGAATTAAAAAAAAAAAAACAAGAAAAATAGCAACTAGTAATAGTATGTACTAGATGAACGATATTTATGGTAGTGCCCGGGTAAGAATACCAGCCACAGCCGGTATCAAATATTGACTTAATATTCTTAGGAAGTGAATGTACTTGTCTCAAGTTGACCTTCAATGTGACACCTCTGGGTCATTCACAACATTATATCATATTTGATCTGCCTAGTTCAATGCTATCGAATACTTTGGTTAAACGTCGCAGTCCTGGGCCAAATAATAGAAAGCTGTTTGTACAAGTTGTCATCTGGCCATCACAACAACAGACCACGTGTGGTACACATTAGAAATGGGTGGAATCAGGGACGTCCTAAAGGTCCCAAAGATCGAAAAACCAGTCTGCTTTCTCTCTCTCTCTCTCTCTCTCTATATATATATATATATATATATATATATATATATATATCATGGGCGTAGCCAAATATATAGATTTGTTTGTGTGTGTGCATATAATTAATCTTTATTACATTCTGACTCTTCATTCTTTCGAAAGACGTTTATTGTACCCTAGTATAGGTTCTTCGTGGAGTTAGTGAAAAAATTGTCGACTCCATGCCCTTGGCAATAATAGGGTCTGTGGGATCGTTGCGATCGTTCGAGGCCCCGTCGCCAAGCACTATTTCCGGTATTGAAAGCCAAAAAGTGCATATTCTGATTTATCTACAGTGCATTATCCTGCTATTAAAAATTTTATTTGGAAAACCTTATGTGCTATTCCCCCTCGCGTTCGGCTCATTGGGCGGCAAGCTGCTTCCACAAAAATCTGTCACTGGCAATGTCTGAAGCCTCTTCCCACCTGCTCTGAGGACCTCTATGAAAGTGAGGTGTGAAGTTGTACTAGGATGTTTCTGTTTGCGATCTTCTCGTGACTACCTCCATGTCATCGCAACTCTTTGTATGTTAATTCATTTTGTCGGAGAACATGTCCCGAAAACTTCCTGTGACGCTCTGTCACACCCTTACTAAGGGGTTGACTCCTAGTTCGGTCTAGGATTTCCATGATTGAGACCCGATCTCTAGAACTGACTCTTAAAATTCGTCTTATTAGTTTTCAATATCGGCAGACGACTGTCCACTTCATTGTATTAATGCAGCCCAGCCACTGGTAGAAATGAGTAATCTCTCTTGGCTACACTCTTGGTGACTGTAGTTTGCTTTAGATTTTAGATTTTATATCGAGAAGGGAAGTTTTATCGTCAAAGTTATATGTTGGGAGGTTTTAAACTAAAAAATCTCACAACCCCATTTAGCTTCACTCATAGAATTTGGTGAGATATAATTTGCTTTAGAATAATATTGAAGAGAGGGTTTTCAGTCTCAAAACTCACTGTAGGGGGATTTTAAACTCAAAACTATCTGGAGGGGTTTTAAACTTTTAAAAAAGTCATCTGGAAGAGGGGGTTTGGCTTGGCTAAGCTCAGAGAATTTTAGTGTGTAATTTACTTTTTTGTATTGAAGAGATATTTTTTTTAGCTTCAAACCACACTGGGGGGGGGGGGGGGATTTAAACTCAAAACTCAAAACACCCTTTGGCTACACTCATTTTAAGTGTGTAATTAGCTTTTTTTATATTGAAGAGGTATTTTTTATTTTTAAACCCCGCTGATGGGGAGATTTAAACTTAAAACCCCTTTGGCTACGCTCACAGCATATTCAGTGTGTAATTGGCTTTTTTTTTAATTGAAGAGGGGGGTTTTATAGTAAATTTCGAAGGGGTTTTAAAATCAAAATTTTCCTTAGCTATGCTCTTGGAATTTGGGGATTGTCGTTTGCATTATTTATTGTTTGTTTTGTTTTATAGAATAGGGGAATTTAATTGCAAAACCCCCCTGTTAGGGGTTTTAAACTCAAAACCCCTCTGGCTGCGCTGGGGCAAATGATGGTTTAGTACTAAAATTTCACCTAAAATAATCAAAATCAAAGCAAAAAATTAGTCACTTAATTCCGTCTCCCCCCCCCCCCTCCGTGGCTACGCCCACGATATATATTTATATATATATATATATTTATATAGATATTTGTGGACTCCCCCCCCCCCCCATCTTCCCGCTCCACTATGCCAGATTGGGTGGCCTGGGAACGCTAGCTAGTTACTGCGTGGAGCCATGGCGGCAAGCGATTTGCATTCTGAGCTGCAACAGTCTATTCATCAACAGTGAACACTTTAACATAATAGATGATAAACGAGCTCCATATAAAAACTACATCGATACAACAATTGAAATCTTAAATATCTAGACGTCATCATAGATAACAATCTCTCATGGAAAGACCACCTTGAAACTCTGGCAAAGAAAACACCCCAGCGACTATTCTTCCTAACAAACTCAATAGCTTTAAACTAAACTAGAAGATCTTAAATAATTTATACGGCGCGGCTATGCAAAATCTGCTAACATACGGAATAACTTGTTGGCAAGACAAAGCTTCATCTAAACTTGCACCGCCTAGAAAACATTATAAAGAGGGCATCAAAAATCACACGCACAACATTACCCTATTGGAATGAACTTTATTAACAGAAATGTCTAAGAAAAATGAAAAAAATCTTGGAAGACAAGACAAGCTGCTCCATCATAACTACGTTAAGTCGTCGCGAAGTGGGCGAATACTGTCAATCAAGACAAGAACAGCGCGGTACAAAAACTCGTTTGTACCTCACTCGGTCAGACTATATCAACGCTAGCCGTTGATCAGGAAACATGAAAAGGACTAAGATGCTTGTGTGTAATCGCTGAATGAGCTCTATGTTGTGTCTGTTGTATTTATGTGTATGTTTCTGTTGCCTTGTCTTTATATGAGAAAAGAGTTCTTGTAATCACAACTAATTTCCGTACGGATCAATAAAGCAGTCTTAGTCTTAAAATAGTTCAGGTCAAAAAAAATAAAAAAGAATGAGTAGAGATACAGCGCTACAACAGTGTGAGCGACATCTAAGGCAAGTAGCTTGGTATAAAGAACAAAACTAAAGTACATTGATTGGGTCAAGTGAAGTTACTTATGTTTATGAAATGAGTCACGGAAAAAAAATGAAACAAGTCTAAAGAACTCGCTTGATAGTAAAATAGCATTAAAAGTGAATGTTTGGTCTTAGTAAACGAAATATCGTCTCATTTCTTCCATACTGATATGAGATGAACAACTTTTCTCTTTAAATGACCGCCTTCGAGCCTCTTGTATGCACATCGATCTTCCTTTGGCGTTATCCGTGGAATGATAACAGCGATGCTAACATTTAAGTCAATTTAAGACATTTGTCTTCGAAAATCTTCATATATATATATATATATATATATATATATATATATATATATATATATTTATAAATACTTTAAAAACCCACCCTGGTCTCCCTTCCCCCAACTGGTCCAGATAGATCCTAGAGTAGTGAGAAAGCTAAAGGCATGAAACAGTTTTAAACAAAAACAATTGGTAGAAATAGTTCTAAAACTAATTCACAGATTTATTATTATTAGTCTAGAATAATTAATTACATGTCTAATGATTGATACAATGACACTTCGTATAAGCTTTTTAAAAAAGTATTGTTAATGTTTTTTTTGCTTCATATGGTGTCCCCCCAAACCTTTTTTTTTTTGTGTGGAATAGGTGCACTTAACGACACACTCACATTGACAAACACCACGCTTACATTGATAAACGCCACGCTCACATTGATAAACACCACGCTCACATTGATAAACACCACGCTCACATTGATAAACACCACGCTCACATTGATAAACACCACGCTCACATTGATAAACACCACGCTCACATTGATAAACGCCACGCTCACATTGATAAACGCCACGCTCACATTGATAAACGCCACGCTCACATTGATAAACGCCACGCTCACATTGATAAACACCACGCTCACATTGATAAACACCACGCTCACATTGATAAACACCACGCTCACATTGATAAACACCACGCTCACATTGATAAACACCACGCTCACATTGATAAACACCACGCTCACATTGATAAACACCACGCTCACATTGATAAACACCACGCTCACATTGATAAACACCACGCTCACATTGATAAACACCACGCTCACATTGATAAACACCACGCTCACATTGATAAACACCACGCTCACATTGATAAACACCACGCTCACATTGATAAACGCCACGCTCACATTGATAAACGCCACGCTCACATTGATAAACGCCACGCTCACATTGATAAACACCACGCTCACATTGATAAACACCACGCTCACATTGATAAACACCACGCTCACATTGATAAACACCACGCTCACATTGATAAACACCACGCTCACATTGATAAACACCACGCTCACATTGATAAACACCACGCTCACATTGATAAACACCACGCTCACATTGATAAACACCACGCTCACATTGATAAACACCACGCTCACATTGATAAACACCACGCTCACATTGATAAACACCACGCTCACATTGATAAACGCCACGCTCACATTGATAAACGCCACGCTCACATTGATAAACGCCACGCTCACATTGATAAACGCCACGCTCACATTGATAAACGCCACGCTCACATTGATAAACACCACGCTCACATTGATAAACACCACGCTCACATTGATAAACACCACGCTCACATTGATAAACACCACGCTCACATTGATAAACACCACGCTCACATTGATAAACACCACGCTCACATTGATAAACACCACGCTCACATTGATAAACACCACGCTCACATTGATAAACACCACGCTCACATTGATAAACACCACGCTCACATTGATAAACACCACGCTCACATTGATAAACACCACGCTCACATTGATAAACACCACGCTCACATTGATAAACACCACGCTCACATTGATAAACACCACGCTCACATTGATTCTTAACTTAACTTTTAAAAAAAAACGAACTTGAAAATATTACTGAAATCTGTCATGAAACTTTGAATGTCTCCCTCACAAGACTTGATCTGTCTTAGACACGAGAGTTTGTCTGTCTTAGACACGAGAGT
This sequence comes from Biomphalaria pfeifferi, assembly GCA_030265305.1. Classification (NCBI taxonomy): domain Eukaryota; kingdom Metazoa; phylum Mollusca; class Gastropoda; family Planorbidae; genus Biomphalaria; species Biomphalaria pfeifferi. The sequence goes on from JASAOG010000138.1 coordinate 735,760, forward strand.
TTGTCTGTCTCAGACATGAGAGTTTGTCTGTCTCAGACATGAGAGTTTGTCTGTCTCAGACATGAGATTTGGTTTGTTTTTCAAATGTTCCTTAAGAATATCAAGAATCCTTAAGAATCAAAGATTATGATATCCTAACCCAAACCATACACAAAACTGGGGGGTGGCGGAGGTGGCAAAGTTCGAACTCGGCACCATCGAGACGACAGCCTAGAGCGCATAACACACAACCAGGTAGAAATCCGGTCTGAGAGACACTTAGTGTTTCAGATTGATGATGAGAAAAAAAAATTAATAAGTGAAGTCTCCGGCGCTAGAGGTCCAAGGTTTGTTGATTCTACATGATGGGTACATGTCACGTTAAAGGACATTAAATCAGAATGAATCAACTCCCAGTTGACAGATTTTTCCACATTTTTACATAAAATTGTAAAGGCCCCTCTGCTGTAAGAATGTTCGCCTTCAACTGATAAGTGTTCTCACGCTTACCCTGAACTCTGGAATTTTTGTTTTTGAGGCATTCATTGACAATGTCAACTTTGACTTACTGCTGTAGTCATGAAGACTAATAACAATGAACTTTTGTCCTAACAAGACAAACACCGTAAGTTAATATACACTCATAAACACCACGCACGTAGGCCTACTTATGCACATTTAGCCTTGACCGACTTAATATACTCGATTGAAATCTTTAGCTAGCTTCCATGTATTATATGTATTCTAAAACTACATTGAATTAGTCAAAATTTTAAAAAAGACAGTAAAATCTATTGAACTACTAAGGGTTCACCTGAAATTTCGTACAAATGCTCTTTTTTTTTACCACTTAGTTTTTTTTTTTTTTTTTTTTTTTTTTCTAAGAAACGAAGTTGCCTTAGCATCGAGATTCGCAAGCTTTCTATTAGCCATTGTATTTTATTTTCGGTATTTCCCCAAAAGGCTGCTTTCTTTATACAAAACATAAATAGGATCGGTTTAAAAAAATAGACTTCCTATGTTTTTAAAGCCTATTCTTTTTTTCAAAAGTCGACCTTTTTTTAATTCACTTTAGTCATTTCAGGAGTTGTTCTTGTCATAAAAAAGGGGTGAAAAGTGTGAAAGATGTTTGCGTGTGTTTCGAGAGGGGACGGGTTATAAAACGGGTCGCTCCAAATCAAATCAAGAGTCTATGTCGAGACTAAGACAAAATATTTTCATTATCATTTCAGTAGGACAATATAAAATGCGCAAAAGTTACATAATTTGTTTTGTAAGTTCTGGGGCTTAGGTCAATGTCATTAGAAAACGTCAGACCTTGTCACGCGGATATGACTTAAGATCGAACATTAGTTCCAATCTTCTTGAGCGTGTTGACATCTTGAATGTAAAACAGCAGAGCTAGCAACATGTTTCCCATTGGCTACCCTGAGTAGTGGGCTCTTGACCAAATCTTTGGCCAGCAAAGAGCACAACGTCACAGTGGATCAACAACTGGGAACTTAATAAGGCTGGTCTGATTCGGATAATCTCGCATTGACTCTCAAATATGAGGCAGTAGGCTACAACCCTAAACAGTCGAGTTCAGAGGGAGAGAAGAAGGTGAGTGATTCATTTGTTTCACTAACAATAACTAGATGTTTAAACAATAGTTCTTTTTTCTTTTATCAACTCACTCTGTCGTATGGTAAAAAGTGTATACATGTTATTTCTCCCACACCCATTCTCGGATCAAGCTGAAGTTTCTTCACACAATTATTCATTGATATAGACAACACATGCATAAAAATAGTAACCAATTAGACAATTGATTACTGGTAATTCATTATTTTCGTTTAATAGCAACTACTACTACAGTATTCACATATATGGCTAAATTCGTTGGATTTAGTCCCCTTATATAATTGTTAACGCTATTTCTCCCTCAATTAGTGTATTAATTATTGGTAATTAATTATTTTGGTGGATATCAAATAAGGGAAATAGCTTGTACATTATTGGTAGATATAGTTTTAAGGACGGAGTTCTTCCTCCTTGTATAAGCTATGCTTTTTTAAAAATATTTTTTAATATAATGCTTTGTTAATCATTTGAATTTTCTTTTCGGAATTTGTTTATTCGTGCTGCGGCTGGGTGTTATTATTTCTTAGTTAATTCAATAGGTTAAGAAGGAATCGTGTTGATTTACTGAGATACAAGCGCGTAAATGAAGATTGTTCTATTCCACTTGCTCTCACAGCAGACACGAAAGCAGCTCTTACTGGTTTCTCTCACGGAAATCTAATAATAAAATGAATGCTAAGTAGAATTAGATACAAACTTCATTAAATCGTATTTTTTTACAGGAGAAACGTTTTGTTTTCGATTTTTAAGTGACCTTGTGAACGCCCCATTAGTTGTGGATCAGGGTCATAAAACCCTTTTGCGCCATGGTTGCTACGCCTCTGAATTGCCATCACTGACCAATGGACCTCATTCACCAATCGTAAACAACGACATTTTGCCACTTGGTTCTCTATATCTTCTATAATAAGGCTTGTCTTCGAGTCCGAAGATTAGTGAGGAATGCAGTATTTCCCGTGGCTGCGCAGCTCCAGCTGTGACTTACATATATTGCCACATCCAGGGCAAGCATAACCATTGTCGGCAGGTGGTCGATTTAGATTTTCTTTTCGCCGTCTGTGTTTGTCCTCGGCAGCGGATTTTCTTTCTATACAAATTACGCAATCCATAAAGGCTGTCACGTGATACGTAATTTTCACTGTTTTATCAATATTATCACGTGGCTAAATGTTGTTTGTTTACGATTGGTGAATGAGGTCCATTGTAAAATCTATAACAAGAAAAAACATAAAAAATACTTTCAAACAAAAAAGTTTATATTGAGTTTAATTGTGTCGATTAGTTTGGCTCAGTCATCTATACGTACGATTGGCCTAGACCTAAAATTATAAATCTGTGCGTTAGAAATACTTTTACCAATTGTTTTTTTGCTTAGCTTTTAGTTTTATAAATGCGCTATGATCCTATCACTTGTCTGGACCAATTGTAGAAGGAGGAGGGAACAATGGGTATGTTAACATGATAGATTTTTAATGCATACACTGTGTAACTGGTTTACCATGAATAAAATAAATAGTTTTTATTTGTTTTAGTTTTTGTTACTCTTAATAACTGACATTTTTCTCTGTGAAAAGACTTGCTCAATTTCTTCTTATTCTTCTTATTCTTTTTGTCAAATTCCAGTATCATGTGTTGCTTTAATAGTATATAAAGTATAGAAAACTCAACAATTTCTCCTTATAAAATTCTTTTAAGTGTTTTTTAGTTATTGAAGCGCCTTTTAATAGCTGTACAGAACTCGCCAAAATTGTAGATCTAGCTAAAATGAGGAAGTTACAACAAGTCTAGAGACGACTAAGAAATGATATTAGGGGCACTCAAGATAAGCAACTCAACGACATTTTCCCCTTTTGCAGTTTTTAAGAAGTGTTTTCAAGCTTGTTATTAGGGCCTTGAATGCCGAGCAGCTGTGAGAACTCGCATGAGCGTTAGGTCTACTTCGTTGGAGCACAACAGCACGAGCCTTAAATTAGCCAGCCTTAAAAAGCATAAACATTTTGACAAAGGATATAAGGTTCGAATGCTTTGACCACAGCGTGGTTTCTGGAAGCTTTTAAGGCGCCCTAACCAAGTCAGTTTGAAGTGCAAATTGCTTTTTTATAAGGGAAAAACAGAATAGCTAAAATCATTGTATAGTCGACCGCTATTTTTGCAGGGCAGGCCTTAGGCCACTGCAACCTATGCGACCGCAGTAGGCCTCGCACTTTCATAGGACCCGCGCTTATTCTAGGTGTAAATTATTAAATTAAATTAAACCATTTTATAACTTATAACATTTCCCTCAGCCTCCTGATTTACCAGGAGCTCCTGGGAATATCCTGAAATTGCAAAATATACGAAAACGTCCTGGAAATCTTCGGAAATTATTAAAATCTTTTAAAAACTCATACAAATCTCCTGAAATATATAGATATCAATGTTTATCAAAGTGAGCGTGGTCATTTAATATAGAAAACGCCAATCCTACGCGCGGTTAAAAAAAAACGGCATTACGCAATACCCGTAATTGTGGAATCTGAAGAAGTTTCTCGCGCCTCAAACTAATGAAGAATTACTTGAGGTCAACAATTCTCGTAGATTTGGTAATTATTGCTATTGAGTGTGATCTATGTAGGAAATAGAATTTTTATGAATTTTTACTGTATGACTTCGCTACACGTAAGGCTCGTTAAGTAATTCTGTACGTAGTAAAGGAGGAATAAAATGCAAATACGAATTTATTTTCTAATACAAACTTTTAATTTTCACTTATTATCCGTATCCCTACCCAAACTTGGCCCGCAAAATCCATTAGGCATAGGGCCCCACAATGGTTATGTCCTGCCTTGCTATTTAGTGACGGGTGAATACAGAGTTCTCCCCCCCCCCTATTTTTTTCGATGCTAATGTTACGTGGGGTAACTCTAGTCCGACATGCAGAAATAAAAATCTTTTCTTTACTTCTTGGTCTCCAGACTGTTGAGCCATGAAGAGAATTATATCTATAGATTTTGTGCACGACCCTCGTATTGGTTCTCTTCCTGAGCAGTTCTTTAACTCAACTTTTAGCAATGGTAATTATTACGTCTCAACGTCTCATGCTAAACATTCTGCGGGTCTGCAAGGAAGTGCTTTCACCCGTGTCCTTCAAACATGATACTTTCCACATTGAGGTAAGAGGAAACCATATGTCGCTTTCTTTTAGCCTTTTCTTTGAATTAGAAGATCTTGACTTGTAGGCCAACTTATGGTGCGACTCCTAGGAATTAAACATATAAACTTCGTTCACTCAAGCATGGTTTGATGATAATGGTTATCCCTATTTTGTCACTCTTTCTCTAAGCATCGCACAATATATATATATATCATTGCCAAATATTATGTTATGTTATTGCCCTACAATGCATTGACTCAAGTAAAGTTAAAGTAAAGTTTCTCTTTCAGACCTAGCGGTTTAAATGGCAAATAGTGTAAGGTCATCTGTTTCTGTGGCTTGCGGTTAACGAGGTTGTCATGTGGCCAGCACAACAACCAACCGCCTTTACTTTTCACCAACTGATGTCAGGTACCCATTAGACCTGGATGGAATCCCAGTCTTCGCACTGGGACTCCCGGTTCGAAAGCCTATCGCTTTACCGCTCTGCCACCGTGCCTCCACATTGACTCAAGTATAGTATAATTTGATAATTTGACTGCTTTGTTTTTTATCTGTACAACTGATCATCATTTCAATTATCGCTTTTGTCATTCACAGGCTTGTTAAAACAATAAAATGGTGGATAAGTACTTACTGGAGAGCTCTAAAAGTTTTCAAAAATGCTTACTGGCCAACACTCTCAGAAGAAATTCGTTGATCAGAAAAACCAATGCCATAGAGATTGAGAGGAAGCTTGTCTGCAACATGATGGACAGGGAAAAGAGACTTTTTAAAGAGCATGTTAAAAACATGCAGATAGAGCAGGCGAGAACATGTGCCTGTAAAACTGCAAAAGGTAATTGAATATCGATAGGGACGAAAGTGGGGCATGGTCAACAAAAATTCCACTTTTTAAATCTATCATTTATTCGTTATTAAGATCAAAATAATGGCTCTTCTTACAAAGGTTGGTCAGCTGTATAAAGGAGTAATGGTCTCTTTTTTTTTTTATGTATTTTTTTAATACTTGTTTTTATATTATTTATTCCCCAGAGAGAACACTCTGTGCTGCTGCCGCCACCAGAGGATTAGCTACTTCCGGGGTGGTAGATTCAATTGACCCTTACCCTGTTACCTTTCCAAGAAAAGGGGCGCCTAAAAAAAGCCAGCGTCAGAGGTGTGCATCTATTGAGGGAAAGAAGCGTAAGAATTATTATTATTTATTTATTTTTGCACAGACTACAATTTTTGCATTTGATAGTAACTTGATACTGTACATCTGCCTGGTCGTGTGGTATGCGCTCTGGGCTGTTACTCGTGTGGATGATCATTCCCTGACGTTCTGTAGGATGTTTGGGCTAGGACGTAATAATCTGAAAGAGCATCTAAAACTTACAAGTCAATTGTTGTAGAATCAAAAGAACAGAGGTTTAACTTAAGGATTGCTGAAAAAAACAAAACAATTCAATAATGTTGTGACAAGTCAAAAGCTTGCTGTCAGAGTCACTCAAATTTAATTTATCACAGCATTAATCATTATTTACTATCATTTATTTATTTTATTTTAATTATTTCTCCGCTCTATCCCCAATTTCTTCACCCGCCCCACCGTTTCCTCTCCAGGCTAGACTGAGCCCACCACCTTGGCGGCTTTTCACTTGTCTTCCCTTGACCGGGATAAAGATAAACACAGTCTCTTTGATCGTACCGGCCGGATGTCTGACGGGCGCAGTTGAAATCACCTTGGGTGGAATGCAAGTCACTCTTCCCCCCCCCCTTCTCCCACGTCTCTCCTTGATCTAGGAGATCACTCGAACCAACACGCCTCGTGACGCTCCAAGGTGCGACTCTTGTCGGATTTCACACACGTATAAGACAATTCTTAGCCTAGGACATTTCCTGTTCCGCCCACGTTTTCCAGGCCTATATAAGGTAGAATAAGGCGGAATAGTCACTCTCTCATTTCTCATTCTATCTGAGCAATCGAGTCTGGACTATATCATTTATTCTTACTCCTAGAGGAATACCTGGTGGTAAGCCGAACTTAATCACAAGTTCCATCTTAATTACTTTTGTGTATATTTCTCACTGGAGATTATCATGTGTATTTTATTACTTCATTTATATTTAATTAGTGCATTTCTCACTGTCGTAAGTAGAAAACATTAACATCGCATATGTGTATATTTATATATTGCATTAATCTATTAATGCTATGTTGCTCAATTGATCGTTGACGCAACCATGTATGTCTTATTTTATTTCCTTCATCTCGACTGACCGCCTTGATAATTTTACTAGCGCACTAATACTGCGCGTAGAAAAGAGATATGAATTATCTCCCCTGTAGTCATTTTACTCTAAGGAGAGTTGCGCCCCTTGAATGGACACCCTCTCCATTCAAGCGCGCTCCATTGTTCTCGGCCGACGGTCGTATGTAAACAAACCGTCATGGTCGCTGACCATCGCCCATCCCCCCCCCCTTTCTCTCTTCCAACTTGTGTTGATTATTTGAGATTATTATTTCCCCTTATATGTCCATTTTTTATATTATTATTTCCCCTTTTATGTACATTTCTATATTGCTACTATCTGTTGTATCTATTTTCCAAGTCCCATTTGTCATCATCTCCTCATTGTACTCAAAAGCAATTTTACCAATCTGACGAATGCACCTCAGTCGAGGGTATCGATAAGATGCATGAGAGACATGTCCTAACTTGTCTTTATTTATCCGCAGCCTCACTCAGGTGTCTGCCTATTTGCTGTTCAGTGTCTACTCGACACTACTCAACTATTTATCGGATCACTCACCTGCCTATTTATTTGGCATTGCCTATTGCCTCTTTACCTGCCTATTTATTTGGCATTATCTGCCTATTTATCGGATCACTTGCCACTTGCTATTGAGTATCCTCTACTGCCTTCGTGGATCTACTCAACTCTACTACTTGGCGCTATCGGATCTACTTGCCCGCCTAGTCGACAGCCCACTTGTCAACTTATTAGGTGCGACGTCCCTTAAGACCCAGATCTGTGCGAGACGTCATAGCTACGCCAAACTCTCTGCAACTCACTGGACTTATCCTGTCAACTACACTGCCCACTGCAGATCAGCTCTGCCCGCAGTAACCTTGTACCCAGTGCCCACGGTATCCGGCCACCCGCCCTACTGTGCCCACTACAGATATCAGAACTTTGGATTGAGACTCCACAAGAACTGAATCACCGGCGTCCCTCTATCCACTAGAGCGCTACCTCCAGCTGCAGAGCCTCAAGCTAGGACACAGCCAGCTGCGACATCAACAGGACAACCAGCTAAGTTCAGAAGACAAAGTGACATACTCTCTTATTAAGTGCAAGAGTTATGATTAAATACACTATCAATTAGAGATAGATGCAAACCCTCCCCCTTTTTATTCTTTTATGTAAATATTTATGTTAATACATATTCTTCATTTTTAACTTTGTATCTTTCTTTCATTGCTTGTTTCGTTGCGTGCCTGCTCCCGATTTATATGCTGACGTCTTGGTGAGTGATAATTTCAAAAATAATCATCCCCTAGACATTAAACACGCCAAACACACGTCACTTTCCCCAACCTGTCACAAATGTTCATTACTGCTCAAAATTGTATAATTTTAGTAACATTTTCTTATTGGTCTTCTTTGTATAGAATGTCAAATATTTTATACACTTTCTCTAGATTTCAACATCGGATGTGAAAATGGTAACAGTGGAATTAAGACTCCAAATAAATCTTGCTATGGCAGTGCCAAGGAAGTCAGTTTCCTATCACATCCTGGATTGGTCAGTAGTTCCTGGACATTGGCCCGAGCTGAGGAGACGGCAGAAGATAACCTGTGGGTTGGTGATCCGGAAGCTATTCACTCAGTGAGGAGAGCGAGGAAGTCAGTTGCCCAGCAGGACATGGAACGCCTTCGTAGAATGAGAGAACACTTAAACATTTGAACATTTCCAACTATGTAACAAAATATAAAGACTACAATGACAAAAAAAAATTACATGTGAACAATTCAATTGACATTTTTTTAAAGCTACAATGACGGCATAAATGTGTTTTTCTTGACCAACTGGTACAAAAGTAACCTATCCTTCAATAATATTAATGGTTAAATGTATCTATAATGTATAATATTTATGAACTTGAGCTTCTACGACATCAAAGAGCTAATATTATATGGCTTTAATCGATTTAAACATACTACTCAGCTGATAAATTCTAGAAGTGGCTTAAATAGCAAACGAATCATTTTCGCACTGGAAACAAGAAAGCCTCACCGAAATCTTATGTAATGCGTGGCTACATAGCTAGATCTAGATGATAGCTCTACATCTACTTTTAAGAATTAAACTCTTTGGAGCTTATGAATGAAAGAGAAATACCGGTAATCAAATAAAAAAGAGTCGAATGTACGTATTGAATTAGCTTTACATTTGTGTGTGTGTATAGAAATAATATCACATAGGCCTATGTGTAGAATGAAATGTTCTATACTATACTCTAATGATAGGCTAGTGGTTCAGATCGGAGCTTGGTGGCAAATGTCTTTCATTGAAATAAAAATGTGTTCACTTTGTAGAGGTTTTTTTTCCTTTTTTTTTTTTTTTTTTTAGTTATTTTATTCCATACACTAGAATCTACATCCCGATGTATCTATTTTACCTTTTTTCACGTATCAACTACTATATTAACAACAAAAAGTTCTACATGTAGGTTAGGGGCCTGCGTGTAATAAATCTTTGATCTTGTGAATAGGAATAGTTGAAAAAAAAATTCAAGACTCATACAAAATATATATGCTAACTGTACCACATGTGTCGCAGATGAGGCACGGTACAATGTGAAAGTGGAGATTAGCTGCCTCTTATCACATTTAATGCAAGCAAACTTTGGGAGTTCTATAAATGAAGTCAGTCTTCGGTGTATTGGATGGACAGACATATACCCTGATAGCAATGACCTTGGGCTTACAGACTACTGTCGAATCCCACTAGCATTAAGTATGCACAAACACTTCTTAGGCCCATCACTTGTAGTTTTCAGTCTGTCAGCATTTTAACGTTCCCACAGCAATTCGCACACTAGTTTTAAATGAAACTCCTTTCCCCCAACAATACATCTTTTTGGTCCTTATATACTCAGTAGAAAAGCCAGCATTTACAATAACATTGAATAATTTTTTGGCACCCTGCAATACAAAGCTCTTTTTGAGTACCACGAACTCCCTACTTTTTATTCATTCCTCGAATGAAAGGCCAGTAAAGCAGTTTTAAACAAAGCATACACTTCTTTGAATCCTATAAGCATATAAAAATACCCCTTCTATACACACATACATTATTAATCCCCCTTCAAAACCCCGCCCTTATATTCACTGTGACAATTTTTAGGATTTAATTTTTTTTTTCATATATATTTTTTTTAATTTTTTTTTTGCATAGATAATAGAGGCCTACTTGTAGATCTAGATTATGATCTAGATCTAGTTGTTCTAAATTGTTCTACAAGTGTATCCTCAATATCATGGGCTGTGAAGGTTTTGCCAAAAGTGGCGTGGACCCCCTTCCCTTGTTTTTCTTATAACTTGGACAACAAGCAAATTCTACTTTTTTTCTCTCCCCGCCCCCCCCCCCCCACAACACTAACCCTTAAAAATAGTCTTCTTTGGACTATCTGACTATTGTTCTGCTTTTCAGTGGTTTAGAAATATTTGATAGACTCTAGGATATTTTTGGGCTGCTTCTTTTTTTAAAAACTTTTTTACATCCTGCTAATCAGAATGCTCACAGAATAATTTTGCCTTTTTTTTTTTTTCATTACTTTTTTTTACACTTTTACTTTTTGCATTTTAGCAATAATCTTTTTTTGTTGATAAGTTTAATTGAAACGGCCTCTGATTGAAAACGTCGTCCCAAACTTCTTACCTGTCCATTCGATATTTTCCCTTCCCCCCCCCCCCCTTTGGCTTAAAAAACTTGAGTTTTATAATATGTTAGGGGGCCTATATCTAACAGTCACGGCTTTCTTGATAAAGTTACCCCTCCTAACCATAAACTTTTTGCCCGTGAATTCCATGACCAGTATCACCTATTCCACTTCTCCTCCCCCCCTCCACCTTAGGAAATAGTCCTACATACACTCTCTGAGTATTCATCGATTTTTCAGCTATTTTAAATCAAAATATTTCAAGGCTCTCTCAATAACCTCTTCTTTTTAATTATTGCATCCTGCGCATCGAAGGCTCCGATAATATTTTGGTCGAACCCTCCCTCCATTTTTACTCTCCCGCTTATATCGACCTTCCACACAAAAACACATACTTCTGGCCTGAGAATTGTTATATTATCAATTAGGCTGTGAAAACAACACTGCTGTTTAAATTACAACTCCTTTTTTATTGACATGACAAGAAAGTGATAAAACTAACTAGACTTTAATACACACTTGAGAAAAACATGCGAGCACGTGAACATACTGAACAGTAGGACAAGGGAGACAACACGTAAACAAACAAACACACACGCAACATACATAAACATAAATACACAAATTAAACAAGAATCACTGTCGGATCCAAGGGGGGGGGGCGGTAGGGGCGATCTACCCCCTCCCCCACGAAGGGTTAGGGGTTAGGGTTTTGCTGGGCGTTAGGGTTAGGGTTTGGGAAAAAATCGCCCCCCCCCCCTTCCAAAGTACTGGATCCGCTAATGGTTTTGCGCCAAGGAGAAATGTACGCACAAAAAGAGTTTAAATAGGCATACTGTAAAATGTTTTACATGTTTCAGCAATGGCGTAGCTAGGGTATTTGATGCCCAGTGCGGCATCTCAACATGATGCCCCCCTCGGGTATAAAACATCGAAGATATGTTATTATACAATAACAAAATATACTACAAAAACAAATAAATATAACGAGCTTTCTTGGGCGCTAAACTATCTATAATTTTATGGAAATCTGCTTTCCACCAATAGCCTAGTTCTTGAAACGCATCGCTAATTGGTATTAATTCTTGATCAACTTAATTAAATCTGGAAAATAAAAACGCTCGCATAAAGCTACACTTACCGCAATTGTCAGAAATATGTAAAAATCTGATAATGCTACCTGAAGAGTATCTTGGACATAATTATTTTTTTCTGGCATTCAATAATCACTTATATTTAGAAAATATTTAGAAATGAAGTAGCATTCTGATATCTCTTTATTTATTTTTTAAATTCAAGATTTCAAACAGGTCCTTGTTTGAAAAGTTCAAAGACTTCTGAAGAAATTGCGACAAACTGTTGACGCCTCTTTCGCTCCAGACGAAATTTGTTTTTGTCAATGAGCACCATCGAGATGGATTTCAATCTGAGGATTTAATAGTTGGGATAACGATAAAATTCATATTCACCTACCACATCATGATATTATCAAGTTGGGTGATTATTTCTTGAACTATCATGTCCAAGGAAGAATAAATCTCAATCCGTAGTTCGTTCTTATGTGTTTATACTGAATCTCCACCGTTTTTGCTTGGCTTTTTTTTTATTGTGGTCAATACATCTTTCGTGTTCTGCATTAATCCTCAGGTCAGAACACATACTTTCGCTGAAGGTAATAATGGCTTCAGCTTTGCCCTTCCGACTAGTAGTTATCGATGTTTTAATGTTTTCTATTTAAGTGTGCAGTCTCGATTTGACGATCATTGTTCTTGAAGTTAGACATACCCGTAGTTTGTTTCAGTTAATTCAGGGGCCAAGAATCCAAAATAGGTGAGAAAATTAAGACTGCATAGCAACTAACAATCCGCTACTTAAGAGATTGTGTTTTTACAATTCTTCTTCAACTCGTTCTTAATTTCCATTGAGGGCCAAAATCTGCTTTGAGAGAAAAGGAATGATATCCAAGATTCATTTTATTATCAGATTTTTACCTTTAGGTTCCTTTGATCACTGCCGTCAACCATTTAACCAGAGAAGACAATTTCTCCGTCTGAGCTAGCACTATGAGCGCCAGCCATACTTATCAATCTTGAGCAGCGCCCATAATATTAACAGAGTGGCAAAAGAAATAATGTTTTAAAACCAAATATAGTAGTTTATGTTTGTTCATGTATGTACAATTTGTGCAGTTTTTACTGAGAAATTTTGTACTCAGTTTGATGCCCCTCATCACTTGATGCCTTGTGCGGCCCGTACCACCCCCACACGCTAGCTACGCCACAGTGTTTCGGATGTTCCTTCAGAGCTGCAGATAATCACTTCCTAGTCCAAACCTCCCGCAGGACGACGGGGGATGGACGCGGGCAGGGTTTGAACCCTGGACAGTCGATAAATCTGAACGACAGTCCAGCGCGCCAACCGCACGACGAGGCAGCCATCCTTAAACACGAAAGAAAGTTTTCCAAGGTTTAATCTTGTACTATTTTGATATGTCGGCTTCAAATCTAAATTTCTAATAAAGCATCGTATTTGGTAAATTTAACCGCTGCGGTTTCGATCGTGAAAAGTACTCACAAAAGTAATAAAGTGTTGAATTCTCGTATTTTTTCGTCCACGACAATTATTTATTGTAATTGACTTGTGTGGTGGTATAAGTTGAAGTAGCCCCTTTTATAGATCGCTGTTTTAAAGTTTGAACCTGCAATAGATAATTATAAAATTCTCTACGATTCCCTGGCAGAGTGGTGAGATGTTGGCTAGAGGAGGCTGAGAAGGCTTTATTCCTTGAGTACGGATTTCGGCCATCCACCTTTTTTATGAGTGTATTTAAAAATCCCCCAGATACTCGACCCTTCTTTCTATGCGCGCCAGCAGGAATTTTTTCTGGGTTGGGGGGGGGAGGGGTTGTTGCCACCTATGGCTCAAAGTCGTAGCTTCAATTTTCTTGTTACGGAGAAAATTAAAGAAAAGAACTGGTCCCTCCCCCTCATACCTATGTGATATTAAGTGCACTGTAAATACTTATTTCATGAAATAAAAAAAAACGTGAATAATGTATTTACTGGACACGTTTATCAGTGTAGCCCGTAGCTCCCAACGGTTGATCAAACAAAAACTGCAAACGTTGACTGTGGCTGCAGAAACTATGAATTGCATGAAGGCTTACCGTGAAGTTCTGATATTCTTCTTTACGTTGCAGCTCTTGCATCATTTTAAGTTAAACTGAGCATTATTATTGCTCGAAAAGTGAGACGTAATGTGGAAACTAACGACTCAAGATACGTTATGTAAAGGCCCAGTAAAGCCCTGTTCTCTAATATTTATAACTCCCAAAATCCAAACATGTGGTTTTTGCTCGGTGTGTCTGTCCACTGCAAATTCTCAGTAACCGGTATCAAGTTTTTCTGACAGCAGTCTCGCCTTCCTCACCCATGAAGTGTACCTAGGCCTATTTTATTAATGTGACTGCTGATGTGTTGTTGAGCGGCCAATATGTTAAGTTGGACAGACTACAACATCAGTGAAACAGATGAATAATTGACGACAATGAAAACTGCACATATGTAATCAGTGCCTGCAGCCATTATATTGAGATACCCCAAACAGTCAAAGATCTTCTCAAATGTTGTGACTTAAAGCGCAAATAGATTCGTATTTCTCTGTCCATTGTGTCTCACATAAAAGAGGTAAATTTTGCATCAGGGCTCTCACTTGGGACCAGGGGCGTAACTAGGGATTTGGGGGCCCGGGGGATTGACCTCTTTGGGGGCCCCTTGCATTTTGACATTCGACATACGAAATTAGATAATGTACGCAAATATATATAAGCTCAAAATCAAATTGGTTCAGTATATCAGTAAACTTAACAAAAAAAAACAAGGTTACAAAAGACACTTTGTGTGGAAACACAAACTCAAAATCGGCCCCCGAAGTGGTCCACCCAGGCAGGCTTCGATATTTTCAGAAAGAACATCCGAATGAAATTATATCAAAGACAAATGAGAGATAAGAATGGAGAAAGAAGGTTAACAGATCTTGTATAGTGCCCCAACGGTCCAGCAGATCAAAGAATAGGTGAAAGTGAATGTAAAGTTAGATGTGAACCTGGCCTAACTAGTTCCCATTTCAGACATTGTGGTCTATAGGGGAGATGATGTAAAGTTCATTTGTTTTTGTGGCCTACGGTTAACGAGGGTGTCATGTAGCCAGCACAACGACCAACCGCCTTTACTTTTCCCCAACTAATGTCAGGTACCCATTAGAGCTGAGTGGACTCAGAGGCGCCCAAAGATTCCAAAGTTGAAAATCCCAGTCTTCACCAGAATTCGAACCCTAGACCAGGGGTCGACAACCTTTTGAGTCGGAAGAACCAAAAATTACAATTTACAAAATTTCGAAGTTTTTAAAGAGCCGCAAAGTTTTTTCTTGCCAACTATAAATAGTTCTCTCCAATGATTTTTTAAAATATAAAAGTAGTGTTTTTCATAACAAATTTGATAATATGTTTATATAAATATATATATATATATATATATGGCATTATTAAATAATTATTTTTTATTTCGGGAACAACCAAAGAAGTTAAACGTTTATTTACAACATTAACGTGTACTTCAAAAGCAAACAATTAAGCTAACAAATTAAACCAAGGTGCTACTTTTGCATGGTATTAGAAATTTTGGATACGGTAACTTGTTTTTTTGTTTTTGTATTTGTTTTTAGTTTGCTTAATGCTTAATTGTTAGTTGGCTTCTTACATTACTTTTAATTATATTCATGCAAGAGAACGCTTGCTCGCACGAATATGCCGATCCGATGATAGTCAGCACTCCAAATGCCAACTTCTTCAACTCACTGCAGCAATTTTGAGGATTATTCCATGCGCCGAATCAACTCGCGGCATTCCTTAAAGTTGACCACTTTTGTTGCGTTACGTATATACATTTTTGGACCTCCAACTGTTTAGATGGTGTACTAGGAATGCTCGTTGGTTTTGAACTGCTCAAATCTGTCAAGAAATTCATCTTTGATTCTTTTATAACTGTGCTGAAGTAACTCGTGACAAAAGTTGCACTGATTTTATCGCGATACTGCTTTAGACATTCAACATGAAGTAATTGACCGCTCTAAATATCTTCTGCAAAAGATTAAATTTGTCTTCAAAACAAACCAATTCTTCTTCTAAAACATAGGATGGGTTTTCCTTTTCTTGCAGTTTTAGATTCACCTCATTAATTTCTCTGTTATTCATAAAGTCAACTATTTGTCGTTCTCTAATTCGGTGTGATAAATTTAGCAATGTATTTATTTCGTTCAAGCACAAAGCAAAACGTTTCATCAGCTTACCTTTGGAAAGTCTTAGCACTTTTTTGGGAAGAAGGGGGGCGGAATACTGAGTCTCCATTTCGTTTAAGTGGTAGAGTGCGTTTGACAAGATGCTGTTAATAATCTTGATTACCAAATTCATGACCTCATCTATTTAGGTTGGAATCATTTAGGGCACAAAGCGTTTCTTGATGAATTATTCAGTGAAACGTATGAATTTCGTGGTTTATTTTGCTCCGACGAATCGTCGTTGCTCTTTTATTTTTTCCTGTCATATTCTGTCAGTTGCTATTTAAATGATTTTTTTAAAATCGATCTTATTGTCTTCAAGGTATTTTTGCATGGCATTCGCCCAATCGTCCCCTCTAGTTTGTCACGAAAGCGGTAGCAATCCTAGAAGTTCTTCTTTCAGACCTTGGGAAGACATATACCCGACAAAATGGGCAACTTGTACCGTGTCTTTTAGTCCCAAGAATAATCTATAGCAAGTTACATTTGAAGACATTTTAGCTATACTGTCTTGTACTGTTTTATCGGATAGTGGCAAATCTTTGATTTTTTTTATTTAATATTTCTGGTTTGTTTTAAGAAATCATGAAACAGTTCTTCAGATGCATGTAGGAAGCAGTTTTTGACATACTCATCATCGTAAATGGTTTAACTTTTTGTGCTATATCTAGTGGTGCCGCAAAGCTTGCTAGAATAGCACTACTTGTAGATTGCTTCTAACTTTAAGAAGATAATTCGCTTCAAACTCATTTACAAACAATAAACTACGTGGTACTACAACAACAAACTACATGGTACTACAACAACAAACTACATAGTACTACAACAACAAACTACATGGTACTACAACAACAAACTACATGGTACAACAACAACAAACTACATGGTACTACAATAACAAACTACATAGTACTTCAACAACAAACTACATAGTACTACAACAACAAACTACATGGTACTACAACAACAAACTACATAGTACTACAACAACAAAGTACTACAACAACAAACTACATAGTACTACAACAACAGACTATACGCCACTTTCAAAGCACGTGGTTAAGAAACCAATTTGTCTTGCGTCAAAGCGAATTAAAACCTACATAGAAACATCCGACGACGGCGACATTCAAGAGCTTCCGGCGGACTGACAACAATGACGACGCGTGTAATGGGGGAAGGTGTGGTGAAAAGCGAGTATAAGTGGCTGAGAGATATAATCGGTGCCTAATCTTCGTTAAAAGATTCAGAAGTTCAGAACTATTTTTAAAAAATGTCTCGACACAATAAATAATATTTGTGTATGGAACTAAAGACCCGCTTGTGGCTCGCGAGCCGCAGGTTGCCGACCCCGGCAATAGACCTCCGGTTTGGAAGCCAAGCGCTTTACCACCCAGCCTCCCCTGGCCTAACTGATGTCTTATAATTGATCAAAATGTTTTTAAGCTACATTTGCAATTCCACAATAAAATAATTAGGAAAATAAAATTTACAAGATTACTACTCGTTTTAAATTAGGTCTAACTTATAATGCATACTAATTAGCTTTTTCTCTTTAAAACACTGCTTGCATAACTGATTTTAAAAATTAGATTTTTCGCTTTCAGAAAAAAAAAAGTAGTCGTTGAATGGTCTAAAATATTGTGATGTCGGATTTTCAATATCTTTTCTAGTTTACGAGATCTAAACGGGACAGATGGACAGACATTTCGCACAAAACTAATAGCGTCTTTTCCCCTTTCGGGGGCCGCTAATAATCATGAAGACTCTTTTAATGAATATTGCCGTTGTTTATTAGTTAAATAATGCACAAGTGACAACTCTCAATTGATATCGCTTCACGTCGTGCATTCTGTGCAGCAAAGAAATCTATAACATCATCTACATCGATACTTTCTAGTATTTGTGAATTCACTGACATTAAAGCCATGATAAGCCTTTCTTGCGTCATTGTGCTCCTGAGATAGTTTTTGATGAACTTGAGCTTTGAGAATGATCTCTCACATGACGTAATGGAAGTGTCCTGAGTTAGCGTTATTCGGAGGAGTTTGTAAAGTTTGAGCACACGTATATACGATATGAAGCCTTTTTACCTAAATATGTCTATTGGTGATTGTATTACTGGTTTGTTGATGAAAAGTGCTCGTGCATCAATGACATCATTGAAAAAGCGATTTTCCATTTATTTCATCATACAAACAGGAAAAGTAACACAGTTTGTCATAAGATAAGATAAGATAAGAGTGTCTTCATCTAACAGGTGTCTTGGTTCAAGAAGAAACCCAAAGGTATCCATTTTCTTTCCAGCCTTTGGAATCTGTCCAGTACTTCTGTCGTAACACGTTTGAATTGCTGTTCTATTGAGAGTCCTTTTCTTCCTTCTGGTTGTTTTGATTACAGGGAATCCATAGTATTCACTACCTTCTTTTGCTTTTTCGATGGATTGGGTTTTTGTCAGTTTCTCATCATTTTACAGAAAGCATGAAATGGTACTAATTTTTTTAGCCTCTTCCCGTATATGCAGTCCAGACTTTTGTAGTTTCTTCTGAACTATATTAATTGGGCGCAGGAGCTTTGACCAGAATTCAAGATAGGCAAAAAATGATTAATTTTCCACTGCATGAAGAAGATTCTGTGCTAATATTATATGGTATTACGTCATTGTTGGTTGTTTATGTTTTGTGTGAAAGCAAAAGGATTCAGAGTATACAAAAGTGGGAAAGATCCATATCTCGTTATGTTCGAGTATAGAAATACTCCTATAAGTGGACTGCCGTATTCACCATCACAACTGCTGACGAGTATAAGACTCAGGGAATCATTCCAACTGATCCCAAACTATTGAAACCATCGGTAGCTGAAAATGCAGAGACATTACTCAACGAACTACAGATGAAAAGCAAAGTGAAATACGATGCAAAAGCTAGACTACCTAAAGATTGTTCTGTCGGAGAGTTCGTCTAGGTCAAACATGGCAGAAAGCAGTTGTCATAAAAAAACATTCAGCACCCAGATCTTACATCATAAAGACAAACGATGGAAAAATATACAGAAGAAATCAACGCTTTTTGAATAAAAGTTTCGATGAAGACATCTCTGGATACTATGATACCGATGAAGACAATGAACTGCAAACTGTTGGAACAAACGAAACAGACAGTTATAGATCAATGTCTAGAGAACTTGTGCCAGTCAAGACAACCAGAAGTGGACGAATCGTTAAAGTTCCTAGTAGACAGGGCCGGCCTTAGGCCTCTGCGGCCTATGCGGTCGCAGTGGGCCCCGCGCTTAAATAGGCCCCGCGATAATTCTAATATTAAATTAAACCATTATAACGTAAATAAATTAACAGGGTTTTCGCAACCTCCTGATTTTCCAGGGCCTCCAGGAAATCTCATGAAAGGCAAAATATGCGATAAAGTCCTTAACTTTTTTTGAATTTATTCAGATCTCCTGAAGAATAGACCAAATTGACATTTTGGGGTGCCAATAAATAAGAAGTGGCATTGCGAGCTTTCATTTGATAAAAATTTATTGCAAAGACGAAAGTAGGCCTATTTTCTAATTCAAAAAAAAAAAAATTTGACATTATGCTTATCCTTACCCAGACTAGGCCCAGCGCGATCCGTTTCGCATAGGGCCCCACAAATGATAGGGCCGGCCCTGCTAGTAGATATCACTCTTAAGAACTTTAAAAGGAAGGGTGTGATAATAACTTCAAAAGGAAGGATGTGCTAATATTATATGATATTACGTCATTGTTTGTTGTTTATTTTTTGTGCAAAAGCAAAAGGATTAGATGGAAATAAAAAGGGAGTTTCCATTGAATGGAGGAAAGATGAATAGAGGGGTAATATCTAGAGTATGAAGTTTAATTCTGAAATTATAGACGCCAAACCCGAATAATGGACTATTTTAGCATTATTAAGAATAATTTTTAGATGTTATACTCGATTCTGTAAATTTTGCTTTATGTAGCCATAAAATACTCGCCATTTAGATCTATTATTAGTAAAGGTAACAAGATAACTTTAATTCGCTGTATATCATGCAGTTTTATTCGTGGCAACAAAGTTAAAAATGTAAAATTAACTTTAAAAAAAACTTTGATCTCTGTGGGAAAAAATATTTTTAAAATGTCAACAAAGTCAACGTACTGATAGACCTAGATCTAGGTTTAGTTTTTGTTATAAATTTAATCCATAAATGTTGGGAAAAAAAAAGACACCTGTTGACACTATTTGTCAATCAAATATATTGATTTATGTATTTACAAATTTATTTCGGACACCCATTTGAGCCTCCCCCCCAGGTGGGGGTCCGGGGGGATTTTAAAATTTCCCCACCCCACCCCCCTTAGTTACGCCACTGCTTGGGACTGATACGGAAGAAATAGATAGTCTTCTTGATGATACAAAAAGCATTACGTAGGCCTATATATGGAATGTCGATTAGGTAAAGATAACATAATTAAGTCTGTGACACATGCGCAACGGACAAAGGCTGTTTTTGGATATTTTTCACGAATCCTTGCCTAAACACAGTTCCAAATGCTAGCCATCACGGGGCAGTCATCGTAGCTTTGGCCAAGTAGTTTCTCAAAATCTACTCTGTACATAATGTATTCGCTGACAATGACATTAGATACAAGCAGGGTGTCTCCTTGAACAAGGACAAAACCAATGAAGTCTTCTCGAATATAATCGCAATCAACAAGCCGAATGATCAAAGACATCTGCTAAGTGCCTGAGATATCTGGAGTGTCACAACCAAAATGCCCAGACAATGCAGTTAATTCATGTGCAGCTGCTCGTATTTTTTATATCTTGCTGCTGCCAATGCTCCGTTGATAGAAATCAAAGTTTTGACTCAGACAATGGCATGACACGTTTCTTCCTTAAAAGTAACGGTTTGCAGGCTTTTTTCAGTGAACGTACCAAAGGTTTGGACAACATGCTACACTACAATCAAGAAGAACAGGCCTATCTGTTCAAAACTTTTAAAGATTAGTTTGTCACTTTAGCTCTCGTGTTTATGTTTGTAATGTTGTCACATCGCCTTGAGCCTACATCATATCTGTTAATAGCGCTCTATAAATTGAATCATTATTATTATTATGTGAAGACCTTTCTTAGATCTCTTCTATCGTAAACTGGTGGACGTGTTTCACCTTCTATTTTATCGAGCGCTAACACCGACCGCAACTCCGCAAGACATAAATTTTCCCGAGGTATATAGAAAGACCGAAAGAGGCGGCAGCGTATGCGAATTCGTTTACCGCGTTCTGGAGATCATATTCATTGTGAGCTATCAGGACCCAATCTTCGGCATAGAGAAGCTCCGTTATGGCCATCTCTTTTGTTTTTTATGGGATAGTAGACGTCGAAGATTGAACACATTGCCGTCTGAACGAAACCGGATGTAGATGCCTTCCTGCAATCGCTGCCTCATCTGACCCAGCATTACGCCAAAGAACATAGCGAATACAGTAAGAGCAAGTACACAGCTCTGATTCACTCCAATTTCTATTGAGAAGTGATCAGAAAGGGCACCATTGTGTCTGATCTGGCCTTTTTGCCCCACAAGAAACTGCTTGAGAATGGATAGGAACGTAGGTGGGCATCCCAGCCTAGCCAAAATCCTCCACAAAGCATCGCGACTGACCGTGTCGAAAGCCTTGGTGAGGTCCACAAAGGCAGCGTATAGGCTTATGCTCTGCTCTTTGCATTTTTCTTGTAATTGTCGCAGAACAAAATATCATGTCAGATGTACCTCTACCGGCCCTGAAACCACATTGGCTTTTAAATAAGACTACGTTTACTAAAGAGTGGGTTAGTCGGTACATCAACACTCGAGCAAAGATCTTTCCTGTTACTGACAGAAGTGTGATGCCTCGATAGTTGGAGCAGTTAGACTTGTCACCCTTTTTGTATAGGGATATGATTACGGAATCTCGAAGTTCAGGTGGGACCACGCACTTCTCCCAGCATAGAGCGAACAAGTCTGTTAGCCTCTCGGTTAGGGCGACACCACCCATTTTAAATATTTCAGCGGGAAGTCAATCAGAGCCAGGTGCCTTGTGTTTTTTGAGTTTAGATAGTGTTGTCTCAATTTCCTCAAATGTAGGTGGGTCGTTGAGCTCCTCTCTCATAGTTTTCTGTTGGACATTTGCCAGCGACTCCTCCGATACGTGCCTTTTACCACCAAACAGCATACTGTAGTGTTCTGTCCAGCGATTTACAATGTCCACATTGCTAGTAAATAGGGTAGAACCATCGGATGATCTTAGCGGTGCTGTAAGTCTGGTAAGATGGACCATAGGCACATCGAAGCGACCCATAGAAAGAGCCTGTCACCAGTGTCAGCTTGTCTGCATGTTTACGAAAGCTTAAGGCACCAATTATTTTTTAGTTCCCTGTTTAAGGACCTGTGACAAGAGGGACAATAAGGGTGGCTACCTTTATTTTTTTTTATTAGAGTTAGCCCCCTTTATTACTTGATTTAAGTCCCTGTCAACTGTTTACAATTGCCACTCTCTCTTGAGTCTTTCAACTGACCAGTGTAGCTTGAACTAAATCTATATAATGTTTGACTAATACTTGTGTTGTATTATTGTTGTGTTTACTCAAGAGGAGTGTGCCACTGTTGTGGGAAGAGTATTTCAATAATGAGATAAGTAGACTTTATCAATTTGTTAGTTGATTTATGTAAATGGTATAGGTCTACTTAGTCTCTTATCCTCTTCTGTATGTCTTTTTTTTTTTAAAGACACCTTTTTGTTTAGATACGAGACAGTAGTGTGTCTCATGAATGACGTCATTTCATTGTTTAGTCCTGTATGATATTATTGTAAACTAATGTAAACCCTCGCTTTGGTTTTTGACATAAAATGTCTCATGAATGACGTCATTTCATTGTTGATGCATGTATGATATTATTGTAAACCATCTTTTTGGTTTTTCGACATAAGACATTATTGTGCCTCTGTGATTTTGGTCCTTTCATTATATTGACCGGAAACTGTCTTGCTACTTTGCTTTGTTTCATTATGTCATTTTCTTTTGTGAGCCTTTATTGCCATTTATATTTTTTCATTATCTTTTTCTTTTGTTTGTAAATAAACTTTTTTTTGTTGCAACTGAAATCTCAGAATTATTAATTGTTTGTCTCGGTAGTTTTATACATCTAGAGGCTATAGTTATTAGCCTAGATAATATAATCGGGACCACAAAGTACCGCTGGACTAACTTGCCGGTGCAGTACAGGTCACTGGTCTTATGACCTATTATATTTATAGGTCACATGGGGGCTCGTGAACAGGGTGAAATAGTTTGTTTGTTTTCATAAAGACCATTGCGTCTACCCTTGAACCCTACTGAGATAGTACAAGGACAGTATAGTTTTTTTCATTGTATTAATTTTTGATTGTATACTGTCAAATTTTTGAATTGTGATTTCATTATTTTTTTTTACTTTTACATTTGTTTTTCTTCTGTACTAGTATTATTTTCAGGTTTCTAAATCCTGAAAATGTCTGTAAAACAAAGTGAACTTCTGGACTTGTACGAGACAGGAAAGAAATTAGGTTACCAGAAGGAAGAACTTGAAGAATGGGTTGCCAGAGCTATCCGGCAAAACGAAGAAAGGGACGCAAGAGCAGAGGAAAGAAGAGAAAAACTCAGAATGCAGGAACTGCAGGGGACAGCAAAAATCAAGACGGAGGAAGAAGAATCTAAAGCACGAATTGCAAAGCAGTCCAAAACAGCTGAAGCCAACGACGAACCCAACAGAAACACAAGACGAACAAAAATGCAGAAGTTTATTGAAGGAACAGACAGAATGGATTCCTTCATCCACAGGTTTGAAATGTTAATGAGGCTGGAAGGCGAATCCCAGAAAGAATGGGCCAGAGAACTCCTCAGCCTAGTGGGTGGAAGAGCACTAGATGCGCTGCAGGTGCTGAATGACAAAGACGTTGGAGACTACACCTTGCTGAAAAAGACTCTTCTAGATTTTTACCATTGCAGTGAAGACGACTATAGGAAGAAATTTCACGATCTGAAACCCCCGACCGACGGCAACATGAAACAATTTGTCGGCGAGGTGAAAGCTGTTTTCGAGAAATGGTTTCAGTCCTCAGGCATTGACGAATCTTTTGAGAACTTGAAACAGTTCATCATAATAGACAAAATAATTTCGTCAGCTGGGAAAAATCTCTTTGCATTCCTCCAAGAAAGAAAGCCCAGACATGTGGACGAAGTTTTGTAACTATGCCAAAGATACGTGGCCGCTCATCCTGGCGAAAGTTTGCAAAAAGATTCTGAGGATCAAGCAAGTGCATTTCTTGCCACAACGGAATCCAAATTTACAAAAGCTACTACAACAGATTCAAGACAGAGTATAAGATGCTATACATGTGGTAGATTTGGACACGTGGCGAAACAATGTAGAGACACAGGCAGAAGAATTTATAAGAAAAAGGAAGTAGTGGCTTATGTAGGAGGGCTAGATAGCAACCTGTCACCATATGTCAGCCCTGCAATCGTGAACGGCCATTACATCCAGGCAGCCCTAAGGGCTACAGGGGCCACAAAATGTGTGGTGTTGGCAAAGTTGGTGAATCATAATAAATATTGTCGGAAACGTTGCAGAGTTCAAGGTTTTGGTGGCCACATTAAGGAGTATCCGACGGCCAAAGTACATATTAACTCCCCATACTTCAACGAAATGATGGAAGTAATAGTGGTGGATGAAGGACAATTTGAACTGCTAATAGGAAATGTTCCTAATATTGGTTTTCCAACAGAGTCTCAAATTACCAAATGGAAAGAAACTTATAGCTGGTGGCCGAGACAAGTAGAGGATATGCAACAACTAAATCGATGTCATGAAAATACAAATGTAGTACAAGAAACGATACAACAAGTAGAAACCAGGCAACAAAAACTAATACGAGAACGAAGAAATGCTAAGAAAAATACTGACCAGATAGATGAGAAATCCAAACTTTCAGTTGACTTTTTCTGTAATCCATTTCAAAACGGCATACCATCAATAGCTGACCTTCGTGATAGCCAGATGAATGACATGGAAATAGCCAACATCATCCACAAGCTACAAGGTGGCGATACAAAAATAGGCCAACAATATGCCATGCATAATGACATTCTTGTCAGAAAGTGGACAGAAAAATCATCACATAATGGAAGCACTGACGAACAGACCCTTAAAATTGTCATACCTAATGTGTTCCGTTCTGAAATATTAAGACTTGGTCATGACATCCCTATGTCCGGACACTTAGGGATTGACAAAACACGGCGACGCATATACAAACATTTCTACTGGCCAGGCATTAACAGAGAAATAGCTGAATACTGCAAATCATGTCATGCCTACCAAATCACAGGAAAGCCTAATCAATCGCCTCCAAAAGCGCCTCTTCAAGAGAATATAACACCAAAAGAACCATTTTCACACATCCTTTTGGACTGTTGGTCCATTGCCAAGGTCAAAACGAGGGAACCAGTACCTTCTTACCATAATGTGTAAGACTACGCGCTATCCAGAGGCAGTACCATTGAGAAACATCAAGGCAACAACTATTGTGACAGCATTGTCAAAATTTATCACAACGTTCGGGTTGCCAAAGGTCATACAGACCGATCAAGGCACCAATTTTATGTCAGACATTTTCCAACAGGCACTTCGCCAGATGGGAATTGAACACTTGGTTTCAACGACATATCATCCTGAAAGCCAGGGTGCCATCGAACGCTTTCACCAAACACTTAAAAACATGGTGAGAACGTACGCTGAGACCGAAACAAACACTTGGGATGAAAACATTAACTTCTTACTGTTTGCTCTACGCGATGCCCAGCAAGATTCAACAGGGTTCAGTCCATTTGAACTTGTGTTTGGACACACGGTACGAAGTCCATTGAATATAATTAAAGAAAACTGGATACCAACTCAGGAGGAAACGAAAGACTTGAGAGGATATGTTAGAAATCTAAGGGACAAACTCTTTAGAATTAATGACTTGGCTTATAGCAATCTTAGAGAAAGCCAAAATAAATCTAAATCAATCTATGACAAGAAGTCCAAACAAAGACAGTTTAAAATAGGTGAGAAAGTATTAGTGGAAACGGCAACGGAAGGTGATGCCCTTCAGAAAAGGTATGATGGGCCATACGAGATAGTGGGCAAGGAAAGTGAAGTCAACTACACCGTACATGTCCCTGGTAAGAGAAAAGGAAAAATTCGTTGTCACATAAACAGGTTAAAGAAATTTCACGAAAGATCCTCAGATCATGCAACTGTACTAGCTATTGTAAAGAGTTCAGTCCCCATGGGAAAAGAGAACCATGTATATGTGGATACCGTTCTCGACAAAGAAATCCCTACAGTTAAGATAAAAAATTCTGAAGCCCTGTGTAAGTTGTCAGAAAAATTAGAACATCTTAGTCAACGAGAAAAGGAAGCAATCAGTGATTTAATCGAAGCGTACCCGCAGCTGTTGTCTGATGTGCCAAAGCAGACAAACTTAGTGATACATGAAGTTAATGTAGGGGATGCAACTCCTGTGAAGCAACACCCTTACAGACTACCTCTCGCCCAATCTCAATTCTTAACTTCTGAGATAAACTATATGCTGGAAAATAACATTATAGAAAGAAGTGAAAGCCCATGGAGCTCACCATGCGTGTTGGTACCTAAACCTGATGGTACATATAGATTCTGTACTGACTATAGAAAGGTGAATCTAGTGACCAAAGCAGATGCATTTCCAATTCCCCGCATTGATGACTTAATCGATCGAGTTGGACAGGCCACCTATGTAACAAAAATCGATCTCTTGTCCGGGTATTGGCAAGTTCCTTTATCGGAGGAGGCGAAACAAGTTTCTGCCTTTTGCACTTCTGATGGCCTATATCAGTACAAAGTTATGCCTTTTGGTATGAAAAACGCTCCAGCTACTTTCCAGAGGTTGATGAACAAAGTTATTGCCGACATTCCAAACTGTTCGGCCTATCTTGATGATTTAGTCATATACCATGATGACTTTGATGCTCATCTGGCTTGCCTAAGGACTTTATTTCAAAAGCTGAAGAACTCTAATCTTACTATTAATCTTAACAAATGTGATTTCTGTAGAGCAGAAATACAATATTTAGGCTACATTGTGGGTAACGGGAAAGTTAAACCTATTCAGGCTAAAGTGGAAGCCATTCAAGAGTACCCTGTACCTAAATCTTTAAAGGAGGTCAGAAGGTTTTTAGGTATGACAGGATACTATCGTAAGCTTTGTTGTAATTATTCAGTTATAGCTGTCCCATTAACTGACCTCCTAAAAGGGAAAAGGAAATTTCAGTGGAACACTTCTGCTCAAAGAGCTTTTGAAGAGCTTAAATGTGTTCTTAGTACAGCCCCAGTTTTAAAAGCAATTGAACATTCTAAACCTCTCATTTTGCATGTTGATGCATGTGACTCTGGGGTGGGTGCGGTCTTGACCCAAACCGATGAAACTGGCAATGAACACCCAATATCATTCTTTTCCCAAAAATTTAAGTCGCATCAGATGCACTATAGCGTGGTAGAAAAAGAAGCACTGGGTCTTGTTTTGACAGTTCTTCATTTCAGCTACTATATAAATAGTAATTTGTATCCTGTAACAGTATACACAGATCATAACCCCCTAACTTTCATTAACCAAATGAGGGGGAAGAATCAACGGATCCTGAGATGGAGTTTGACTCTCCAACCTTTTGATCTAAATATTGTGCATGTAAAAGGGAAAGATAATGTAGTTGCTGACGCTCTGTCAAGAGTGTAGAGAACATAATACAGTTTACTGATACTTGTATTGTAAATAATGTTACTCAGACTTTTTCCTCTCCTTTGGAATAGAAGTGTTGTATAGACAAAGGATGATAATATTAAGCTGATGTAATTTTTGGGTTTTGAAAACTGTATTCTTTGTAAACAAGTTGAATGCCTTGTGCATCATATAATTTCCCCACAAGAGCATTTTTAAGGGGGGAGGTGTGACAAGAGGGACAATAAGGGCGGCTACCTTTATTTTTTTATTAGAGTTAGCCCCCTTTATTACTTGATTTAAGTCCCTGTCAACTGTTTACAATTGCCACTCTCTCTTGAGTCTTTCAACTGACCAGTGTAGCTTGAACTAAATCTATATAATGTTTGACTAATACTTGTGTTGTACTATTGTTGTGTTTACTCAAGAGGAGTGTGCCACTGTTGTGGGAAGAGAATTTCAATAATGAGATAAGTAGACTTTATCAATTTGTTAGTTGATTTATGTAAATGGTATAGGTCTACTTAGTCTCTTATCCTCTTCTGTATGTCTTTTTTTTTTTTAAAGACACCTTTTTGTTTAGATACGAGACAGTAGTGTGTCTCATGAATGACGTCATTTCATTGTTTAGTCCTGTATGATATTATTGTAAACTAATGTAAACCCTCGCTTTGGTTTTTGACATAAAATGTCTCATGAATGACGTCATTTCATTGTTTAGTCCTGTATGATATTATTGTAAACTAATGTAAACCCTCGCTTTGGTTTTTGACATAAAATGTCTCATGAATGACGTCATTTCATTGTTGATGCATGTATGATATTATTGTAAACCATCTTTTTGGTTTTTCGACATAAGACATTATTGTGCCTCTGTGATTTTGGTCCTTTCATTATATTGACCGGAAACTGTCTTGCTACTTTGCTTTGTTTCATTATGTCATTTTCTTTTGTGAGCCTTTATTGCCATTTATATTTTTTCATTATCTTTTTCTTTTGTTTGTAAATAAACTTTTTTTTTTGTTGCAACTGAAATCTCAGAATTATTAATTGTTTGTCTCGGTAGTTTTATACATCTAGAGGCTATAGTTATTAGCCTAGATAATATAATCGGGACCACAAAGTACCGCTGGACTAACTTGCCGGTGCAGTACAGGTCACTGGTCTTATGACCTATTATATTTATAGGTCATAGGAACCCTTTTATAAAACAGTAAATTTTTATAGATCTAAAATCTATATAGATCTATAGTATTAAGAGATTTTTTAAAATCTAGATTATGAAAAAAAAGTAAGCCTATTAGGTCTATTGGAAGTAGACTTATTCGCAGACGGTAGGCCTATATTTAGATGCTATTATATTTTTAGCAACTTTCATAAAAGTCTAGCTCAACTATTTATATCTTTACGATAAAACGGGCATTTTAATTCTAGACTATATTTTAAAATAATCAAATGAAATCAATGTGTAAGTCTACCCAATTAATGTACCGATAGCCTATCAGATACACAGAGATGCCTAATACATGCCAAAACTGAAATGCGTATTCCCAGACCTGGAAATGCGTATTTTGAGGGGCAAATGCGTATTTTCCTAAATATCAAGACATATACACAGGAAAGTCTAAAATTAAATCATTCAAGCACATAACGTACATGAAAGGCAGATTTCCTTAAGTTAACACAGCATAAAGTTATATAAGACATTTAAACTTGTACATTTGTCAAAATATGTATACTTTCACTTTTAGTAAGACTTCTTTAGACTATGTTAGAATGATAACGTTCTTGTCACTTGGCAATGATCTTATGATCATAATGCCTCTTGTGTACTTCACATTCCATGATAGCGGCAACAGAACATTTATCTGGATCAGTGACATCTAGTCATAACAGTAATTTTGTTCATAAGCAATTTCTTTACAAGGTATCCTGCCACTGGAAATATTTTATATCACTCAGATTTTCTTTTTCCAGGCCTTTTTTTTTTTTTTGTAGAGTTAGCTATGAAAGCATTGGCATCATCTAGGCAATCACTAATAATTTTTTTTTAAATATTTGTGTTTCAGGCAGATAATCCTATAATGTCCCTGATTTCATTCTTTGAACTTAGTCCTTCATAAGTAATGGTACCTAGCTATTCGCTAGTGACTATAACAATAGCTACCACTGAAGATACATTCTGCAAGTTATGGAACTTCAGTTTGATTCCCTTTATCATGCTAAAATAGAGATTAAGAGCAACCAATTCTATCGATCGCACATTTATTAACTTCGTTTACATTAGGCTTATATTTAGGACTACGTTTTGTATTAATTACTGTTGACTGTTCTTGTGTAAATATCAATTAAACTAATGAGAGATAGTAATGACATTCTCTATGGATTTGTGTTTTTTTTTTAAATGTATACATTTTTAAGTAGCATATAAAAAATTACCCAGATCTAGTAGAAAATACCTAACATGAACTTTACTGAACGAACGGCAATCTAAAAACAGAAGCATCGAATAGAGACTTAGAGTGAATTTGATGCGAAGGATGTTCAAAAATAAAATAATTTGCGATAATCTCTTACTCTAATAAATTATATCTACCATAACAGCTTGTCTGAAAATGGTTAAAGTTTTTATCGACCTGTTTATAAAAGCTAAAAAACATTTTCTAATCAACACGGGTAAATCGCGCGAGTTCGAGGCGTATACCCCTTCACAAATATCTGTCTTACTGGCAATACTTCCGCTTTTCGGTGTTTACATTTAGCAGACCAACCACGTTTGTTTTGCTTGTCGATGTCAAAAATATAGAAACTAGAAAATCTATAACAGACTAGATCTAGACTATAATCTATATTATCAAAAAAATGAAGGCAAAAATGCAAAAATTTTCTTTTGATAAAAAGAAAACATCTTTGACAAAAAGAAGTAAAGATTTCAAAAAAATTCAAGAAAAGAGGAAAAAGAAAAAGAAGAATCATGATGACGAGGAAATCGAAGCATTGAATTTGCAACTTTGGCCCCCTTTGGGGCAACCTAAAGATGTAAATAAATAATAAATAGATCTAGGATCTAGATTTTAATAGATCTAGAATTCGATTACATGTGAGGTAGTAATGCCAGTAATAGTCATAGATCTAATCTAGAAATTCTAGTAGAATATTAGATCTAGTCTAGTGAATCTAGTCCTAGACAATCTAATCTAGTCAGTCTGCCTAAGTCTAGTCCTAGTGACATCTCTTCTCTAATACTAGACTTCCTAGATTCTTAGTGATTCTAGAACTAGATATAGACTCTAGAATGAATATATAGAGTCTAGACTCTTCTCTTGACTAGACCTAAAAAAGGATTAAAAGTAATAACTTAGATCTAGACTAATCTAGAGTCTCTACTCTATCTAGCAGAGTATTCTAGGAACTTGTCAGAGTAAAATCAAAATCACTAGTCTAACAACTTAAACAAGGCTTACAAGTCATCTAGAATTAGAATGGATCTAGAATAATCTTGATCTATGAGTCTATATTGTGACAATATTGTCTAGTCCATACTCTATTTATAAATAATATAATATAGACTCTAATCTAGTAGAGATGCTAGTAATAAGTAGTAAGTGATTCTAACACTTGCGTTTAGTTTAACATTCTTCAAAAAGCCTGGACGGCTTGGATCGGAAGTAATACTGTAATTGTATATATATCACAAATACGTAAACATCTAATAACTACTAATCTAGATTATTCTAGATCTAATCTATATGTAATTTGATAAATATCTAGATCTAAAAAATTATAATCTTCTTATTAGTATTACTATAGTATTAGATCTGGAGTACAGGTCGTTCAGTCCAGCTGAAAAAAAGTCAAGTTTTTTTTGGTATTCATTTTCTATTTAAAAACCTTGTGTAAGTAGATTCATATGTAAGGTATATAGTCACGTGATACACCATTGTGCTCAGAAATGGATAACCTATCAATTCGTTTGGAATTTGAAGATAGCTTTTTAGACGAGTACAAAACGTTTGTGGGTTGAAGTTTATTCTTAGTAATATCTTCGTATTCTGTTGAACTTTATTTAAATTGCAAACATCATTTTAAAACTCAGATTCTGTATATATGTATAATTATATTTTTTTATTAAGTATTGACAATTCCAGCGGCTTTTTATTGAAAATAACCACTTAAATTTTTAACTAGTTTATCACTGAGAACCCTTTTTCTAATCAATTCTTATCTTATCAATCTTCTCTAGTAGTCTCTAGACAATCAAGTAATATCACCAACCACATGAGGAGGCACAAAATTGCAGTACCAAATCTTCAAAATTAGTTATAAATCTCTTTATCTTTTTATATCATAATGAACGAACTAGATGTTTATTTATGAGTCTTTCTCGGTACCGGTGACAAATAGGTATTGGTTCACTAAAAAGTCTATAACTCAAAAACTTCTTATTTAATGTCACAATTTTCTTTTCATTGCACTTAGAAATAGTTTATGTATAAATTGTGATATTTTGAGCTGAAAAGTGCATTGGAATCTTAAAATTGTAGAAAATGTGCGAAATAGTGCACAAAATGGCATCTTTTGATGTAACATGGACCACAGAGCATACAACACAACTAGCAGACCTGACCTAACTTTTATCTCTACAGACATTACCGACTCTTCTAAAATAACAGTACTTGAAGACATAGATAGTGACCGCAGGCATATACTCCTCAATATTGGAACGCCAATCCAGCAAAACAACTAGATGAAACTATAAAAAAGCTAACTGGGCAGCTTTTTCACAAGACTATCAAGCATAATTGAGACAGACGTCAATTCAACCTAAACAACTATAGTCTCCAACATCTTACAAGCAGCATAAAAACACATCCCTCGAGGCCAAGTTAAGAAATACAAACCTTTTTGGACACCTGAATTAGATAAATTAGTAAAAGAAAGAAACATGGCCAGGAAGACTATAGAAAAAAACCTAGAGAGAACAAGACAACGTACAACAAATTGACAGGGCTTATAAGATACAAAATTAAAAAAGAAAAAGTGGACCACAACATGCGAACAACTATATCTAAACAAGGATGGTCGAAAGGCCTGGACCCTTCTGCACCGGATAGCAGGAAAGAAACAAATAACAAACCCCCAACCTATAAAAGGCACTGACGACATAACAGAAAACCTTAAAAAGGAAGAAACCTTCAATAAATATTTTGCCAGCATTAACAAGTCAAAGCCAAGAAAACAACTGGACCAGGCCTTCAGTAATATCTTAAAGAAAGAAGAAAAAGCTCCAACACTCAACTGTCAGATCTTTGACACTCCCTTCACTCTACATGAGCTCAATACTGCCCTAAAAAGCCTCAAGTCAAGAAAATCCATGGAAAAATGTACAGCATTCTTAAAAAACAGAACCATCCAAACCCGATCTGAAGGTGCCATCTCTAGTAAAAAAAAGTTTGGAAGAAGGACTACCACAAGGTTCAGCCCTTAGCTGCACTCTCTTTCTAATCTTCATGAAATGACCTCCCGGACCTCATTTCGGTCAATAAGGCACTTTATGCAGACGACCTTTTAATTTGGACTACAGAGAAATATCCAGTGCTGACTAGATCCAAACTAAATAGAGCCCTCACAACTATCTCCACATATTCAAAATTATGGAAAATGGAAATAAACAAAGAAAAGTCAGTTTATTCAATCTTAAGCCACAGCAACCAAACAGCAAAAAGAAACTACATCCTAAAAATAGACTCTCAGCCAATAAATAAAGAAGAAAAACCAACATATCTTGGTGTAAAACTAGACCAAAGACTGTCTCTAAAACACTTTATGGCAGATTTAAAAGAAAAAGCATCACAAAGATTAAACATAATAAAACACAGAGGAACATCCTGGGGAGCTGAAAAGAAAACCTTAAGACAGTTATACACTGGATATGTCAGATCTGTAATGGATAACTGTCTCTCCACACAAGTAGCTGCCAACAAAACCTATCAATCATCATTAGATACAATCCAAAACCAAGCCTTGCGGCTAATTAGTGGAGGTATGAGAACTACTCCCACAGCAGCCTGTGAAATAGACTCCAATATTGAACCTCTTAAGTTAAGGCGCAACAGAGCAGCATTAGAAGCTATTGAGAAGATCATCCAAATAAATTACTAACACAGAGAAATAGGAAAAACAACCAAACAGAAGCAAAGGACTCTGATCCATTTTACTGACGAACTAGCCTTAAAACACCACCTACCCAATAACAGAGAAAAAATTACCAGATTTTCAAACATTACACCCAGACCAAACTACAAATAACCAACCATCAAAACACATTTACTAAATAACACCTTAACAAAAGAATCAAATCCACTGGAGCTCAAAGTAGGCACGCTTGAAACAATTGAAAGCTATCAAAAAAACAGCTATCCATATTTATACAGATGGATCAGCTTTCAAAGCCACCATCAATGCTGGTCTTGGTGCCTTCCTGGTCTTCCCTAAAAATAAACATCTTAAGATAAGCGCACCCTGTGACGATTACTGCTCAAACTTCCAAGCCGAAATTGAGGCAATTACCATAGCACTACAAACAGTGGAAAACAAATTATATGAAGGAGTGCAACCACCATCAGATATTGTTGTCTTTACAGACTCCCAATCTACTCTGCAAGCACTTAACAGCAGCACCTCAAACAGCCCAAGAGAGTTGACAACACTCATTGTGATAATCCACCAGATGATATCAAAATTAAATATCAATATCACACTACAGTGGATCCCTGGACACATTGGCATCATGGGAAATGAAAAGGCAGATAAGCTATCAAAGGCAGGTTCATCTATGGAACAACCAGATAGACCTGTTAACTACCTCACCCTAAGGTCAATGTTAGTCAACAATCACAAAGAGGAGTGGCTCAACCAATGGGCATCAGGAAACACAGGCATAGCCATGTACAGAGAAATGACTACGCCTAACAAACTGGATAGTATTAACTTCCTCCCCCGCAAAGAACAATCTACAATCTTCCAACTAAGAACAGGACACACACCACTATGAAATTACCACCTGAACAAAATAAACTCCACACAACTACCCCTTTGCAGACACTGCGTCCACCCCTTTGAAACCGTAAACCATATCCTCTTTGAATGCCCCTCCCTAATCCACCTTAGGCAGACCCTACTTCCACTACAGCCCAACATAACCAACACCCTGTACGGCAGTGCTGAACAACTGAAGAAAACAGCACACTTTTTTTCCTTGGCACAGTTTGCAATAGAGCTCACAGCTTAGCAGCAATAAAGCTGGCTAGAAGAAGAAGATGTAACATGGAACACCTGGCTTAGGTAGAAGTAATATTCTACTAAAAGCAATGATTATTGAGCAGACATTTTTGTTGAAATAGGTTAACAATATAATGCTATTGCATTATCTATATCTTTTTATTTTATATTTACTTTGGTATTACTTAGATGTCCCCATAAAAATTGCGTCACAGGTGCATCACATGGTGTCCCACTAAACTTGAAATTTTAAACCTTTATCAATTGTAAACAAAGTAAAGGATTCTGCTCCCAATTGTGTCTCTGTTACTAAAAGCATCACTGATTAATTTACACAGTGTAATGTTTCTTTAAAACTGTAAAAGTTTATATAATTTTAGTAAAATAGGTCTTGGTGTCCCTGGTGAAGCACCTCAAACATGCTTGACAAAAAGAACAATATTTTTTAAACAAAGTTATTAATGTGATGGGAATTACTTAATGATATCTCTGATACTGCTTAGTACACAATTAGCTCCATTTTCTTGGGAAAAGGCTACATAGTAATTAACAGGAAACATTAATAGACCCACATTTGTTTACTGTAGCACCCGAAACACTGCATGTTGAATCATACCAGAAAATCTCAGAGATCTAGATATAAGTATTTTTCTCACCGAAGTTTTGAATTATAATAAGAATTGAGCTTATTATTATCAAATTTGATCTAGAATATATAGAATACTATTTTTTAATCTAATTTAATGTAAACCTTATTGTTTTATCATTTTTTGTGTTGCTTCATGGGACACTAAACAAGTCTTGATCTAGATATAGGTCTTGTATAGATTTAAATATGCTCTATATTTCATTTTATATATAAATCTAGTTTTGGATCTTGTTCTTGTTGCATTGAAAGTCAGAAAGCTGCACCTTTTAGTCTATGATTAGGTCATGTTTGAGGCAGTTATTTCTAATATATTTTTAAAGGATTGTTGAACACACACACACAAAGGCCTTTTACATTCATTTGTGGTTATAGAAGACTATTTTGTGAAAGAATAATTGGTAATGTATTTACAGTCTTTACAAAAATTGTATTTCAGCATGTATTAACAAAAAAAACTATATATATTTTATATTGGTGTCCCGTTGTAGCACCCGCAACATCTTGTGATATAATAGTCATGTTATAATGAATGCTTGAATTATCATTGAGATATTGCAGCAAATAATAGCCTATATATTTAGCTATAATGCAAGTATAGCATAAATTCTATTTTCTTATAAAAAAAATCTTATTTAAAAAACTTTTACCAGTAGTGTTACAGATGCTATATGTTATATATATTTATGTATTTATTTAGTTATTTATTTATATTAAAACACAACCAACATACAGTGTAGTAAATTATGATTAACATTTTTTTATGAATTAGATTGTGAAGGGTTTGCATAGAGTACTTCAGTTTTTTCTATCTGTAAACAACATTTACTGTTCAAAACATTTTAATAATTAAGAAAACTTAACAATTTTTATTTGATTTAGTTTTAAAAACAATTTAAACTACCAGTAATTACTAGTTCTTTCAAAAAAAATATTTTGAATTTTTTTTTAGAATATACCACCAAAAGAAATTAAACTTTTTAGTGATCTACCAATTTCAAAGAAAACTATAGAAGGTAATATCTTTTTATTTCCATAGTATAATAAAGTATAGCTATAAAAAGTCTAAAAAGAAAAGAGAATTGGCAACAAGTTTGAGAAAGAAATTATTAGTAATTTGAAAGTACATTTTTAAACAAAATTATCCTTTTATGCTTTGTTATGACACCCTCATTAACCATAGACCATAGAAACAGATGACTTTTACATCATCTGTTGTATAGATCACAAGGCCTTAAATGGTTACTTTACTATACTATGTGTCATACTTCAGAAACAACCAAAATAGATATAAGTCACTGGAAGCTCATTTGCTAGGAATAGCAGTTCATATTTAGGAGAGACAACTCCAAAACTAAACGACTGTTGCCTTACAGATCTTGGATGATCTAAGCCTTTGGGTGAACATCCAGAAAGAAAAGCATGCTGAAGTCGGAGTCAATGGGCCTCTTGACACATTGACACGCAACCTCATCTGTGCTGGAGGAAGAAGACCCTGCTTTTTTTATATAGGCTTTCTGCTAGATACATTTATAAATCTAGTCCATTGCAATAATATGAATTATTAAATCAAAAATATATTCATTATTTGTGAAGACAGGCATGTAAAATAATTTTATAACATCTAGATCTAGAATTTTATACCTAAACATAGAATCTTATGCAATCTTATACTTTATTCTTTTAAAAGAAAAACAACCAAATTTCATTCTTTTACATTTAAAATATTTATAAAAACAGGTTTTTGGCTGTTACATTTTTTTAAAAGAATCTTAATAATATTTCCATTGAATTTTTGTAATAGAAAAATAATTTTGCTGCAATGATTGTATTTTAGGGTTGAAAACACACAACTTTATAACCCCAACAGACATTCAGAGAGAATCTTTACTCTATGGTCTTAAAGGCCATGACATATTGGGAGCTGCTAAAACAGGTTCTGGAAAAACTTTAGCATTTCTTATTCCGGTAAGTATTAGAATGACAAAGAAGATAAAAGTGTCCCTAAATTATCATAAAGTTTGTTATTAGTTGTAACATATTTTGAGTATATCATTGTTACATCAAAATGTCTATTGTAATCTAAGCAGTATAGATTGATTGAGTACAATATGCACTGATCACATTAATTGTGCTTGTTTTTATGCTTGAAATGCTCTTTTATTCTGAAGGGGAAAAAGCCAAAAAATAAAGGGTGATATTGTAAACTAATGGGAAAAGCTGTATATCAATGAAGCACTTTAAACAATTCTTTTTATTTTTTCAGTTTTTATAATGTTATGGTGAGATAAAAAAATTTTTATTAAAATAAGATAAATCAATGCAGCTTATAATTAAATAACTTGTTAGTTTCTACTTTAAAAAATATATAAAATTTTCTTTAAGCAACCAAATTATTTTTTATTAAATTTGTTGTTTTTTGTTACAGATTCTAGAAACTCTGTTCAAGCAGCGGTATACCCCAAGCTTTGGAATGGCAGCATTGATCATTTCACCAACTAGAGAATTAGCATATCAGTCATTTGACGTCCTGAAAAAAATAGGCAAATTTCATGATCTTTCTTTTGGTTTAGTCACTGGAGGAATGGTAAGTCCTTAAAATATTGGTCAGTAATTAAAAAATAAAATCTTTTCTCCATCATTTTTAGTTAGAAATGATTGAATGAAACAATGTATACACTAACAAATTAACTATTACTACAGTGCATTGTTACAGCTAGTTTATTATTATTTCTTAAGCGTATTTCATAACTGAAGTACTTGTATTTTAATTTTAAAAAAGCTTTTGAAAGAAGAAGCCAAGAGAATGAATAGCACCAATATTGTCATTTGTACTCCAGGACGTTTGCTTCAACATTTTGAACAGACTCCAAATTTTACAGCTGATGACTTAAAAATTCTTGGTGAGATATTAAGCTGGATTAGTGAAAGTTGTTACATTATTTTTTTAATTAAGATTTACTCAATACTTGTTTGAAGATCTACAATGCTGAATGGTCAATAGCACAATAATTTATACATTATTTATAATTGTATACATTCTTTGTAATAGTAAATTTAGAGTCGCAAAAGGTAAAACTTAAGCCTGAAGTTTTTGAACAAAATCAGAATGAAAACATTGAAAAAGAAAAGAGTAAGAACACAAATTAATTATTTAACGAGGCAAACTTCAATTTAAAATAAAATACATACTAATTCCCCCTTTAAAAGGAAAATATGTGCTAGTAATAGATAAATAGTTTGTCAAGTACTAGGTAATTAGTATGTCAAGTAATAGATAATTAGTTTGTCAAGTTTTGTTTTCTGATGTAAACATTTGACACTTGCAGAAGTTTCTGTCACCCTAAAAGACAAGGTTTTAACTTTTTCATTTTGCAGTTCTTGATGAAGCAGACAAAATTCTCCATTTGGGCTTTGCAGACACAATGAATGCAATTATTGAAGCTTTACCTAAACAAAGACAGACAATTTTATTTTCAGCCACTCAAACTAGGTAATAATGTTCATATTGCAGTTCTTTTACGTTTTTTTTTTTAATTATTATTTTTAAGCAGCCCCCTCTATTCCTTTTGTGTGGTCTCTCTGTCTGTCCACTCTATTAGATCGCAAAAACTAGAAAAGATTTCAAAATTGTGAACAGTACTAAGGCCAATCACATCTGATATGGTTAAGTGATCATCCAGAAAAGACTAGCAATGTTACGTTCTTTGGGAAGGTCTTCAAGGACCCTACATAAAGAGCGAAAATGTCACAGTGAAGACAGTCCGGTATAATGAGTCCAGTGTGAAGTCCATCTAGAACAGTTGTAGTGCATTGTTTGCAGAGAGCCTGGATAGAGAGAATAGTTACAATATTATACACATGGATTGCATTGTATACAATATATAATCAGTTTAGAGTTTTAACCAAAGGGAAAAGTTTCTTCTTTGAGAGACTAGCCCTTAACAAAACCATCAATTACATAATCATTCAATAGCATCAGTTAGGACAGGTTCACATTGATATGAATATTAACAATGTAATAATAATAATGCTAACATACATATCTCCGTATCCTGTGGTATCATGTTGTTAGTCAGCCTAACAATACAATAACATTTGCAACATGTACACATCTCTTCTATTTGCATTTGTACTATAAGGTTAGGGTTGTTGATATTTTGCAGTTCATAGCTTCTGATATTCTTGCTGAAAATATTGAAACCTGCCTGAGTGGGGTTTTTTTAAGGACCGATTCTAACTTTGTGTTTTCACACAAACTTTCTTTGTAACCTTGTTATTATCATAGGTTTATATTGTGAGCACAAAAAAAAAAATCAACAGCAATCAAGCTGTAATTATTCCTAAACTTATGCTTCTGACACATAAACAGTATACAGAAAGACATGCCAAGATGTAATTATTCCTAAACTTATGCTTATGACACATAAACAGTATACAGAAAGACATGCCAAGAAGCTTAATTATTTCTACTTGACCTGCTTAGGAAAATTCTGAACATCAGATGCCTAGGAAAGATGTCTGATACAGAAGTACTTCATAGATTGATGTAGCCTTTAATTCATTGAGCAGGTATCAACTACAGAATAAAAAACTCTAGTATCCTGAAGAGTAAGAGTCTCCTCTTTGATCATCTAAGCTAAGCAAAGAGAGCACCATAAGGGCAAAATAATATTTCAAAGACACCCAGAAAGTATTTTTAAGAGCATTAAATATTGAGAGAGCCTCCTAGGAAACTCTTGACCCTTTGGTGCAGGAAGACTTGCTGAAGATAATAGATGTACTTTGGCAGATGACAAACCAGAAAGAAATGACTTTCATCCTATGCAGTCAAACATTCCAAGTTCAAAAGCCTTTGCTAAACACTTGCACAGATATGCATTTTCAAACCCTTGACTCACTGGATACAAATGGTTAAACAACAGTTAAACAGGTGTTTGTTTTATGTATCGCATAATACAGGCGAAAAAGCATGGTGGAAACTTAAAAGCTTGTTTTTTAGTAGTATTTTGTCATAATTATTTATCATTTATATTTATAATTTAGGTCAGTGAAAGATCTAGCACGACTAAGCTTAAAGAAACCCATTTATGTGTCTGTACATGAAAAAGCCAAAGAAACAACACCAACAAGTTTAGAACAGGTAAATTAGTTGATTTCAATTGAAAAGTAGACTTACATTTTCCTAATTTTTTAAAAATTTTACTTATAGTTGTAAAAGTTACAGCATTTACTTACAAGATAGTTCTTATATGTGAGGGTCAAGTGCTCTTTTCAGCCTATCACAACTTTCTAGAAATATTAAAAAGATCAAATTGCAATTTTCTGTAACTATAATTTATTTTATGCTGTTAACAAACATGTTCATTTATACAATTTCTTTTTTTTGTTTTGTTTCATTCACATCTATGTTTTATATCCTAGAATATTATGTATGGATAAATTAAATATATCAGAAAATTGTTTTCATTACTTACATAGTATTTTTTTTTCCTCTCCTCAGCGCTATATAGTTTGTAAAATGCAAGATAAAGTCAATACTTTGTGGTCTTTTATAAAAAGTCATAAACACAAAAAAATTCTGGTCTTTCTGTCCTGCTGTAAACAGGTAAGGAGTGCATTGCCTTTTCTGATGACATTTGAAAAAAAACATTTTTGAAAACATATGTCTTTGATGTCTGATAAATTGTTATCACTTAACTCCATTATGGAACATCCAATGATAATAAATTATTTAAGTTTAAAAAAAACAATAAAAAAAAGTCTTCTATTATTAGACAATTATGTTTAATAATTTAAAATGACAAACAAAGAAGTCAGAAACATTAATGGACTGGCTGAATTTTTTTTTGGCCACACGCTGGTACTATCAATATTACCCTTACTTCCAGTATCAAATAAATTTTATATTATCTATTTCGTCAGATTATGGAAGTGTCTAAATACTTCAAGTTAGTATTTTACTTTATACTTAAAGCAGCAGGCTGATTCTTCTTGCTTTAAATGGTATTCCATTTTTCTGGCTAGTTGATACAGCAGTTGTTCTCCTCTTTCACATAAAGACATTCTAGTGTCCAGTCACAACAAATATTAATTAAAAGTAACACAAAACCTTTTTCATAGAAAGTCATGGAAACTTCTAGTTACCAATACATCACTTCTACTTAGTATTGCATTATTGTTTCAATAATCTTAAATAGTGTTATGGCTAGGCAAAATGAAATTGACTTAATGATGTTGTGTAAATGTAATCAGCACCTGTATTCACATTGTTAGTTGGGTCTGGGTTCTACTAGAGCTTCTTTTCAAAACAGTAGCTGCTCTGTTCATATACTTGTGTTTCCTTTTTGTTTTCTGTGATTGTAAACTTTTTTTTTTTTAAACTTAGTTAATTTTTTTTTTTGTATTTCCCTACAATTTGAATTTCTTAATTCATACTTTATGAATTATTTAAATTTTTGATTGAAAAACTAATCAGAAACTTTAATTTACTAATGTATTAATTAGCCCTATCTTGATTGTCATTTATATTATGCTGAAAAAAAAATGTTTAGCTCATTTTATTTTTTTTCAAATTTCTCTATAGACAAGGTATCTTTACCAAGTGTTTAAAAAGATGCATCCAGGTTTAACCATATTATGCATGCATGGTCATATGAAGCAGCACCAGAGAATGGAAGTTTATGACAGTTTTTCACGTAAACAACATGCTGTTTTGCTGGCTACTGATGTGGCTGCCCGTGGTCTAGGTATAACTTATACATATTTAAATCATTTTTATCTCTATTGATTTTTGTCAATAAATATTTATAAATGTCTATTCACTTTCAAAATAACCTTATAAAAGTTTTAAAAGATTTACATTTCAAAAAATTAAACGTTGAGTCTTCTAGGGATAAAATCTATGGTTTAAATTTAGGCTAGCTTTTTTTTAAAAATGTAATTGTATTTATACAATATTTATATTATATCTAATCGTTTTGCTTATATCTTTTCCATAAATTAATATATGATTTTTTTAATCCTAGACTTTCCTGCAGTTAATTGGGTAGTTCAGGTTGACAAACCCGAAAATGTGGAGACATATATCCACAGAGTGGGAAGAACTGCCAGGTTAGTCTCAATCCTCATTCTAGAAAGTTTATTTAATTCTTGTGTCTTGTGAATTTATATATATATTTTTTTAGTTTTTCTTCCCACATATAACCAGGTTTTACTTCTACAGTTTCCATATTAACATGGGGCTGGAACATAGAGTAAAAATATGGGGTACATCAAGAATTTCCCTGGCTATATTTTGTGTTGCTACAATAACAAAATTGGTGTGGAAAAATATAAAATAACTTTTGGCATATAAATTTTATTTTTTTAGTTTTATAAGCCATTAGTTTAGATTGGCTGTTAAAAATTTAGTTTTTGGTATAATATTAAGTATAGGTCTAAATCTCTGTTGTGTGTCTAAAGAGATTAATTACAATGACCAAGGTCTATATAATAAATACTTCACAACATACTTAGTAATTTAACCACCAGCCTCTAAATAATAGCTAAATGGACATGGATCTCGAAAACGGCTGTCTATTTTCCTAGAAATTTGAGAGTCATTGGCCACACTGGAAAAACTCTAGTTTGACTGTAATAATTTTTCAAAGTATAAAAGAAAGTAATTACACTTTTTTTTATAGAACTAGAAAATATTAATCTTGAATGTCTAGTATTTCTGCATGTAATTCCTTTTCATTGAAGAGTTTAATAAATTAATGTTTATGAATATTTTACTTTTTTCTTCAAGTCTAGATCTAAAGGTCTTAAGGCCTATCATATTAGAATATGAAGAACTTTTTCATGAAAGATGCCTTTCCAAAACACTCACTATTCTTAAAGATAACCTGCATCCATTAAACCACTGTTACATAAGATCTGAACAAAGAGGTCACCTCATTTCCATTAGAACTATAACAGAAAGATTTTAAAACTCCTTCATCCCACTTTCGGTCAGAGTGTTACAAGATCATCTATCGTCATCGAGAAGTACATGGAAGTCTAATTTATAAAGCGCTGGTTGTAGTGTGTATTTGTTTCATGTGTGAATGTTGTTCATTTTTGCATCTATATTGTTATTGTAGAGTAGGTACGCTGAGGTTGTCAGTCGTAGTCAAACTGAATTTCCATTCGATTGGATCAATAAAAATTATCTTATCTATCTTATCTTAATATTATAAAGTTTTGTAGACTTATATTTTTCTCTTAACAATATTTTTTTTCTTGGTGGGCAATGGGGCGGAGTAAAAAAT
Organism: Biomphalaria pfeifferi; assembly: GCA_030265305.1. Classification (NCBI taxonomy): domain Eukaryota; kingdom Metazoa; phylum Mollusca; class Gastropoda; family Planorbidae; genus Biomphalaria; species Biomphalaria pfeifferi. The sequence continues at coordinate 779,804 of JASAOG010000138.1, forward strand.
CAATTTTTTAAAAAATCTTTTATTAGTTTTTAAGAGAAAAATAATCACTCTATAAGTTGTATAAAGAAGGTATTGTCTATTTTTTTTTCAAAAAGTTATATGTTGTTTTTTTGTTTATGACTTATTATTACATCAGAAGATCTTTTTATCACATCCCAGTTTTGGTATTGTGAAAATAATTTCTTGATATTCAAGCTTCATATTATTTTATCTTGTAGCTTCTGTAACCATTCTCTATTTGAATGTGTAGGTATGAGAAATCAGGAGAGGCTCTGCTTTTATTATTGCCTGCAGAAGAAAAAAAAATGGTCGAAGATTTAATTAAAAGAAAAATTCCTATCGTGAAATTGAAGTAAGTAAGAAAAGAATTTTAAAAAGAACATTTAAAGTAAACATTTTCATTGCACTAAATGTCTGGCAAATGAGAGACTATTGAAAAATTAATATAATTATAGGTAAACATATAATTATTGAGTGATAAACATTAATAAATTCTTAGGGTCAACCAACCTTTGTGACACAGTTAAAAAAAAACTAACCAATTTTTTTAAAGAGTCAATCGCAAGCAACTATTTGATGTTACCAAAAAGTTAGAGAGTCTGTGTGCTTCAAATAAAGATCTGAAAGATAATGCTCAGCGAGTAAGTTATTTATCTTTTTTTTGAAATATAAAAATTAATACAAGAATTTCAATTATTGAAAATGTTTGATGCTTCTGGAAAAAATGGCAATTTCATTTTTCCATCATTTTTATTGGTTGCCCATATTTGTTTATGTTGTCTTTAAGAGAGTATCAATTCAATCATAGACTAAAGCTGGCAATAATGTTGGGGTTGTTGTTGAACTGAGTTTAAACATTGGAAGTTATTTTTTTTTATTCATTAGGCTTTCATTTCAAGCATGAAAACACTTTATGTCCTTGATAAACCAAGTTTTCACACTATAGACTTAGATGCTTATGCTGTGTAAGTAATTTTGTAAAGTTTAGACTCCAACGTATATAAATAAATATATATATATAGATATATATAAATATAATTTCTTTATAAACAAGTCTTTTGTTAATATCTTTTTCATCTAATTTTGCTTTAGCTCATTAGGTTTGGTTCAAGCTCCAACACTCCCTTTTATAGACAAACTTAAAAGCAAGGTGAAAGGTCAAGGGGAAAAAGAAAGAAATGTAACTGATGGTTCTCAAAATTCTGAATTTGAAAAGAGTGAAAATTTTGAGAAAACTATTGCTCTTGAGTAAGTTCTATGATAAAATGGGTAAACTTTTAGTAACTAAATTTATGAAACAATATCTAGACAAAACTTATCTATTGAGATTTTAGTAATGTAAATGCTGTATATTTTGAATAGTTTTGGCATGAATGAAGATGATGACAATGACAACATTTATAACATAGTGAAAGATGTACAGGAAGATGAATCCAGTTCTGAGAAAATGGAACAGGTTAGTTTTCATATTAAAGCTAAATTAACCCAGATGAACTTTGAACTGTTATCTGTGCAATTTAATTTGATTTGGTCGTTAGTCAGACAAAAGTTGTCTGTTTTTTAATTACAATAAAATAATTTTTCTTAGCTTGAAGATTCTATTTTTTCATGCCATAAATTGTGACCTTTTTGCCCTATTCTTAGACTTCTGACATAGAAGTGAAAGACCATTTGCAACCTAATCTGTGTCTGGCTGCATTGATACAAAGATTAACTTTTTATAAAAAAAAAAAAAGTTCAGGAAAAGGGATTGCAAGTTAAAGAATATAACTGAAATATATATATATATATCCTACTTCGTAGTAAAAAATTTACACATTTCTCATTTCCTATGAACATGAAGATAACTATAAAAGTTCAATACTCGCTTTAAAAGGCCAGCCGCATAATTGGTATGTGTAGATCAGCTGCAGATAGGTCTGCTTCTTCTCTCAGCTTTTTGTTGGTTCGGCACTCTCTCCCACTGGCCACTCTCCTTGCTTCGTATCTCATGACTCAGACACTCACAGCTCCACGCCATTAGGAGGTATCAAGAGCTAGTGCTTCCCAGCCGTGAATGTCAATATCACTTTCCTTGAAGGAGCTCTTAAGGGTGTCTTCATAGCTCTTGTATTGACTGGGGAGTTCTTTCCTGTACTCTACTCCCCTCACAGAAGTCATTTGAGAAAGATAATGATGATGGATAATGCTCATATTAGATATCACGGTCAATTATGATCTTTCTAATGGTGATCTTTTCTGATTGCCTTGTGGTGCTGAGATCTCATACCCTGATGCCGAGGATTTCGAAGATGTCAGCTGATAAGATGAATTACTGTGCTGTATATTTTGTATCTCTAGACTTAAATGTTAAGTAGTAGATTCAATGAAGAAGATCCTTTTGATTCAAACACAGAAACTTTAATTCATAACTTGAAATCACGAACATATAATACAGCATTTACAAAGTGAACTGTATCAGAAATATAAAATATTCAAATTAACTACTAGATTTGGTATAAGTACAAAACTGATCTCTATTAGTTCTAACTCAAGAGTAATCTACATCTTAACACTATAAAATCTCAACATTCACTGATCTGAAGATTCTTAGATTCTGTGTGTTTTGTTCTGCCCTCTGTACTTGACCTTTTACTAACATACTTAGATTAACCAATCAAGTTATTTCTCCAACCAATCAGATACTTTTCTATCCAGTGTTACATGCGTGATCACGGGATGTTTGCAACGTCATTGGAAAAACCAATCTTGATCTATAACCCTGAATAGAGTTCATTTAAAAAAAAATTAAATATATTTTTTAAATTAATAAAATATTGACATTGATATGTGACATTAGACAACTGTAGGATTTCAGTATCTGATATGTGGTCAGACTAATGCATTGGTGCTAGAACAAAGCCCTACTTCACACCAGTTGGGATAGGAAAAGATTTGGAGTAGTCTCCATTGTCTTAGACTCTTGCTTGCATGTCATGGTGAAATTGGTGTACCATTGTTATGAATTGATCCGGGCAGCCTAATTCGGACATGATTTGCCTATAGGCCTTCATGACTGACTTTGTCAAAAGTTTTAGTCAAATCTATGAATATCGTATAGAGATTTGAAATTTGCTCTCTACATTTCTCCTGGAGTTGGCAGACTGCAAAGATCATGTCAACTGTCCTCTACCCTTTCTGAAGCTGCCTTGACTCTCTGGAAGTCTTCAGCTTCTAGGTGGTGTTGTAGTTTGTTTGGTATAACCAGGTTTCAATAACATGGTGTTACAGTTGTAACTGGTTTGAATTATATGGTGTTACAGTTGTAACTGGGTTGATTGTTTAACAATACAAAGAAAATGCAAGTCTATTATTTGTAATTCTTCTGATCAACAAAGCTATAATTGCTCTAAACATTTAAAATTAGATTATTTTTACATTGACATTTTAAATAGCCTTGCTGTCTATTTTGCATAGCCTCTTTATTGGGTCTTATTTATTGTATACTATACTTTGTGCTCAATATACAAGCTTCTATTATATAATTACATTCTCCCCCCTAGGGTTTGGTGCCTGATGAACCTTCTAAAAAGAAAAAATCATCAGCAAAGAGTACATTAAAACTGCTAAAATATACAACAAGAATAACATTTGATGAAGATGGTAATGTAAGTAATCATTCAGAACATTAATTATTTTCTATGTCAGAACAAAATTTCCCAGATTCTGTTTTTCTTTTCTTATTCAAATCTTATTTTCATTCCAAAATTCTCAAGAATCCCAACATATAGCCTCTTTTTTTTTTTTTTAAATGCTATAATTTATAATGTAACATTATGCATCATATGTTTATAGTTAATGTAAAAAACAATTGTGTGCAAAACAAATATTTTAATCGTAATATAGTGTCTAAAAATGGAAATAAAATTGTCATAATTAAAAATAACTAAATTTTGTGTTTGTTTGGCAAGAGTAATAGATCAGATTGAAAGCAGGGCAATGTATATGTCCTTATGATTCTTCTTAATGTGCACTTCTGGGGTTTAGATAGAAGGTACATGCTGAACCTAGGCTTTATAATATATGCTCACTATTTCAGGGGCATGAGCTGCAACCTGAGCATAAAATGGCACGGGGGGGGGGGGGGGGGGGGGTAATTGCCTTCTTTGGCACTAAATACCCAAGAATCTGTTGAAAGGTGAACTGGCAGAGGAAAAAATTCAACTAGACTTCAGGTATTTTTATAGTAGTATGAAAGCTATCCAAATAAACACAAAAATGTCATAGGATTAGACAGAGACAACTATTAGGAGAACTGATGAGTTCAGTAGGTCAGACTAGCTTAAGCTAGAAAGAAGAATGGTTGTTTGTGGTAGAAATACTCTTGAACTAATTTCTTTGAATGCTATCTTGAAGAATAATGCCATTAATGACCACAAGCTTGGTTTCTATCACTTTTAATTTAATTTAAAGGGTGTTTTTTTTTTAAATAATAAAAAGAGTCCATAAGAGCTAATAATTGAAAGTGTTACATGATGTGTATTTATTTTTTCTTTAGTAAAATGTAGTTTGATGACTAGACTTTTTAAGCTATAAAAGACATTAGGCATTGTCTATGAGTCTGAAGTTTAAGGATGAATGCAGTATTTACATGACTTTGAAGATCTAGATGTAACCTACATATTTTGTAGCATCTGATGCAGATTTAGTCATTCTCTTTTGGATTCAGATTATTTTTCACCATTTGCACCTTTTTCATGTTTGTTTTTTTATCTCAGTGTTTGTGTTGCCTTGTTTATACAAATTCCTCATGCCATATTGAATGCTATAATTATTCCATTTTCATGCATTATCACACATTTTTAGGCCAGTTGAAACTTATATTTTAATAAATCTATGTTAATAATTCCTTTTTGTTTTAATCTAAAATCTTTTTTGTTTTAACAGCCAGAAGGTGAAGATGAAGATGTTGGTGCTCTTAATATAGACGAGGCTAAAGAAAGAATGAAACAGCAAGACAAGTTGGATAAAGAATTACACAGACAGAATGTCAAGCAAAAACATCGGGTAACTATACTATCCTCAGTTGAAAAACTGAACTCCATAATAAAAAATAGAAATGCTGATGTATTGCACAAATGAAATACAGTGGCGTAGCTAGGATTTGGGGAGAAGGGGGAAAATTTGAAAAGCCCCTGGGCCCCCAAATGAGTGTTTTTTTACATTAAATATTAATTATTACATAAAAAGCACAGACTCCCAAATGTGGAAAATTTCTTGCTATGCCCCAGATGAAATACTTCTCTTAATTTGAAGTGCCAGGTAACAAGGATTGAGAATTAAAAGTGTTAGACTTACACTGTAAACAAAGGAAATAAGTTCATAATATGGATAGCTTACAAAATTACTTCCATTGTCAGTGAAGTCTTTAAATGTGAAGAGTTTTTATGTTTGCCTGTTTCCTCTCAATGTCCCTGACAGTTTGTTCAAAGGAACTCTTGTATTCTATATCTTTCTGGGCTAGTTATTTGTTTTTTACATCCTGCAGCAATGTCATTTTCATTTTAATTTTTTATTCTGTTTAGAACTTAGAAATAAAATAGCAATATGCAAAGTGATTATTGAAACACATATTGTCTGATGTATGTGTGCATGAGGTGAGAGAGTAGCTTGTCTTTATCCCCTCATTAAGCACACTCACCTAGACTTAGAGATATCTTATGTCATGCACACTCACAAATCTGATGCAATAGCATTGTGCTAGTTAGGTGAAAATACAATTCAGCTTACAGAAAATATTTTATGTTTTATTTGAATTATTAGGAACCAGGCTTAACTGATTTCAAATTAATCACTTTTCAATAAGGAAAAAAACAACATTGTATATAATTTGAATTAAGCAGAACTTATGTGAGTTTAAATTTAAATTATCTGGATTACACAGATTATAGACATCCTTTGCTTTATAGCAACCTAATATTTCATCCAATGAACTTATCATATTGCATAGTTTTTTTTTCTTTCTCATTGCACACTGAGAGATAAAAATAACCATTTGTCTTTTAACAAGTAAAGCTATTTTTTTATTTGTTATATTTTGAAGTGTTTATTTTTGTCATATGTTGTTTTCATAGAGCACAGAAGAATACAGAATACTAACATATGTTTAGTTGAATTACATTACATTTAATTGTCACAATAAATCCTTACATGTATCAATTTCTTATTAAAGGAAAAACGACTTAAGCTTAAAGAAAAAAGACGCTTGTTGGAAATGGAGAAACGTGGACAGTCAGTAAGTTCTCTTGATCTATAAACAATTCTTCTCAACCAAATCATGATTTGTAGGTTTATAATAATTTTTTTTCCTTGTGTTTTGGCAAGAAGTGATCAAAAGTTGATGGCTCAGTTAAACTAATACATTCTAAGATCAATGACAATAACATACAAGAACTATAATAGCTAGGTATAATTTGTTAAATATAAAACCTTTTTGTGGGAAGTAAAAGAGTTTATCCAGCAACGACCTTGAAAGTCAAGTTTAAGTTTTATGTTTTAAGTTTACTCATAGGGCCAGTTATTACATATCGTTGTTATTGAGAAGTGAACTGAAATATATATTTTTTGTGTTTGATCTTTATTTTATTTTTAATTTTGTAGGTAACAGAAAATGATGAAACTCATGATACCTATGAGGAAACCTATGCCTCTACTGATTCCAATAGTGAATCGTCAGATGATGAGTAAGTACCATTTAGTCCTAAGTCGTACATATTACATTTATAAAGGCAGCACTAGAGACCACATTTTAAATGAGAGAGAATGGTATATTAAATGTAATGAAATAAGGGACTGTCCTGAATAGGTCATGAATTATGGACTCTCCAATTCGACAAACTCAGCCTAGCAGCAACACAGTACCAACTATTTTTAAGTCAAAAAAAAATAATCTTTTTGATCGCTGATCTTTCATCAGCCTGAACTCGTATTGGTCACATAAACTAGGCCATCCCACCTCCACCTCGCAATACCCACCTTCCCCAACAAATTGAACACAGACAACTGATAGCATATTTTAGAATGGCTACTTTAACGCTATATCTCTCTATAGAACAACATAAGCTCACTACATAGAGGTGCTTCAATGATCAGGTAGCAATTAAATTGTAAACGTAAATACAAATGTGAAGCTGAGTGCTGAAACAATGTCTGATGCATTCATAGTTACATAGAAAGGCAGCAAATTTTTTTTCCAATCCATATGTTATTAAACTTAGAACTAGTTAAAATAAACACAACTGTTGTCATGTGAATTCTGCTCCTTAGGCCCAAGCCCAAAAAAGTCAGATTAGAAGATAAAGAAGACACATTACAAGAAATGACTTCAGAAGAGAGTGATGAAAATACAACAGATAATGATGATGAAGGTGAAGATATTGGTGATGACATAACCAAGATAGACGAACTTGATGATGATATTCACAAAACTGAAGCTGCAGTTTTGGCTCTATTAGGAACAAATCATTAGAAATAGTGTAAGAGTTATGTTTCAAAGTCATTTCTCCTTTTATTGAAACTGTATGATGAAGAGGGAAATGTTCAAATAAAACTGAAAGAATGTCAGCAAACTTGTTGCTGTGAAAGAAAAGCTCATGTTTTGTTTAGTGTGTTGAAACTCAACATTGGCAAATATTTTTCTTATTTTAATTTCCAGCAGTTGAGTTGAATTTTTTAAATCTATTAGTCCTGACATACATTGATTTGAAAAATAAAAAAGATTTATCAGTCTCATGTTCATTAATAATCAGGGCCAGGAGAAGTATGTGGATGCCCATAAATGTTATTATTATTATTATAGCTTTTATATAGCGCTACTTTCATGCTTATAGCATTTTGGTCCAATGTCATTTGTGGGGGGGGGGGGGGGGTATCTAGGAGTTGGTTTTCCGTGCTGCCTTCAGGCGCTCAGTAAAAAAACAACTCTGCCCGAGTCGGGTGTCGAACCTCGATCCCCCTTCTAGGTAGCCAAGTTCAAGTGCACTTAGCCTCTCGACCACGCTTGAAAACTTGACTAAAGATTCCACTTAGGAATCGAAATACTTCTAGCTAAAGCATGTTATATTTCAGAAGAAAGAGAGTTAACATAAATTTAATCTCACTTTCCTTTTAAAAAAAAATATTTAATATGCATATTTTTTAGTTTTAAAAAAGTGAATATTTTCAAGTTTGTGGAGGGTAAGGCCCTTGGTAAACACAGTCATAAATTCAGAGCTGTATTTACTTATTCTGAGCATGCTACAAGCATACACTTCATCACATTTTGTGAGCTGTAAAAATGCGAACAATAAATGTAAAAAACAACAACTCAAAAGTTTCTGACCTGTCAAATTTCAGATATATTTTATCTCTTTTGTTGAGGCCCGGTGCTTAAATCCGGCTCTGTAAAAGAATACTATTTATATATTCAAGATGTAGATGGTTAATTCAACAGGATTGAAAATGTATTGTAGCATAGGCTTCATTACATCAAATAGAGACATCTTCCTATGGCATCCTATGACTTGAAAAATGCATATTCTCGTGACATACACTAGAAGATGTATTGCTTTCAACAAATTTCCACAGTTTGAGTAATTCTTTGTTTTTAGACATCAAAGACCAATGTAGGCAATATAGACTCAAAAGTCTTAAGAGTGGAATAAGCTTGCACTAAAATTATTTAGTTATGCTTGTTCTTTACGCATTGCATATCAATGCATTATATTAATCAGAATCACATTGAAAAATCGGAAGCCCAGTGGCTGAGTAGTATAGGCCTAGTGCTTGGCTACCGGACTGAGTGGTCTCAGATTCGAATCTTGGTCAAGACTTGAAGTTCTGAGTCTTTACGGCGCCGACCTAGATCTGACATTAGTTGGGGACAAGTAAAGTTGGTTGGTTGTTGTGCTGGCCACATGACACCGTATTTATCCGTGAGCCACAGCAACAGATGACCTTGACATCATCTGCCCCATAGATTGCAAGGTCTGAAAGGAGAACTTAACATTGACAAATCAGTTAAAACCGAATTACACTAGAAACAAACAAGCAGGATTGTGGTTAGGGTTGACATGGTTAGAACATCTACTTCCCAAGTCATGTTGATTGAAGCATCTCTCAGGTCTGAAGACGTTAAACAGCACCACCACCAAACTGTTTTCTTGTTAGTGGATCATTGGCTGAACTAGCGAAAATGCCAATAAGGGTTATAGAAGACATTGAAAAGGCAGCGTCCAATGAATGCAGACAAACTTTCTGATCTTCAGTATAGTCTTTTTGTTTTGATTTGTTTTTGTTTTTTTAATGTGCACTTTCTGACAAGTAACGTCTGTAATCTATAAGATTGACCTGTACCCGGTGCGTGACTACTCAGACCCAAATTGTTACATCAGATCTGCTGTTCACGTGGGGTCTATTGAATTATTTGTTTCGTTATGCCTGTCTTCGGCAAGGGCTTTTCTATAAATCTTGAATGTGTGTCCTGCCACGTTCGCGAGAGGCGAGAATTAAACTTTCAGAACATTTGTTGCCAGCTGGCTTTCTTCTATTACTGTGATGGCAAACTGACACTTGAGTTCTGCTCAATAGCGGATTCAGAACTTTAGAGGGGGGGGGGGGGGCGATTTTTTTTCCAAACTCTAACCCTAACGCCCTGTAAACCCTAAGCATTAACGCGCGTACAGCATATATATATATAGAGAGAGAGAGAGATAGCCCATTATATAGATAGATATTATATATATATATAGATACATATATATGTACATATACATACATAAAACAAGGTTACAAAAGACAGTTTGTGTGGAAACTCAAAATCGGCCCCCGAAGTGGTCCACCCAGGCAGGCTTCAATATTTTCATAAAGAACATCCGAATGAAATTATATCAAAGACAAATGAGAGATAAGAATGGAGAAGGAAGGTTAACAGATCTTGTGTACTGCCCCAACGGCCCCGCTGATCAAAGGATAGGTGAAAGTGAATGTAAAGTTAGATGTGAACCTGGCCTAACTGGTTCCCCTTTCAGACCTTGTGGTCTATAGGGTAGATGATGCAAAGTTCATCTTTTTTTGTGGCCTACGGTCATGTAGCCAGCACAACGACCAACCGCCTTTTCTTTTCCAGAACTAATGTCAGGTACCCATTAGAGCTGAGTGGACTCAAGAGGCACCCAAAGTTGAAAATCCCAGGATTCGAACCCGGGTCCCCCGGTTCGGAAGCCAAGCGCTTTACCGCTCAGCCACCGCGCTTCCCCTGGCCTAACTGATGTCTTATAAAATTGATCTGTTTTGAAAAGGCTCAACCTCTTATTCGAATACTCTAAAAAAAATTATTTCGCAATTAAAAAAAGTCCAGGAAAATGAAGTTTACAAGATTACTATTCGTTTTAAATTAGGTCTAACTTAAAATGCATACTAATTAGCTTTTTCTCTTTAAAACACTGATTGCATAACTGATTTTTAAAATAAGTTTTTTCGCTTTCAGAAAAAAAAAGTAGCCGTTGCATCAGAACTTTGAATGGTCTAAAATATTGTTATGTCGGATTTTCATTATCTTTTCTAGTTTACGAGATCTAAACGGGACAGATGGACAGACATTTAGCACAAAACTAATAGCGTCTTTTCCCCTTTCGGGGGCCGCTAAAAAAACAGTGTTTCTCAACCTTCGGCGAAAAAACAAACCACACCAAAAAAAAAAAAAAAAAGCCATTTTGAGGTCTTTCTCTTGACAGCTAGGAGGTCTTGGGGAGCGCTGTAAGTTCCCCCCAGTGGGGTCCGGGGCGAAGCACCGACGCCAGAAGCGTTTTCTTGCATTCTTCACTGCAGAAACACATTCTCGGACATCTACAGCTCATTATTCATCCTATTAAAAAAGGACCTTTTGAATAATGTTTTACTTGAAAAATATTCTAATATGAATTTACCAACCTTTGCTACATTGCAAATAAAACCGATTTGTTCATTGAAAAGATAAGATACTCCACATAGATTAAGGCTTTGAGGATCGCAGCCGAAAAAAAATTTTCGAAAAAAAACAAAAAACAGCCATGTTAAGGATTTTCTCTTGACAGCTAGGGGTCTGGGGAAGCGCTGTAAGCTTCCCCAGTGGGGATCGGGGGCGAAGCCCAACGACAAAAGCGTTTTCTTGCATTTGTAACGTATTTTCCAGACATCTACAGCTCATTAATCTCTAAACAAAATATCTCTGAAGTGGGAGGAGAAATTAAGTGAACCAATTAGATTCTACTTTAAATTTTTAGGATTCAAGCATATATTGTGAGTTATAGCGGCACCTCCGATATGGCTCATAGCGGTCACAGTTAGTCCCAAATTTTTTTATACAACAGAAAAATATCAGTATGAGTAAAGGTTGGGAAAAAGTGACTAGGAAAATAATATTTGCATTCAGAACTCATCTCAATTGTTACGCTTATAATGAAAAATTTCGTATGAATTCTAAATTTTCCAAAACAAAGTCTTTCTTAAAATAACTAAGATAAATTTGTGAGCAATTACATAAACTCTGTCGCCATATTTGACTTTTGTTTGGAAAGGGGAGGGGCGGTAAAGTGATTTAATTTCTGCTAATGATTGCATTTGGCATTAAAAACTAGGGGGTGGGGCGACTCGATAAAAGAATTTAATTTTTAGCATATGTAAATTATATTAGTGACAATTTTTTATTTATTTTGTAATTTCTTAACTAAAACCGATGGGCGAAGGCGATTGCATGTATCGCCCCTCCCACCTGGTACATTCCTGTTTCATTTTAGATTTACAAATGATAAAATTTGAGATCAGAGTGTGTGTGCGACATAATATACAAATGGGTTAAAACATCAATATGAAGCTTTTATTATATAGATATTCAACTAATTTTGTTCACAAACTATGATTTGTCCAAGAAAATAAGACCGCCCCCCCCCCCCCCATATTCAGAGAGCTATAGTGGGGAGGCCAATAGAAGCAATCGCCCCCACCTCACCGAATCGGCAAAGATACTAGAAGTGTAGCGATATAATATAAAAATTATATAGTAATTCAACTAATTTTGCTCACAAACTATGATTTCTAAATAAAAGTAGGACCGCCCCCCCCCCAACCCACCCAATCGGCTAACATGGGAATGACATAATATAAAGATCGGTTAAAATATCAATAACAAGTTTTAATTATATAGATATTTAATTGATTCCCTTAACAAGCTGTGATTTCTACAAATAAATTGGACTGCCCCCCACTCGAAAGTTTATGGGGGGGGGGGGGGGGGGGGGATTGATGCCATCCCACCTAATCGGCCAACAGACTAGAAATAATTTTTAAAAAAGATCGAAAATATTTTGAGTTTAAACTCCCCTCCAGTGGAATTTGAAGCTCAAAAATACCTTTTCAATAAAAAACAACAACAACTACAAACTCTAAAATCTATGAGCGTAGTCAAAGGGGTTTTGAGTTTAAACCCCCCGCCAGCGCGGTTTGAAGCTAAAAAATACATCTTCAATATAAAAAAAAGCAAATTACGCACTCAAAATGCTTTGAGCGTTGCCTAAAGGGGTTTTGAGTTTAAACCCCCTTTCTGATGGGTTTGATGCTAAAAAATATCTCTTCAATATAAAAAAAAAGCAAATTACACACTAAAATTATTTGAGCGTAGCCAAGCCTATTGGGGGTTTGAATTTAAACCCCTCTCCTACAGATGGCCTTTTCTTAAAGTTTAAAACCCCTCCAGATGGTTTTGAGTTTAAAATCCCCTTACAGGGCGTTTTGAGGTGGAAAAACTCTATCTTCAATATTATTCTAAAGCAAACTACAGTTACCAAATTCTATGACCGTAGCTAAATGGGGTTTTGAATTTAAAAAAAAAAAAAAAAGATATTTTTTAGTTTAAAACCTCCAACAGATGATTTTGACGATAAAACTTCCCTTTTCGATATAAAAGTCTAAAGCAAACTACAGTTACATAGATTAATTCCAAGAGCGTATTCAAGAAAGGTTACACATTTCTACCAGTGGCGGGGCTCCATTAATAAAGTGCAGTGAATAGTCATCTGCCGAAATAAAAAACCACACTAAATGTGGCTCAACAAAGATGGCCAAGACAGATTTTAGGAGTCAGTTATAGAGGTCGGGTCAAAATCAAGGAAATCCTATGCTGAACTGGGAGTCGACCCCTTAGTAAGATTGTGACAGAGTGTCGCATAAGGTTTGCGGGACATACGGAAAATGAATTAGATAGAAAAGGCAACGCAAAGATTACTAATGTGGAATAAGACTGAAATGAACCCCAAAGGGAAAACCACTTTTACGACGAGAAAACTAACGAAACATTTACGATAGAATATATAGTTGTACCAAATAATCTAGCATGCCTTCTAGGTCATGAAACTTTAACAAGAATGAAGTTAATCAAAGTCAATAAAGATAGGTTCATAGCATCACTAGTGAATAACCAAGAAGAAGACTAGTCCAAAGTTTACTGGTGATTTGGGTGACTTAGGAGAAGTGTCTTTAAAAATTGATAGCAGCAATAAGCCCAAGGTTCTGCTGTGTAGAAAGATCCCGATTGCTTTACAAGAAAGAGTTAAGGATGAGTTAAAGACCCTAGTGCAGAGAGGAATCATAGAACCAGCGATAGAGCCTACAGAGTGGGCGAGTCAGATGGCGATAGTGGAAAAAGCTAATGAAAGAATTAGGATTTGCATAGATCCACAAGCCCTGAATAAAGTTTTACTAAGGGAATTCTATAATCTTGCTAGATGACATATTGGCAGATTTGAATGATGCCAAAATATTCAGCAAATTGGATCTCCTAGAAGCTTTCTAGCATGTCAGGCTAGACACAGCGTCATCTAATTTGACAGCAATGATAACCCCTTTTGGTAGATACAAAATGGAAGCGATTACCATTTGGTCTGAAAGTGAGTTCAGAAATTTTTCAGAGAAGATTAAATCTAGCACTAGAAGGACTGAAAGGCTGTTTGAATTATGTTGATGATATTATAGTGGTAGGAAGAGGAAGAACGAAAGAAGAAGCACTCAGAAATCATGATATTAACCTAACAGAGCTGATGAAGAGATGTCAAGAATAGAAGATTAAGCTGAACCACGAAAAGTCTGTTTTTAGAACAGAGGAAATTAATTTTTCTGGGTCATATCATTACAGAAGCAAGAATGAAACCAGACCCGAACAAAGTATCTGCGATTTTGAGTTTGAATGCTTCAAAAGATATCTCATCGGTCCGAAGATTCTGTGACATGGTTCAATACCTTGCTAGATTTATTCCAGACCTGTCGACAGATTTACAGCCCATAACAGTAGACGAGAAATAACACACCATTTGTTTGGTCTGATCAGTGCACACGAGCTTTCAACAAGATAAAACAGAAAATATCGACTCATGACACGCTGATATATTTTGACCCTAACAAAGAGCTTACATTACAAGCAGATAGTAGCCAAAATGGGTTGGGAGCAGCGTTATTACAAGATGGCAGTCCAATAGCATATGCTTTTTAGATCATTAACTGATACTCAGAAAAGATGGGCACAGATTGAAAAAGAATTGTTGGCAGTGGTTGTTGGTTTGGAACGTTTTGACCAGAATACGTATAGCAGGACAGTTATAATTCAGAATGACCATAAACCACTGGAAAACATCCTTCAAAAGCCGCTCAGTTCTTCTCCGAGAAGGCTACAAAGTCTAATGATGCGTCTTTATCGTTACGATATCCAGTTTCAATATGTCAAAGGCAAAAATTTGTTCAGCTGTTACTTTGAGTAGAGACCCATCGGAGGAAAAGAGTGATATCCCTGATGTTTGTGTCAATACAGTCGGACTGACAATACCTGATACAGTGCTGGAGAAAGTCAGAATCGAGACAGAGAAAGATAGAACGATGCAAACACTTATTCAGTATATCCTAAATGGATGGCCAGACAAACATAATGGTATACCTGAGCTCAAACAGTATTTTTCACTAAGAGACATATTAACATACGAAGACGGACTCTTGTTGAAAGGAGAACAAATAATCAAACCGATATCACTTCGCAAGGAAATAGAAGAAAAATTCCATGCAGCATATCTGGGAGTAGACTCAATGAAAAGATAAGCAAGAGATTATCTGCTCGAATAAAGGAAATAGCCAACTCATGTTATATTTGTCAGAAAAACAAATCAGCAAATCAGAGAGAAAAATTAATACAGCACGAAATAGGTTCTAATCCGTGGGACAAGATTGGAATTGATTGATTCCAAATGTGTGACCAACAATATCTAGTTATGTCAGTCTCAGTTGACATTGCATGTCATGTTAAGAGGTTAAATAAGACACGTGGAATTCCTGATGTAGAAAATAGGAAATAGAATGAATAAAGTTGACTTTGAGTTCAGTTAAGTCAGTCATGTGATATACTTTGGACCGGGAGGTCAAGTCAAGCGTTATCTTCTGTGCGAGCAGTTAATCCAGTTATGCATTATTACTCTGTTAGTCGAGTTGTAACTTTGAAGTTAAGAAGTATCTTTTGGGCAGTTGATGCCAGTGTTCTTTTTGAGATATGTATTATTATTATGGATTATTCTGTACAGTGTTACCCGCTGAGATGCGGACGTGATTTGTAATATACTCTGAAGAGTTTAACGTATTGGATATATTTGATACCGCTGTTATGCGGATAGGATTGTTTATTATTTCTTGACTTGTAGCACTAACAAGGATTGCAGTATTATTATGTTGTAAAATAAACTTTATATTTGTCTGCTGAAACGGACTTAAGTCAGTTTGTAGTGTCTATGTTTGTCACGTGTCAAGAGTACTCCAGGAAGCACGAACCCAGCATTCCACGACATTCGCATGGGCATGGGTATGTCAGGACAACAAGGTCAGGTCTGCTGAGATATATACCTGCTTCTTTTCTCAGCTTATTTTTCTTTGTTATATCTGCGTGTGTTTTTTTTTGCTGATGATTGATCTCCTTGCCTTATCTCTATATATAATTCTCTTCATGGCTCAACAGTTTGGACACCAAGAAGTAAAAGAAAGATCACTCTTTTATTTCTGCAAGTCGGACTAGAGTTTCCCCACGAAAAAAGAGGGATGGGGAGAACAAGTAGTATTCACCCGTCACTAAATAGCAGGGCCGGACTTAACCATTGTGACCAAGAAGTCATGGAAAGATCACTCTTTTATTTATTTCTACCCCACGTAACTTTAGCAGCGAAAAAAAAGAGGGGGGGGGGGGGGGGAGAACAAGTAATCTACTCTGTATTCAACCGTCATCCTGGGGGTGATGAGATTTTATGAGTGTGTGGCCTTTTTATACCCGACTCAATGTTTGTAACAACCTATATCCCATAAGAACACTCATTTCTAATCGGCTTTTGTTTCTCTGTGTGTGTGTTCTTAACTTTGATTCATGTCTGAATAAAGAGCTTATTGAGTAGTGACAGTAAGGAAGCTAATATTAATCTCTATTTTGAAATTTCGAAAGATTTGGAAATTAACAGCAATGTCCTTTTTCCAAGTTTTCTTTGTGCGGTATCAGATTTGCAGACAGCGTAGATATTACGCTTTTATTTGTGATTTTTTTAAAATTTAATTTAATAGGGTTTGTTGAACTAGTCCGTTTCGTTTCTTTGATTAAAAAGTATTGGGCCGGAAGTAGCTTTTCCCCCTATATATCTTTGTATTGTTCAGTTCTCTTTTTAAATTAAACTGACATTATTATGCTATAATTTTAAGTGTACCTGATAGAGAGAAAAATTCTGCACAAAAATACGGGTAGTTGGGATATAACCCGATAGAGGCTATAAAAAGAAAAGACCTGAAACTAGCGCGTGAAACTACACATTTACAGTACTTTATTTAATGAGTATTTTACCCAAGATCTGTGTTTTTTTGTTGTTTTTTTTAGGACTAGCTTATTTCATGTACTCGGCATTTTCCGATACACAATTTCATACACAAAATAATTGTTGAAAAAAAATGTAGTGATTATAAACTTTAAATGATTAGTTAAAAAGGAGTTACTCTAATCAATTTTGAATATTAGTTTCTTATGAATGTCACTGTCTATTTTGTGTCTGTTCTAGTTTCTTAAATTTTTCTTGAGTAAAGGGGTCGTTTTTCTCCTAATGAGTATACCTGATTTCTCCAAGCAGCATTTGTAAAATATTGGTCCTAAATAATGCTATGTTTATAAACGAAAAATCGCAAGTTTAATTTTTTTTCTGTTAGATAAAGTCATATGGCTAATTTTTGTTTATATCCTAATTCTAGAAAGGAATAATAATAATCACTGTTTTTCTTTCAATAGTTTTGAAAGTGTAACTGAGTTTGTGTTTTTGCAGATGTACACAAGCTATTTATGAGTCAGTCCATTTCTTGCTAATTGTTTAGAAACGAGTGTAAAAATGTAGGCTTCGATATTTTTAGCCTGAATTTAAGAAGTTACAAACTTCAAACAACTAATATATTGCCTCTTCCATAAAACTTAGTACTTAAAAAATAAATTTATCCAATGCTCGAAATCCTGCTTGTATACTTAGGCCCTATTTAAATCGATCCGGTATCAATGTATTATCTTATCTTATATAATACAGACGTTACTTCAAAAAAGAAGATGATTACGTCCTACGCGTCATGCATTTAGTCATGCATATTAACCCATGACTTAAATTATGCCAAGTCACTGGTTTTTCTGGCTAGCTCAGGCAACCCATTCCATGCTCTAATAGCACTAGGGAAGAAGGAGTATTTGTACAAATTTGTCCTAGCATATGGGACGAGGAATGTGTCTTTATTTTTGTGTCTCTCAGAGTATTTTATTAAATTTTGTCTTTGTATTTGAAGATTATGGTTCAGTGTTTTATGTATAATTGCTACTTTACTTTTGAGTCTTCTGTCCTGAAGGCTTTCTAAATTTAGTGATTTTACTAATGGTGTTACTCTAGTCAAATGTGAATATTCGTTTGTTATGAATCTCACTGCTCTATTTTGTGTTTGTTCCAGTTTCTTTATGTTTTCTTGAGTTGAGGGGTCCCAAACGGTGGATGCATATTCTATTATTGGCCTAACCAAGTTTAAATAACATTTTAGTTTTATGTTCTTATTTGATTTATAGAAATTTCTTTAAATAAACCCTAATGCTTTGTTGGATTTTTTTATAGTTTCATCAATATGTGGATTCCATGACAGTTTTTCATTTATTATAACACCTAGGTATTTTGCGTTTTTAGTCTGTGTTACTGGTTTGCCATGGATAAGATAAGTGGAATTAATTTGTTTTAGTTTTTTTGTTACTCTTAACAACTGACATTTTTCTGGGTGGAAAGACATGCTCCAATTTGATTCCCATTTCTGTAATTCATCTAATTCTCTTTGTAAAATATCTGAGTCTTGTGTTGTTTTTATTGTTCTATATATTATGCAATCATCTGCAATTAATCTGACTTTTGTTCCTGAACTAATGCAATTTGGTAAATCATTTATGTAAATTAAAAATAGTAGTGGACCCGAGACTGTTCCTTGAGGTACACCTGAGTTTACTGTTATTGGTGTTGATTTAGAGCCATTTATTATTACAGTTTGTTCTTTCCCTATCAGAAAATCTTTAATCCAATGATGCAGTGGACCATTAATGCCAAAATATTTTAATTTTTTAAGTAAACTATGGTCGTGAACTTTGTTAAAAGCCTTGGAAAAATCTAGTAAGATAGCATCTATTTGTTCACTATTATCTAAACCTTTAGAAAAATCATCAATTAGTCCTATTAGTTGTGTTTCACATGATCTATATTTCCTAAGGCCATGTTGGTATGGGGTGAGGATATTATGTTTGTCTAAGTGGTTTATGATGTTGCTACATATTATGTGTTCTAGGATTTTACATGTGCTGCTGGTAAGTGATACTGGTCTGTAGTTTCCTGGATCAGATTTTTCTCCTTTTTTAAATAGGGGGGTGACATTAGCTTCTTTCCAGTTCTTTGGTACTCTGCCCTGGTTAAGCGATGCCTGAAAGAGTATTTTGAACACTGGGGCTAGCTCATTTCTTAGTTCTTTGAGTAATCTAGCTGGAATACCATCAGGTCCAGATGCTTTATTTGGTTTGGTGTTGGCTAATAGTTTTTGGATTCCATTTTCTTGTACTACTATATCTTCTATGTTGTCTACTTGGTTCAAATTAAGTAATATGTCTTTGTCTCCTGGGGCTGAGAATGCTGATGCAAAGTATTTGTTTAGGATGTTTGCTTTAGTTTCATTATCATTATGTATTATGTTATGTTCATCTTTTAATGGCGCTATGCCTGCTGTTTCCATTTTCTTAGACTTAATGTATGACCATAGGTTTTTGTTGTTATCTTTAGATATTACATTGTTTATTTATTCACTCTGCAGCTGTCTGCTTACTTTTAGGGTTAGGTGTTTAATTTTTATATACCTTTTGTAAACTTTCTTTAAATTTTCTATATAGGTTTTCCTTCTGTTTACAAAGCTTCTTTAGTCTATTATTAAACCAGCATTTATTTATTTTGTTTCATGTGTATTTAGTTGGTATATGATTTTCTATAATGCTTTTAAGATGGTTTTTAATGAAATTCCAGAGGTCATCGACTGGTTGGTTAATGTCTTTTTCTAATAAGAATGTTTGTTGAAAGTTTAATGCAGCTTGGTGTAGTTGTGTTAGGTTACATTTATTCCAGAGTAAGATTTTTCTTTTGTGTTTTGTATTGGCTACTGCTTTTATCTGACTGTGTATTTTTATGATCTCATGGCCTGATAGACCAGGGATAATATCATAATTAACTACTAATCCAGGTCTGTTGGTTAAGAAGAGATCTATTGTGTTGTTTAATCTGGTTGGCTTTTAAATGATTTGATCTAAACTTAGGTTGTGTAAAGTTTCTATGAAAAGCTCATTTATGTCCTTAAGGTTTTGGTGTTTATCTATGGTTAGTGTTTTCCAATTTATATCAGGTAGGTTGAAATCACCCATAATCCAAAAAACTGCATTTTTATTAGTCTCTTTAAGTGTGGTAATCTGATTACATAGTTCCTGCATGTATTCTAAACTAGAATTTGGTGGTCTGTAAATGCTGCCTATTATTAGGGATGTTGAGGTGGTATTAATTTTACAAAATGTAGATTCTATATTTTTTGAGTTAGGTAAGGTAATTTCTTCTGCTATAAGAGTGTTTTTTATTGCTAAAAGAACTCCTCCATGATTATCAGCCCTATCTTTTCTAAAAATTTCATAATTACTATTGAAAATTTCTGCATTATAAATTTCAGGATGTAGCCAAGTTTCTGTTCCTGCAATTATGTCTGGTTTCTCACATTCTAATAAAATTTCTAAGTCTGCTGTTTTGTTCCTAATGCTTTGAAAATTTATCATTAAGGTTTTAAGGTATTTTGGTATTACTTCTTTAGTAGGTTTGTTTAGTGAGGCTGTTGTATTAATTTTAGTAGATTTAGGTTTAACAGGAGTGGATCTGGCTAGTGGTTGGTGAGTTTGTTTTGGGATGGTGTTTAGGATGTTTTACGGGTTAGAAGTGTCCGCATCAAAGGAATCAAACAGTCCTGATGTAAACTGAGGTAACCCACACGGTACACAGTGCCATGATGCATCTTTGTTGCCTAAGGCATAATACACAGGTGTATTCATATGGAGACATGATGCATGGTACCATTCATCGCAGGTGTCACTTTGAATGGCTTTCTGTTTCATGGTGCATACTTTTTTGCAGATGTTGCATCTATCTTTAGATCTAGGCCCTGGATTTGACACTACATCTCCTGCTATTAATATTAACAGTGATAGGTATTTATTTCTACTGTGTCTGATTGAGAACTTCCATTTGTGATGGGTGATCTTCTTTAATGTTATGGATGTTTGTTGTTGCGGGGTTATTGCTACTTAATAGTAGCAATAACCCCGCAAAAAAAATTAAATGAAAGAAGATTGAGATATACATATATTTTTGTGACGGTACGCACCAGTACGGGGTACTTTTTATTAATATATAGACTTTTTCTAATAAAAACTGACTATAGGCATAGCATAGGCTAGACTCGGCAATCTAGTCTCAAGATAGAATCTCTACTATTACTAGATCTATTCGATTTTTATATATAGATCTAGACTAGAATTAGATTATAGATCTAAATATACTAATGGAGAGATGATATGAGGTGTTAGCTAATAGCGTTACACATGAAACAAACCTGGGTTTTTCTAAACTCTAATACTTGGTATGTAATTAGTAATAGTAAAACAGCACCTACCTAAATAAATCGTAACTAGCAATCAAAAACCTATATTTATTGTAGTATATATAGTTCTGTGGTTGTATTTTATATAGCCTTCGTAACTTCTTCTATAGAGAAATGACTTTTGTAATTTTTTTTACTTAAAATTGGGCTATTCGCGTCTGACACATATATAATTTTTATGTTCAGCAACAAACCCTATTGTAGTTTCAAATTATTTTAGTTAAATTTGACCAATAAATCAGTCACAGAGATGACTGTATAGATCTATATGCTATGTTGTTTTTTTCTTTTTTTGAGTTAATTAAATTGTGTCACTATTGATTGCATATGCTTTCCAGAAATTCCAATGCTTCATCACCAGCAAAATCTATTAAAACATGCAATAATATGTAATTAATGTAATTTTGTGTGAAGTATAAACATCTACATACAAAGAACGCACCACAAATGAAGAGATTATAAACACAAAGGCTATAGGGCCCCACATCAAAAACGCAAATTAAAACTCTATGGTCATATCGCAAGGTCCTCAGGGCTCGTAAACAAAAAACATTCTTCAGGGAACAGTTCCATGAAAAAGAAGAGGCAGACAGAGAAAGCGATGGGAAGACAACAAAAATAATGTCATTGAAAAATATTCTATATAAGGCAAAAGACAAAGAGAAATGGAGAAAGACGTTCGACAGATCATGTGTGATGCCCAAACGGTTCATTAGACTAAGGGATAGGTGAAGGTTATCGTCATTTTGTAAACAAAATTGAGCAAATAATCTCTGGTTGAAGACATTCCTTTTCATTTCATTTTCTTCTCTTTGGACATAATCTTAATGAACCATGCAAATGTTTTGATTTTTTTTAACTACAAATTATTATTTTTTTTTGATCTATCTAGTTTTAATTATTCCTGAAAGCTTCGGCATCTTCCTACCATTGTCGGATCATCATCAGATGCAAGAGAAATATTTGTCAATGGGTTCAGAGGCGTAGTGACCTTGAGGCAATGGGGGTGCATATCATTCCTGGGCACCACACACAGAAAAGTGATACACGCAAAGGGGCGCCAAAGGTCTCCAAGACAAACCAGATTAACGAAAATAGGCCTATATTTTAAATTCATCTTTGTCTTAATAAATAATTAGTTATCAATTTCGTTTCTTAATATGTCTAACAAATTACCGATAGGCTATGATATTTTTAGTTATACGCAAAAGATTTCCACTTGCATTATTTCCTAGACGCTATATATGCGCTGTGCTTATCACATTGTGTCAAGGGATATCTAGAATAGTATAATGAAGTTTTCAGTGAAAACATTTTTAATTAGGCCTACCGGTAATTCCAAATCTGATTCTAGATTATAATTAAGGGAATAGTGTATGAGTGAAACTGTTATTACAGCGTTCAATAAAATCGAATAGGTGTTAAAGTGTTTGAGTGCTAGAATATAACTATGAGAAAAGTAGGGAGGATTGATGAGTAGGCTAAACAGTTTCTGATGAAACCACGAGATGGTCTTCAAGTGACTATACATGACTGGGGTGTATATATATATATATATATATAGTTCGTCCATCGTGGTTCGATAATGAGCACTTTATCATCCAGGGGGCTGAGGGCTTTGCACTGGGGTTTTATGCCTCCCCATGTGGTTGGTGAGACCTATGTGATCCCGGAATGTTCTGCCGCACACTGGGCAGGTTATTCCAGCTGGAGCTAGTGTCGTTTGCCTTGCTTTTCTTCTCTGGCGTTTTTCTTCTGCCAGCGTTGTTCTTTTTTCCTCAGCAACCTGTGCGCCAGTTTTCACAGCGCGACGCCATGATGCTCTGTCATGTGCCTCTGTCTCCCAGGTGCCTGGGTCCATGCTGAACGCCTTCAGAGAAGCTTTGAGAGTGTCCCTGAAGCGCTTTCTTTGACCACCTTGCGAGCGCTTTGCTTCGCTTAGTTGGCCATACAAGAGTCGTTTAGGGATGCGGTGGTCTTCCATTCTGTAGACATGGCCTGCCCATCGCAGCTGGGACTGCATCAGGATTGTGTGGATGCTTTGCAGACATGCTCTTCGAAGGACTTCAGTATCTGGTATTTTGTCTTGTCATTTGACTGGGGTATACAAGTTGAGAGAAGACTAGCAAGGGACGTAAGTCAGAAAAATACATGCATTTGTAGTGAGTTCGATTTTGTTTAAATATTTTTTTTCAAGTGTGTTTCTCTAATGATCTACGGCTTCTTTCAAGTTGAAGTTGTGTAAAGGCCTATTTATTAATACAAGTATTATTCTTTTTTTTTTTCTTAACACATCATAAAGTTTATTTAAAGTTCTAAATCAAGAATTTAAAACGATTACATCAGTTTAGTTGTAGGCCTACAATCTACATGGTTGTAGGCCTACTAACTGTTTGGAGCTACAATCCAAAGACAACAGCAACAACAAACAAAAAAAAGACAATATTTAAATTATCGCTAGATCTAATTTTTTTTTTGTAGTTTAGATTAATATAAGTAGTTATAATGTAGCCTTTTAACTCCATTTTGTGTGTTGTTCACATTTTGAGACAAGCGTTTCTTAAACTGTGGAGCGCTTAAATTCCACTGGGTTGTTAACAAGGTGGAGTGAAATTGTTTTTTTTTTTTAGGACAAAAAAAAAATATTTGCATTATAGTTCTATAGCCAATTATATTTTTATTAATCAATCAATTTTATTAATTAAAAACAACAGCATTACAAACGTTTAAAAAAAAATAATTATTAAATAAGGGAAGTTGTTTTATCCCCATTTTAAACTAGTTTCGTGAGAAATGCCAACAATAGCATCGGTATAAGAAGCTCTTTCAAGGAAGTCTTTCAATATATATATTTAATTTGAATTAAATTTGAAACAAATTATAAGGAACTTTTAGCACGAAAAAAAAAAAGTGAAGTAGAAGCCAAGTTAGGTACGGTAGTGACTGTAATATGCCTGCGTGTAAATAAAATGTAGATATTTAGGTACAGGATAATGCATTCTATTCATATTATTTAGATGTATATTCTTATTATTGAGACATGAGTACATTCTATATCTATATACTAGTGTAACTATACAATATTAAAATAAAGTGCCGTGCACTTAGTGCCAGTTAAGCTCGCCAAGCATCGGGAGGGTATAGATTTAGCTAGTTTTACATTTTTAATTCAGTACCGTATTACCGTTCCACTTATCGCGTTTTTTCCCCCAAAATACAAATCAAATCCAATGGTCATATCTCGTGACCTGGTTTTCAAAATCCGAGAAGCTGGATCTCAATGCTCCATATCGAAAAAAAAAGAAAGGTTAATCAATAAAAGACATACATTTACATTTTAACACAAAAATAATAATGAATAAAATATAAACATCGTATAATATAATACGAATAATAAAACCAATAAACTGACATCCCATTCAATGGTCGGGATTATCGTGCATATCCAACTTCCTGTGTGTTAATGTCGGTCATATTTTAATAGACGAATAGATCTGAGGCCCGTGTGCTAAGCATATTTAGTCTATATAGAACTAGATCTAGCGTTCCTGAATAGACAAGACTACGAATATTAAATAAAAGCTTGGTTGAATCCCTTTTCCGAGAAACTATTCGTTCTATTTTAACTGATATAAACATTAATGCCATCAGCAGTAAGTTATTCAGTATTGAAATAATAATTGAATGAATTAGAATAATACAATTTAATTTCGCACATTTTAATTATTGATATCAATCTATGATCTATCCCTGACCCTACTCACCTACTGTTACTGAAAAACAAAATTTAAAGTACCATAAAATAAGCATACCCAAATGCATTTCACTCAGATGACAAGACAGTCACATAAATTTCACAAATTAAAATTCTAGTCAATCTAGGTATTCTAATAGAGTCTATAATATATCTATATTGACTATATTATTATTATATATATAGAGAGATTATTATAGATCTTCTAATCATCTTCTTTAATCTAATTCTAATAATATGATTATATAGAGAATTTATAGATCTCATAAATATAATATTAATATATATGAGTGAGTGTTTCTCAATATATAAAACATGACAAAAATAGCTTTGGATCACTTTTAAAAAAATCTAAATTTAACTTCTTGTTCTACACAAGATATGACAAGCTCTGTTATAGAATAGTTTTTATAAAAATGGTTTTATATTTTATCATAAATTTGAAGCTTATTAAATTGGTGTTGTCTATTTTTATTAAAGATGTCAGATGCACCAGGGCCAACAAATCACAGACTTAAATCTTATAAAAATAAAGCTTTAGATTCTCAAGAATTGCGAAGGCGTCGTGAAGAAGAAGGAATTCAGCTTAGGAAACAAAAAAGGGAAGAACAGGTTTGTAAAAGCACAGTGTATAGTGTATACCAGTGGTCTTCAACCTCTTTTGGCCTACTGCCTCCTTTTCGTATTTTTTCTTTTAAAAAATCCGCCAGCAACCCCCACCCTGTAAGAAAAACACGTATAAAAAAGCGTGAAAAAGCAAATTTGAACAAAATATCTTTTTATTAATTTTTATGCTGTCAATAACCGTTATTCCGCACGGCAGACGACTTCATGCCAAAGGCACATGGCCCCTAAGAGAGACAATTGGAGAGCTCTCAAAAAGCTGCAGGACAAAAATTTGAGACTCAAAGAAAAGCCATTATTGAAGACATGTAAAAGACAGAAAACTTAAATAGACTGCCAGCAGACAACGGCTTTCTCTGCACTAAATTCGGCAAAATATGCAGTTTGCAACTGGGTTTGCGAAGTAATCTTCGGAATAAAAGGCAAAAACAGCCAATATAAAAAAAATTTTGTCAAATAATTTACAGTGATTACACTTTCTTTCAAATCCTAAGAATAGTCCCCCTTTTAAATTTGTGAATATTAGGGCCTACTGTTTTTAGGTTTAATTGTAAATTTCGTTTTATTTTTTTAATATAAACATTATTATTTTTGAATTCACTACAAAAAGAAATAATAAGCAAATGGGAACCTTGTGCCTCCTGCAGTCTGACAATGTTACAAATTTCAATATTTAAATTAGCTACAACAAGGTGAAGGACTCCTTTAATGGCTACTTCCAGTCTATTTCTTCACTTATTCATTAAGTTAAGTTTGTTACGCACTAAATCTAGGTTAACCATGTATGTTGATGGAAACGCTAAAACAGAATTCCATTTTCGACCAGTTTTTGGAATTGTACTCAAACATTTAAATGCAGCGACATCTCTGTTATACCTCCAGGAGCATAGCTAGGAATTTTCATTCGTTTGGGAGCTAGGCTGGGCTTGACCTCTTTGGGGGCCCCTGCATTTTGCGTAATAAATAATTAATTAAAAAACACTCATTTGGGAACCCTGGTGAATAGTGACTAGATCTGTTCTTTATTCAATATTACTTATGAAGTCACTGTAGCCTCCAACCACTGATGGTTCCCTATATGTCGTCATAAGCTACATAACTAGACAATTTTGAAATAATATTTCATCACTAACAAAAAAAAGTCTTTTTGTGTAACATATGTTGTTAAAAAAAATTAATTTTAGTTTTAATCAATTTTTAAACAATATCATATAAGACTTTAAAAAAAAGCTATGGATTTTTCTAAGAGGCCACTAAAACATATCCTGCTTTGCCGTTTTTTGTTTTTAATATTGTTTTAATAGTAGCTTTTTATAATTCAATGAATATTCTTAAATTATTTTTGGATACTGCTATATGTTTGTGAAGCCCACTTGGTTTCATAACCTCATCTGAAAATGCCGTCATTCAAAGTGGAACATACTTTTTATCTAGTGGAAATTCACTAAAACTCCCAGTGATTTTTTGTAACAACACTTAATCGTTTTTTGTTTAAAAAACGGTTAAATTATTCTATGTGAATGTTAGCTTTAATGTTTTTTTCAATTAAAATTTAAATATCAATGTATTAATAAATGTAGATAAATTTAACTATAATATAAAAGGCGCATTACCTACTTTGTTTATCAAATCTTAATGACTCTTTTTTTCTATACAAACTCAATAGTTTTAAACTAAGCAAGAAGATCCTTGAGACATTTTACCGCGCGACTATGCAGAGTCTGCTAACATACGGAATAACTTGTTGGCAAGGCAACGCTTCATCTAAACTGTTGCGACGTCTAGAAAAAAATCATTAAAAAAGCATCTAAAATAACACTTACAACATTGCCACATTTAAAGGAGCTTTTTGAACAAAAGTGCCTAAGAAAAATCGGAAAAATCTTGGAAGACAACGGCCACCCGCTCCATCAGAACTACGACAGGTCGTCGCGAAGTGGGCGACTGCTGTCAATCAAAACAAGAACAGAGCGGTAAAAAAACTCGTTCGTACCTCACTCGGTCAGACTCTATCACCGCCACTCATTGATCAGGGAACATGAAATGCACCAAGATACCTGTGTGTAGTCGCTGATTGAACTCTTTATGTTGTCTGTTGTATTTGTGTGTATTTTTCTGTTGTGTTGTCTTTATATGAGAAAAGAGTCCTTGTAATCACAACAAATTTCCGTAAGGATCAATAAAGCAGTCTTAGTCTTAGTCTTTATGCGCGCAAAATCTAATTACACTAGATACCCTCAGATTACTGCAAAAGAGTAAGAATTTAAAAATTGAAAATTTATGGGATTCCTGAACTCAATTTCTAACGCAGTTTCTGTTCTTAAATTAGAAGCAAGCTAATTTGTCTATATTTAGTGTGCCAGCTTTTTAAATTTGTTTTGTTTCAGTACACCTTTAGTTTCCCTTTTCCCCCTTTATACCCAGCACCCCCTTACTGCCCCCAAAAATATCGAAAACGCCTCCCAGGGGGACGATAGCACTCCCGTTGAAGACCATTGGTGTATACTTTCAACTTACAACAAACAAGTTACTAACAAGTATGACTTATTGAATCAAGATGATTTTTTTTTTTTTACAAGTATCGAAGCACTTAAAAAACAAAAAGCAGTTGTGAATTTCAAATAACTATACACTATTTATACTTATTTATTAAAATAAAAGGGGGGCGCGGTGGCTGAGTGGTTATGTGCTTGGCTTGCGAACCTGAGATCCTGGGTTCAAATCTCAGTGAAAACTGGGATTTTGAACTTTGGGATTTTTATGGTACCCCTGAGTCCACCCATCTCTAATGGGTACCTGACTCTAGTTGGGTAAAGTAAAGGCGGTTGGTCGTTGTGCTGGCCACTTGACACCCTGCTCGTTAACCATTGGCCAAAGAAATAGATTATCTTAACATCCTCTGCCCTATAGATCGCAAGGTCTGAAAGGGGAACTTTACTTTACTATTAAATTAAAACATTTTATTTTTAAGAATCTTATTTCATTACAGCTGAGATTGAGACTCAAACTTATTGTTTCATAGATTTCAGAATTATTCTGAAAAGATAACATTTTATTCCGTCTCTAAAACTTTTGAAAATTTGGTTTGAAAAACATTTCTGGCCAGTTAGGAAAATAGCTACATTATTGACAGGTTGTAAAAGTTTGGTGAAAAGTGAAAGTTTTTCTAAGTAAAATTTGTAGAAACTTTAATATTTTTTTAATTGTCCTGAAACTAACTTAACATGTTTACAAACAGATTTTTAAGCGAAGAAATGTTGCAGTTCCAGAACATGAAGAAAACAACTCAGCCTCTGAATTGCAGGACTCTCTAATATCATCAACTGTAAGTTTTATTATTACATTTATTTATGTTTTAGAGACTATATTTAACTCTTTGGCTCCACAACAACGCACAGGACATTGATTTTGAAAAAGGGGAAAAAAGTCGGACCAATGCTGGGGGCATCGGCTATTTCAAATTTATTTTTTTCGTTTCTATTTCTCCAATTCTTGTTTTTTATTGCTTAATTTTTTTATCTAGAATAGTTTCCCTTTGCTAAACATCCGGAATTTCCTTCATTTAACATGTTTTTATTTTGTACGAAGTTTGTAAAGAGATTACATTTATTTTTTCTGTGTGCGTGTTTTTTTAACATGGAGCTTCAACCAGGGCCATATAAACTTTGTAGATCTAAATATTTCTTTGATAAAGAAGTATAATAATTCAGATGACAGTGATTTTGTTTCATCTGATGGTGATATTGATAAAACTAATTATATAGATCTAGATCTAGTAAATTAATTTATAGATCTAGGGCTAGGTCTAGTAATGATGAAATTTATCAGCGGATGAAGCAGATCCACCCCCAGCTAATGTTCAATGTAGATCTAGAACTAGTTTAGCTGTCTCTACATCATCTAGATCTAAATCTAATCAGATAGAGGTAGATCTCTAGATCTATCATCTAGGCACTGAAACAGATCAATTTCAGATTTGTTCCATCAAGAAATTGGGTTGTCAACCTAGACTTAGTCAGCACTGCATCTATTGAGCTGGAATGTTTTGTTTTTTTCATTGACAATCACATTGTTGATAGTCTTGTCAGCAAAATAAATATCTATGCTGACCATAGGATTAAATTGAACACCCCTGCTAGAATAAGATCCATTTTCAGAGAATGGAGACCTATAACTATAAAGAAAGACAGTATGTAAACACTGTAGGTCAGGGAGAAAGGTTTATGTTTGCCCTGAATGGGAGTCGAGCCCACACCTTCATATTGATTGCTTCCATGAATATCACAACTAGAAGGAATATTTATATACTAAGTACATGAAGAACTTTAGAAGAAAATACTACAAATATATATATGCTGTACAGTTGGACTAGTTTTAGGGTAAAAGTGTTTTGTTCCAAGAGTGTTGCTTTTTTTTATGGGCTTTTTCGTTAAAGTAGTGACATTGGATTACTAGTTGCAGTTTATTATTTTTGCATCTATTGCTGTTTCTTCTATGGTGTTCTGTAAACAAATGGATAAAAATGAGAAAAAAAGCTATTTGGATTCAATTTGATCTATAAATTTCTTTAAACATGCACATGGATATTTTCAATGTCAGTTGGTGAGTTTTTCATTTTTAATTTTTATATTCAAAACCCAAAATTACAAAAACAACATGATTTGCAAACTAGAAAACATAAGAAATGGCAAGAGCATCCATTTCTCTTTAGTTCTGTATCAAATTTATTATTTTTCAATAATAAATAAAAAAGTTATATAAGTTATATCGAAGCAACGTAGGGCACTCTGAAATGGCGGAAAAATTTATTCCGTCCAAAAGTGGACAAAAATTCCGGAGTCAAAGAGTTAAATTTAAAATGTAAGTACCTATAAGAATATACTGTAGTTTCTGATGTGGGAGCTTTAACCCATTGGATCTTTGTATCTATAATATAAACTCTTTTCCTGATTTTATAATTTGGTATGAAATCAAAACTGTTAATTTTGCCCTGAAGTGTTGTTTTTTTTCATTAAAATATCTTGACCATCAATTGATTTATAACAAAGCTAAAACTGGTGTCTAGTTTTAAGGGTGTATCATTGGACTACTTGTAAGGAAATGTTCATGTTTATTCTAAAGTTTAAAAAAAAAATTAAAAACATTTTTTTAGATTTGAAAATAGTCTTTTCTTGCTTTGGTGGTCCTTTTTTGTCAATAAAAAAATTCCTTTATTAAGTTAAATAGTTTTCCATTTCTAAACATAAACTACCAATTAGATCCAAATAATTTCAATGAATATATATGCACAATGATAGAATGACTTAAGATTCTAACAAATCCACTTGATAGTCAATATTAAACTTATTGTATATAATCTTTTTTTTTAGGGTGGCATAAGCCCAGAAATGGTACAGTCATTATATAGTGATGTGCTAGAAGAGCAAGAGGTGGCAACTCGCAAATTTAGAAAACTTTTATCTCGTGGTAAATATTTGAAGTTTATTCATAGAAAAACAATTTAATAACATCCCATTCAACTTTACTTCCATTTTTAAAAAATTGAAAAAAGAAAACGAATGTATAGAATTAATGAAATTTTTTGTTTTTTTGTGTTCAGAACCTAATCCACCAATAGATGAAGTTATACAAACTGGAATAATACCAAGATTTGTTGAATTTTTACAGCGAGATAATAGTTGGTCATTACAGGTTAGTTCATGCTTTTTAAATAAATTTTTTGTTTTACTTTTTTTCATTTATTAGGTTGTTTTTTTTTTTTTTTTGAATAAATGAGTTACAATAAAAATTATAATTAATTACAATTCATTCTAATATTTATAATTTTTTTAAATTAAAAAAAAAATATATATACTAATGAATTTTTAAAAACTTTTAAAAATATAGATATTTCTAATTTAACTTTGTTTTCTTGTTTAAACCAAAATTTCTACATCTGTGGTTAATTTAATAAAGCAAAGCAATGTTTCTAAATTTTATTTGATCAGTTTGAGGCTGCTTGGGCTTTAACAAACATAGCATCTGGAACTTCACTGCAGACACGAATGGTTATCAGTGCTGGAGCTGTGCCTATATTCATTAGGCTGCTCAATTCAGAAATAGAAGATGTTCAAGAACAAGTGAGTCTATTTTTAATTCACATTTGAAATAGTAGGCTTCTTTTAAATCTAGTCAAAACCCCCAAAATTCCAGTGATATGTGCTATTCAATGATAAAACATGAGTATATATAGAAATAATTCAAAATCAAGAAGAGGGTACACAGATGCGATTTATATTTATTTCCCTAATTGTGTGACACAGTACTGTTATAGTACATAAAAATGTAAAGTAAATTAAACAAAATGTATACACGGGCTCTTATCTAGCTTTACTAGCATTACATTCATTTCTGTCTGCATTGGTTGGTAATCTTGCAGAGTGGGCAGTGCATTCAGGTTTAAAATAGCACCAATTGTCCTGAAAAAGGATCTGAAAAATTAATGGTCATTATGGTTACAATTATATTTCCACTATCTGATGTGAGCAATTTTTTGATATATTCTTTGGTTCTGGCTTTTCTACAATAACTATGTTTATTTAAAAAAATGATTACAAAAAGTAAAGTTAAGATTAATTTGGAAACACATAAATAGAAAAAATATATATGTATTTAATTTTACTCAGTGAAAATTTTATTCTCCTCTTACAGCTAAGTTTACCTTCTCACTCCTTCCTCTTTCAGCTAAGTTTACCCTCTCACTCCTTCCTCTTTCAGCTAAGTTTACCCTCTCACTCCTTCCTCCTTCAGCTAAGTTTACCCTCTCATTCCTTCCTCTTTCAGGTAAGTTTACCTTCTCACTCCTTCCTCTTTCAGCTAAGTTTACCCTCTCACTCCTTCCTCTTTCAGCTAAGTTTACCCTCTCATTCCTTCCTCTTTCAGGTAAGTTTACCTTCTCACTCCTTCCTCTTTCAGCTAAGTTTACCCTCTCACTCCTTCCTCTTTCAGCTAAGTTTACCCTCTCACTCCTTCCTCTTTCAGCTAAGTTTACCTTCTCACTCCTTCCTCTTTCAGCTAAGTTTACCCTCTCACTCCTTCCTCTTTCAGCTAAGTTTACCCTCTCACTCCTTCCTATTTCAGCTAAGTTTACCTTCTCACTCCTTCCTCTTTCCTATATACATGTTGAAAACAAGCCAAGCAGTCTTAACACTCAGCTCCATTGAAATAATGAAATCACTTTCATGTCTGAGAATGTTACCATTATTGGGAAGTTTCAAAATCATACAAGTGAAGCTCTAGAAGAAATGAGCCAATGTATTTATTGATAAATGAGTGACAGTTTTGATACTCTCTTTCATCTTTGTTTCAACAAAGTCTCAACTAAAAACAAATTGGTCTGAAAAAGCAAAGCAAAGATTCATCAACTTTTTAGAATTATATAACTTTTTAAAAAAATTACAAGTTGATGACCCAATAACTACTTTTCCAATGTGCAAAAAGTGGTAACTTTAGTAAAAAAAAATTACAATATAATACAATATATTACTTTCAAAAATATATACTTTTAAAATTAAAACAAGCTTTAAAAATACTTATATTCACAGCTATATTTTTAAAATGTTTAAAAAATAATATATTTATTCAACAGGCAGTGTGGGCACTTGGAAACATTGCAGGCGATAGTCCAGAATGTCGAGATTATGTGCTAAATGAAGGGATTCTTGTTCCTTTGTTACAGTAAGTATTGTTTTTGTTTTAATAATTTTAATAAATGTTTTCAGCAGGTTTTACTTTCTTAAATTTTTTTTAGTTGTAAACTAGTTCATAATAATAAAAGATAAAAATCCTAAATGCTAAAAAGTCTTTTAGAACAAATATTCTTATTTCTGATAATATATATAGTAATCAAATAAATTACACAGCTATATGTGTAATGCTGAAATGTATGACATTGCTTTTTCCCACCCTCATTTGGACAGTTATTTTTTCTTCAGTTATCTAGCCTAAAAACTATAAATTTAATACATTTCTTGTATTTATTTATTGCTACACATAATATAAATGCTTTATTGTATAACAAAACTTTTCTTGGGATACTATCTCTACATTTAGACATTTATAACAAACTTTTGTAAAAGTATTATTATTTCACTAACTTAAGTACATCTGTTCTTTATTGCAGTCTTTTAAGTAAATGTGCCAGTTTATCCATGACTAAAAATGCAGTCTGGTGTCTATCAAATCTGTGCAGAGGAAAAAATCCACCTCCAGATTTTAGTAAAGTATGTATTCATGGAATTTTCCTTTTTATCATGATGAACTGAGAAAAAAAAGATCACTTGTATAAAAGTATATGCTCATACAATAAGATTTAAGATTTAGAATAACTTTGTATGCTATTTATAGTATTAAGTATTTTGTATTCTTGTCTTCCTTCTCTAGGTTTGTCCAGCATTGCCAGTTTTAGCTCGCTTACTGTATCATTCTGACAAAGATGTTTTGGCAGATGCTTGTTGGGCTCTTTCTTACTTGTCAGATGGGCCAAATGAAAAGATACAAGCAGTCATAGACTCTGGTGTATGTAGAAGATTAGTGGAATTGCTGATGTAAGCAGTGAATAGTAAAGAAGAATTTACATTTTTTGCTTATCAGTATTCTTACAAACATCAATCCTAATTTAAAGGGGCCTTTAGTTGTTTTTTTTGTTTGTTTTTTTTAAAAGAATTTTGACAACCGTAAAAATGTGTACTAATAGACCTATAAGCTTTTATCATTTGAATTTTTTTCTTTAAGGCACAACCATCAAAGTGTAGTGGCTGCTGCATTACGAGTTGTGGGCAACATTGTTACTGGAGATGATTGTCAAACTCAAGTAAGAGTTGTTTTTGTTTCAATTACAATGTAGCATCATTAAAGAACATTCTCCCAAATTTGTTTAAATAGTCCACAAAGCAAATAGGTAGAGCTACATGAGGTAGGACCAGAAGTGGTTTGATCTAAAACTAGAAAAAAATTATAAATATGGGTGGATAGATTATGAAAGAACTTTGTAGAAACTTTGGTAGGGGTATAAAAGCATACAAAACTATCGGTAGAGGTAGTTTATTCAGCACTAATTGCTTTCAATAAATTGAATCACCTGAGTTGAGGTGTCTAGTGAGAGAACATAGTCTTTCAAGTGGACATCAAAATGAATAAAATGTTTACTAAATTTTTTTTTGTTGACACTAGTTCACGGAAATCAGATCCTTTTTGTTTTTACTAAACAATTGTTCTACTCTGCAATAACCTTGTAAAAAGAAAGTTATTAAGTTCTTAAATTTTTGATGATTATTTTTTTATTAAAAAAAAAATCTTTTAAATTTTTTTTGCTTATATTTCTTTAGTTTTTTTGATTATCATAGGAAATAAGGGAGGGAAATCTACTTTTAGTTGTCCAGTATGTATTTATAGACTTAAAAGGATGGATATGACCCACTGCCTGGGGTATTACTGATCTATTGGATTTAGATCTATGTTAAACATGGAAAATGTTCCCTTCTCATTTTTTTTTTTGCCACGAAAATAAAAGTAGAGTGTGAAAATGGGTTTACCTGTTCAGCCGACTTTTCATATCAAGTAAATAATACTGAGAAAATGGGTTTACCTGATGTCTTACAAAGTTTATTTCTTTAATAGAGATACATTTAGGTACTTTTTGTCTATTTTAGGGCCCTCCGGTTGTGGGAGGGACATTAAACTTACAGTACGGTCTCCACCATGATCTAAGGAAAATTTATACTAAGTTTTATCAAGATTGGTCACTCAGTTTTTTTTTTTTTTTCGGGACATACATACATAGGCCTTACTTTCTGCTTTATAATATAGATTAATAAATAGATCTATACTGTTAGGAAAAAAAATAATTTATTCACTAGCAGATAAACTGCAGTTTATTTTGTTAATTGATCTTTTAGACCAATGTGGAGTTGTTTTTTTTTGGCTTCTAAAAAACAATATTCAAGTGATGAATATTAAAACTATGTCTATTTTGAAATCTATAGAGGGAAGTAGTTGTGATTCCTTTTCTTTACATTAGTATGATTTATATGCTAGAAGTATACAGTTTATTTAAAAAGGACTGCTTCATATTTTGTATGAGTAGAAAGTAAAACTCTCTCTTTAGTATTTTCAACAAACAATGGTGTAATAGATAGTAGCTCTATTTTAAAAACAAAGGCATTGCATTTTCTATAGCTATAGAATATCAATTGCTAATTAATACTTTTTTTTTTTTGTAGGTTATTATAAACTGTTCATCTTTACCTTGCTTGCTACATTTACTGGCTAGTTCTAAAGAATCTATTCGTAAAGAAGCATGCTGGACTATTTCAAATATAACTGCTGGGAATCGACAGCAAATTCAGGTATATTAAATGATTATTGGATAATGCATAAAGATAATGGTTAGAAAATGTAATAAAAACATTAATGTGAATGACTTTGTAATCTTTTGTTTCAGAATGTGATAGATTGTAATATATTTCCTGTTCTTATTGACATATTGGGTAAAGCAGAATTCAAAACAAGAAAAGAAGCTGCATGGGCAATAGCTAATGCTACTTCTGGGGGATCACCAGAACAAATCAGGTGCTTTTCTTGGCAGGATTACTTAAAAATTTAAGGAAATTAAAACATAAAAGCTATGTATTTTTGTTGAGTGTTACAATAGTCAAATAAAATGTGATTGCTTCTCTTCTCTCTAGGTTCTTGGTTGAGCAGAATTGTATTCCACCCCTCTGTGATTTACTAACAGTGATGGACAGCAAAATTGTTCAAGTAGCTCTTAATGGTCTAGAGAATATTCTTAGGCTTGGAGAAGCTGATGCCAAACAAAGCAATGGTGTAAATCAATACGCTGTTTTTATTGAAGAATGCTATGGTAATGTTTGTTTCCTTTTCTTTATTTATCGCCTATAACCATTTCGTAATTGTTCTGTATGAGGTAGGAAAACTTGTAGTTTGATTGTTTTTTTTGGTGCTGAGGTATTTTAGCCCAAAGCTTTTTCTTTTAAAATTGTCATAATATTTTAGTTAAGTTTTGCTGTGCTTTTTTAGCAGCTTTAAGATTCAGCCTTTTTTTTTTTAACTAAAAGTTTTAAAAAAAAGCATTATATTTTTTAACCCATTAGCTCCTTCTGCAGTTGGAAACGTTTTCCCGTTTTTGTCCTAAACCGGTGTAGAAGGTTTCTAAAATTCACTTGCTTTAAACGTTTTAAAAAGAAGATTTCTTCTAGTCTCGTTGCAAGCGTGATTACAAATCATTTTGGAGATTACCGATTCTATTTTTAATTAAATCTGGAAGATTTTTATTGTTAAAAAAATTTTAAATCAACAGGCCAAATTTTTAAACTCTCTGGCTCCGCAACAACGCACAGGATGTTGATTTTAAAAAAGGCTGGGGGCATCGGCTATTTCAAATTTATTTTTTTCGTTTCTATTTCTCCAATTCTTGTTTTTTATTGCATAATTTTTTATCTAGAATAGTTTCCCTTTGCTAAACATCCGGAATTTCCTTCATTTAAGATGTTTTTATTTTGTACAAAGTTTGTAAAGAGATTACATTTATTTTTTCTGTGTGCGTGTTTTTTTAACATGGAGCTTCAACCAGGGCCATATAAACTTTGTAGATCTAAATATTTCTTTGATAAAAAAGTATAATAATTCAGATGACAGTGATTTTGTTTCATCTGATGGTGATATTGATAAAACTAATTATATAGATCTAGATCTAGTAAATTAATTTATAGATCTAGGGCTAGGTCTAGTAATGATGAAATTTATCAGCGGATGAAGCAGATCCACCCCCAGCTAATGTTCAATGTAGATCTAGAACTAGTTTAGCTGTCTCTACATCATCTAGATCTAAATCTAATCAGATAGAGGTAGATCTCTAGATCTATCATCTAGGCACTGAAACAGATCAATTTCAGATTTGTTCCATCAAGAAATTGGGTTGTCAACCTAGACTTAGTCAGCACTGCATCTATTGAGCTGGAATGTTTTGTTTTTTTCATTGACAATCACATTGTTGATAGTCTTGTCAGCAAAATAAATATCTATGCTGACCATAGGATTAAATTGAACACCCCTGCTAGAATAAGATCCATTTTCAGAGAATGGAGACCTATAACTATAAAGAAAGACAGTATGTAAACACTGTAGGTCAGGGAGAAAGGTTTATGTTTGCGCTGAATGGGAGTCGAGCCCACACCTTCATATTGATTGCTTCCATGAATATCACAACTAGAAGGAATATTTATATACTAAGTACATGAAGAACTTTAGAAGAAAATACTACAAATATATATATGCTGTACAGTTGGACTAGTTTTAGGGTAAAAGTGTTTTGTTCCAAGAGTGTTGCTTTTTTTATGGGCTTTTTCGTTAAAGTAGTGACATTGGATTACTAGTTGCAGTTTATTATTTTTGCATCTATTGCTGTTTCTTCTATGGTGTTCTGTAAACAAATGGATAAAAATGAGAAAAAAAGCTATTTGGATTCAATTTGATCTATAAATTTCTTTAAACATGCACATGGATATTTTCAATGTCAGTTGGTGAGTTTTTCATTTTTAATTTTTATATTCAAAACCCAAAATTACAAAAACAACATGATTTGCAAACTAGAAAACATAAGAAATGGAAAGGGCATCCATTTCTCTTTATTTCTATATCAAATTTATTATTTTCCAAAAAAGCTATACAAGTTATATCGAAGCAAAGTAGCGCACTCTGAAATGGCGGAAAAATTAATTCCGTCCAAAAGTGGAAAATAATTCCGAAGTAATTCCGGAGTCAAAGAGTTAAAAGAACAGGCCCATATCCCCAGTGTATTAGCCCCCACTTGGGAAAATGGGTATTTTTGAAGCTTTTTTATATTCTAATGGTATTAAAAGTATATATTTTTTTGAAACTAGACATATTGTTTTATTTTTTAAAGTTGTTTGTTTATATATATTAAATCTTAAATTTGATTATTTAAAAAAAAAAAAAAAATATTTTTTTTTTAATTCGGAGTTATCTTTGCTTAGGGCCTGGAAAGGGTTTTTCTTAACTGGAAATAGGAGCTATTGGGTTAAAAGCCTATAAAAAAAAGGACAACCTCCTACATCTATTTTTAATAAATTTTCAGGCCAGAATCCAAAATGTTGATATTTGCTTAATGAGTTTAAAATGAATTAAAGTGATAAGAAAATGTGGACAATTAAATTTTTGATTTATAGCACATATTTATTTGTTTACGTCAAGCATTTTCATATGATAAGGCTCAAAAGAAGTAGATTGATAAATTAGATCAAGGTCTAGATTTTATTGACTACCAATGATACCATTTAATTGTCTAAAAATTTAAGAAGCAAAACAAAATTTACGGATTATATATTTAGACTAGGAGTACACACCGGCTACGCCTGTTGATTTATTCCCAGGTTTTTGTTGTTAATTATGGCCGGAATACCCCCCTTTTTTTTTAATAAAAAGACATTATTTTAACCATCAACTTACTTTTTAGCTGGTTATGTAGTGTAACTGTTACAATGAAATTTCATGGCCCCCCTCTCTCTGTCTCACTCTCTGGAACTCCCATTTTTAAAAATTTTTTTTTACCTGCAAATCATAATTTCTCCCCACATAAAACTTTTGTTAAGATTTGGAAAGATCTGCTACATGATGAGCCCCTGATACACTTAATTAGCTCAACTTTTCGCTCCTTCTCCCCCCCCCCCCCCCCCCCCCCCCCACACCCCCTGTCAACAACAAAAAGTTGGTCCTTCGTAGACGTTCCCATTTCTTCATTTATCTTGGTATTATGTCTTCTAAATAAAAAGTAATATCAATTCGGTTTTATTAATTTTAATTGTTTATTTGACCCCATTAGAATGTAGTGAAATGACAATAGATCTAGATGTATCTTTTTAATGCTATTAGAATTAGATGATGATGTTGTTTTTTTGCAGTGTTACAAAGGACCATTACATGCTCTCTCTCTCTCTCTCGAAAAAAAGAAAAAGACTAGTAGATCTATCTTATTAATACTATTAGGATTGAAAAAAAATTAGATTGCATCTATAGGTGGTGGAAATGACGTAAAATAAATAGATGACATAAATAAATAAATTTAGGGAGGAAAAAATTGCTTTAAAAATTCGGAAATTGTAGTTCTTAAAAAAAAAAAGATTTATATGTAGACTGCAGCCTTTTGGGAAACTACCAAAAATAAAGTACAGAGCTTGCGGTTTTTCACAAATAGGCTTTTTTCACAAATAGGCGTCATCAGGTTGTGAATCTGTTAAAAAACGTTCTTAGTGAGCACCTAGGAGGTAAAACGAACCTTTGTCCACCCACCTCTATTAAGTACATGATGTTGTCTGGCCACATAATCGTGAACCAATGAAAAAGATGATCTTTAAATATAGATCGTAAGGTCTGAAAGGGGAACATTCCTTTATATATATGTTTAGATTATTCTATATCTAATTAATAACTAATGCTTAAAAAGCCCAGTATGGCAGTACCATAGGCCTAGAGATCCACTTATTGTAAACAACTTGTATCTACATGACAGTGAATCAATTATGGAAGCCTCAATTTGCAGTTTTATTGTTGAACATTTTCTCCCTCTAAAGCATTGTTCCTCATCTGTTTGTTCTTGCTTAAGAACTCAGCAGAAATTCAATAGCTTTCTCATAGTTGCTTTTTAAAGCATTTTTATTAGACAGAGAGTAAAGTTCCTTTTCATTATTGTACCAGAACTCAAGCATGTTTTCATTTCAAACACATGAATTCTTTATAGTTGTTGGAGAGAGGAGTTTTAACAATACTTGTAAAGCAATTATCTATTATTGAATGTTCAGACTGCCTTGACCAGATATAAAGCATCTGCTAAAGCTGCCATAGTCCTCTAATCTGAATGTACAAACACTATTGCCTTGCAGGCAGTGTAATTAACATAATAATAGTAATATTAAGAAAATATTAAATATAATTAGTTCAGCAAAATCTCATTTAAGTCACTGTAACATGACCAGTTCAAAAAATGTAGGTGTAGAAAATTTCCCAAAATCTGTGCAAAGTCTGTTCCCATCAGTGTATAAATACTGCCATGTAAAATAAGATTGATCCATATCTTTTTCCATGGTTTTCTTCTCACAATTTTTTTTTTATATATTAGGTCTAGACAAAATTGAATTTCTTCAAAGTCATGAAAATCGTGAAATCTATCAAAAAGCTTTTGACATCATTGAACGTTATTTCGGCACTGAGGAAGAGGATAAAGCTTTGGCTCCACAGCTAGACTCAACATCTCATCAATATCAATTTAGTGGAGATACAAGTGCTCCTATGGGAGGTTTCCAGTTTTGATGCTTAACTTGGCTTAGATCACTAAATCGTTTGATGAGTATCTCTGTAAAGTATTTTTTTTTTCCCTGTGTTAATATCATGTACATATTTATACATAGCTGTGTTCTCGCTAAGTGTTTTAGTAAAAAAAGGGTATAATATTAAAAAAAACAACAGAAAACACGCCATACATGTTTTAGTTTGATAAGGTTGTATTATTTCAAATCGCACACGCTGTGGCCTACAAGTGTCTCTGGTGACAGAAAGTTGCTCATTTAACTTTCAGCTTTGTATAACATTGTGTTTGAAGTACATCTAGAATTTGTCATTTAGTTGCATAATTTTTGTTTTAGGAAAAAGATATGAGTGTGTTTTTAGTAAATAGATAGTAATCTAATGTGTATTATTATTTTGATCAAATGTGTTCAACTTGTCAGTGTTTCATGCCTGGTCACATTGTATATTTGCTCTATTGACTAGGGTAGAATTGTTTTACACAAATTTTTAGTTTAACTAATTATTGTTTTAGTAAGTTTTTATTAGTTTTTATTTGAGCATGTCACAGTTTCAGAGGTAGCCTTTTATTTCACATCTCTCTACTTCCACTACAGTATTTCCAAATACTCAGTCAATAGTTCTCACTTATTCATTTATAAAACTATCCATAATCATTAAAATAAAAGTCTTTAGAAGTCCAATTTGAAATTATATTGCAGCAATGGCTTTATGTATGAATGCTAGTTGTAGTATGTTTGTGTCCTTTTTAAGAAGCTAAGGGAACCTATTTGTAGGCTGCTTGCTACTAGACTATCTTAATAAGAAAGCAAACATTTCTTTACATAAACTAAGTAGGTCAAATTGATTATTTCATTTCCGTTATTGTTTTTTTTTTTTTTTAGGTAAAATGGTGACTTTATAAAAATAACAAGACTGCTCTGCAAGAAATATTTGTTTGATAGTTGACATTGTGTTTGAAGTGCTTTTTATACTAATGAAATTCTTCAGCATTTATTGATATTATAGAGTTTTTAGGTTATGAAGGTTTTATTTAGCAGCTGACTTTTTGAAATGTGATCCTATAAACTGCTCATTGAAATTGATATATGTATATATATATTTTTATATATATATATATATATATATATATATATAATTAGAATCTTTCAGAAAAGATAAAAAGCTCTTTGTTTCACTACAAATGAGTGACTTCAGTTTTTTCAGCCTGAAACACTCAGTGCTTCATTTTGTAAACCAATGTTCTTGTCACATACTTTAAACTACAAATAGTATGTTTGACAAACTGTTACAATTATTGCTCATATTGGGCAATCTAATATGTCTTAATATGCTCTTTTTGGTGTATCTCTGGAGAGGATGTAAACTAGAACCTACAGTAAATACCCTTACATTTTGTGACCTCAAAGATCATGCTTTCCAGTATCTAAGTGTGTCTGTGGTACTATTGACTGATTTATTAGGTTCAATTTCTTGTTGTATTAGTCAAATACTTTGTTCACATTATTCTCGTCAAGCCATTCAATGGTTTGAATTGCAACATACGCCCTGCCATACTGTGAAGAAAAAATAAAAAGTGCCCTTAAAACAGAAGCTTTAATTTATATAGCAAAATTTACATTGACAGGCTTTGAAAACATGTATGTATTAGTTCTTAATTTTCTTTATTATTTTTAATTGTTATCTTTAACAGGCAAAAGAAAATGGAGACGTTCCACAATTTTTGTTTACTGTTAATTATTGCAAGTGACATTATTTCTGTATGTTGGTAATCCAATGCTTAAGGCTAGACACTTGCAGTTTGAGTTAATGTGTTTTAGCTAATATTTTTTCCTGTTTGAAAGTATATTTCCCATAGTGAGGAAATGAACTGTCCAGCATCAGAAACGGGTACATTGTATTTTGTTATCTATGCCTTCATTTTTTTTTTTAATCAGAGTATGGCAGGAAACCACTACCTTCACCCAAACAAAGTCTTTCATTCACACTTCTAACGCCAAGTACTTCCAAAGGACATGCCAACTTGCAAGACAACTTTTAATATGTAGCGTTTGTGCATTACCGGTATACATTACATGCAGTCATCAAATACAGCAAAATTTTAATGATGTAATTTTTTGTTTGTCTTGTGTTGAATTCTCATCTATTTATTTATTCAATATTATTGCATTAAAAAGTTCTTTATTCTGCTCATTTTTTTCCTTTGGTAATTTTGT
This sequence comes from Biomphalaria pfeifferi, assembly GCA_030265305.1. NCBI lineage: Eukaryota > Metazoa > Mollusca > Gastropoda > Planorbidae > Biomphalaria > Biomphalaria pfeifferi. The sequence goes on from JASAOG010000138.1 coordinate 823,064, forward strand.
GTGCACATTATTTGCATTTTGAATAACAAGTAATTGACAGGAATTCATTAGTTATTAGGGTTTTGTTTTGTGTTTTTTTTTTTTTTTTGTTAGAAATTAATTTTATTTCTAGTTAATATATTTGACAAAAGTTAGACCTACTTATTTCTCTTCTACAAGTAATCCCTTTTTTTTTTTTTTTTTTTTTTACATAGTGGACAACATATTGTCTTACAGTTGTTGGGCTCTAAATGCATTAGTTTAAATTATCAACACTTGAAAGTATTGTTTTAAAAGTTTCGAACATTTCTTAAAAAATTACAGTTATCCGAATCTCTTGCTGGATTGCATGCAATGTCTGCAAGTAAGGTTTGAACTCTGGTCCTTTAGATAACTGTCCAAAGCAAGCACCACATTTCTCTCTGATGAGTGTCAATATCTATACACAAAAATTAAGAATATAAAAGCATATTTATTATAAAATCTAAAATGTAAGTCAAATTAGTTCCATAGTGTTTATTTCACTCTTAGGAAGTTGGTGACAATCTCTTCTCCAGAAAACATTTCAACTATGAAATTTTAAAAGAAATTGTTTAAAATATTGCCGTAGTGAAAGACAGAGGTCTGCAGTGTAATGTTCCACAAGTAACTCATGAAAGGCCAAGATGTCTTCAGTGTTCCACAAATTGTTAATGCCTAGTAATTTGTCTTGTTTTGCATTTATGATAATTATTTATCCTCATGTTTGTATTGGTGTATGTGTGAAATTTTGCTCTGTTGCAAACCTAGAAACATTACATTTTTACAATTTTTTAAAATTCAGCTTGCAAATTCTTAATCAGGTAAAAAACATAAGGTTAGGGTGGACATGGTTCTCAAAAACAGCTCTAACAACTTTCCCAGAAATTTGTCAGTTGATATACATCATGTAGGGTGGGTGGGTGGACATGGATCTTGAAAATGGCTCTAAAGATTTTCCTAGAAATTTAACAATTTATGTATATATTTTGAAAACAATTACCCTACTAGCTAATAGGCCGCACAGGGAAAACTCTGGTTTGACGGTAATAAATTTTCAAAATATAATCATAAAATTAAAGTTGGCATATGGCCTTTTTTTTTTTTTTAAGCACATATCAGTGGGAATTCCCGCATGTATTCATTAAAGATTTGCATTTGATTTTTTTTAATCCTCATATTTTTGTATTGATACATGTGAGAGTTTATGCTCTGTGTGTTGCGAACCATGAAACATTGATCACTTTTCTATGAATCCTTTATTCAGCTTGCAAATTCCTCATCATGTCAAAAAACACCCCAAAAAAGTCAGGGTGGGCATTGTTCTCGAAAACGACTCTAATGATTTTCCCAGAAAGGGAATACATAAAATAATATCTGAGGATAACAATAAAAATCTATGGACATATATCCAATCTTAAGAAAATGGAGACAACAGGAGTATCCCCATTAAAATGATAATGAAATTAAAGCTAACTTTCTGGTGGGTATTACAGATTTTCAAAACAGCTTCAACGATTCTCCTAGAAATTTCACACTTTATGTATATCTTTTGAAAACAATAACTAGCTAATTGAACACACAGGGAAAACTCTAGTTTGACCATTATAATATTTCAAAATGTAATCATCATCAAATTAAAGTTGGCTTACGTCTTTTTTTTAAGCAAAGGGAATTCCTGCATGTATTCAGTAAAGAGTATCTTAGAAATGACAGACGCTACTTCAAAAAAGAAAATAATTACATCCTACTCATTTCATGTGTTAATCTAGTCAGGCATTTTAATCAGTGACTTAAACTCTGCTAAGTCATTAGTTTCCCTGGCTCATTCAGGCAACCCATTCCAATCTCTAATGGCACTATGGAAGAAGGAGCACTTGTACAAATTTGTCCTGGCATATGGAATAAGAAATGTGCCTCTATCTTTTAGTCTCTCTGAGTATTTTTATTAGGTTCAGTGTTTTATGCATTATTGCTATTTTACTTTTTATTCTTCTGTCCTGAAATGTTTCTAAATTTAGTGACTTTACCGTGTTACTCTAATGAATTGTGAATATTCTTTGGTTATAAATCTCACTACTCTACTTTGCGTTTGTTCTAGTTTCTTTGTTTTATTGAGTTGAAGGGTCCTAAACAGAGGTTGCATATTCTAATAATGGCTTAACTATGGTTAAATTGCATTTTGTATTATGTTTATTTTTTATTTGTAAACATTTCTTTAAATAAACCCTAATGTTTTGATTTTTTAAATAATTTCATCAATTTGGGGAGTCTTATAACTTTTCGTTTATTATTACACCTAGATATTTTGAGTTTTTGGTCTGTGTAAATGGTTTACCATGAATAAAATAACTAGTAAGTAGTAAGATCTTTGCAGTCCGCCAACTCCAAGAGAAATGTAGAGAGCAAAATTCAAATCTCTATACTGCATTCATAGATTTGACCAAAGCTTTTGATAACGTCAGTAGTAAAGGTAAATCATGTCCGAATTCGGCTGCCCGGATCAATTCATAACAATGGTGCGCCAATTCCATGACGACATGCAAGCAAGAGTCCAAGACAACGGAGACTACTCCAAGCCTGTACTGGCTCCAACACTTTTCAGCATTATGTTCACCGCTATGCTGAAAGATGCCTTTCGCACAGAAAGCATTGGAGTTGATATACTATATCGCACCGATGCAAGTTTATTCAACGCTCAAAGACTCAAGGCAGGGACCAAGGTAAACTACGACCGCATCAGAAACCTATTTGCAGATGACTGTGCCTTAAATGCCTCAAACGAATAAGACCTTCAAAAGAGCCTGTCCTTCTTCGCCAATGCCTGCATAAATTTTGGCCTCACCAAAAATTTAAAAAAGACAGAAGTGCTGCACCAACCTCCTCCAAATAAATCTGTCACAGAACCAGACATTCTTATAGATAGTCAAAAATTAGCAAGCTTCAAAAAGTTTGTCTATCTGGGAAGCACTATATCAGCAAACGCCAACCTAGATGATGAGGTAGACTTCCATGTTGCATGTGCCAGTGCCTTTTTTGGCAGACTTCAAGAACAAGTGTGGCAACGGAGAGGACTCAGCATATCCACAAAACTAAGTCTACAGTGCTGTAGTTCTCCCGTATATGCATGAGAGTCCTGGACCCTATGTTCCCGCCACATCAAAAAGTTAAACTCCTTCCACCTACGCTGTCTAAGGGGTATCCATAAGGTGCGTGGGTCCGACACATAACAGACACAGAAATCTTGGAGCTGTCCAACATGAACAACATCAATGCGACTGTGAAAAGGTTCCATTTTCGATGGGCGGGACATGTAGCCCGCATGCCAGACAATCGCCTTCCCAAACGACTTCTGTACGGGGAGCTGTGTGCAGGAAGGCGCTCACATGGAGGTCAATACAAGCGATATAAAGACACTCTAAAGAGCTCCTTCAAGGAATGCGATATCGACTTTTACAGCTGGGAAGCACTAGCTCTCGATCGCTCTTCATGGCGTGAAGATGTGAGTCTCGGAGTCTCGAGATTTGAAGCAAGAATAATAGCCCGGGCGAAAGAGCGCCGAACCAACAAAAAGCTGAGAGAAGAAACAGGTCTATCTGCAACTGACCAAATCTACCCATGCCACGTATGCGGCCGGCTTTTTAAAGCAAGGATTGGACTTTACAGTTATCTTCAAGTCCACAGGAAATGAGAAATGAAATGAGTTTGTTAATGTCTTTTCTTATAAAAAATGGTTTTTGAAAATCAAATGCAGTTTAGTGTAATTGGGTTAGGTTACATATATTCCAGAGAAAAAAGTGCATTTTTGGCTATAGATTGGTTGCTGCTTTTATCTGACTGTATTTTAACGATTTCATGGTCAGATAGTCCAGAGATAGTATTATAATCTACCACTAATCCAGGTCTGTTGGTTAAGAAGAGATCTAATGTATTATTTAATGTAGCTGTTTTTTTTTTTCATCTAAACTCAAGTTGTGTAAAGTTTCTATCAATAACTCATTTATATCCTTAAGGTTTTGGTGTTGGTCTATGGTTAATGTTTTCCAATTTACATCATGTCCAGGTAGATTGAAGTCACCCATAATCGAAAGCAACAACAACAAAAAAACATGCATTTTTTTTAAAACAAACTTAGCTGCATAGTTCTTGCCTCTAAACTAAAAATAAACCGCCTATTATAGGAATGTTGAGGTAGTTTAAATTTTACAAAATGTTTATAATGTGCGTAACCAGAAGTTGTTTTTTTTTTCGGAAGGGGGTGATAATTAAGGCGGGATATAAAAATGTTTTTATCTATAATTCATTTTTTAAAAATTAAGAGCGAAGTACTAGCTCTTACAAAAGGTCATTAGCTTCATAAATGAGGAATTGGTTTAAAAAATAACAATTTTATGTTGCTTGTTTTTCTCATTTGTATAGGTCAGGGGTCTTCAACGGGGGCGCTATCGCACTCTGGGGGACGTTTTCGAAATTTCGGGGGGCGCTGGGAGCCAAAGGGGCGGTGGGGCGGGGGCGCTAGGCACAAAAGGGAGCGCTGGGCATAAAGGGGGAAAGAAGAAACTAAAGGTGCACTGAAACAAAACAAAATTTTAAAATGCTTCAAAATTAAAGCTGCCAAACTAAATATAGACAAATTATAGTGAGCTTGCTTCTAATTTAAGAACAGAAAAAGCGTTAGAAATTGAGTTCGGGAATCCCATTTTCTATTTTAAAATTCTTACTCTTTTGCTGTAATCGTAGTGTATCCAGTGTCCTTAGATCTTGCGTGCATTAAACTATTAAGATTTGATAAACCAACTAGGTAATACGCCTTTTAGATTATAGTTTATTTTATTACATATGTTAATATATTGATATGTAAATGTTAAATGAAAAATAGTTAAAGCTAACATTCAAATAGAATAATTTAACCTTTTTTCTGACAAAAGCATTGACAAAGTGTTGTTACGAAAACTCACTGGTATGTAATGGGATATTACTAAGAGTTTTAGTAAATAGCGCACTAGATAAAAAATTTGTTCTACTTTGAATGACGGCATTTTCAGATGAGGTTATGAAACCAAGTCGGCTTCACGAACATATAGCAATATCCAAAAAAATAATTTAAGAATATTCATTCCTTCGTCTTGTTTTGGTTAATTTAAAGCTTGAAATTTCTAATATTGTCAGATTGCAGGAGGGACAAGGTTCCCATTAGCTTAATTTCTTTTTGTAGTGAATTCAGAAATAATTATGTTTATATTAAAAAATAAAACCAAATTTACAATTAAACCTAAAAACAGTAGGCTATAATATTCAAAAATTTAAAAGGGGGACTATTCTTAGGATTTGAAAGAAAGTCATGAAAATGAGATTAATTTTTGTGTGTAATCACTGTAAATTATTTGACATAATTTTTCTATAATGATAATATTGGCTGTTTTTGCCTTCGATTCCGAAGATTACGGCTGAGTGCAGTGTTTCACATAACTACGCAAACCCAGTTGCGACCTGCATATTTTTCAGAATTTTATCCAGACAAAGCCGTTGTCTGCTGGCGGTCTATTTTAGATTTCTTGCTGTCTTTTGCGCCTGTCTTCAATAATGGCTTTTCTTTGAGTCTCAAAAGTTTGTCCCGCAGCTTTTGTGAGAGCTCTCCAATTGTCTCCCTTAGGTGCCATCTGCTGCCAGGTACTTCCCTATATAATGTCAATGAGGGCGTAATGGCGCCTGAGTGGATTTTTATAGCGCTTACGGGGGGCACCTCTGTAACTCCGTCATATTCTAAGCTCGCCAAAGATCGCCTTTGGCATGCGGTCGTCTCCCATGCGGGTTAAGTGTTATTGACAGCATAAAAATTAATAAATAGAAAATATTTTGTTCAAATTTGCCTTCTCAAGCTTCTTTATAAGTGTTTTTCTTAAAGGGGAGGGGCGCTGGCGGATTTTTAAAAGAATAAATACGAAAAAGGGGCGGTAGGCCAAAAAAAAAAAGGTTGAAGACCACTGGACCACTGGTCTAGATCCATGGACTTCCATTTCTGTACTGGCCATGTTCAACTACAAAACTCTTGACATTATTAGAGCTGAACTGACATTCGTTGAGCAGGACAAAAAGGTTATTGCGTTTGTTTGTTTTTTTAGTTGTGTTCATTGACTTTCAGGCAAGAGCTAGAGTTACTGAACATAATGGCAACATGACACAATGCGTGACTAGAAACAGATTATCTACGTACCCGTTGAAACGGGGAAACTGTGGAATCTGCAGCACAGAAGAACCCCATAGCTAGAATGTCTTCTCCACTAGAGGAAGTACAAGAAACTAAGCCGTGACGTCTAACACAAACACAAGATTCACGACAACATATCACGCAAAACATAAACTAGTTCATAGACCTAAAAAACACATGAAACATGAAAAAAAACCTTCAAGCACACGCGACAGGATAACTGGAAACAGATTCTCTTTAAGTTAATGTAAATATTAACTAAGCATACCAAGTCAATGTAGGATGTGTGACTGGAAACAGATTATCTTTGTTAAGTTGGTGTAAATATTAACTAAGCATACATGAAATAGAATTTATCTTAACATTCTGAACATATGTATTTACCCAGTCTCCATTTTAGCGGCTCCAGAAAGGGGAATACCTGCTATTAGTTTTGTGTGGTCTGTCTGTCCGTTATTATGCATAGACCTACAAGTGAAATATAATTGAAAAAAATAATTAATACGTAGTGTTTCATACTTTACACGTAACCTGCAGAGCTAGTACACACACATAGAACACTTACATAAAGTGAGAAGTTTTAAAAATATTTGATGAGACCTTTTACAAAACAATGAATCAATTGGTTAATCATTCAGTAACATCAGGCCATGTTCACATTGGATAGCTGCCTGGTCGTGCGGTTTGCGCGCTGGACTGTCGTTCAGATTTATCGATGGTCGAGGGTTCAAACCCTGCCCGCTCCCATCCCCCGTCGTCCTGCGGGAGGTTTGGACTAGGAAGTAATTATCTTCAACTCTGAAGGAACATCCGAAACATGTAAAAACAAAAACACTCTACTATATCTTCATAACAATCGGTTTATTGAATACATATATGAATATTAGCAATGTAATAATAATAAGATTAATAAATATCCGTATTCTGTGGTATCAAGTCGTTAGTCGAACTAACAATACAATAGTATTGGAACACTTTCGACACAAGCACGTAACGTCTTTTTGTATCGAAGAAGAGTTGTAGTTTGTAGTTCATAGGTTCTGATATTATTTCTGAAAATATTGAAAACTGCCCTTTTACCTGCCTTAGCAGACCACTTCGGGGGCCGATTTCTTCTTCTTCTTCTTCCTCGGTCTCATTTTTATGTCGGATGACTAGACCAATACACGAGATGAATAGCGCAGTGGTTTCCAAATCAGGGAGCTCTCCCTATAGTTTTCTTTTTATATGCGTGTTTTGGGGCCAGTGTCTTGTTTGGGTCTCTTGGTAAAGAATGCAGTTCTTAAGTACATGGTCAGCATTCTCTGGTAACACTCCACATAGGCAGATTTCACAGGTTCCAATTTTGAACTTCTGAAACATATGTTGTCTCATTCTGTTGTGTCCGGTCCTGAGGCTTAAAATTAGACGTTGATCTTAACGAGACAGCTTATAATCACTGGCGGATCCGGAAGGGGTGGTGGTGGTAGGGGCAATCGACCCGCATACTCGGCAGACCCCGCTCCTATAGGGGGGCGGACGAATTTTAGTAAAGAAATCACACACTTTGTATACTAATATATTTGTTGTTAATAATATATACTAATTATTTATATTTCAATCTTTTTTTAGATTATTTCGTCCCCCTCTCGTATGTTGGCGAATTAGCTGGGATGAGGAGGGGGCAATGGCATCAATCCCGCCCCCCCCCCACCATAAACTGACGAGTGGGGGAGGCGGTCCAATCTATTTGTAGAGATCACAGCTTGTTAACAGAATCAATTAAATATCTATATAATTAAAACTTGTTATTGATATTTTAACCGATCTTTATATTATGTTGTTCCCTGTTAGCCGATTGGGTGGGGTGGGGGCCTTCACACCTAAACACTTTGAGTGGGGGGGGGCGGTCCTACTTTTATTTAGAAATCATAGTTTGTGAGCAAAATTAGTTGAATTACTATATAATTTTTATATTATATCGCTACACTTCTAGTATCTTTGCCGATTCGGTGAGGTGGGGGCGATTGCTTCTATTGGCCTCCCCACTCTAGCTCTCTGAATATGGGGGGGAGCGATTGTTTCTACTGCTCTCCCCAATCTAGCTCTCTGAGGGGGGGGGGGCGGTCCTATTTTTTATGGAGAAATCATAGTTTGTGAACAAAATTAGTTAAATACTTATATAATATAAGAAACATATTGATGTTTTAACCCATTTGTATATTATGTTGTGTATAGATTCTGATCTCAAATTTTATCATTAGTAAATATAAAATGAAAAAGGATTGTACCAGGTGGGAGGGGCGATACATGCAATCGCCTTCCGCCCATCGGACAAACCAATACATTTATCTTTTTGTATTTTTGTTAAGAAATTACAAAATTAAAAAAAAATGTCACTAATATAATTTGTATATGCTATAAATTAAATTCTTATATCGAGTCGCCCTACCCCCTATTCATTAGCAGAAATTATAAAAGGAGCGAGGATGAACGTTTTCACTCTGCCACCCTCTCCCCTTTCCAGACGAAAACAAGACGTTTTAAAACAGAATAGTCAAATATGGCGACAGAGTTTATGTAATTGCACACGAATTTATCTTAGTTATTTTAAGAAAGACTTTGTTTTGGAAAATTAAGAATTCATACGAAATTTTTCATTATAAGAGTAACAATTGAGATGAGTTCTGAACCAAAATATTATTTTCCTAGTCACCTTTTTTCAACCTTTACTCAAACTGATATTTTTCTATTGTAGGCCTATACAAAATTTTGAGGCTATAACTCACAATAGGTTCTTAAATCCGAAAAATGCAAAAAATTATTATTTCTCCTCCATCTTCCGAAATTTTTTGTTTAGAGCTTTGAATTATAGTTCTGTAACAAAACAAAGTTACAAACCTGCCTATATGCCTATCAACACAATGAACACTCGTCTTGAGGTGAAGCTTTTCATCTTTGCATTTTTGTATGTTAGGGAGTGTTTATCTTTATGTTTATCTGAGAGCCAATGTGGCATCAGATGAGGTAAAGGTACACCTGACATGATGTTTGTTCTGCGACAATTTCAAGAAATATGTATCACTTACAAATGAGCTTTTTTTAAAAAAATATTCTTTTTCAAATTTTTTTTTCGGCGGTGATCCTCAAAAGTCTTGATCTAAATCTCTGAGGTATCTTATCTTTTCAAGGAACAATGCGGTTGTAAATACAATATAGTAAGGGCATGTAAATTCATTAGTATATTTTTTCAAGTAAAACATTTTTAAAAGTTCATTTTTGAAAAAGATGAATAATGAGCTGTAGATGTCAGGAGCATGCGTTTCTGCTGCGAAGAATGCAAGAAAACGCTTTTGGCTTTTCGTCCCGGACCCCACCGGGGGACCTTACAGCGCTCCCTCAAACCCCCTAGTTGTCAAGAGAAAGTCTTCAACATGACTGTTTTTGTTTCGCCAAAGGTTGAGAAACACTGTTTTTTAAAAATTCTAATATATATATATACAACACAATGAACACTCGTCTTGCGATGAAGCTTTTCATCTTTGCATGTTAGGGAGTGTTTATATTTATGTTTATCTGAGAGCCAATGTGGATTCAGATGCGGTAGAGGTACACCTGGCAGATGTTTGTTCTGCGACAATGACAAGAAAATTGCCAAGAGCAGAACCTAAACCTATGCACTGCCTTTGTGGACACTGTCAGTCGCGATGGTTTGTGGTGGAATTATGCCAGGTTGGGATGCCCACCTACGTTCCTATCCATTCTCAAACAGTTTCACGTGAGACTAAAAGGCCAGATCAGACACAATGGTGACATGTCTGATCATTTCCCAATAGAAAATGGCGTGAAGCAGGGCGGTGTACTTGCTCCTACTCTATTCGCTATCTTCTTTGGCGTAATCCTGGGTCAAATGAGGCAGTGAATGCATGAAGGCATCTACATCAGGTTTCGTTCGGACGCAATGTGTTCAATCTTCGACGTCTACTATCCCATACAAAAACAAAGGAGATGGTCATAACGGAGCTTTTCTATGCCGATGATGCCTGATAGCTCACAATGAACATGATCTCCAGAACACGGTCAACGAATTTGCATACGCTGCCGCCCCTTTTGGTCTATCTATAAACCTGGGGAAAACAGAAGTCATGTCTCAGAAGTCACTCAATAAAACCTACTCAGCCCCAAGGATCACCGTAAATGGACAGCCCCTTAAGGTGGTAGACCACTTCACATATCTAGGTAGTATAGTGTCAGATGACGCCTCACTTTCAAGGGAGTTGATAACCGTCTGGCCAGGGCCAGTAGCGCTTTTGGACGCCTTCAGGCGAGAGTTTGGCGGAATAAATCGCTCCGCCTGCCTACAAAAATCAATGTCTACCAGGCAGTGGTTCTCTCAACCCTTCTATATGGATCTGAGACATGGACACTATACACAAAGCAACTAAGACTACTTGAGCTCTTTCGCCAAAGATGCTTGCGCTCCATCATGGACATACGGTGGCAAGACCGCACTACAAATAGCGATGTCCTTGCGAATGCCGGTATTGACAGTATAGAGGGACTTCTTATGGTCCGACAGTTACGCTGGGCAAGGCACGTATCCTGTATGGGAGACCAATGTATGCCAAAGGCAGTCTTATTTTGTGAGCTAAAATGTGGTCGACGTAAGAGAGGTGTCCCACCGAAACGCTTCAAGGACCAGCTTAGGCGCCAACTTGCCTTAGCTGAAACAGAAGAGAGCACCTGGTTGCAAGCGGCCTCAGAACGAGACAGCAGCAGCCAGGAGGTCACAAAGGCCGCGGGAGACACATTTGAGACCAAAAGAAAATCCGCCGCCTAGGACAGACGCAGAAGGCGAAAAGAAAATCTAAATCGACCACCTGCGGACAATGGTTATGCTTGCCCTGGATATGGCAGAATATGTAGGTCACAGCTGGGGCTGCGCAGCAACGGGAAATACTGCATTCCTCACTAATCTTCGGCTTGAAGAAAAGCATTATTATTATTAATGTGTTTAAACTAGAAGATATTAAGTATTAAATTCTAATAACAGATTTTATACCATACTAATAAAAAGCAGTAAAAAAAAAAGCAGGACATTTTGACACTTTAGGATAATGCCTGCCGGACGAAGGACCCGACCCCAAAAAGGAGGACATGACCTCCTTTTGCCGGACGTCTGGTAGCCCTAGCTGTTACTGACCTGTCCTGTGGTCTAACTCTACATTTCTCAGTATCTCCATTTTGTAGACCATTATTAACGGATGTTGGAAAAGTTACTGTGCAGTAATGAACGTTTAGTTTTGTGTGTGTGTGTATAGGTAGACACGTTCTCTCTGTAATAAAATAACACCAATAGAGCTATCAAACCTACATGGGACATTCTCAACATTTCATGTAGATTGCTAAGTGTTACTTAGATATCTACAATATAAAATTCTTGACCCGAATGACTGACTCACAGATATTCAGTAATTATACCACTTACCTGGACAATTATATACGAAAATTTAACCTGTACTTGACTTACCTAAGCTGAGTACGTATCTACGATAAACCATTTTTATGATTGAAACCGCAGCTGTAAAATGTACCATAAAAAAATGACTATTTATTCGCAATTGGCATGTTTTGAAAGCCGAAATTTGAACGTCTAAGCTACAAAACTATAATTCCTTTAACACTTTTTTGTGTGCGTAACTTTCTTTCGTTCCATTTGTCTTTGTTCATAACTTCACAGATCTCCTATCTATACATGCTGTGTGTATGCGTTTATACATAGGGTTAGGGTTTTACTGGGCGGTAGGGTTAGGGTTTCGAAAAAAATCGCCCCCCCCTCAAATGTTCTGGATACGTTATGGCGCTAATAATATGATCTTAAAATCCGCTAGTGATACAGTTGACACTATATGATCTTATAAGGGATTACAAGAAGACATTAGTGTCGATTACAGGAGATGAACTCCGATTTTAAACACGGAAGGACTATTCCAGTAGTACAGAGCTGTTTGGAGTAATGCCTAATAGGCTCCATTCTTCATAAAGATCAAACCATCTTCCAAATCCTCCACGCCCCCTTAGCATGGAGCTGCTTGACATATTATCTTATCTTATGTTTACATCAGACAAAAGTCTAAAATATCCTATGTATGCTCACATTTGCATAGACAAACAGTCGATGACATATTATCCGATATATGTTTAAAATAGATACATAGTTGATGACATATTAACCTTTGTATGTTTGCATAAGATCAAAAGTTAATGACATCCTAAGTATATGTAGGGCTATGCACACTTTTAAAAAAATATATAAATCTCATAAATGTATTAATTTTATTAACTACTTAAAATAATTATTTACTAGTAGAACTAGGGAGAAAAACTCTCTGTCTAGACAACAGACACATAAATATAGTCTTGATGTAACAAATCTACACTTCTTCATAGCTTTCTTGTCCTAGTAAGCTTTCTATTTCATTTGATTTTGTTGTCTTCACTTTGTAAAAAAAAAAAACAAAAAAAAAACGTATTTATAGCCTGCGGTAGTTTAGAGAATTATTCAAACAGCTCAGATTAAATGTCCATACACAGGGTTTTGCATATTTAAAAAATTATTGAAGCCATTTATATCTGGGGGAGGCAACTTTGTTCACTCTGTAGGACTTCATGTAGGAAAGATGTAGAGCATGGATTTTTTGCAGGGTGCCACAGATGGCTCAAAGTCGTAGCCTCAACTTTCTTGTTATAATATTAAAGAAAAAGAACTGCCCCCTATTCGGGCCCCCCATACCTAATCGATATTTAGTGCACAGTAAATACTTCTATTTCATGAAATAAAAAATTATAAACTAAAAACGTGAACAAAGTATCGCTATCGCTAGAGACAGTTACGGTAAAAGAATACTAGCCATCAGGGGGCTGCCTTTGCCGAATATTTTGTCCATGTCTAGACTGTACAATGACATTAGACACATGCAATGCGTCTCTCTGAACCACATGGAAGTAAACAAATGAAGTCGAATACAATCGCAATCAACAAACCGAACACACAAAGACATCTGCTCAGTGCTTGAGATGTCTACAATTTCTTCACTAAAATATCCAGCAAATGCAGTTAATTCATGATGTATTTTTTGGTTTCTTGCTGCTGCCAGTGCTCCTTTGATCTAATCTAAATCAACGTTTTGACTTCGACCTTGGCATGAGAAGAACTTTCCTGTATCTCTTCTTTTGTAAACTGGTCGACGTGTTTCACCTGCTGTTTTATCTAGCGCTGATAGTCTGATACCGAACGTAAGACGTTAATATATTTACACTCTTTACTTTTGTTCAATGAAACTAGTAGAACATTTATCACATCGATAGATAAATGTCAAGGATTTCTCCTCTAAGGCAAAAAACAAAATATTCTAGACCTGAACTAAATATTATAAAAGTAATTGTGGCATTTTACGTCTCGAGACGATTTTTTCCCTTTGCAACTTCTTGTGTGACTAAAGAGGCAAATCCTTTGTACTTTCGCACATCTTTCTACAACTGTTGTGTATGGCATCAGCAATCCAGGACCTTTTCTTTGATGCTCGCTCTTCATAAGTTCATATGGATCTATCCAGAATCCAGTACCACTTTTTCCCAGCTGTTAGTGTCGATTTTGAAGAGTTTTATGTCGCGTTTGCATACATCAGTATACCTTAGCAGAGGACGACCAGCGGATCTCCTGCGTTCTGTTAAATCACCATACAAAATGTCTTGTAAAAGTCGACCTTGTCGCATTCATAATAACTAAATCTAGGTGCAAATGAAAACAAATAGAATATTCGGCAACCTTTATATTGCAAAGAATTGCAAGCCTATAATAAATCGTACATGGTCGGACATGAACTACAGATTTGCCTATTCTAGTAACAATAATAACATATCTTTACAACTGTACATCAATGGAAGCACTACTTGTTTAGTTACTACACTTGATAATTTTCCAATGACAGACCTTTAGATTTAGACTTAGAAGACGATGCAAAAATTTTCTTGAACATTAATTTATTAAGCTTTTGAATGAAAAATGCATGGGCGCCCGCAGTGGTGCACTTGCACCCCCACCCCCCGGATTCTGACTAAATCTATATCTGTTCTGTTGTCACAGATTAATAATAAATTACTGTAGACGTTACTAATTAATAATGATAATAACGAGACTGTCTTTATCAAGGTAGACATATATAACTTTTTATTTCCGTTCGATCCTTTGCTTTCGCACAAAACATAAACAACAAACAATGACGTAATATCATATAATATTAGCACATCCTTCCTTTTGAAGCTATTATCACATCCTTCTTTTTAAAGTTCTTAAGACCTATATTAACAGGCTCTTTATTAGGGGGAACTACTGTTTACTATATTTTTAACATATTTATGTAAATGGTTGTAGATTTTTTGTCAAAATTTCTTTTTTATATTTGTATTGTAAAGTTATGTAAGTTCTGTTATAGTAAGTACTACATTTACAACAAAAAAAGTTAATAAAAGAAAAAAATCTATGTAGTATGCATATAAGTCAGACTTAAAACAAGAATTAATAAGTAATGAGTAGTTTTTCATATTGCGAGCACCAGGGTAATGTACACTGAAATAAACACCTAACCAAAGAAAAATGTTTTATTCTTGAGGACTAAGAGATTGGCCCTTTACAAAATAATTAGATTAATTAGATATTCATTATAAAACATCAGGCCAGGTTCACATCTAACTGTCACATTCACTTTCACCTATCCTTTGGTCTGCTGGACCGCCGGGGCACCACACGAGATCTGTTAACCTTTTTTTCTCCATTATTTTCTGTCATTTGTCTTTGATAAAATTTCATTCTGATAATATTGAAACCTACCTTTTTACCTGCCTGGGTGGACCACTTCGGGGGGCGATTTTCAGTTTGTGTTTCCACACAAACTGTCTTTGTAACCTTGTTTATTTCTATAATCTTTTTAGTTTTTTTATGGGGTCTGTATTTTTTGCCATTGACTTTACCAGCAGCATTTAGGATTCTACGAAGTTTGTTTTTATTTTAAATGTACAGATTGCCATACCAGGCAGTGATATTAAAACTTAAAATATTGATTTAGAGTCACATTTTAAAAGTCCAGCATAAAGCCTGCTTAGGTGACATGGCGGCTGGCGGTAAAGATGGATAGATGTTGCTTCGAGCATATTTAAAAGAGGTACTTCGATTCAAACCTTCGTAGCTTTGTTAAGGTTTAAAGAGTCAACCTTCTGGAAAAATTGGAGTTTTTTCCCTTTGGACTATCGACTATGATATCCCCTATTGTTATATATTAAACACTAGTGATGGGCGAGTTGATTATTATTCAAAGTATGCGAAAAAACTGTATACAATTTTCATTTTTCTGCGGACTACCTAAGGTTGTCTTGCGGACCCTTGTGTCAGGGTTCATTCTATTGCTTGTCTTTGCTCATTTGGCTCGTTAGGGGTTACTTAAATAAGAACAATTATAACTTAATATAATAAACTCCAACTCGAGATATCCCTGAATACAAATAATACTTTAATATCCAATAATAATAATCCATGAGATATAAATACAAAAACACCAGTCCAGGAAGCGACTATCCAACCTTCCTAGACCGGGGACAAGACCTCACTGACTAACACCTTCTCTCGTACATCCAAAGAAGATAAACCATTCAATTCATAACACGTGCAAGACTATTCACATTCATAACCTGGGGGATACATAAACAAGGGATATAAATATCATATAAAAATATCAAAGCAACATATTCAATCTCGCCATACCTCCCCCTGACACCTGGGGGGGGGGGGGGGTCCGCGGACCACAGTTTGAGAGCCAGTGACCTAGATATTCTCGCGACTAAAGCCCATTACAGACGTCTTTGTATTCTTTGTTACCTTTCAGCTCCTCCCCCCCAACCCAAGCATTTATAATTTTTGGCCCTTTTTTTTTTATTAAAATGACACCCACTAATGACAATAAATAAATAAATAAACTAATTGAAAACAAAAGAAAATGATATCAGAAAACTGAAGCTGTTAAAGAAGCTTAAAACAAAAAAAGATATTTAAACTATGCAAAAAAACCCTCTAAAACTGAAATTATGAAATAACAGGTTTAAACAGATATAATAGGCCAACAGGATTTATATTAAACAAAACTTATTGTTGTTTAGATTTATTAGACGTTCTTCAATTGTAGGGCAACATTATTGTTTCTAGTGTTTTAGTTTTCCGTTCGTATGTTTTAGTTATTTTCATGACGTCATAATGGAAGTTTTTACTGTTTCTGTTAACGAGAACAATGTTGTAGGAAGACACTTTAGGCTTGTTTTTTGGCATTGCCAGTTTGGTTAGTGAGTGAAATGTTTATCATAGAAAATATCAGGATCACTTGAGGGAGCTGTAAATAGTCTATAAAAAGCATGGCCCGTCAAGGGAAATAACTATGTCCGTAAATAATATTTTTGTTCGCATAAGCATTTTTTTTCTCTAATTTTTAGTCCTAGATTTATATCGGCTGGTGAAATGAAAGAATGTACGTCAGGAATTCTAAATTCGCAGTTATAAGGAGCGAATTTATGTAAAAATGCTTTTGAAACACAAATTTGAAGGTTAATTTTATTAAATATTGAAATCAATAAACTATATTTTATATTTTCATTTGTCAAAGTAAAAAAACTATATGTGCAAAGTGTAGTTTTGAAAATTTGATCTAGATCTAGATCCTTTCGATTTATGCATGGTAAACATGACCTAGATCGATGAACTTATAATACTTTCATAGAGTTGGTTAACTTTTTTTTTTTTTGTTTAGGGTCTGAAGTTTGTTTTAGGGATACAATACATACACTACGGTCCCAGTTAGTACCCAATGAGCATTTATGCCGAGTTTTATCAAGTTTGGTCAAATGGTTTTGATTTCTATTCGTAACATACATACATACATACGCCTTACTTTCTACTTTATAGTATAGATGAAAATAAAAACAACTGAACAAATATTTTCTTGTGGTGGTTATAAATTATTAATATAATTAATTAATAATTATATATTATTTATATATATAACTACGTCCCTTGATTTGTTTCCAGGCTATATATAGTTGTTGTTTTTTAAATTAGTACCCCCCCCCCCCCACACACACATTTATTTCCTTACTTAGAAAAATTATTTTAAAAAAAGCCAATATGTAAACGTTTCCCAGAATACTACATAGACCGACCCGTAAATTCCAGTATTACTACTCTACCCCTTCACCTACTCGAGGCTTTTATAAATAGTTTTATTTACATTGACTATTCTTCTGACGTTCAATTCTTATTCGAAGTATTCGGTAGGCTCTTTGATATTTCTTGGCCTGCAAATCGTAACATTGTTTAGAACTTTTTTTTTTTAAATTTAGAATCTAGATCTACAGTCTTTACATTTCAAACTGTAGTAGCACACACACACACGCGCGCGTTTTCATACCGATGTTTCGTGTTCATTTCATCCTCCCACAGATCTAAGGATAATCACACAGATCTAGGGACAATCACACAGATCTAAGGATAATCACACAGATCTAGGGACAATCACACAGATCTAAGGATAATCACACAGATCTAAGGACAATCACACAGATCTAAGGATAATCACACAGATCTAAGGATAATCCCTCACATTCACTCTTAAAATAATCTAGATCCAGAGACGAATCAGATTTAAGATCTAGGTCTGTGTAGAAATAAATCTAAGTAGTGTAATAAGTGCTTAAAGCAGAAGAACCCAGCTAAAACCCAAAATGGGATGCTCGATAATAACGTAGTGTTATAAGTGCTTAAAGCAGAAGAACCCAGCTAAAACCCAAAATGGGATGCTCGATAATAACGTAGTGTTACAAGTGCTTAAAGCGGAAGAACCCAGCTAAAACCCAAATGGGAAGCTCGATAATAACGTAGTTATAAGTGCTTAAAGCAGAAGAACCCAGCTAAGACCCAAATGGGATGCTCGATAATAACGTAGACTAAGAATAAAAACCCGCTTCCACCCCCCCCCCCCCAAAAGTCGTTAATAAGTCTCTGACTATTCTTTGGCTTCTCAAGTCAATATTGAAATATTGGATCGGCTTTGTGTTGCTTTTTTGGCCGTAACAGATTTCGAAGTGTGCGGTTTTCCTGGTGTAGACCTATGTTAAGAAATAATTGAGTGAATTTCCAAAATAAAACAAATACAAAATAGAGCAGTGAGATTCATAACAAATGAATACTCCAATTTGATTAGAGTAGCTATAATACATTAAACATTAAACCATAATTTACACATAGAAAAACCATAATTTACTCATAGAAAAACAAAACCTAATGAAATGCTCAGAAAGACGCAAAGATATAAGCTAGGCGCATTTCTTATTCCATACGCTAGAACAAATTTATACAAGTGCTCCTTCTTCCCTAGTGCCATTAGAGAATGGACTGGGTTACCTGAATCAGCCAGGAAAACCAATGACTTAGCAGAGTTTAAGTCATTAATTAAAATGTATTGAATATATTGACACATGAAATGGGTTCTTTTCTTTTTTGTTTTTGAAGTTACGTCTGTAATATATAAGATAAGATAAATACCTTCTACCCAAAACAACTCTATAAAATATATATATAGATTAAAAAGCCCTCATATTTACATTGAGAATACATTGGTCTTTAGCTTAATATCTATAATAAATATCGCTCTGTATTGAATCTTTTAGTACAAAATATAGACGTTCCTTTTGAACAGAAGAGAGCTGTAATCAAATAGTACTTTGGATGCTAAAGATTTACGGGATAGTGATGTAGTACTTTAGATGCTAAAGACTTACGGGGTAGTGATGCAGTACTTTGGATGCTAAAGACTTACAGGATAGTGATGTATTCTTTGGATGCTAAAGACTTACGGGATAGTGATGCAGTACTTTGGATGCTAAATACTCACGGGATAGTGATGTAGTACTTTGGATGCTAAATACTTACGGGATAGTGATGCAGTACTATGGATGCTAAAGACTTACGGGATAGTGATGCAGTACTTTGGATGCTAAAGACTAACGGGATAGTGATGCAGTACTTTGGATGCTAAAGACTTACGGGGTAGCGATGCAGTACTTTGGATGCTAAAGACTTACGGGATAGTGATGTATTCTTTGGATGCTAAAGACTTACGGGATAGTGATGCAGTACTTTGTATGCAAAAGACTTACGGGATAGTGATGCAGTACTTTGGATGCTAAAGACTTACAGGATAGTGATGTAGTACTTTGGATGCTAAAGACTTACGGGATAGTGAGTAGTACTTTGGATGCTAAAGACTTACGGGATAGTGGTGTAGTACTTTGGATGCTAAAGACTTACGGGATAGTGATGCAGCAGCTGGGCTTCGAGGGAAATCGAGATAGTAGAGCGCACGTACGGCTTTAATAGACATGATGTAAGTTCATCTTTGTGTTCAGTGAGACATCATAGAGCTCTAGGAAGACATACAAGTTGACATTATAAAGATGTGCCTTAAATATTTCCATTCGTTATCGTAGACGTTTTTGAAATTTTTCAAAGAGTTTGAGTCCACATGGTTACAGGCACCTCTTTCGCCGGCGGGCTACCGTATACATTCTTAAGCTTGCTTTAATGAAGATGAGACAACGTCTCTTACTTAAAATATTCTAATATTTTATTTTAATGTCATTTTAATTGGTAAATAATATTCAAATATGGATTGATAATCCCAATAAAAATAAATAATAAAATACCCCCTTGAAAAATAAATTTACTGGCTTCACCCACGCACTTCTTTTGCCATGATTTCGCGCCCTCTTGAGAGGACGTCGCGCCCCACCCAATAGGGTGATTTCTAGTATGTTACGTTAAATACGAACGGTCCATCCACATACAAACACATACTTCTGGCTTGAGAATTCCAGTATCACTTTTCTCACTCCCCCACCCTAAATAAATAGTTCTACATAAAATCACTGACTTTTCTTCGGCTTCTTAATTAACTATTAAAGTATTTCCTAAGCTGTTTATGTGCTTTTGGTCAGACCTCTTTTTTGTTTCACTCTGGCACCGCAACCAAGAATTCTATCATCTTTGTTTTTCTTCAACATTTATTCACAACACACACAATATTTTTTGACCTACATTGTTGTAAAATGTTTATCAATTTTCAGATTTTCTTTCACAGCTGAAGATAATCTACTTCCTAGTCCAAACCTTCCTCAGGACAACGGCAGATGGCATGGTATGAACGACCGCGACGACTGCACAACAGTCCAGCACGAATACCGCACGACCAGTCAGCCATATTCATTTGAATACAATTTTACACACCATAACACGTATTCAGTCAATGTCGGCTTCATAAGACAAAACATTTTATTTGCACAACAAAGTTTGTTATGGGAAAATATTGTTCAGAGTCGCTAAATTTAGCATAGGGCCTCCAGTCAATATGAGCATTAAAAGGATTAGATCCTACAAATAAATGTATATTTTTTTAAAGAAAATTTCCGCAAAACAGTATAACCATCTTGGAAATAAAGAATCATGGTCTTCCAATGACTCTCTATTCTTCTTCTTCTTCTTCTTGAAACTGTCAGGGTAGAGTTGAGCCTTCGGCTCTTGGAACTCTAAGCCAGCAAAATTGAACAAGAGCTCCATTACACTGTTCTGTCTGGCGGGATGTCAGACGCGCGGCCAAAGACCGCGTGCACCTGGACCCCTGCCATTTTCCTTTTCTATACCAGGTTAACCGTGCAGGGCACGCCATTTATGTAACGGCCCCTTGAAGAACGGAGCCTGCATTGTGACAAGGTTGTGGGAGCTTTTTTTACAACTCCGCACAGTGCAATGAGGATGCTTTCGCACCCTCTTAGGCACCCCCACAGGAGTCTTGTTTTGCTACCCTTTAGCCTAATCGTTTCCTCCTACGATCGTTTCCACCCGGCGCCACTATGAGGCAGGGTAGCAAGCCCGGGATGACTCTATAAAAATTATAGATTCATCTGCTAAATAAACAAACTAAAAAAAGAAAGAAATGATTGATGTAAAACACATATTAATCTAATTCATCATCAGGACCCTAACGACATCAATTCGTCTAGAAACGAGCCCGAGACTAAGTCTTCAAATCAATGAATAACAAAAAGCTGGGACCAATCGTCCTAGAAGGCCTGAAACACTGACCTGTGACGTGACAATCTCTGGTCAGTGGAGAGCAATAGCTCGTTGCCACGTCATAGTTTTGACGCTTTTCTTTATATGTAGTGGTATGTGAATCGGATTATTAGCTTTCATTTCCATACGGCATGTTGCTTGGTATAAATCTGGATCTCTATGCTTTTAGAGGCGAGATGTGGGATTTATAAAAGTTTTTTTTTAGTGCTCATCCTTTTCGGGCATTTTCATTAAATCAAGTTTATGGATTTTTTCTCTTCTATAGGCCTACCTATAATGGCATAGGTGATAAAGAACAATGGACACAACCACTGAATACCAAGATCATCATCATCATCATCAAACTTGAGTGAAGGCTTGAGAGGCTCAAATCCTCTCTTGCAAAAGCTCTGGACAGAAACTCTGCTGTCTTGCCTAGTGCATACATGTCACCACGACAGGTCGAGATTTTTGGCCTCCCAGACCTGTCGAGACGGAGATCTGAAGTCAAACAGAATATGAGGCACGGTTTCCTCTTCTTCCCCGCAGCGGGGGCACCGTGAATCGAAATTTGGCCATAGCCGCGAGAACTATGAGCCAATAGGACAGTGGCCTGTCCTGCACTATGCTATAATAGCTTGCTCAGGCCACGGGAAGTGCGGCCAGGGCGCCTCATGCGCTCCCAGACTCCATGGGCTTTTTGGGACTTGTCCCAGCACTAAAACCACTTTTCCATTTCTGTTTTTTTTTTAACTTATAGCCAGAACATGATGAAAACTTACATCCTGTTCGGTGGGTGGAATTTGTCCTCCCTGGTGGACCAAGGAGGCTTCAATAGTGCAGTCAGTCACACCTATGTGAATATCAAGATAACAAATCTTTTATAAAAGACCGAAACTAGCCGTGGAATCTATTAAATGCCAGCTAAATAGCGCTATTAGTTTTTGAGTTCTTAACGTAATAAACAGACTGACAGACAATGAGACACACGAAAAAAACAAAAACAATACGAGTTTTCGTAAGAGAAGGTGGCTGCTAATAATCTTAGGCCTAATTTATTTATTTACAATTTTCATGTAAAAGCCAATTAGTCGATCAATTAGCTTCTACTTAACACAGCGGCTAAGTAAGACTTATTTTCCTGTTTAGCTTAACTCCTAATTGTACACCAATTTATAACATTTGCAACAACCGCCAACAAGAATACTTGCTTAAAGTAATGAGCATTACGTCAATGAACCTACAAGAAACAGAAAATTAAAAACAATATAAGTCTTGTATTAAGTCTTGTATATTATGTAAAGCTTTAGTGATGTGTGCAAGACGTTATGAAAGGATGGTAAGAGGATTATTACAGACTAGTCGACCGGCGCTGTAGCATGCGCGCTATTTTGCAGGGCCGGCCTTAGGCCACTGCAACCTATGCGACCGCATAGGACCCGCACTTTCATAGGCCCCGAGCTAAATCTAGGTGTATAAATTATTAAATTAAACCATACAATAACATAAAACAGATTTCCTGCGCCCTCCTGTCGATTTACCAGGAGCTCCTGTAAATCTCCCGAAATTACAAAATATACGAAAAAGTCTTTAAAATATACAGAAGTTTATAGACAAAATTGTCATTTTGGAGTGTCATTCAATATGGAAAACGCCAATCCTAAGCGCGATATATAAAAACGGCATTATGCATTAGCCGTAATTGTGTAATCTGGTGAAAGAAGCTTCTAGCGCCTCAAACTAATTGAGAATTACTTGAGGTCAACAATTCTCAAAGATAGATTTAAACATTTTGTAATTCTTGCTATTGAGCGTGATCTATGTAGGAAACAGAATTATTATGATATACTGTATGACTTTGCTACACGCAAGGCTCGTAAAGTAGTTCTGTACGTAGTAAAGAATGAATAAAATGCAAAGGCGAATTTATTTTCTAATACAAACTCTTAAATTTCACTTATTATCCGCTTCCCTACCCAAACTTGGCCCCGCGAAATCCGTTTCGCATAAGGTCAAACAATGGTTAAGTCCGGCCCTGCTGTTTAGTGACGGGTAAATATACATAGTAGATTACTTGTTCTCTTTCCACGACTTCTTGGTCACAATGGTTATGTCCGGCGCTGCTATTTAGTGTTTGTAAAATGTTTACTTGTAAAATGTTTTACATGTTTCGGATGTTCCTTCAGAGTTGACTATAATTTACTTCCTAGTTCAAACTTCTCACAGGACGAAGGGGGATGGGAGCGTGCAGAGTTTGAACCCGGGACAATCGAGAAATCCAAACGACAGTCCAAATCGCAAGTCCAGCGCAAATCGCACGACCAGGCAGCCATCCGTAGTGGCCGGTGAATACTTGTTCTCCCCACCCCCTCTTGTTTTTTCATGGGGTGACTATCCGCATAAATAAGAGAGTGATCTTTCCTTTACTTCTTCTTACTTCTTCTCGTCCAAACACTTGAGCCATGAAGAGAATTATATTTATAGATACCGATTAAAACTCACCGCCACTATTCTTTGATATCAACAATTTTAAAGTGTCATTGTCAGTAATTGTTATTGTCACCCATTTTTTTTTTCGCTGTTTTAAAATCATCTTTTAGTATTCATTTCTTGATTAACCTTCTCAAATCAGGGACAGATAATGAAGCCCACTGACCAGTAACTGTGTACTGCTCCAGTTTCTAAAAATATATAGTTCTAATATTATTATTGTTGTTTTTTTTTCGTTTCATGTAGATATTTTAAATTTTATTTCATACCTTCATTACCCGTATGACTTTCAAGTGTAATTAAATAGCTAAATATTTCACATTTAATATCTCTATTTCCTAAATCATGTCATCTAATCCCGTGCTAATCATCATGCGACTCAGGTTTCATGTAGTCAATCAAATTGCAGTCTGAGAAAACTAACAACACGAAAGTCTAATTAATTAAACGCGCAGTATCACTAGTTCTCCGTCACTCCGACCTCTTTTTGCAACCTTTCTGAATGTCCCTTACTGCACCATGCTCTGTTTCTAGACTGAACAATCGACCTGCAAAACTTTGTTGTTTCATTTAGAAAAATGTAGCCAGGCCTATAGAACAAGTCAAACAGTGAAATTGAATCTATATAGCTCAAAATAACGTCTGACCCTATGAAAATGTATGTCAGGGGTTGGCAAATATTTTTCTCCCTGAGCTGCAACCTAAATGCATGCATTTTTAATATGCACACAATCTGCAGCTTTTGAAATGTCAAACTTTTGTTTTAAACCAAGTCACGTGAGCCATAAAATTTTAAAATCTTTGCTTTTTTTTTTTAGTTTTAAACCTGAACATTGTAACCGAGGTAATGGGGGAAAAGAAGGATTTATATATGAAAAAAATCCCCTACATATTTTCTCTAGCTACGTTTTCTAACCAATGGAAAGTAAGAGCCTAACTCATAAAGACCAATATTATAAAGCATAAAAAAAATCCCAATTAGCTTATCTAGTTCAATACAACTAGAAAATGTTCTAGATTAGTCTAGATCTTTCTATGGCGATTAAAATATTACATATATATTTTCTAGAGGTTATTACAATACCTCTGTTCAACTTAAATTCTTGTCTTTTCTGCCGGTCTCAGTCAATAAACTTCATCACATTCTGCCGGTCTCAGTCAATAAACTTCATCACATTCTGCCGGTCTCAGTCAATAAACTTCATCACATTCTGCCGGTCTCAGTCAATAAACTTCATCACATTCTGCCGGTCTCAGTCAATAAACTTCATCACATTCTGCCGGTCTCAGTCAATAAACTTCATCACATTCTGCCGGTCTCAGTCAATAAACTTCATCACATTCTGCCGGTCTCAGTCAATAAACTTCATCACATTCTGCCGGTCTCAGTCAATAAACTTCATCACATCCTGCCGGTCTCAGTCAATAAACTTCATCACATTCTGCCGGTCTCAGTCAATAAACTTCATCACATCCTGCCGGTCTCAGTCAATAAACTTCATCACATTCTGCCGGTCTCAGTCAATAAACTTCATCACATTCTGCCGGTCTCAGTCAATAAACTTCATCACATTCTGCCGGTCTCAGTCAATAAACTTCATCACATTCTGCCGGTCTCAGTCAATAAACTTCATCACATTCTGCCGGTCTCAGTCAATAAACTTCATCACATCCTGCCGGTCTCAGTCAATAAACTTCATCACATTCTGCCGGTCTCAGTCAATAAACTTCATCACATCCTGCCGGTCTCAGTCAATAAACTTCATCACATTCTGCCGGTCTCAGTCAATAAACTTCATCACATTCTGCCGGTCTCAGTCAATAAACTTCATCACATCCTGTGACCCTTTCAGTCGTGTTTTTGTGTGTACCCTAGAAAAGTTATTCCTGGAGTTAGTGGAAAGACAAGAGAAACCATTACCCCCTTTCCTTTGCCAGCTAGGAGGTCTGGGAGAGCACTGAGAGCCAAGCAGTATTTCCGGTATTTGAAACTAAAAAGTATATACTCTGAGGTATCTACAGTCTACAGTGCATTATTCTGCTACTCTTCTATTTAGAAAATTGAAAGTCCAATCTGCTAATCACTGCACTTTATTAATGTAGAAATCGGTAACTATATTTGTGCTTTAGTTTACAACTGGAGGGAAGGGGGGTAACCACAAAACCCCACTTGGCTACTCCTATGGAATAGAGTGATTGTACTTTTTCTTTGTATTGGAATAGGAGTTTAATCTCAAACCCCCTATTTGGTGACCTTATTTCGCGTAATGTTAATATTGAAGTTTTTTTTAAAACCTCAAAACTCTCTGTATGCAGTTTTAAACTTAAAAACCTTCTGGATGGGGTTTAAACTCAAAACTCGTGGAATTTGGTGACTGTCGTTTTTTTTTGTTTGTTTTTGTTTTATTGAAGAAAAGGGGGGGGGGGAACATCAAAACGCCATAGAGAGGGGTTTTAAACTCAAAACATCCTTGGCTGCGCTTGTGCAAGTGATAGTTCAACATTAAAATATCACCTACAATAAACAAAAATTAAAGAAAAACAGTCACAAATTTCCACCTACCCTCCTGCGGGAGGGGGTTGAACCCCGAAAACCCACCCTGACTACGCCCATAGTGTCAGTGCACAAACAAGAGTCCAGATATAAGTGCACAAGAATCAAGGTATCAGTGAATAAGAGTCTAGATATGGTAAAAGTAAGTCTAGGTATCAGTGAACAAGAGTCTAGATATGGTAAAAGTGAGTCTAGGTAGAAGTGAACAAGAGTCAAGGTATGGTAAAAGTGATTCTAGGTATCAGTGAACAAGAGTCTAGATATGGTAAAAGTGAGTCTAGGTATCAGTGAACAAGAGTCAAGGTATGGTAAAAGTGATTCTAGGTATCAGTGAACAAGAGTCTAGGTATGGTAAAAGTGAGTCTAGGTATCAGTGAACAAAAGTCTAGGTATGGTAAAAGTGAGTCTAGGTATCAGTGAACAAAAGTCTAGGTATGGTAAAAGTGAGTCTAGGTATTAGTGAACAAGAGTCTAGATATGGTAAAAGTAAGTCTAGGTATCAGTGAACAAGAGTCTAGATATGGTAAAAGTAAGTCTAGGTATCAGTGAACAAGAGTCTAGATATGGTAAAAGTGAGTCTAGGTATCAGTGAACAAAAGTCTAGGTATGGTAAAAGTGAGTCTAGGTATCAGTGAACAAAAGTCTAGGTATGGTAAAAGTGAGTCTAGATATCAGTGAACAAGAGTCTAGATATGGTATAAGTGAATCTAGGTATCAGTGAACAAGAGTCAAGGTATGGTAAAAGTGATTCTAGGTATCAGTGAACAAGAGTCTAGGTATGGTAAAAGTGAGTCTAGGTATCAGTGAACAAAAGTCTAGGTATGGTAAAAGTGAGTCTAGGTATCAGTGAACAAAAGTCTAGGTATGGTAAAAGTGAGTCTAGGTATTAGTGAACAAGAGTCTAGATATGGTAAAAGTAAGTCTAGGTATCAGTGAACAAGAGTCTAGATATGGTAAAAGTAAGTCTAGGTATCAGTGAACAAGAGTCTAGATATGGTAAAAGTGAGTCTAGGTATCAGTGAACAAAAGTCTAGATATGGTAAAAGTGAGTCTAGGTATCAGTGAACAAAAGTCTAGGTATGGTAAAAGTGAGTCTAGGTATTAGTGAACAAGAGTCTAGATATGGTAAAAGTGAGTCTAGATATCAGTGAACAAGAGTCTAGATATGGTATAAGTGAATCTAGGTATCAGTGAACAAGAGTCAAGGTATGGTAAAAGTGATTCTAGGTATCAGTGAACAAGAGTCTAGGTATGGTAAAAGTGAGTCAAGGTATCAGTGAACAAGAGTCTAGATATGGTAAAAGTGAGTCTAGGTATTAGTGAACAAGAGTCTAGATATGGTAAAAGTAAGTCTAGGTATCAGTGAACAAGAGTCTAGATATGGTAAAAGTAAGTCTAGGTATCAGTGAACAAGAGTCTAGATATGGTAAAAGTGAGTCTAGGTATCAGTGAACAAAAGTCTAGGTATGGTAAAAGTGAGTCTAGGTATCAGTGAACAAAAGTCTAGGTATGGTAAAAGTGAGTCTAGATATCAGTGAACAAGAGTCTAGATATGGTATAAGTGAATCTAGGTATCAGTGAACAAGAGTCAAGGTATGGTAAAAGTGATTCTAGGTATCAGTGAACAAGAGTCTAGGTATGGTAAAAGTGAGTCTAGGTATCAGTGAACAAAAGTCTAGGTATGGTAAAAGTGAGTCTAGGTATCAGTGAACAAAAGTCTAGGTATGGTAAAAGTGAGTCTAGGTATTAGTGAACAAGAGTCTAGATATGGTAAAAGTAAGTCTAGGTATCAGTGAACAAGAGTCTAGATATGGTAAAAGTAAGTCTAGGTATCAGTGAACAAGAGTCTAGATATGGTAAAAGTGAGTCTAGGTATCAGTGAACAAAAGTCTAGATATGGTAAAAGTGATTCTAGGTATCAGTGAACAAGAGTCTAGGTATGGTAAAAGTGAGTCAAGGTATCAGTGAACAAGAGTCTAGATATGGTAAAAGTGAGTCTAGGTATCAGTGAACAAGAGTCTAGATATGGTAAAAGTAAGTCTAGGTATCAGTGAACAAGAGTCTATATATGATAAAAGTGAATCTAGGTATCAGTGCACTAAAGTTCAAGTAAAAGTGTCAAGAGAATGAATCCTTGAATTCAAACATTTAACAATTTTTGTTTTCATTTAATAGTCACTCCTATGTTTCATTTAATAGTCACTCCTATGTTTCATTTAATAGTCACTCCTATGTTTCATTTAATAGTCACTCCTATGTTTCATTTAATAGTCACTCCTATGTTTCATTTAATAGTCATTCCTATGTTTCATATTAATAGTCACTCCTATGTTTCATTTAATAGTCACTCCTATGTTTCATATACTAGTCACTCATATGTTTCATTTGATAGTTACCGCTATTACTTCTACGTGAAAGGTTTCAATGTTTTAAGATGTCAAGTGTTCAGTTAAAACGTATTTGTCTACCACCAATGAAAAGCTCAGACAGAAGTTGAACTCGTTGAAAAATATAATGCATTGTCTCAAATTGAATCAAATTTCAATGACCGACAGAATGAAAGAAAAACAAAACTTCGAGCCGTTAATGACGTCGTGTGCCTTTACTGACATCAACCTACGTTGGCTTTTTTTTTTTTTTTTTTTACATTTTTGTTAAATAATTTTTTTTTCTAATACATCTGCAATGTGTGGTTCAAAGACAGCAGACGATGCCGCCCACAGGCTGAACAAGTGAGTGACCGAGTGACCTGTAGACCAAGAACAATGGACTGTACATAAATACTCAAATGAGTTGACAACAGCTTCATCCAAGGCAGGTTCATCTCTGACAGCAAGTCTGCACCGTAGATAAGGTAAACAATAGCTGTGTAAATAATCTGTGTCATTAGTAGAATTAGTAAATAAGATTGAATTGTATCTGTAAGTCTCTGTGTGTGAGAGAGAGATTGAGAATCTAAATATTATTGTCTTTGAATTAATTATATGTTTTTCTCCCCCCCCCCCTCTCTCTCCCTTTCTCTCTCTCTCTTTCCTTTTTCTGGTTTTCTCGCTATATGAATATTAAATGAGTACGTTTACGAAATGGAGGGCATATTAAACAATGGACTACAAGCTTCTGAGTTTGGTTAAAAGACTCATAATGAATGTTTTGTATTTTTCTCCTTTTCTTTTATGCACTTATTTCGCTATATATAAAAGTTTTTCTCACAAAGTAAAATCAATGCAACATTCACAAGTTGAAAGTTTCTAAACCAAGTATCTAGACAAATGCTCATTGAATCAAAACATGCAGTTCCACTCTCACATGTTATCATCGACAACGATTTAGCTGGGCAGTTGTTAGGATATAAGTATAATCTTTCTTGCCTTATAAATAAAAGAATTTCAGATAATTACAATAACAATATATATTTTAAAAAATGTAAAAATATATACATATTTTAATTGCAAAAACATAGCAGATGTTCATATGAGTTTTTGGTGCATCCGGTGTACAGAGTGCGGGAGTAAATTACTATTTTGGGACGAGCGTGCACTGTTTTACTATGTGGGACTAGTGTGCACTGTTTTACTATGTGGAACTAGTGTGCACTGTTTTACTATGTGGGACTAGTGTGCACTGTTTTACTATGTGGGACTAGTGTGCACTGTTTTACTATGTGGGACTAGTGTGCACTGTTTATCTGAATATGTGAATATACGTGAATATGTTAACTTGTTTGTTATTGTAAGTTAAAGCAGTATCCTAAAAATGGCTCGAAATACAAAAGCCATTTTTCAACCTTCCGTACTCTTTTATAATAATTGTCTCTAATGTATTTTGGAGCGATGTGCATTGTAGGTGCCTACTAATTTATCCAACAAATGAAGCAACTCAGCGCTGAATATTTTATACAAAGTAAATAATCCAAAGTACAAGTCACTTAAACAATGATTTGTTATAAAACATAGTAAGGCAGTGTTTCTCCCATTCCCGGATGGCGACTCCCTAAATAACAACATTTTCGTTCGAGCCCCCTTTAGAAGTTGGACACCAGAGGAGCGATGTAGGCTTCCAACTTGAGATCCGTTAGTTTTTTTTAAAGAATGTAATAAAAAAAGAAAAAGAAACTTAATCACAATTTGTGGGTTTTATTTTTCATTATATTAATTGAACACTGTGTATAGATTCCAAAGTTACATAATGAAAGTTCACTGAAACGTTGTGGGGTTTTTTAGCGGCCCCCGAAAGGGAAAAAGACGTTATTAGTTTTGTGCGAAATGTCTGTCCGTCTGTCCGTCCGTCCCGTTTAGATCTTGTAAACTAGAAAAGATATTGAAAATCCGACATCACAATATTTTAGACCAGTGGTTCCCAAACTTTTCTGTCTCGTAGACTTTCTGCCATGTTTAGTGGTTTTCGGTAGACCCCCTGTTTAACTTGTATTGCATTTTTGCGAATTCATCAACATTTTTAAAAAACTAATTTCTAGCTGCAGTGAGTCGAAGATTGAAAAAGTGATTTAAAGCTAAGTTATAGCGATAGATCTTTTTTTTTATTGGAATCACCAAACACACTGGAATTGTAAAAAAAATGTTTAAGGTTTATCATCCGTTGCTACGGATATTATGTTTCATATGGGAATTAGTTGTTCTGTGAAGTAGTCCTTCAAACATTAAATATTAATTAATTAATTAATTTGCCTTAAGTATCATTGTAAAGGTTTTCACAGAGAGAGCAGTTTCTCATGTATCTATCACGTGTGGCTCAAATATTGGGTCAGATGAACTTATTTTTACTAACAGGAGAAGGGGCGAAGGTAACTGGCGCTTAAACAAGTACATGACTTGCTCGGCACCTTCGACATAGAAGGGTCACGGAGGTCACGGCTTGCTACCCACCTAGCAGAAGGAAAGCTGAATTCAAAACTCTGCTGCTTTGCAACTTTATCCAAACATGGGAATGGTTTCGTGTGTCAACACTGAGAAAAAATAAGGAGCCGGCGATTTTAAGAAAGTTTGCAGCACAACCTGGCAGAGCTTGTGATGCCGCTGATCCTTCATAGCCAAGAAAAGCCAAGTTCAAGCGTACTTAGCCTCTCGACCACGCTTCCCAATCTTGTCTACGTGTAAATTAAGAACCTTTTAATGTTATAACTCATACCACCGATGTGTTTTTCAACTGTATTGTTGCTTAAAGAAATTCTTTTAATAATATCAGATGTAGGGTTTCTTGTTAAACAGTTTTAAAAACTTCTTTAACCCTTTAGACTGGTGTGGTAGTTACGCCTCTAAACACTAGAATGGTAACTCCATTTTGTATGCACTCATTGTAAAAAACACAGCACTTTAAGGGCTTATGTCTGGTAAAATCAATGTTTTATCGATAGTGTTTTCCGTATTAAATAAAGAGAGAATGCAAGACACTCTGTATGATGTTGAATAGGAATTTTGTGGGTCTTTTCTGTACTTTATCTTTGGGTGTTCCAAAGTTTTTCAAATCTTTATCTATTTTGTCAGGGTAGCATTGTCTAAAATGATTGGTTTCATATCGTCCTAAAAAAGGCAACCGCTTGTTTGACAAGGAAGGAATGAATCCCAATTTTTAATAATCAACGCTGTACAATCTACATTTCTTTTTGTTAAACATTAGTTACAAAAATTAAGCTATTTCAATAAGTATTGAAATTAAATAAAGCAATATTTTTGTTTGAACAGCAGAATAAATATTTAAAGGATTAACTTAGGTACAAATAATTTATTATTGTATGAAAGAATTACATCAATGGGATCTAAACATTAAAGTCATGACCTACTTAAAGTCACGACCTGCTAAAATGAAATCTATTATCGTAGACCCCCGTGGAGATCTCATAGATCCCCAATTTATTTTTTCCCTTTCGTAGACCCCTTGGAAGTCTTCGTAGACCCCTGGGGGTCTATATAGACCACTTTGGGAATCACTGTTTTAGACCATTCAAAGTTCTGATGCAACGGCTACTTTTTTTTTCTGAAAGTGAACAATTTAATTTTTTAAAATCAGTTATGCAAACAGTTTTTTTAAAGAGAAAAAGCTAATTAGTATGCATTATAAGTTAGACCTAATTTAAAACGAATAGTAATCTGGTAAACTTCATTTTCCTGAACTCAAAAATGCCCCCCCTTTGTCACAATTTTAAACATTGGAATCTTTGGGTGCCTTTGAGTCCACTCAGCTCTAATGGGTACCTGACAATAGTTGGGGAAAAGTAAAGGCGGTTGGTCGTTGTGCTGGCTACACATGACACCCTCGTTAACCGTAGGCCACAAAAACAGATGAACTTTACATCATTTGCCCTATAGACCACAAGTTCTAAAAAGGGAACTAGTTAGTCCAGGTTCACATCTAACTTTATATTCACTTTCACCTATCATTTGATCTTCGGGACCGTTGGGGCACTTCACAAGATCTGTTAACCTTCTTTCTCCATTCTTATCTCTCATTTGTCTTTGATATAATTTCATTTGGATGTTCTTTCTGAAAATATTGAAGCCTGCCTGGGTGGACCACTTTGGGGGCCGATTTTGAGTTTGTGTTTCCACACAAACTGTCTTTTGTAACCTTGTTTTTTCGGACATTGTATTGCCTATATAACATTTAAGCGTTGTAAAAAGTTGTTCCTGGAGATTTGAAGATGCCCCAGGTTTCTGCTCAAGTCGGCATGGGGTCTGAAAATTTTTTCGCCCCCCTCCCGTTGTTGGTCGGTTGTTGACTTGTAGCTCCAAACAGCTAGTAGGGGAGGGGGGGGGGCTACAAATGAACCGTTGAAGGCGTTATATATTTTTTAAATAAACTTTAAATAACTTGAACAAACTTCTCTGCGAACAAAAACTAAATGTAACTGCTATTATTCATGATTTGACTTGAGATGAAATATAGATCTAATAGTAATGAAATAAACTGATATTTAAACAAAATCTAGCTCACAACAAAAATAAAGTCTTTACACTTTCATGTCTTAAGATCGTCTGACATTTGCACTAGGTAGGCCTACTTTAACTCAACCATTGTCACTACATAATCGCATAACCTCCTCTCACCGCCGCTTAGGAAACACACACACTCCATAACACCCCTTTTGTCAGGACGTTGCGCCCTCCCCCTTCACATGAGAGGAACTAGCGCCCCCCCCCCCAGTGAAAATGTTTTTAAAATTGACATTTAACAAAACAAATTTAGCAAACAACCCGAGAAAATTCAAGGCCAGAAATGAGCAGGCGCTTATGGAAAAACTTTTAAAATTGACTTTTAACAAAACAAATTCAGCAAACAACCCGAGAAAATTCAAGGCCAGAAATGAGCAGGCGCTTATGGAAAAACCAGTGGGAATCCCTCGCACGCTGCTCTATTTTTGTGTTCCAGTTTCCAAAATAATTTCTACGAATTTATATTACATCGTTTATATTTTTAAATGATAATGGAATAATTAGAATTTATTTAACATATTTAAGTATTTTTTTAAAAAAGTAACCTTAGAATAATGATTTGGCCGCCCACTAAAGTCGGCCGCCTAGCTGTGTGTAATGCACACATTGCACAGTATGTAGCGGCGGCCCTGCTTGTAGGCCTACTCCTCACTCACTCACTTAGCTCTAACTTTCCAGCTACACTGTAAAAAAGAAATGATATTTCCAAAAAGCATTTTAGTTTTTGAGGTTGTCTTGACAGACTGATAGACAGAAACTACAAATTGGATGGACCCTACGTAAGGACAAATCTAGTTCGTTGGTATTCTATACTACATGTAGCCTACTTCATTTGGTGTAGGTTAAGGTAGATGTAGCGCTCTGGAAAACTGAATTTAGAATCTTTTGATGCAGGCTTAAAAAATCATAAGAAATAAACATTCAACTCGTACTTTGACACTGTCAACTCGATGAGCCCAGGCCATTATCCATTAGGCCAGAGATACTTTGAAGCCTATAATTGTCATTGTTTTATTATTTTTTGGTACTTTCATTAGACCTATACAGACAGCTAGAACTAGATCTAGATCTGGACTGCTGATTTAGAACTCATATAGCCTAGATCTATATTAATCTATAGAGGCTTATTAGATTTACGTTAAAATATAAGCAAATCTTAGATTAAGATAATCTATCAATAAACTTAAAGCAACTTTAAATTGAATAAACAACATTCAGTTATCGCTACATTACGGATGACTTCGATATGCTTTTTTTAAACTCAAATTTATAAACAAATTTAAATTTCTTTCTTTTTTTTCTACTTGAAAAAACAATGATAACGGCCAAACTAGAATTTTCCCTACGTGGTGAACGAGCTAGTAATTCTTTTCTCAGCGATATACATCAACTATTAAATTTCTAGAAAAATAGTTAGAGCCGCTTTTGAGATCAGCGTCAATGTTCCACCCTCTGCTCGATCACCATCCATAAAGTTATGACTTGAATAGAGGTATTTAAAAAAATGATTGTTATAATTTATTTGTCAAGGTAATTCAATAAAAGTTTAAACGTTTGAAATCTTGAAATAGGTGTCATATCATGTGTATTGTCATGTTCTCATAAAATCAAAGCAATTTTCAACAT
Organism: Biomphalaria pfeifferi; assembly: GCA_030265305.1. Lineage (NCBI taxonomy): Eukaryota > Metazoa > Mollusca > Gastropoda > Planorbidae > Biomphalaria > Biomphalaria pfeifferi. Next base: position 858,070 of record JASAOG010000138.1, read on the forward strand.
TCTTACTTCAGAAATCAGCCATTCAGCTGCTACTGTCAGTACTTAAAGTGTGGGTGTAAGTTGGAGTTTGTTAACATGGTGGAATTCTGTTCCAGATGCCTCAATCTCCAGGGATAGCTTTAGGCGTAAATGCTGGTTTATGATCGAGCTTAACCATTCTGATACTCTTTGTTATTGTGTTAGTCAAGAGATGGGGGCTGACCATCTCCAATTTTGATCATTTGAAGAAATAGGACATGACGCAGAATAACCAATCAAGAGAGGCACAGAGAGGGAGAGAGAGAGAGGGGGGAGAGAGAGAGAGAGAGAGAAAGGAAGGAAAGAGCTGGAAATGGTAAAAAAAGAAAAACTTAAAAAGTCAACATAGATCAAGAGAAGCTGTGTGTATGGGGGAGAGAGGAAAGAGATGAAGGGATCTAGAGTGTGGGAGAGAAAGTTGGGGAGAGAGAATCGAAGAGAGAGGGGGAGGAGATAAAGAAAGAGATTAAGAGTAGGGGAGGACACCTGGGTGTTTTTGCGATACATTCTTCGCTTTAATACTGTGAGAGCGAAATGAAATGGTGTCTCCACTGTGAAAGCGAAATGAAATGGTGTCTCCACTGTGAAAGCGAAATGAAATGGTGTCTCCACTGTGAAAGCGAAATGAAATGGTGTCTCCACTGTGAAAGCGAAATGAAATGGTGTCTCCACTGTGAAAGCGAAATGAAATGGTGTCTCCACTGTGAAAGCGAAATGAAATGGTGTCTTCGCTGTGAGAGCGAAATGAAATGGTGTCTCCACTGTGAAAGCGAAATGAAATGGTGTCTTCGCTGTGAGAGCGAAATGAAATGGTGTCTCCACTGAGAGAGCGAAATGAAACCGTGTCTCCACTGAGAGAGCGAAATGAAATGGTGTCTCCACTGAGAGAGCGAAATGAAATGGTGTCTCCGCTGTGAGAGCGAAATGAAATGGTGTCTCCACTGAGAGAGCGAAATGAAATGGTGTCTCCGCTGTGAGAGCGAAATGAAATGGTGTCTCCACTGTGAGAGCGAAATAAAAACCACTGTGAGCTATTACAATTTGAGGCTCTATCAACACGTGTATCTTTCAAATCTTTGTACTACTCTAAATCGGAAACCTTATGCTTGGTGACCCCCCCCCCCATCAGCCTGCCTGAAAGCTCACTTTCTGTTTGAGATGGTTCCAATTAGATGCTAATTTTTCCCACCTACTTTTATTTTTTGGGAACCCGTGATTAGAGACTTAGAGATATAGTGATATAGTTTTTATTTTCATTCAATATACTAACACATCCATGAGAAGTCTTCGTTGAGAGATAGATTTTCTGAAACTTTTGTGTCGAGTACTGAACGATAAGGACGGTTTCATCCCGCCAAGTGCTAACAACTCGGTTTTATTTGGTCTTTTGTTGTTTACCCTATTGGTCCTGCCATGTCCTCTGGTGACTGTGTGTGTGTGTAGAGGTTCTGGCAATATTCGGATATGGATTAAAACGTTGCAGCATTAGAATAGTTAGAGAACCACTGCGCTAGAGGACACCTACTTTCTCTGATGTCATATGGAACAGTTTGCTTTGTTTGCTATTTCCAGAGTTGAAACCTGAAACGTGTCCGATATGGGCAACTGTCACTCTCTTGGGAATGTAATAAATGAAATGATTAAAAAAAATATTCCGCTAATCTTTTTCTTTTTCATATTACATTTCGTTAGAGAGGTAATTTAATCTCACACCGTTAAAGGTTGCATTATAAATCATCTCTCTCTCTCTCTCTCCCCTCTCTATATATTTAAATATAGAGCGCTTTTTTAGCGTTCCCCGAAAGGGGAAAGACGCTATTAGTTTTGTGTGGCCTGTCTGTCCGTCCGCCCCGTTTAGAAACTAGAAAAGATAGTGAAAATCCGACATCACAATATTTTAGACCATTCAAAGTTTTAATGCAACGGCTACTTTTTTTCTTTTTTGAAAATCGAAAAATCTAATTTTTTAAATCCTTTATGCAAACAGTTTTTTCATAAAAATACACCACTTTTACAACTATTCACTATTAATAGTAACAAACACTTGAGGCTCTTTATTATACCCTTACATGCATTGTAGATAAAATTTACTTCTGATAATATTGACACCTGCCTTTTTACCTGCCTGGGTGGACCACTTCTGGAACCGATTTTCAGTTTGTGTTTCCACACAAACTGTCTTTGTAACCTTGTTTGTAAAAAAATAGGTGCCAGTACTCAGTGATTGCCTTTTAACAACTAATAAGTTAATAATATACGTTAAAATACAAGAAAAGTAATAACTTTTTCCCTTTCCCCACATCATAAAGAAGGTGAGTGTACTCCGTACCGGTACCCTCACAAAAAAAGCCCTGTATATATATATATATATCCATCCCAGTGGCGCTACAGCCCATGGAGGGCTCTGGCCTGCTTCAACACATTCTTCCATTCAGATCTCTCCTGGGCCTTTCGTCTCCACGCCCTAACCCCAAGCTGTTGCAGATATGCTTCCACATCATCAATCCATATATATATATATATATATATATATATATATATATATATATATCCAAATAGTTGATATGTAAGTTATAGCCCTTAGTTATTGTGAGTTATGTGTTTTGCGTTATAAACTTCCTGTTGTTCCCAAGATGGCGTCTTTTGGTGTTGAATAAAAGTGTTAGGCCCAATTCCAAGAAGTGTTGCCTCAATTATATTGAATATATATATATATATATATATATACGAATATACGGGGTGTAAACAGAGAGCGAAGCAGCCACGGTTAACGTCAAGACCTCGACAATGGAAATAACAGGAATTAAACTGTGTAGACATAGCAACAATTAAACCTTATGTGCGTTATCTTACTTCACGAGTGTAGATAAAGAAAAATATAAGCCCATTAGTAGACCCGGGCGTAGTATACGGCGCTATTTAGTAATGTGTGAACCCTTCCTGAAAGACATATTCGTCCAAATGGGGTTGTGAGTTCATGAAAAGAAGGAACTCTGAGAGAGTAACATACAATTGTCCATGACTAAAAACAGGTTTCGGAAAATAAAGGCATATCATTTTGAACGTTCGGCCTTTTGCTTTATTAATTGTCATGGGAAAGGCAAATCTAACAGCAAATTGTCTACGCGTAAAGGTAAAAGGTAAATTTGAATCTGATGGAATCAGGGTTATCCGGGAAATAAGGACACTTTGTGTGGTAGCAGTTGCGATAGTTTTACATTCTGGTACATTGCTGTGAATCTGGTAACAGTCAGTCTAGTGCCATTACAGAGACCTCTTGCTGGCAAGAGGTTTTTAAGAAACATGACGACTGAGCCAATTTTAGTTTTGAGTTTATGCGGAGACCATTAGGGGTTAGACTGTTACGAAATTCTTCCGAGGAATGAAAGTTGATCTGCGGGTTCTTCTGTGACGATAGAGTGAAAGTTACATCGTCGGATGAAATAAGTTTCAATACTTGTTAATTCAGGTGCAGAGAGTCTACAGAACAAAAACAACAACATGCAACTATTTTAATGACACCAGGTATTGACGTATGTAAAAATACACACATAAATATAGTAAAATATAGAATGTAAAGAGAAAGAATACTTGTTCTCCCCCACCCTCTTTTTTATGAGCCGTGCTCTCTGTCGCCGCGAAAGTTACGTGGGGTAACTCTAGTCTGACTTGCAGAAATAAATAGTTATCTTTCCATGACTTTTCATCGAGGATTTGAGAGTCGGCGTGCGTGCGTGGTGTCCCATACGGTTGGGCGACACGAGAATTATATATCTATAGCATATACACAAATGCTCTTTCTATCCTAGCGCTATAAGAGCATGGAATGGGTTGCCTGAGACAGCCAGGAAAACCAGTGACTTGGTAGAATTAAACTCATTGGCTAACATGCATGACTAGAAGTTGTATTATAAATAACATTGATTTGAAGTAATGAGAATGATAAAATCATTTGTGTTATGATGACAAATCATAATAAATCTGTTTCCTGGTTATTTATTTAAATCTGAGAAGCGATTTTTTTCAATTTAATGTTTACAAATGCTAAAAACAACATTGATCAACTGAAAATAACAAAGTGGGTCATTCAATAAGCAATCAGCAAAGTGAACGAGCTACAACGTGTACTTCTCTTTAAACTCTTCCTGTACCCCACTGACCTTGGAACACGCGTTTGGCGTAATTATCTTCTTTTTTGAAGTAACGTTTGTATTTTATAAGATAAGATAAGATATACCTCTTCAATGGTTATCGTTATCATTTTAAAAAAGACAATACCTCCATTATTAAACGTAAACTATAATGAAAATATAAAAAAATATTAAAATAATATTTGGTACTAACTGGGTATCGAACCCTTGTGAATGTATGATGTCTCCGATTCAGCCAACGGACAATGCCTACTTGTGCGAATATTTAATGATATGCTAAAAGGCTACTTATGGTCTTCCAAAAGCGCACCTTTATGTTTTTTAAAATGTTTCCATATCAGTTGCATATCAACGCTCGCATAACATTTTGTATAACTAGGCTCATGTTGCTGTGTAAGATGTCCTAAAAGTCCTATTCACTAATGTCCTCGTCATGCCAGGGTTGCTTGTAGTCTTTTAATGGCGTGCTATTTAGATTGGAAACAAAGTATCCATATTACAGATATCGTATAAGCCATGTGATTTTGTGCCCTATTCTTTCTTCATCTTTTCGTTAGAATAACTAAGCACTTTTCATGTTCAATGATGACCAAGGTTCTCAACTAAAATTGCTCTGTTTTAAATTAATTTTATGTTTTGTGTAATAGGGGCCTACAACTATTTTCGCCTATTAAGGGCCTACAACTATTTTGTCTGCTAGGGGCCTACAACTATTTTGTTGTACACCATATAATGTTTTCGTTTTATATTTCTGATTATTTTTAACAAACAGACTTTCTAGGCTGAAAGCAAATAGATCAATACGAATGATATCTTTATAGAGTAAAGATGAGCCTATAAATTTATATTTATTCCATAGTTATAAAGACCTATTTATTGATCAATTTTAAAAAAAATACGAAATATGAACAATCTATATTCCCATGTTTAAAACCAATTTTAGAGATGAATAGATTTAATTATTTAATGATGATATACAAACGTATGTAATTTCCGTAGCAAAGATAGAATACATGTTTTCTTTTGTCGGTATTTTAAAATTGGCTATCAATAAATTATACTAGAATTAAGGATTCACTTCTAGTGTTAATTTTGATACCAGACGTGTTTTTGTTTTTGTTCTTTTAATATCAGATCCAATTTCATATACATGTAGAGTAACTGTCACGATGCAAACACCGCTGTTGTACTGCTTTCTTTACTTTCGATTTATAAAACCAAGATATAAGGACCGCAATTTACTTTACTTTGAATGATCAAGGTCAGCTTAATTTTAACACGAAAAAGACATCAACCAACAGGATTCTACTCATCTTTCTCACGTCACAAACGGGTCCGATATGGGCAGTCTTACTTAACAAGAAAACTATCTTACGACAATTGAGCCCCATCACAGACTTTCCTGAGCTACAGGTGTATCTCTCATATTCAGTATCGACTCCATCTTTATACACCGATTGGTCCCGTTCCTCTTTATTTGACCTGCGCTCTTCACGCCTGGACAATAAATTTCTACAGCTCGTAAAGCTGGGAAAGGTTTGGCGTACCAGTACAGGGGAGCTTATCGAGGATACTTAGTACTTCAAAAACAAGATGAAACGAATATCAGGCAGTCTCGGCAAAGAAAACAGCCAGTGAGTGCCCTTGTACACGGGGTGAGGGAAAAAGAAAGGCCCATCCAGCAAGTCGTTCTTCTCGGTGGTGTAACGCTGCAATTGGAGCTCTCTAACGTGGAACAACTATAGTTCATCTCTTAATGGCCATGCTAGATATGGTCGGATCCATGTCGCCTACTCAGCAGTTATCCTTTCTCCACACCGCGGTAGTCCTTTCTCCACACAGTAGTTGTCCTCTCTGCAAACAGCAGTTGTCCTTTTTGCACACAATATTTGTCCTTTCTCCACACAGCAGTTGTGCTTTCTCCACCCAGCTGATGTGACAAGTTAATGATTAGAGCGCTTACAATTTGGGATAAGAGGCGTAGCAGGTTCTGCATGTGCTGCAAGCTGTCTTAGGGTCAACGGTGTTGACTCCCATGTTTGGGTGTAGCCGCAAGGCAGAAGACGTTTGGATTCAGATTCTTCCTTCGATGCAGTCTATGAATGCTCAGAAATCCCTAGTAGGCTCACACGGCAGAGTGAACCGGGCGAGGCTCTTAAAACGGTAACCCCCCCCCCCCCAACAAACGAAATGTAATTAAACTTGCGTTCAGTTGATGGCGCCCATTGGGAGTCAGAATCGACAACTGGGAGAAATATTTTCCTTTGGTAGAGAATCCCAGATTGCATACTCAATCAAGCCCTCCAGCTGGTTAAGGATGAGTGCGGACGTAACTTCGTTCGTGAAGGAGAGTTCAAAGAAAAGATTGAGAAGCGCTGCTCGGCCTCATGAGTTATAGGCTTTCTTAACTAGGTCTGTCTGGTAAAAAGTTTGTCCACGTTATTTCTCCGAAACCCAATCTCGGATCAATTGAAATTTTTGCGCAATTATTTCTTTTACTTCACAACACAAGAATCAATAAAAAGACATTTAATTAACTAACTATTGGTTGTTAGTTGTGTTGTTTGTTATCTCGAACATGGGAAAAAATTGTACCTGGCTGAGGTGGTGGTATAAGCTGATTTGTGACGTCTTGTCCCATTTATAGGTTGCCGAGTTAAAGTAAGTTTCAAACAAACGATAGATAACTATCTTCTATTTTCATTCGCTCCTCACTAGAAGTGGCTAGAATATTGGCTTGAGGAGGCTTTAATCATGAGTTCGAATTCAAGCAGCCCCCACCCTTTTTTTTTAGAAATACTTTTAAAAAACGATTGCGTTATATTCATTCAGATCTCCCTTTCTATCTCCCCCTCCCCCAATTTCCCCAACTGGTCCAGACATCAGGTGATAGGATCATAGCGGATTGAATGTTATTGATCTAGATCTATTGACACATTTGGTTACATGACTCATCCAAGCAAATTAATACAATTACACTTCATATAAGTTGTTGTTTTTTAAATTATTTTTATGTTTTTCTTGTTCCTTTTTCTTTAAAAACTAAAGTCACGTGATCCTTATTTCAACAGATGACTAACATAGGCACTAATTTCCTTGTCTGCTACATCCTCTTCATGTCTCTATACTACGGTACATATGCTGGTAGAAAACAAGTGTGTGGATCAGCACTAGCTGATCATATGCAAATAGTCTGTCAAATTAATCGCAATAAACGAGACGGTAGGTGAATGTACAAGTTTGTAAAAGTCTTTCTCTCGTTCTCTCTCTCATAAGCAAAGATAATTGTGTAGGTAGAAATCACATTTCAATCGATTTATATGGAACTTGGCAGAGATTTTTCTTATATATTTTTGAAGGTCATGGTATGTTGTTTTTTTTTAAACATGTTTTCAGATGTTCAGATTTGAGGAGAATTAAATCCAGGCCCAAACCTGGTTTCAAACATTAGAACAACGAGACCACCGAACGACAGTCCATTGCGCATAGAAACGTCGTTTTAAAAACTCCACGCCTAATTCATTTACTTTTTTTTTTTTTTAAAGATTGGACCTTTTTGTATTTTTAAAACAGTTTCTATTTTATTTGTGAATCCTCTGGTCTCCCCTCTACCCGCCAACCAAATGCAAGTGAAACAAGATGGCCAAACATCTATTCACATTGTCTCTGTAATTTTGTTTCATCCTTCCGTTTCTATGAATTGGACAGTAACAGAGCTGGGTGGAGTTTTGTTAGCACTATAGCTAATAGAAATATTACTAGTTAACTATAGTATATATGCTGATACAATGTTAACATTTTTACAATTTATTTACTAAAGGTTTAGAAGACGATTTGAACAAATTGATATCGTCTTTACAAGAAGAAGACAACATCGAAACTGAACTAGCCACGCATGAATCTAGCTATAGCAATTTGATAGATCTTTTGAAGAACAGGCGAGGAGATTTCATAAATATTTCCTCGTGGAAACAGCGAAGATCACGTTCAACGGATTTAGTTTCTGTATGTTGTAGATCCAGACGAGGCTGCACTTTATCTACTATGTTGAGTTACTGTCCTAATGCAGTGAATTTTAACAACGCAACACAATTAGTAAGTACATACAGCAAGAAGTGTAAGCCTATCTTTCTAGTCTAATATCTCTGCCAGATGTAATTCTATCTGCTAGAATTGCAGTTGAATCATAAAGGGAGATAATACGTGTACCGAATGTGAATGGGACAATGATTGAATTGGGGAGGTAGATCTTGTTCTTTAGAGTTGATTAATCTGTTAGCCTATATTGGCTGTAGCTTTTGGAGACGGCTTCTGCTTTCCCTATCCGACTACATCTTAATATGTATTTCCATCATAACGCTGCCTAAATAGGTCAAATGTTTTATTTCTTCCACCACTGTTTGTCTAATGTTGACGGGGGTTACGGGGGTACTTTTTTACCTGTAGGTAATACCCATAGCTTTGGATTTATCAAGATTTATCTGGAGTCCAATTTTAGATACGTCTCTATCGAGACCCACCGTCATCTCTTATATACATTAATTGTATTCCCGAGTAATGCTATATCATCCAGTCCAGGTCCATCAGCTGGTTGGTTCATGCCTTAGGATACCATATGCAGTTTAGCTTTTTTTTTATGACATAGATAGCACTCCTATCAGAAAGAGAAATGGGGATAAGAAACATCCTTGTCTCACGCCCGTCTCGATGTTGAAGAACTCAATTAGTCTCTCTGGCTTCACACAACATAAAACAACGCTATGGCACCCCTGTCACCGAGTCACATAGGTGTGACTGGCAACACTGTTGCAGACTCCTTGGCCCACCAGGGAGGACAAATTCCACCCACCGAACAGGATGTAAGTTTTCATCATGCTCTGGCTACAATTCAAAAAACAGAAATGGAAAAGTGGTTTGATTGCTGGGACAAGTCCCAAAAAGCTGGTGGAGTCTGGGAGTGCATGAGGCGCCCTGACCTCACTTTCCCGTGGTGGAGGCTGTCCAGGCCTGAGCAAGCTATTATAGCAGAGTGCAGGGCAGGCCATTGTCCTGTTGGCTCATATTTCTCACGGCTATGGCCAAATTTCGATTCACGGTGCCCCCGCTGCGGGGAGGAAGAGGAAACCGTCCCTCATATTCTGTTTGACTGCCCCAAATGGCTTATCTCCGTCTCGACAGGTCTGGGAAACCAAAAATTCTCGACCTGTGTGGCGACATTTATGCACTACGCAAGACAGCAGTGTTTCTGTCCAGGGCTTTTGCAAGAGAAGATTTAAGCCTCTCAAGCCCTCACTTAAATGGAGTTTGATGATGATGATGATGATGATAAGTCTCTATTGCCTGTTGTAAGTAACAGCTTGATTTGCTTTAGAGATGTCGACAACTAGAAAACCTATAGGATTGCAGTCACAGAGCTGCTTCAAATAGCATAACCACTGACCAAAGGTTGGCCTCAGCCTTTTGCAATGAGAAAAGAAAACATAATAATATTTTTTTGCCCATAAAAATGATAGAACTGTTTTTAGGTAATCAATAAATCTATAATTAAAGAATGCATGCCACTTTATTAACCAGTAAGCTTTAGCCAGGAGGGGCTCGTTAGCCATGGTTGGCTACCCACCTAGGAGAGGGAAAACTCTGAATTCAAACCTCTGTTGCATTGCAGCTATACCCAATCATGGGAAAGGCTTCGGGAGTCAACCGTGAGGAAAAATCACTAGCTGGCGACCCTCAGGCAGTTTGCAGCACTCAGAGCTACACCCTGGCAGAGCCTGCGACGCCGCTGACCCCAAACTATATTGGCACTGCCGTTCCTTTGGATACATCAGCTGCGTGAAGTGGGGGGAAGTGATGTGTGGGCGACATCGTTTCGACCGCAGCTAATGCCCAGGCATTCATCAAATTTCCATGAGATGATCCATAGTCGCTTTGCGACTGAAGGAGGCCATAGAATGCCACTTTATTTAGTAGACATGTAAGAAACACCGCCATTACAAGATCTACAATTATTTAAAACAAATGGTTTTAGAGTAAAACAAAAAAAAAAAACTACTATATTACACATAAACAATGAACTTTAACATTACATATTTATGATGTGGAAAACACTAATTAACACGATCTCATTCATTTCTTTAGAACGAACTAGGTCAACGTCTTGGGTTCACCACCAGCACTGTGCTCCCCCGCACGACTGCCCCTGTTTTTATGACTACTCAAACAAGTGTACCGAGAGCAAGGATCATTTATGGAGCCAACAGGAACAGATCAGTAGATTTATTTATTGTCTCTTTCGGTCAGCAGGCCACGAGACCCCCTTTGAATATTTCTTTTATAAAATAATGTTGCGAATGTTTTATTGTTGAAATAAAGTGTATTGCAAAATTTAAATGTTAATAAATTCTTTTTTATGCTCGACCTTTAAAGGGTCCAAATCAATACCTAGTACATGCATTACGAGACAAATATATCTAGGCCTGCAAGATTAATACCGGTACTAGATTTACATTAGGCTACAACCATGGCTACAACTCTGACTTTGGTATTATTTAATAAGAAAGGAATTATTTAAAATTCATATTTTAATCTATCATATAGTTTAAAATTAAGTGTCAAGAAATGTATATTTAAGGAACAGAGTTTTGGTTTTCAAACGCACTGGTAGGTAGCCGCTGTGGTTCCCTTGTTTGGGTAAACAAAACTAGTTATGAGGGCAGGTTTTTACATTTTTTTAGCACAACGAACATGATTAAGAATCAACTGTTTTTTTTTAATAGGCATTTTTTTTAGATATGAATGTCACTAACTTATGGTAGTGATTGTTAATGTAAAGAACTAAGCGTAAAGAAATAAGTAACAGAAAGGCTTCTCGTGTGATTAAGAAACTAGAATCCTGTCAACAAAACGTACAGTTAAAACGTGATTGATTGTGATCAAATACGGGTTATGTAGAATTCGTGAAAATAACGCATTGGACATATTTTGCCTTCCTGAACAGTTTGAACAGACTGATACATCGAATATAAAGAACTACTAATTAAAAATTTCAAATAAAATGTTGTTTTTTAAATAAGCTTACTTTTTTTTTTTTTTTACAAAAGTGTACGCTGTTGGTAGGAGCTGAATACAAATATTACTTTCTAAATAGAATTATGTTTACATTCTTTTGACAAAGAAAAACGTTATAAAGAAATATTTTGAAAAAAAACTTTTTTCAAGAGTACACACAAGGCACAGCAGCATTATACTCTATCTACTGCCCACTATATAGGACTTTTACAAATTATTTTTAAAAAATAATGTGTGTGTATGAAAAAAAAAAAGACAATCTTTTTAAAATTTGCGTCTTTAAATTTAAAAAAATTCCCGTTCAGAAAAACAAAAATAGTCAATTGAGCTTGTTTTAAGCACAATAGGCCTACAGGCCATGGTGAAAACGGAATTTAATTAATTAAGCTTTTACTTTGACATCTAAACGTGACAGACAGACGGACAAAGAGCCTACCTAAAAATAAAATCAGTTTGTCCCCTCCTGGGACTCGCTTAAAAAAAACAACCTACCTGCCCAAAATACACACACACACACTAGATCTAAAGCTTTTCTTGTTTTCAATACCATTTTTGAAAAGTGGGGGGGGGGGGGGTAATTTTATATTGATTTCATAACAAATAAAAACATTTTACATACACATACTTGTTACTAACAATAATTCTATTACAAATTGTGAATGATTATAAGCGTGTCTATTAAAATACACAAATCCCTTTGTTCAAAACCAATGACATTGTATAATACAGATTACATAAGACATTTCTATATCATTACTTACGAAAGTGTATATCTAGTTACTTGTATGTTCCATACTTTAAAGGTGAAGTTTAATAAACATTTGTAATTACTGTATAGAACAGTCGTTTTCTTGTTTCCTATAAACTTTTTAGCATATAAGTGAATTTCTGCTATGCATATTAATAAGTAAATCATTTGTTATGAAACATTATTAGGAAAATAAAAATTATATATATTTATAAATAAATAAATATATATATACCTATTCAGTTACGTACACTAAATCTGTGTTCATTTTGGGTTATATTCATCATTAACTCTCTCGAACACCAAACAAGCAAAACATTAAAATACTTTAGAGAAAGAACTCCATATTTACAGCAATATATCTCAATAATAAAGAAAATATTTCCCTTTTTGATATCAAACAAAATAATTAACTTCCAATAATTAATTGACTAATTGGTTATTTTTTAATTTCATCTTTTGTTAGGTAGGCCTACGATAGGCCTATTGTGTAGGCTTCAACTTGATCCGAGATATAGGTCAGGGAGAAATAACGTGTACAGATACAATTATTTAATGGGAGAAAAAAAAAAAACCATAGCTCAGTTAATAAAGATAAATTAATTTCCCTTCTTGGTATTAAACAAAATAATTAATTATAAGTAATTAACTTACTTTTTTTTTATTGACTAATAATTGTGCAAAACTTCAACTTGATCTGAGCATGGATGTGGAAGAAATAACGTGTTCACACTTTTCACCAGCCAAAGTGAGTTGATAGAAGCTTTGTACAAAACTGAACAACAGTTTCAAATTTATTTCTTTTGATTTTATATTTTGAATGAAAAACAGCAACGATTGTTTATCTATGGTGCAATATTGTATATGATTATGAAATATTTCCTTTTTTAAAACTTTTTTTTTATAACTCACGAGATAACAAAGCAAAGATTGTTTTGCCGCACGTCAAAGCGACATCATTGTGTCCAATAGCTTTGGGATGACTTGTTAGCGTTACGAGAAACACCATTGTGCCCACTAGCTTTGGGATGACTTATTATCGTTACGTGCAACACCATTGTGTCCACTAGCTTTGGGATGACTTGTTAGCGTTACGAGAAACACTAATCAGAAAGGAAACCCAGGAATTCAAATTTTGTGGTCAGTTCTTTGTCACTTCAATAGAAAATGCATTTAGGCCTATGTTATTCTTAGGCCAACGTGGAATAAATCTTGATTTAGTTGACATGTCGACGTTCAGAGCTGCACCAAAGACTTCTTGATACTCACCAGGGCCGGTCATACAGATTGCGGGGCCGTATGCGAAACGGATAGCGCGGGGCCTAGTCTGGGTAGGGATAAGGATAATAAGTAAAAATTGAGATTGTTTTAGTAAATACATTCTTCTTTGGCTTTGCATTTTATACATAGGCCTAATAGGTACAAAATTACGGTCAAATTAATTTGACGAGCCATCTACAGTAGGCCCAAAATGGTAGTTTTCCAACAAAAAGCCGATAAACATTCAAAACTGCCTTTTCGATTTACTATCGACTAGCAACATATCGCTTTTGATTTTTTATTTTATTTTGTAAGAGATCGATCTATTTATATTTTATCTATTTATATTCCAGTAACTATTAATGTAAATTAAGTATTTGAACTTCCTGTTTTGGTTAAAATTCGCACTGTTATTACATTTTTTATCCAATGAAAGCTGGCAATGCCGTTTTTTTTTATTCGAAAATAGAATTGAAATTTTCATATTGAATAACGCCCCGAAACGACTATTAGGGGGTGGGGCTATATTTCTTTGTTTCAGCAGATTTTTATGAGTTTTCAGAAGATTTTAATAATTTCAGGAGATTTCCAGGACTTTTTCTTACATTTTGCGATTTCAGGAGATTTCCAGGAGCTCTTGGATAATCAGGAGTCCCCGGGAACCTTGTTATAAAAAATTAAAATGGCTTAATTAAATAATTTACACCTAGATCTAGAATTAGCGCGGGGTCTACTGCGGCCGCATATGTTGCAGTGGCCTAAGGCCGGCCCTGGGCGTTGTCCATATTGAACGACACTCCGAAATGACAATTTTGTTTGTTTTTAAGGAGATTTGCATCCGTTTTTAGAAGATTCTAATAATTTCATGAGATTTTCATGACTTTTTCGTTTATTTTACAATTTCAGGAGAATTCAAGAAACACTTTAATAATAAGTTAAAATGGTTTATTTTAATAATTTACACCTAGACTTCGTGCGGGGCCTATGAAAGTGTGGGGCCCACTGCGGCCGCATAGGTTGCAGAGGCCTAAGACCGGCCCTGATACTCACTGTACGTCTCATTACCGCAAGTGAACTAATAATGACCTCATTGATCCTATCTCACTGACTTCTAGAGAACACACGAACTCATACAAGGACCAGAACTCTCAGGGGTTGTCTGCTTAACGTCCTATTTGCATATGAAAGTCTTTCATCGATGGAGACCTGCCCTTCATGTGAGACACGGACATGTTTCCAACAATCGTCAGTGCGTTAAATGAATGAATTTTATAGATTCATAATCGTTTCACCTTTAATTGTTTAGTTGTCTTCAAATATGCTGGTTAGTTTGTTGATGAAAGTAGTCAAAGACTCAAGGGACCACGCGCTTAAGATTAAAGCTGACAGAATTTTTTTTTAAAAATGCTCTCTACTAGTAGCTGACACGCCTTACTTGGCTAAACCACGAAGCATTAACGCCTGTTAATGAATCTTCCGATTGCCAAACAATTGTGGTGGAAAGTTTTTGATATTTCCATTACATTAAACATCACCCCCCCCCTCTCCAACTCCTTGATACGATCAGTGGCGTCACTAGGATGGGTGTCACCCGGTGCGGTAAGATCAGGGTGTCACCTCCCCCCCACCCCCAAGCGTTCCACTTATTATTCACAATAATATCGTCTGTTTGTTCTTTTTTTGCACAATAATAGTTCGTTGATTGCTGTTACACAAAGTTAAAATAAATGTGGATTCTGTTTTATTTTTTTTTATTGTCGCTGACTTTTTATCGTTAATTATTACCTAGATAACATCTAAGATTTTAAAATTAGAAACAAATTAAACATCAGCTGAACAAGCTTTCCTTAGTAAACTTTAAAGAGCTCCTCACGGCAACTTTTGAGTATACTAGTGGCTAGTTTCCTGAAGACGACTACTGAAACAAAGCAACTTTATGAACAGCTTATTGATCGGTACAAAAACTTAAAAAGAAATTATTTTTTAATCGTAACATTTAAAAGTCTACAATAATTAAAAAAAAAAAACACTTAAATTTCCTTTTTAGGATTTCAAATGTGAAAACTTATAAATAACAATAAACTCAATATATTTTGCAACTTCATTTTCAATGGACAGAATTGCTTGATCTGAAATTCGTTTTTCAAAAGTTATTACTAGTTGTTAATTAACTTTAGTTTTGAAAAGCTTCTTTCACATGACGTCACGTATGTATGCCATATGCCACGTAGACATGCATTAGGCAAGAAACAGTTAAATGCTTTAATCTAAGGCTGGTAGAGGTTCGTTGACGTCCTTCAAAACTTTGCTACATGTAGATGTCTTCTAGTTCACATATCTTGTCTTATGTCTCAGTATAAAAAAGATAGATGCACACAGTATTAACCTCTTGTTCTCTATTTGAATAGTGAATCCCGAATCTTTAAGATTACTTTCCTGATATTTTCTTATTGTTAAAACTTATTTTTCTGTTGCAATAACATGTTAGTTTGATTAGACAGAAGTAATCTCAATAACATTTTGAGCTAACTTGTTACACTTTTCGTAGGGTAAATGAAGTGCTCTAGCTTAGCCACCACGTTACCAATAATGAACCTTTTAATTTGAAGGTATTCTTGTGTTTTCGTTGACTTGTCCCCCAATGCATCTGCCAACAAGAAAGTTGAGCAATGAAAGGCATGCGTGCATTCACAGACAGCTGTCTTTGCGCTTCTCCTCTAGTGTTTTTATTTTCTGAGCGACGGCAAAGATTTTCGCCGTCACACTTTCATAAAATCATTCTTTCGTGGATCTAACAGCAACACTATGAGCACACCAGAGAATTGTTCATATGACATTCCAATATTAATTGAAATATTCCATCAATAGATAAAAGCGACAAAGAAAGAATTTTTTTCCCTAGAAAACCGAGAAAAATGTATGTTAGAAGCATTTTCTGATTAACGAATTAGACCAAAAAAGCTTAAATAAATGGTGTACACATTCATTCAAGTTTCTTTTCTGTTCTTCATGAATAATGCCTGCACTTCTTCGTGAATTCCTGACATTGTAGCTGCATTACCATGTCCTAGAGCTCATCATATAAATCTCTTTCCAGGCGTTTTAAATTATCAGAACTGCTACCATCAGCTTTTGGTCCACTAAAGAGGAATATGCCACAACATTTCAATCATTTGAACATTACCATTGCTACTGTTAATATATGTAAAGTATATTCTTTAAGTGGTTTGCTAAGACATTTATAAACTCTCTTGAGTTTTGGTACAAACTTGGAAAGTAACTTTTTTCTTTGCATCGGTATTAGTCTTCTTCAATTCGCAACCATATACCAAATTTTGCTTTGCTAGAAACAAAGTGATAGTAAGCAATCTATAAGTGCAAGATGTTCCTCTGTTTTCTCATCTAAACGTCAATCATAGCAATGACATCCCTGTCAATTGTTTTTGTAGCCCAAGTCCGGCTTCCTAATTGTTTCAAATTTGAAAACCTGATAAATGTTTTTCACTCTTCTCGTGAGTTTCTCATTGTGGACATGCCCACTGTTTATCAAACAAGAAAATCTTGCTATTGATTTTTTCCCCATTAAGAAAAAGTTTGTTCAACCATTCCTTTGCTTTATGATCTTGCTTCTGTCACATTTTTAAGTTGGTATTTATTTTTATTTTTTTTTGGAAAAGTGCATTTTTTCCACTCGGTGCGGACCGCACCCCCCCCCCCCCCTAGTGACACCACTGGGTACGATCATAGAATTTGGTGACTGTATAGGTTTGCTTTAGTTTCTATTTGATTGGGGGTTTGAACATGTAAACTTACCTTGATTACGCGTATGAAATTTGATGACTATGTTTGCTTAAAGTTTTTAAATTTTATTATTTGGTAAAAGGTTTTCAACATCAAACCCCCATTCGCTACGCTCATGGAATTAGGTGACTAGTTGTTTTTTTTCAGATGCAGTCGCTTGAATTCTCTCTATTACTTGAATAATTGAGCCGGTAAGAAAACATATCAGTGGGTACAATATTTTTCTGAGGGGGAAATATTATTTTTTTTGGTGGAGAGGGGGGCTTTATGCTTAGACGTAGCAAGGTACTTGTGGGCCTGTGTTCAAGAATATAATGGTAGGCCCCCACATGGGTGCAGCCAGGATTTTGGGGGGGGGGGGTGTTTGAGGGTGTGTGTGAATTCCCCAGCCCATATATATACCAAACAAGGTTACATTAGTTTGTGATCAAAGTAAATGCGCATTTTTTTTTTCTGTATTAGTTTGTTTTGTTTTTTTCATGAGAAACAAAGAGAAAATAGATCTACATATTATTATTGTTAACATTCAATTATGGGTAATGGGTGGTGTAACAGTGTGGTGCCAGTTTTGTTTTTGCTTTGAAGCTGTATATATATATATAGTTTATAGTGAGCTATACTTGCAGGTTAAAAAGTTTGGAGCGTATCAAGAGTCAGACCAGTCTTATTCTCCAAACTTTTTAACCTAAAGTATAGCACACTATAAACTAAATAAATACATAAACAAAATTAACAAAAACTTTTTACATTTAAAGTTCAATTTCAGACAAAAAAAAAAAAGAACATTGCATTGGAATATGACCAGATAAACTTTTCTGTGTCAACAATTATGAAACAGAACTGTTAAAAAAAAAAAAGAAAAAAAAATCATAAGTATATAAAGAGAAATGGAATGCTAGTTTGAGCATTTTCAACTCTGATGTTATTTTACAATAATGTATATCTCAAAAGTAAGTGAAGTACTTTTATAGCTAGGATATCTTACTTTCCAACAGACATGGTAAAAAAATTTAAAAAAAAAATATTTAATGAATTTCTAAATGCAAACATTTTTTCAGCATATGAAACAGTAAATCTGTTCATCAAGTAGTCTGAAATGTGAAGATCATTTAGACAACATCAAGCAGTATAATATAATGTTTGTTAAAGGAGTTGCTAGTGGTGGTGGCATCCAGATTCTATTGCATTACTTTGAAGTTCAGCATGTGACCTGGGGATGCAAACAATAACTTAACAGTGCTAGATTGGTTTACTCAAAACATGGGTTTAAAAAAAATCCTTACTAATGGTTTATAAGTACAATAGTATTAACACTTAAGATGAAGATTATACTGGAGGAGTTCTTAATATTTGAAATACTTTTCTTCCCTTATTTTCAACAAAATAATAAAAATAATAGTGTTTAGATTTTTACAAAATTAAAACTTAATTAAAAATTTTGAAATGATGATCTCATTACACAATAAAGTATTTTATATTGTGCTGAAAAATGAATGAAGCTTACACATTTTTTAATTGCAAGTAGTGCTAATAAAACAATGAACTCTATCTTCTAAAAGCAACAAATCACTGTTATACCAAGTTTGCAGAAAAATACTTTGCATTGTCAATAAATACAGGATTTAATTAACAAATTAGATTGCAAAGCATATTTGTTAATTTTTCATTGTATATTTGAATTTGTTATAATCAGTCAAATAATTGTGTCGTTTCATTGACAAATTCAATAGTGTTTTTGTTTAAGATGTCCCAAAGCCCCCATAGCTTCCTTTCTCTCAGCCACAATTAGGCTTAGGTTGGTTTGGTATACATTCCATGGCAGAAGGGAGCCAAAAGTTAATAGTGTTTTAGCTATTTCTTAACTCTTTTTCCTTTGCAGCTAATCTTGTAATAAACTCAAGTAAATACATCTGTAGTCGCACATCTTGTCGATTATTTGTGACATAAAACCCGGGCACTCCAGCTTTCTCAAGCATACTTTGTTGGTCCATTAGTTTTTGATCTAGTTCTAGAATAATTTTTGCATCTCTCTTTTTCATCTCTTCTTCACATCTACGTTCCATTGTCTAAAGAAAAACATTAAACAAAAATTAATGAAACAATTTTCAGAAATACATAAAGAATTATAAGATTCATAAATAAATAATGTATTTACTTCTACAGTATTGTACTAGTATGAAGCATTTGTAACTGACTATAAGCTATTATTGTGAATCTAATAGTTTCGCATAGGTAGGCATAACTTAGAAGCCTGTGCAAGTGAGTTCATTGTGCAAAGCTTCTTCTTCTTCTAGCCAGCTTTATTGCTGCTGAGCTGTGAGCTCTTTTGCAGACTGTGCCAAGGAAAAAAAGTGTGCTGTTTTCTTCAGTTGTTCAGCACTGCCGTACAGGGTGTTGGTTATGTTGGTCTGTAGTGGAAGTAGGGTCTGCCTAAGGTGGATTAGGGAGGGGCATTCAAAGAGGATATGGTTTACG
This sequence comes from Biomphalaria pfeifferi, assembly GCA_030265305.1. NCBI lineage: Eukaryota > Metazoa > Mollusca > Gastropoda > Planorbidae > Biomphalaria > Biomphalaria pfeifferi. Next base: position 877,591 of record JASAOG010000138.1, read on the forward strand.
GTTTCAAAGGGGGTGGGCGCAGTGTCTGCAAAAGGGGAGTTGTGTGGAGTTTATTTTGTTCAGGTGGTAATTTAATAGTGGTGTGTGTCCTGTTCTTAGTTGGAAGATTGTAGATTGTTCTTTGCGGGGGAGGAAGTTAACACTGTCCAGTTTGTTAGGCGTAGTCATTTCTTTGTACATGGCTCTGCCTGTGTTTCCTAATGCCCATTGGTTGAGTCACTCCTCTTTGTGATTGTTGACTAACATTGACTTTAGGGTGAGGTCTATCTGGTTGTTCCATAGATTTGATAGCTTATCTGCCTTTTCATTTCCCAAGATGCCAATGTGTCCAGGGATCCACTGTAGTGTGATATTGATATTTAATTTTGATATCATCTGATGGATTATCACAATGAGTGTTGTCAACTCTCTTGGGCTGTTTGAGGTGCTGCTGTTAAGTGCATGCAGAGTAGATTGGGAGTCTGTAAAGACAACAATATCTGAAGGTGGTTGCACTCCTTCATATATGTTTTCCACTGTCTGCAGTGCTATGGTAATTGCCTCAATTTCGGCTTGGAAGTTTGAGCAGTAATCGCCACAGGGTGCGCTTATCTCAAAGTGTTTATTTTTAGGGAAGACCAGGAAGGCACCAAGACCAGCATTGATGGTGGCTTTGAAAGCTGATCCATCTGTATAAATATGGATAGCTGTTTTTTTGATAGCTTTCAATTGTTTCAAGCGTGCCTACTTTGAGCTCCAGTGGATTTGATTCTTTTGTTAAGGTGTTATTTAGTAAATGTATTTTGATGGTTGGTTGTTTGTGGTTTAGTCTGGGTGTAATGTTTGAAAATCTGGTAATTTTTTCTCTGTTATTGGGTAGGTGGTGTTTTGGTTGTTTTTCCCTATTTCTCTGTATTAGTAATTTATTTGGATGATCGTCCTCCAACCTTCTGTATCTCTCAATAGCTTCTAATGCTGCTCTGTTGCGCCTTAACTTAAGAGGTTCAATATTGGAGTCTATTTCACTGGCTGTTGTGGGAGTAGTTCTCATACCTCCACTAATTAGCCGCAAGGCATGGTTTTGGATTGTATCTAATGATGATTGATAGGTTTTGTTGGCAGCTACTTGTATGGAGAGACAGTTATCCATTACAGATCTGACGTATCCAGTGTATAACTGTCTTAAGGTTTTCTTTTCAGCTCCCCAGGATGTTCCTGCTAGGTGTTTTATTATGTTTAATCTTTGTGATGCTTTTTCTTTTAAATCTGCCATAAAGTGTTTTAGAGACAGTCTTTGGTCTAGTTTTACACCAAGATATGTTGGATTTTCTTTTTTATTTATTGGCTGTGAGTCTATTTTTAGGATGTAGTTTCTTTTTGCTGTTTTGTTGCTGTGGCTAAAGATTGAATAAACTGACTTTTCTTTGTTTATTTCCATTTTCCATAATTTTGAATATGTGGAGATAGTTGTGAGGGCTCTATTTAGTTTGGATCTAGTCAGCACTGGATATTTCTCTGTAGTCCAAATTAAAAGGTCGTCTGCAAAAAGTGCCTTATTGACTGAAATGAGGTCCGGGAGGTCATTCATGAAGATTAGAAAGAGAGTGCAGCTAAGGGCTGAACCTTGTGGTAGTCCTTCTTCCAAACTTTTTTTACTAGAGATGGCACCTTCGAATCGGGTTTGGATGGTTCTGTTTTTTAAGAATGCCCTGATCCAGCTGTACATTTTTCTATGGATGCCCATTTTTTTCATCTTCAAAAATAGACCTTTTCTCCACACTCTATCATAGGCTTGCTGCAAATCTATAAATACTGCTGTAGTGTGCTTGTTTTCATGAAACGCTTCTACTGTGTCCTGGATAAAACAAAAGAGGTGGTCTTCTGTTCTACTTGCTTTCCTGAAGCCAGCTTGTGCATTGTGGAGTGAGCAAGTACTTTCTAGCAACCAATAAAGTCGGTTATTGATCATTTTTTCTGCCATTTTGCCAATGTTGGATGTTAGAGATATTGGTCTATAACTTTTTGGGTCTCCAGGTGGTTTATTTTTCTTTAAAATGGGTATTATGTTTGCAGTTCTCCATTCCTGTTGTATGTCTCCAGTTTTCCATGTATGGTTGATAAAGTTAAGTATACAGTTTGGGCCTGTGGTCCTAGTCCCCGAATCATTTTATTTGTTATTTTATTGGGTCCAGGGGATTTTCTTGACTTGAGGCTTTTTAGGGCAGTATTGAGCTCATGTAGAGTGAAGGGAGTGTTAAATACATAAAGAATTATAAGATTCATAAATAAATAATGTATTTACTTTTACAGTATTGTACTAGTATGAAGCATTTGTAACTGACTATAAGCTATTATTGTGAATCTAATAGTTTCGCATAGGTAGGCATAACTTAGAAGCCTGTGCAAGTGAGTTCATTGTGCAAAGCTTAAGATTAGATTGCCCATACTTGTAAATAAAAACTTTAAATCTAGTGTTAAAAAATGGTTCAGATTGGTTATGTTTATACAATAGTATAATAAATTCAGGAGTCAATCAATCATAATGTTAATAGAATATACTCAAATTTTTCATCTCAGTAAATTATTTTTCAAAAAGATATTGTGTTTGTTTAGATTATTCAATGAACTCCAATTAAAGTTAATCTGTTTTTTTAATTTGTTGTGTTCTTGTGTACTCATTTACAAACCTTTGCATCTTCAGTTACAAACTTGTGCATCTTCATTTTATAACCTACATTAACTAAAAGCGAAACAACCATACACTCAATTGCTAGAACATTATAAAATTATAAAATAATAACTTGAAGTGTTACCAATCAAACAACATACATCAAGTTCTCTCTCTACTTGAGCTTCTATCAGCGGCAGATTGTGAGGTTTATTTTGATTCTCAAGCAACAATTCTTTATGTTTTTTATTCATTTCATGCCTTTGAGCTAAAGAAAACAAACAATTTTATTACATGCCTAATAAGTAGTTATGATTATAATAAAGGCTATGCTGTCATTTTTTTTCTTTGAATAAATGGCAAGCTAGTAATAATTCTTGACAACTAGAAAAGGAACAAATACATTTTGATAAGAACTTTGATGTTGCAAATGGTATAAGGGTCATTTCCATTTTTATCTCAAGAAGTAAGCTGGAGCTTGATTACAGAACAAAAGTCATTATGCATTTCCATATTCTAAGTTTAGGTATAAAATATTGGGCTAAGGATAATGACAGGAGCAATAAAACCCACTTATCAGAGCAATGGAGGAGATTGCAGCCTTGGCCTCACTGAATAAACATAGAGAACTAAAAATCGCAAAAAAGCAAAATAGCAAAACATTAAGAAGAATTCTTAATGAGGCACCCAAATATCTTGTCTTATATAATACAGACGTTACTTCAAAAAAGAAGATGATTACGTCCTACGCCTCATGCATTTAGTCATGCATATTAACCAATGACTTAAATTCTGCCAAGTCACTGGTTTTCCTGCCTTGCTCAGGCAATCCATTCCATGCTCTAATAGCACTAGGGAAGAAGGAATATTTGTACAAATTTGTCCTACCATATGGGATGAGGAATGTGCCTTTATCTTTGTGTCTTTTATTATCTGAGTATTTTATTATATTTTGTTTTTGTATTTGAAGATTATGGTTCAGTGTTTTATGTATAATTGCTACTGTACTTTTGAGTCTTCTGTCCTGAAGGCTTTCTAAATTTAGTGAATAAAACCCAAAATCAACAAGTCTGGCAATGTAAACAGACTCAAGAACAACTTTTATTCAGGAAGAACTGAGCCTTGAAAGAAATAGCAATTAGTAAACATAACTCTTGAAACAGTAAAACTGCATAAAGACTTTCCACACAAAGCTTTCTTTCTTCTATGAAAAACAATATGAAAAGCAAAACAAAGAAATCTGATTAAGTCAAAGATGAAGGATATGGCTTTCTCATGTAATAGCCCAATGGAGGAATATCGAAAAAGTTCATTGCCACAGGGAAACTATCAGCTAGCTGTAAAACAGAAAGGAAAACATTAGAACCCTATTTAACTACCCATATATGTCAAACAGAATTGATCCCAGCACATGTAAAGAAAGGGAAATGACAAATATGGGAGAAAGGGGGCAAACAGTACAAAATACTACTCTATCCTAAATAAAAGAAAAAAAAATATTGAGAGTAATATAAAGAATCCAAAAGTGGTTCAGTTCTTACCAAAATTTTAAGAAAAAAAAATGCTTATAAAAAGCTATTCCAAAAGAAAAAAATGTTTTTGAAATGTTGAAAATAAAAATTAGAATGAACCCCCCACCCCAATCTGCAGAGTGATTCCAGTGAATGTGAACATGTCCTTGAAAGTTATATACTTCATCAAGTGGCTTGATAACACCTAATTAAAAGAGTTTATCTCAGATGTAAGATTTATTTTCTTAACCTCAGACTCAACTCATTCAGTACACTGATACTCTCAGCAGTTGCAGTGTATAATGTTCATTTCACTATCTTTAGAATGTTTCTTTCTTTTTTTTTTTATTCTCAGGATATTAGAGTATTTGTTTTGGTTGAAAATTGAATGCAGGACCAACATGTCTTTTTTTTAAAAAAAGACAACATTGTGTTAGTGGTTCCTCTTTTTAAGTTTATTTCACAGGATCTGAAATTATTTAAATAATGCAATATCTTACTGCATTTGTTGATCTTTCATGAAATTTAAAGGGAGAAAATGTGCAAAGTTTTATAATTTTTCATTAGTTATCGATTAAATCTATAATTAAAAAGTGAAATGTTTTTATTAATGCTTTATATATTTTCTATTTCCATACTCAGTTTAAACTTAATAAAAAACTATTTTTCTTTAATTTAATAATTTTTTTTATTACACTTTTGTACCCAATTAATTTTCTTTTAAAATCAAATGAAATATGTTAGATTATATACTAAAGAAAAAAGATATTTTAGTTTTAGTACGACACGCATACACAATTTTTTTTTTTTTTTTATCAAAACAATATGCAAGGAAAGAGTTAATAATGAAACAAACTGATTAATTGTGTTTGTTTGTTTGTAAAATGTTTTACATGTTTTGGATGTTCCTTCAGAGTTGAAGATAATTTACTTCCTGGTTCAAACCTCCAGCAGGATGACGGGGGATGGGAGCAGGCAGGGTTTGAACCATTGATAAATCCAAATGACAGGCCAAGGGCAAACCACATGAACAGGCAGCAATGTTTATATTAGCTATATTTAAAACATAAATTAATTAGTTAATTGATTATAAATTATCAATTATATTTTTAAATTAATTTAATCAATACATTATTACATTAATTCTGATTAAAAAATTCAAAGCCAACATTTAAATAAAAAAATATACTTTTAGTGATGAAAATAGCTTACATTTGTGATCATTGATCAACTTTTGCCGCTGTGTAAACAGACTCTTTTCTTCCAAATGTTGCACCTCTTCTAAACCTTTAACAATTTCAAATGCAGTACCATCTAAAAGGGCACTTGCCAATGCCGACAAGAGATCATAAGACAATCGTTGTTGGAATTTTCTAGAGATTAAAAGATATTAAAAAAAATAGAAATCTTTTCAACTTTCAAATTTTGTTTTAGTTTCTATTTTGTTTTTTCATGGCACAGACTGATAAAGAGACAACAGTTTGGAAGTAAAATCTGTCTAGAAGAAGATAAATATTTTTTATCTGCAATTGGACTGGCCTAAGTTGATGACTGTCACATTCTCAGTTGACATTGCATGATTTAATATTCACGTCATGTTAAGAGTTTAAAAGACACATGGAATTCCTGATGTAGAAAACAGGAAGTAGAATGAATGAAGTTGACTTTGAGTTCAGTCAGTCAAGTCAAGCAGTCAAGTTAAGTCAAGTTAGTGAAGTCAAGTGGTATTCTTTGGACCGAGTGGTCAAGTAATATTTTGGTCCAGGACGGACAGTAGCAACTTAGAAAAGTTGGTAGTATCTATAGTTAGAAAGTAACTCGTGGGCAGTTGTTGCCAGTGCTCCTTTTGAGATATGTATTATTATTAAGGATTATTCTGTACAGTGTTACCCGCTGAGATGCGGACGTGATTTGTAACTAACATATATTGGATACATTTTGATACCACTGTCATGCGGATAGGATTGTTTATTAATTCTTGACTTGTAGCATGAACAAGGAGTGCAGTATTATTATTATTGTGTTGTAAAATAAACTTTATATTTGTCTGCTGAAACGGACTTAGGTCAGTTTATAGTATTTGTCTTGTCACATGTCAAGAGTACTTCAGGAAGCAAGAACCCAGCATTACACGACATTCGCATTCTGCAACGTTACACCATTTACATTTACAATGACCAATTTGATCTTGCAGAGAAGCTACATTTGAAAAAGCCATATCTTGTAGGCTTATAAATGAAGTGTATAAACAGACTTTGATTTATGAGCACATGAAACTTTCACTAGGGTTACCAGATGATATGCTAAAGGATGATATGTCCTCTTTTTGAACTTTTGTACTGTGCGTGTCAGGCGTTGATAAGTGTAAAAATGTTGCACTTTTACTGCCACATACTGAACTGGTAATGTAATATTGTCCTTTTATTCTTGCAAAGTTGATTGATGTGAATAATGTTCATTAGTCGTACCATCATTTTCAAAACAGAAAGACGACACATTTAGTGATGTGCTCCTGAACAGTTTTGTTGGTAGGTTTTCTAAGTATTTTCAGGAACAACTGTGCATCAAAATCAATGAATAATCTGAAAATCTTTAGCTAATTAAAGCACAATCACTGCAGAGTAGATAAAAAGACTGAATAGACTTTCTATTGACTCATTGAGAGGCATTCTTCTCACAAAGTACACTCTCAAGAAAATGCCTTTGCATTTGTGTTAAACTACTGTAAAAAGTCACTTTACCTGATTAAAGATACTTAGTTTTAAAGGCTTTTAATGTTTCATCAAATAAATTTTAAGCCTAGATAGCTCTGTCTTTTTTTCCCCTTCTTTGCACATTATCATGTCTAGTAACCCTAACTTTTTCAGTTACATGACAAATGATTTATAGACGAATCATTCACAACAAGTGGTTTACATTGAATGAACATAGAGGGAATTTTTAGATTATAGATTTTTTCCCCTATTATTTTAAAAATGTTCAATCACAACAAGATTGGGCTTAAGCCAAGCTTTTGATTCTAAGGCAAAGAAACAGTATGTGAGAAAAATAAAACTTAAGAAAAACATTAAAAAAAAAATAAAAAAAAAAAAAGACTATCTCTCATACAACTTATAGTGATTATTTTTAGAAATTTTTTTAAACAAAATGGGACATTTTTTACCCTGTCCCATTTTCTCCCCCTCCCCTGAGAAGAAATCCTGGTTAAGCAAATGTATAAATCTACAAGACTTTATTCAAAAGTGTATTGCCCTTAGATCTAGACTTAAAAGACTGTGCGCAAAATGTTCCTGAAGGTTATTTTATTAAGCTCTATAATGCTGAAACAACTGAAGACATTCAAGATAAATATTTTCTAGTTCTCGAACCAAATTTATATTAATTTCTCTTTACACTTTCAAAACTTATACTGTTCAAACTGAAGCTTCTATATGTAATGTGTTTATGTTGTCCACTTGTCTTTGTGAGAGATATACAATTAGATAGTGCCATCGTTTGTCTAATACATGCCTAACGGCTGTCTGTGTCGGCTCTATCGAAGTTGTTAGTGAACGGATGCTGCGAGGGTGGGGGAGGGGCTAGCTGAGGCTTGTGACCTTTGACCACTGGGGTGGTAATTTGCATACGGGCGAAATGACTCTGGATCAGAAGAATGTTTTCTTAGACATTACGATGGTCAAGAGGTTAGTTTCGCTTGGTGCGTTATCGCTAGGTGGTGGTGTCGAATCCAGAGTCACAGGTTCGAGCCTCGGTCGGCGCATGCCCTTATTTTCATTGCATTTTAATTCACTACTTTCTCTCTTAAAAACTTGGTCCCTGGTGCTGTTATTCATTTATGTTTAATATATGTATGTAACTCTGAATGAGTAAAATGGAAAATAGTTAGATGAAGGCCCTAATGAGGAGATTGAAACCCGCCTTGAGCTGAGTTGTGTTTGCTGAGTGCCTAAAGGCAGCAAGGAAAACTTCTACCAGAGATCCATCTCACAACTAGTGCACTGAGCATTCTGTAAGCATGAAAGATGTACTATACAAAAATAGAAAAAAAAAAAATTACTGGTCAATGACCAACACATAAGTCCTTATTAATATTAGCATAAAACAATTTAGGTGATAATACACAAATGCATCTCAATCATTACCCTGGTAGTTCTCTGGCCATTTTTTGAAGCTCATTAAGAAGCACATAATGTCGATGTTGAAGCTCTTCTTTATTACTTTGATCCTGAAGCATCATTTGTCTAGGAATGAGAAAAAAAAACAAGATGATTTTTATAGATCATTAGGAAAAACATGATGACTAGATCAAAGTTAATCTGACTATGCTGGCTTTTGCAGCCTCTGTTAAATTACAATCTCAATAAAATAAATCCCACACAACTCCTCCTTTGTAGACACTGCGCCCACCCTTATGAAACGTAAACCATATCCTATTTGAATGCTCCTTCCTAATCCACCTTAGGCAGACCCTACTAACACTCCAGCCCAACATAACCAACACCCTGTATGGCAGTGCTGAACAAATGAAGAAAACAGCACACTATTTTTCCTTGGCACTGTCTGCAAAAGAGCTGACAGCTCAGCAGCAATAAAGCTGTCTAGAGAAGAAGAAGAATATTTAAGGTCAAAGAGGCCTTGTGTTTTCATTTAATTCAAACAAATTTTGTCACACATTATTTGATTCCAAACACCAAAATTTATTTCAAACAGTCTCTTTATTTTGGTATTAATAAAATCAGATTTTAAAATTTATTATCGATATTAACAAAATTTTAAGATCCCCAGGTAGAGCCCCTCACATGAAATTATTAAGAGGTTTTCAAATTATGCATAAATACGAATACAAAAAATAAAAATATGAACACACTTATTCTACCAAAATTAGGTCACTGGGATAATGACTTCTACATCAACTTTCAGACATATTTTATGTTTGCAAGATTAGATGTGTGTTGAATGTTTGTTTTTTGTTTATTCCTTTAATAAATTTCTAAAACAGATGACCTGTTGTAGTATATTACAGGTTAGGATTGCCATTCTTGCCTAAATAGCTGAATCCTCTATATTCTCTATATAAATCTAGATCTAAATCTATCTCCTTAGGTCAAGATCTATTTTTCTAGGCATTTAACTTCATAGTTCATTCACTGTATCAAGGTCACTCCAAACATTTGCCCATTTATTCTCTCTAAAAAAACAACAACAAACAAACAAATATAATATAAGATCATTAACATTGATGTCCAAAACTGGCTGTCTGAAATAAATTTTGATAAGAAAATTGTAATACAAACACCCTATTAATTTTTTTTTTATGAAATAAAAAAAAACTTGGCTTATGAATCAAATAAATCAGCTCCAAAAACAGAATAAATGTTGGCCGGCTCATTTACATATACTTAGGCAACCAAAAAATATAGGCTTAACTCTAATCACCCTAGATAGGAAAAAACAACAACCTGACTTACAAATTTTAAATTCTTTTTTCTTACATAAAAAGACGATGGAAGGAAATTGGGTCAGAATCATTGGAAAATGGACACGCACATTATACAGCATGCTGGTTTCATATTAAATATCAAAATAAAAATGTAATATTGTAATGACCACAAAAACAGTAATGATCTAATGTCCGAAATAAACTACTCCTCTCTAGTCTAGATCTAGACTAGAGCTTGATCCATATTAGTATAGTAGAGTCACTATTGCGGAACAGTTTGCAGCTACTTTTAGTTTTTAATTTTTTGCTCCTTAATGGTTAGACCTATGGAAAAACTAAAAGTATCTAGGCATTGCCCATCCATTTTCCGATAAAAATGGATGCATTGTTTAGTTTTTCAACAGATATTTAAATTTTACATTCAAATCGACTGAGATATGGTCAGTCACAATTACGGAACAGGATTTTTTAAGAAGTCACAATTGCGGAGGACGGTAAAAATGTCGGAACAAAGCCTATATAAAGCATATATTTATTAGTCTTATATAATACTTGAACTCCTTTACATTACATTAATTTTATTTTATTAAAGCTTAAGACAACACATTGTCACTTTTTAATCCTTTACCTCTTCAATTTAATTGACGTCGCACTACCCTGATTTTCCTTACAAGATTTTATTTTCCAATATTCTTTAATTCTTTTTTGTTATATTAATATTATATAGGCCTATATGATATTATTTGATATTATGATTTGTCCTCTTTTTGCTGGACGTCTGGTAATCATAAATTATATATATATTATATGTAATATTATTGTCTAAATGTTTTTAAATATATGTTTACTAATACAATTTCATATTTAAATTCTGATAATCTAAATCACTATGTAAATATTAAGCTAAATAAATGCGCAGGTCAAATAAATGACATCTATAGTGTTCCACAATTGTGACTATCTTTAAAAAGGTAAAAACTGGGTTAACACCTCCCAATTTTGTAAAAATTAAATTCCTGGTAGATGGCTACGACATGAAGTTTTTCCACATCCATTTATAAACCTAAAAATAGGTGTATCATGCAGGTGATGTATCAATATCATTTTTAAAAAGCCTTAAGCCCTGACCTATGCGGTTTGCCTAGTACGTGAAAATAATGGACGATTCCACACCTGTCAACTTTAACCTGGAGTCAAAATTAATTTTCTGCTGTAAAAGGAAAACCTTTATATTGGAAATGTAGAGAAATGAACCATGTTTCAGTAGTTTAGCAGAAAATTTCAAAATAAAGTAAATTTTAACTAATTTTGACAAGCTGTTCCGCAATAGTGACTCTACTAGATAAGTAGACCTTATAATTAAGATGAAAGATCCAACTCACATTTAGTTTTAGACATCTATCAGGGGCCGATCCAAGGGGGGGCCTAAGGGGCACGTGCCCCCCCTAAGAGAAGTGTTGGCATAAGGGGCACGTGCCCCCAAAAATTGCTGAAAGGTACGTGACCATAATTTCCATACACATTTGAGACGTATTTATTTTTGTTCAACTTAAAATTTGTTGAAATTCGTATATATGTAAATGTTATTCACTGACAGGTGTAATTCCCAACTTAAATTTAGAATAAAAACTGCAAAAACATGGTCGGTGACCGTGTTAACATATTATTCGCTGCAAAGTTTGTACCTAATTCATTATTAAGTAAATTTAAGTGATGAAGTGATTCTAAGCCATGTGTTGTTTTATTTTTTATACGATGTTTTACGATTACAGAAAATGAATGATAAAACCAAGCGAAAGATGTCAGGTCCTGAACGAGTGAAAGAGGAAAAGAAGCAGAAGTTGGTGGATAGTTTCAGATCTATGAAAACAATCAGTGCTTACTTTCTCAGTCAAAACAAAACTCCACTACCTACATCATCAGTCCAAGATCAGTCAACTCCGTCTACATCTACAGTGCACGATATACCGCCTACATCCGCATCTGCAATCCATGATCAGTCGCCCACAACTACGTCTGCAGTGCATGATATACTTCCTCCATCCGTATCTACAGTCCATGATTCGCTGCCTCTATCTAAGACTACAGTGCACGATATACCTCTAAATTCATCAAGTGTCACTAACTCATTTGAAAATAAAATGCTTCAAGAGTTTATCAAACCATATGACATTGGGCTACTATATAAAAAAATTAGACAGTTTTCAGCTTCCAATAGATATGACATTATCCGGAATGTAGCGAAGCCAGATGTTAATCATTGCTTTCCACAAACACAAGAAGGTAAAAAGAAACGCTCATTTCAGTACAAATGGTTGGTAGCTAATCAGTGGCTAGTTTACAGTCAAGCTTTAAACGGCGGTTTATGTTTACCATGCATTATTTTTGCTAAAACGAGTCATAGATCAACAGGTGTATTTGTAAGCACACCATTGACAAAATTTAAAGATGGACCACAAGATATATATAAGCATACTGAAACGGAATACCATAAAAATTCAATGAAAGATTTGGCATCATTTATTGAGATAATGGAGCAGAGACAAGCTAATGTCATCCAGCAGACTTGCAGTAGCATCCAATTACGTATACAACAAAATCGTGGAAAGCTGATGTCAATTCTACAAACAGTCATACTCTGTGGTAGGCAAAATATACCACTTCAAGGACACAATGAGACAGACACTAATTCTAATAACAACCGTGGAAACTTCCAAGCCCTTCTGGATTTCCGTATTTGTGCTGGTGATAATATTCTAGAAGAACATTTCAAAACTGCTCCAAAAACTGCAACATATAGGTCAAAAACCATTCAGAATCAACTGATTAATGGATGCGGAGACAATATTAGGTGTACAGTGGTAGAACAAATAAAAGAGGCTGTTTACTTCAGCATTATGGCTGATGAGGTGACTGATGCATCTAACAAGGAACAGTTAGCGCTTGCAGTTCGATTTTATGATGGTGTACAGATTTCTGAAAGATTTGTAGATTTTATAAGATGTGATAGTGTAACAGGAGAATCAATTGCCAAACTTTTGATTGGTAAACTGCAAGAATACGGTTTGGATTTGTCTAAGCTGCGTGGTCAAGGCTTCGATGGGTCTGGCAACATGGCTGGTAAAATCAAAGGAGCTGCAGCTATAATCAGTCAGCAGTATCCTAATGCTGTTTACTTCCATTGCAATTCTCACGTTCTCAATCTTGCTGTAGTCCAAGCCTGCTCATTACAACCAATTAGGAACATGATGGGTACTTTGCTTGAGGTCTGTATATTTTTTAAGTATTCACCTAAGCGTCATTTGCAATTGCAGCATAATATTCAGCATCTATGTCCTGAGTCCAGAAAGCAAAAACTTGTTGATCTATGCAAGACTAGGTGGGTAGCCAGGCATGATGCATTGGAAGTGTTTGGAGAACTTTATACAGCAGTTGTGCAAACTTTAAATGATATAGCTGACGGTGATTCCTGGAATCAAGAATCAGTAGCAAAGGCACGCGGTCTTCTTTTGGGGGTGACACAGTTTGATTTCTTAATTTCTTACGTTACGTGCTGCAATGGTCTCCGTTTTATTCATTCACTCAGTGTGAGTTTACAAGGTCGATCAATTGACATTTGCTCTGCCATGATAGAAGTGTCAAATGTAATTAGCAGCATTGAAAGATGCCGGAAGGAAATTGATGAGGTTAGTTTAGAATGGTATACGCAGGCCACTTCTTTATCCAAGTCAGTCGATGCACCAGAGCCAAGTGTACCACGATTAGGTAAACGGCAGATAAATAGAGCAAATACACCAAGTGATTCACCAGAACAATATTTTCGTCGTACTGTCATAATACCTTTCATTGATCATTTACTTTCAGAGTTAAAAACAAGATTTTCACCCTTGCAACAACGTGCTGTTCAAGGGATTGCTCTCGTTCCTTCTATCTTCTTGTCTAATCCACAAACTAAGAAGAAAGAAGCTAAAGCTTATGGCGAATTAATTGTAATGGATCTTCCATCACCACACACATTGTGTACAGAATTGGAATGTTGGCAGAGTAAATGGGAATCAAGCTCATCAGATGTTCCTTCTTCCCTAGTGACAACACTTCAACAAACTTCTGCAACCTTTTATCCTAATATTCACACCATGCTACGTGTGTCAGCAACAATTCCGGTGACGTCATGTGAGTGTGAACGATCATTCAGTCGTCTTCGCCAGTTAAAGACATACTTACGTTCAACAATGGGAGATGAACGACTTTCTTCATTGGCCCTCATGTGCATAAACCGTGACATAGACATTGATACAGAAAAGGTGTTAGACAAATTTGCACGTGATCAAACTCGCAGAATGGAACTTATGGATATTCTTTCCGATTAACGTCCACACCTGCGCAATCGGTTGCCCGCCATCAAATTCAATATGAACTGTATTTTTTATAACAGGATTGGTATCTGTTAGCTGAATTCAATGCCAAAAACGTTTTATATTTTCTTTCCCTATATATATATATCAAGAAATTACCGACACATTTTATTTGTGCCCCCCCTAGAAATTTCTGGATCGGCCCCTGTCTATTCTATACTCAACTATACTATACTCTATAGTTATAGTCACTATTACCTATAGAGTATAGACTATAGATTCTAGACTATTCTAGATCTAGACTGGTAAAAGTAAGGCTTTTTAGTAAAGGATCTTAAATTTAATCTTATCATATATCATCAACTTATATTTTTATGTCATGATTATTGATTATGCCAGTGAATTGACTCATTGAGTGAATCATATTATTATTATAATTATATTATTATCATTGAAATTTGAATCATTGAAAGAATATTATGAATTCATTGAATGCCACCGCATTAATAGAAAAACAGATTTAAATCTAGATTACCCTAGATCTAGATCTTATAGAAAATTCTTGATTCTATCGTCTATTGACTTTAGAATATCCAATTAATTTACATTTTTTTTTCTTACACAGTCTACTCTCACTCGAAAAAGTAAACAAAAAGTCCATTTACTATCATTTAGACAAGGGAGATCAATCTGCTTTATTTGTGACTGTCAACAACATATTTTACATATTTCCCTGCTTAGATCTACTCTAGTCTAGTGTGTTAAATAAAAGCTGTTCAATTTGCACATTGAGTAAACTTAGAACTACTATTTATACTAACCTAACTACTAGATCATAGATCTAGAATTCTAAGCTAGATTGATAGATCTAGTCTATAATAGAATATCAAAGTAGGCACTTAATCAGTTAATGATAATCATAATGTGACTTTTGATGTCTTAATACTCTTATCAATATCACTTAGTCTTAGACTTTAGACTTAGAGTTGACTTATTTTTTAAAGACTTACTCACTTAGACTTAATCATGAAAAAGTTAGTGACTTTGTCTAAGTCTTATAGTTAGTAGTTTAATAGTTAGTAATTAGAAGATTCAAGTTAGCTTATTTAGTTATCTACTAAGCTAGATTTGCTAGATATAATATTAATATACTAGATCTAGCAGTCTAGATTATTCAAGATCTAGACTAAATGATATGCCAAGCCTAGCTTAGGGCTAGGGCACTAGAGTCTAGTCTAAACTGATGAAAAGTAAAGTAACTTGAATACAGTAGAACGTCGTTTATCCGACTCAATTGGGACCGGACACCGTTCGGATACGCGATTGTTCGGATAACCGAAAACCGAAGCGATCCATGCAGTATATGCAACCGGACACTATACAAATACATGTACATGTGGTTGATAAAAAAAAAAAAAAAAAAAAAACTGGTCCGGATATTTGACGCTCCGGATAATAAACGTTCGGATAAACGACGTTCTACTGTAAGTAGATATCTAGATTCTAGATCTATCACTTCGATCAGTACTGAACTGACTTTTATCTAGATCAGTGACAATGCGGAGTGCCGCCAAAAACAGGGACAAGGTTGTTTTGGCTAATGATGCTACAATTGATCAGATTCCTCTATATAATTCTGAACAATTTGAATCTTTTTTGGTAATTTTCTTTTTATAAACAATCTATAATATAAGTACAAAATACTAATCACTTTCTGATTCATTGATCATAAAATCTCTTAAACTGTATCTGCATCAAATTTTGTATACAGGTTCCTTCTTTTACCTCCTACCTAGGTGCTCACTAAGAACGTTTTTTGACAGATTCACAACCTGAGAACTGCTGTTCACAAAAAACGCAACTGGTTTTAAAAATAACAAAATGGGGTTCCAGAGAGAGTGATAGATTCAGAGAAGAAAAGAGAGCTGGCCATAAAATTTCATTGTAATAGATACACTAATTAGTGACTAATTCACAGGCTAGAAAAATATGTTAGCTTAATCGTTAAAATGTGGCCTGTCAATTAAAATTAAAAGAAAAGGGGTGATTTTGCAGCCTGTGTGTACTGCTAGTTTAATATAGTTCTATGGTGGAAAACAGATTGAACTCCCAACAAACTGAAACTTTTTAAAAATTTTGCATTGCTTTAAATCAAATAAGCTTTGCTGGATTTCCAAAGTTAGTAACTTAAAGGCTTTGGGAGTCAATCCTCAGGAAAATTCAGGAGCCACCAACCCTTAGGCCTTAGGCAGCTTCCGACCGTAGCAAATGTCCAGGCTTTCATCTTAAATCTATAAATTAAGATGATTCCTAGTCAATTTGCAATTGAAAGGCAGCAAACAAAGGCAGCAGATATAGATCTAGATAAAATTTTGTTTTTTGTCAAAATAATGTATGAAAAACATGTATATTATTATTTTTTTAAAATATAAATTATTAACTATTGTAGTGCTAAGAAAAAAAAAGCAAACCAGAATAAACTCTAGTAAATGAAAAAAAAAAGAAATTTCCATTGGATTTAGATTTTAAAAAAGGTTTCAAATTTCTATTCCTGGATTAGCTCTGCGCTGTATTCATTATTTTATAGCTCTAAGGACATAGGGTCACTGAATTTATTTTAATAAGTATGAACATAGTCATTTCAACTGAAAATATATGTATATATATATTCAACTTCAAAAACAACTTGACAATTAGATTATTCAAGAAATTTACACTAAATAAAATATCTACCTTACACATTGTATTTTGAAAAAAAAAAAAGATTTTTTGATTACCTGTAAAGAGTGACCTTGGTCAGTTGAATATCTGAAGACATACACATGATCAACCTCAATGTTTCATTTCAAAGAGGAGGCTACAGTATATAGTGTTTACAATTTTTCTCCTTAGTATTTTTTTAGCACAAATACTGGTATGTCTGTAAGGCCTTTTAAAAATTGCTAAATGTAGACCTTGATATGAATATTCTCAGTATAGTTTTAATGATTTTTAATCATATAACCTTGAATTGCAATATACCAAGAGATTATTCCATAATATTTAGCTTCCATAAAAATGTGTTTGTTTTGGCTACAAAGTGATTTATTCACAACCTTGTATATTTATTTAGGAAGACTTGAATAGAGATAGAGATCAAGATGAAGAAATTCTGAAAAGATTTGAAGAAGAAACTACAAGTGATGAAAACAAACGTGTACTCTTCATGGAGGTAATTCAGACTTATAAAGTAGAGTGCATCCATAAAATGTTTACAACCCTTTCAAAGAGATCATGTAGACTGTTGAAAATAAAAGTAAAGTACACCTTTCAGACCTTGTGATCTAAAGTAGGGCTTAAATATTTTTCATGTAAGACATTTTCTAAAGGAGCAACCAGTTTTAAAGTAAGATCTTGTCTGCATTTTCTCCAATGAGGTCTTAATCATCTATAAATCTGAGATTGGAAATAGGATGCCCGTTTATGGTTCAAGCTAGGAGTAAATCCTTCTAGAGTTTCTAATGAAAAGGTCAACCCTCCTGGGCCCCCAAATGATGGCAAATTCCTATCTTCACCCCTGCTGTCCATCTGACTTCGGAGAGGCAAGAATGTCCCATTGATATTTTTGAACCTCATGTGTGAGTTTCTTTGTTATCAATCAATCCACCAGTTTTCAAAGGTTTCATCGTTGTCATAGCTTTTCATTGCATGGTGGCACCCGTCTCCTCTCCAAGACCAATTTTTCTTGGGGTTTACTTCTGAAGATGGTTAGTCTTACATGACTATTGAGCTCCATCTGCTCATTCCTTTTTAAAGGCTGATGATGGTTTTGGTCTGCCCAGGTATTTGATTTATCTATCTGGTAACTACCATATCTGGTGGGCATTCCTCAATACACCACATGGTCAGGAAACAGAGAAGGGATCTTCATTGAACCATCTTTAGGACCCCCATTAACTAAATTATAATTTTATCACATAAGTTGTTGTTTTTTTTAGGTCACAACTCCTTAGGGATATCTCCATATTCCTACACTTAAGCTTTCATTGCACATCTTGCCATACAACATGTGTTTAATCCAAATGAGCTTAATGTTATCAGCAAAATGAACTGCAAAGACTTTTTATTTACTTTTCTGTGTTTTGTGCATAGACAACTGTGATTTGTTGAATCCTATATCATTCCTAACATAGTTTTCAATTGTAGATGACATCAAGAATTGGATTTAGAAAAAAAAAATTGAATACCTGCATTGAGGCCATTGAAAAAAACAAGGAAATACAAAGAAAAGCACAAGACAATTTGAAAGAAAAGGCTTCTAAAGAAGACAAGATAGACTTGTTACTACAGATCAAATTACTAGAAAGCGACTTGAAATACAAAGATATTTTTGTAAGTATTAGTAAGATGTAAACATTCAATATGTCCAAAGTAAAGTCTTTCTATGTTGTTAGATCGCATCCATTTCTGTGGCTAATGTTTTACTAGGACATTGTGCATACATCACAATTGTTGCCTTTAATTTTTCCTTCATATGTAGTAATATTTTTAAAATTCAGTTAAATAAGAAAAGCCTTCAAAAGCTCTGCCTAACATAGAAACTTTTAAGTCACAAATTTATCCAAAAAAAAAAGAAAGAAATTAATTTAAAAATTTTATTCAATATTCTAACATATGCTACAAGATTTATATCTAGTAAATTGACAAAATTTATTTATTGTCCATAGAATACTATGTTAAAATGTTTAATGTAGATTTTTACTAAATGAACCAAAACTGGCTACAATGTCATTATTTTGTTTAGAAACTACTGCAAATATGTCGATTTGTATAGTTTTGTATCTTACCACTTGTCTTCTATACGGGAATTAGAACATTTGTATTTATTTGTGTTACAAATTACAGAAAAAGTAATTGAAGAGTCCAAAGCTCATGAGGTAAAACTCAAGCAGAAAGTGATGTCAAGACATTATAGGCTATGCTTTCATATGCAAACTGTTACTTTACTAGATCTACTGTTTGGAAGCAAATGTAACTTAATAACATCACTTTTTATGAATTAAAAATTCATACTGAGCACCTAAAGGCAGCACGGAAAACTAACTCCTAGATACCCCCTCCGCCCACTCATCCACAAATGAGATTGGACCAAAGCGCTCTGAGCATGTTATAACCATGAAAGAAGCGCTATATAAAAGCTATAAATATATACTTCAGACTGTTTTAATCTCTAATGATCACATTTCAATATTTCTTTATATAAAGAATTCTTGGAATTGATGTGACCCTTGTCTTTATACAACTACTAGCCTGATATGACCCACAGCCGGATGGCCTTAGTTTGTGTATTACTGATCAACTGGATTGAATTTAGATCTATGTGAAACTTGGAGAATGTTTCCTTCAAATTTTTAAAAATTTTACCATGAAAATAAAAGTAGAATATGAAAATGGGTTTACCCATTCAGTCAACATAATAATAATAATTTTATTTATAAAGCGCTGTTAAAAAAACAAAATGCAGGCTCAAGGCGTTGTTATAACATTACAAACACAAATACGACAGCTAAAATGACAAAACTAATCTAAAAAATTTTTTAACTGATAGGTCTTAATGTCCTTTTTGAAAGTAGTGTAGCATGTTGTCTGTCTGAGATCAATGAGAAGTGAGTTCCAAACTTTTGGTCCCCGACTGAATAAGCCAACAGACTAGCTTTTGAGGGAGAAACGTGGCACCACTAAAAGCGTTGTGTTAGGAACATTAAACATACAATACAGTCTCTGCCATGATCTAAGGAATATTTATGCCAATTTTGATCAAGATTGGTTAAATGGTTTTGATTTTTATTCAGGACATACATACATACATACATACAAACACTTTACTTTCTGCTTTATTTATAGATAACTTCACAAACTGTGTGTGAAACTAAAAAATAAAATTCAATACTAAAGAATTTGATGAATTAAGTTTGTGTTTGATAGTTAGTTTTTATTAAATATTGAATTTGTATTAAATGTTTAGATTTCACTGGCCAAAGAGGAACAGAAAAGAGAAGAGCTGTACAAAAACAAAGCCATGAAGGTAAAACATTTGATTTATTTTGAAGTAACCTGAAATCAGATTTGAATATTAAATTGAATAGTAGTAGTTTCAATCTCTTCTGTAGATATATTTTATTGTCTGATTAAAGAAGCTGATGCTTTTGACTGCATAAAAATAGACATTTGGTCAAATTAGTCTCTCAGTCTTGTGACAAATATCTGTCTACTAATCTTTGGTTCTCACAACACTTTATAAAAAGCATATAAAGGTTATTAAACCATTCCACCAAAGGTTTTCGAACCATTCCATTTAAGGTGTCTGCACTGCATTATGGGCATAGATGGCAAGACTACATCATGATTGTTTAGTGAACTAAAGTAACACTAGATACATTATTATTCCACAATGTATATCTTTTAAGTATCTGGTATGATCATATGCCAAAGGTAAATTTTTGGGTGGGTTTAAAGTAGGATGGCTTAAAAGAAGGTAACCTCAATTCAGAGAACAAATCAAATGAAAAAAACCTGGAAGAAACTGGCCTCCCAAAAAGCAGACAGCTTACAGAGACCATAGGACATAATTTGAGACCCAAACAAAAGCATGGCAAAAGAAATGTGCAGATTGCAAAAAGAGCACTTCAGTAGACCATCAGCAGATAATGTCTTAAAATCCTGACGCTCATAGCTGGGTCTGCATAGCCAATAATCATAATGCACTTGTTCTTAATCTTTGTTGAAGACAGTGTTCCATTTATAATATAGCATTTTAATCTACAAAATAGTATTTTAATTTACTAAACAATAATTAAGAAACAGACAAAATTGTTGCTATATTTTTAAAATTTAATATTTTTAAACATTTTAAACAATGTTAATATTTTGTCTATTTCTTAAACTTGCCTTTTTGAAAATAAAATGTGGCTTTAGGAGGAATTCCTAGGGATAATTTTTAAATATAAAGCATTGTCTTTTGAGTCCATGTGAGATAGTGATCTGTATATTTTGTCAGATCTGATGCAGATAAAAGGAGTTTATTGAAGTTTTCTTTTCATCCTATGTGCTTGTATTTCTTTTCTTTGTAAGAGTTCTCTAGTTTTTCTTCATTTTGTAATTTATTGGTCTCCAATGTGGACACTCAGTCATGTCCTGATTTTTATATTTTATTTTATATTCAAATAATAACAGGATTAGAGTTTGGAATGAATATATTAAATAGGGGGATTCTAAGTTTCTTTTCCATAGCGTTAGCACATGCAAATGTAACCCCTCAGAAGAGGAAATTTAAAGCATCTCTACCTGACTAGTATTTGTACCAAGCCTATATCAACTCTTGTCTGTCTGGTACAAATTGTGTACACATTATTTATCCCACTTTCCTTGCTTGGCGGATCAGGTTGAAACTTCTCATGATTATTCATTTTCCCTTAAGAAACTTGAAGCAGTCTAAACATTTAATTCATTAAATGTGGTAATCAATTAATTTTATTTGATTAAAAGGTAAATAAATCTTACTGTATTGAGACATGTGGCTGTAAGTGTGTATTTCTTTCCCTTATATAAGCTCGTTTTTTTTAAAGTAATTTTATATTTAGTTTGTTAATTGTTGTTTTTATTACTTAAAGGAAAAAAAATTTGCGAATATGTGTGTATATATATAGTAGTCTAGCTCATTATTCATAGTGGAAAAATGAACACAATCTCATTTCCTATCAACTCAAAGATGGCTCAAATTTAGTATAATACATGAATGAATGAATTATGATCTAAATAAACAACAATTAAGTTCCCATTGCACAATAGTTCAAATGCTATTTTGATAATATCTGTTTCATAATTACAGCGATTTTTTACCACCCCCCCCCCCCCCCCCCCACCAACCCCTAGACATTTTGAGTAGAAAAAAAATGACTTGAAAGTTCTAGCAAAAGAAAATATTAAATCTCCTCAAACTAATATGCAAACAAGAAAATAAAAAAAAAAAATTTTAAGCATTGCATTAAAATATTTATTTTGTTAATATCACATACATTGTCATGAAAAGTGGTTTCTTTTGTCATTCTTCTGTCAAGTCAAACTAAAAATGTTGATTCAAACTGTTGCTTCTGTTGTTAGCGTAAACTCTGTTCTCTAATTTATCTTTCACAGATTATATTAGCTACATGTGTCAATAATGAGTTTGAAAATGAAGAGCAGTCATAAAAAATAGCACTTGTTTATTGAACTTTTGATGCAAGATGAAGGACAGGACTTT
Source organism: Biomphalaria pfeifferi (assembly GCA_030265305.1). Lineage (NCBI taxonomy): Eukaryota > Metazoa > Mollusca > Gastropoda > Planorbidae > Biomphalaria > Biomphalaria pfeifferi. Next base: position 899,822 of record JASAOG010000138.1, read on the forward strand.
ATCAAGTACTTTGTACTATCAAATGATACACTTCCCTAAGTGTCAGACATTCTCTCTGTTACTCACTAAAACTATTGCTACTGTTTTTATTGCAATGAGCCTTATCATGAACAGCTGAATTCTATTCTATTAAATAAAACAAAATTAATTCTTCAACTATTAATCAAAGGAAAAATTTGTTTATTTCCATATGCATGATAAAAAAAAATCAACATCCAATACTGTAAACTTACAGACAAAATTGTATAAGATATTTTTACATATCCAATTCTATGGCTTTTAAGTTCAATAAAATATATATTGTATATTTAAAAAAAAAAACCTAAATAGAAGAATCAAATTATAGACAAAATTTCAAATCCAAATGAAGCACTATTTACTTAACACTGTGTTGTAATTAGAAGGACAAACAATTTATTGCTATCCATTTTTCTTGGAAAAATTTAAAAAAAAATAACACAAAATTTGATGTAATAGAAAGAAAAAAGTAATTCATTAACATTGCAGTCTAGTTCAGGCTTTTGTTAATCATGTTATACCTGAAAAAAAAAATTATCATTTTATAATTACACAAAGAAAGAAAGAGGAGAAATATGTTTTATGTGAATTTTTTTTTTTTACAAAGCTTATATTAACTCACTCTGTCTGTCTGTATATGTTATTTCTCCCTTATCCAATCTCGGATTAAGCTGAAATTTTGCACAATTATTATTTTTAGTGAAATGGCTTGAATAGCTTGAGGAGGATTTAGGCCTCGAGTTTAAATTCAGGTCATTCACTTTTTTATAAATGCATTTAAAAAGCCATCATGGTAACATTCACACAGATACCCCCTTCCCCCACCCCTTTCCAAATGGTCCAGACAAGTGATAAGATCATAGTGTACTGAGAAAGCTAAAAGTATGAAATTGAGCTAAACTGAAGGGCCTAGATCAAGAAGGTGGTCAAGTCACGATTAGGTCATTTTGAAATAAATGGAAAAAATACATTTTTTTTATGTTCCTTGTAATATTTGGTTGTTGTGGGCTATGAACTAAAATTTAGTGTTTCCAGTTTTAATTGGCAATTTTACACTATTTTAGGGCTCTTGGGCTCACCATAATTTACTTTTCTGTCAATCTAAAAAGGACTTGATCTTCTTTCATTGAAAGAGATTGGAATTTACTTCCTTCTTAGATTGACAGAGATGATATGCTCATGATTATTCTCTCTCTCTCTATATATATATATACATATATATATATATATATATATATATATATATATTGATCTAGAATTAGATGTAGTCTAGGTCCATATTTTGAATTTAATAAACCATTTGATTTGATTTAATTGTCATTGTAAATTAGCTTTCACTTTAGACTTAGACTTAACTTAGGCATTGTAAACCTTAAACTAGATTTAGACTAGACCTTTAAAAACTAAAATCAACCCCCTGGCAGGGGGTTTTAAACTCAAAACCCCTTTGGCTGGCTATGCTAATAGATTTTATAGTGTGTAATTTGATTATTTTTTTTTATTTCGAATAGGAACTTTTTAGCTTCAAACCCCAACTGGAGGGGGAGGGTTAAACTCAAAACCCCTTTGGCTCATAGAATTTTGAATGTGTAATTTACTTTTATTATATTGAGAGGGTGTTTATCGTAATTTTTGGAGGGGTTTTAAAGTCAAAATCTTCCTTAGCTGTTTTCTAGGAATTTGGGAATTGTCGTTTGCATTTTTTTTTAGTTTTGTTTATAGAAGAAGGGGCGATAACTGCAAAACCCCTGGTAGGAGGTTTTTAACTCAAAACCCCCTGCTAGAGGGATTTTTATCTCAAAACCCCCTAATAGGGTTTTTTAAAACTCAAAACCCCCTTGGCTGTGCTGTGGTAAGTGATGATTTAGTTTTATCTCACCTAAAATAAAATGAAAGCAAAAAAATCAGTCAATGAATTTCGTGCCCCCCCCCCCCCCCCCCCCCCGGCTACACCCATGATGAGCATAGCCCCACCAGTACATGCTTTCAATGGGACTATGTACACACATCTACAATTACACACATGAGAAGTCAGAAGGTGCACAGAGCATCTTGGTGACAAAATTTGTCACTTCCACAATTCTCATACAAATATGACAACCACCTTCTTGCACTAGTGCCTTCCATTGGTAAAAATATTTGTAATCACATACATTTATTATGGTTAGTCTAGACCTATTACAAATTTAATTACTTAACTGATCCAAAACTAATTGATTAAACTACGCTTAATTTAAGCTTTGTTTATTAATAAAAGTATTTTTTGTTTTTTCATTTATGGTCTACATAAACTGTAAGGTTACAATCTAGAACTTCTTCAACAAATTGTTTAGTGAATCATTTTTTAAAACTTGTGGTGGGCGAAACATTTGTGTCAGGCAGTTATTTATCTCAAGTATACGTACTTATTCTTTGATCTTTGCGTGGTCTTATGATGCCAGTCAAAGCTGGTGGCTTATTTGATACAAGTCGGGCATAACTTTCTTTCACTTGTGTTGATTTTTTACTTTCATATTCATCAGCAGTCAATATAGGTAGAATTAATTAAGAAAAAATATCATTGTGTTTATTTAGCATTGACTACATTAGCTATTCCAATAAATGTTAAAGCTGTTAGCATCATTTCATGTCTCGCTATTATTGTTTGATTGAAAGGATATTTGCCTGTACTGGTATTTCCAGTACATGTGTCTCTGTGATTACTTCCAGCACATGCTCCAATTTCCCAACACCTGACTCTCCCTCCACACCATTAGCTATAGCATAAAGTTCAAGAGTCAAGTTTGCCCACATTCCTGCAGCTACCTAAGCAATTAAAGGTCAATAGACGTAAAGTTAATTCTTTGTTCTGTATATAATGAACAAAATGAATTAAGAGCATTCTCATGAAAAGAAACAACCTAACAATTCATTAACTGTCTTAATTAAGAGTCTTACTGGTCCTGGTTGGTACAATACTCTAAGACCTGTAGCAGGCGGAGGCTGAGTGACTTTGAAACGACAAGTATCAACGCCAGTATTTCTCAGGAATATATTATAGGCATAAGTAGAGCCTTCTTTCAAGACACCAAAGTTGACTTGTTCTGGTTGGCAAATTAGTCCTCTCATTTCCACAAGAAGTTTTTGACCCTTGGGTGTAGCTCCTGTAATTAAAGATGTCTTGACCTTACGTCTGGCTGGTTCCTCAACTGCTAAAAACTATTTTTAAAAAAATGATATAATAAAAATATTTGACTTTTGGTGACATTCTATCAACAGTTAAGGCAAAATGAAAAAGGACAAATGAAACAAGTTCCACAAAGGAACAGGATCATGGTGGTCGAAGCTGGGTTCAAAATTTGATAAACTTAAGATTTTTTATTACTTAAAAAAAACAACCCAAAAAAATTAGTTAATTCTTAAACTCTGTTTAATTTACTTTTATCTTAGAATTGCTTTAAATAAAAGGTAGGCTCAATTGAATATAGTTCTTGAAAAATCACTATTCTAGTTATAGTTTATATTTTTTAGTATATAGGGCCACTAGTAACATGTAATTACAAGAAGTCTTTGGGTTATGTCTGTCCCAAGTTAAGATGTGCATGGTGGAAGAGGAAGACAGCATCACTGCGGTCGCATTGTATGCCATTTTGGCTTGTAGCTTTGTCTTTCTCTCTCTCATGTGTGTTCAGATTTTGTTAACCTTTTGCCCTTCTGCAGCTTCCTCCCAATGTCTTTTCCCTCTTTTTTGTATGACTTTTTGTTATTACTGATTTGTTTCATCACTTAACATATCTTATATTATTATTATTTTACTTTAATTAATTATACAAGGTACTGTGTTAGGATAGGTGTATATATAGGATAAGTATTTACAGTATTTATGCACTGTATGTTCCGACTTACACCAAAATACGTTTATGTGACGTAGGATCCCACGCAAAGAACAATCTACAATCTTCCAACTAAGAACAGGACACACACTACTATTAAATTACCCCCTGAACAAAATAAACTCCACACAACTCCCCCTTCGCAGACACTGCGCCCACCCCTTTGAAGCCATAAACCATATCCTCTTTGAATGCCCCTCCCTAATCCACCTTAGGCAGACCCTACTTCAACTACAGCCCAACATAACCAACACCCTGTACGGCAGTGCTGAACAACTGAAGAAAACAGCACACTTTTTTTCCTTGGCACAGTCTGCAAAAAAGCTCACAGCTCAGCAGCAATAAAACTGGCTGGAAGAAGAAGAATGTGAGGTAGGAGTGAATCAACGTCATAACCCAAGGACCCCCCTACATACTGTAAATATTTTATATTTTATAATCTATTAATTAAAAATGTCTCTGAATAGTGTGAATGTTTTATGAGCATGGGATTCCATTTCACTTGCTAAATCTGATTTATTGACTGGTCTAAATCCTATATCCCATTAAAAGAGAAAGAAACTTTTCTGAAAAATTGTTATCCAATGCAGAATGGTTTGTTGATGCCTTTAATGTTTTCACACTGGTGTCAAAAGCACACACATGGTACCGAAGATTGGAAACAAAGTAATAATTTGATATTACTATAGTGCTTGTTTTGATAAGTCATCTGAAGAAATACTACCACCCTAGATTGAATTATTTGCACATATCTAGAAGACCAATAACCTAAACAAAGAAAATCCTATATATCATGCCTTGACTTCAAGTAAAGAAGAACAATACAATTCCTTAATGACAAAACAAATATAGGAACAGATGAAATGATCATACTAAAGTAGATTCTTAGATGTGAACTGCCAATAAACAAAACTTTGCTTAAATATTTAATTTACATCAAAACAAAATACATTAAGCCCTTTTTGAATGAATTTACTATGATTAGTGGTAGACTTCACAAGACCTTCTTACTAATTATCTTAATTATACCTTTGAATCTTTGTGAATACCAAAATAGAAAATAAGAATAAAAAACAACATCAACACCTGTTTGTTAATTTGAGCCCCAGGTCTTCCTCCTTGTATTGCAAGAGGAAGTGGAATTGGTTCTGTCCTTGGCTGACCAAGAAGATTGATTGACAATGGATTCAACGGACTGGCATCTTGATCCTTGTTTGTAAATTCTACTGAGTCTGTGTTAAGAAAAATTAATGTATGTTATAAAATAAAAATGTTAAATATCTGTAATAAATACAATTAATCAAAACAAGGTTTGGTCTACTCAAGATATTCTTGGTTAAGGAAATTAATAAATCTTTTAGAAATAGATCTATGCTTTTCTGCAAGCACTCAAAAAACTACATAATATAGATTTCTTTTTTATACAACTAATTGGAACTATGAAAGTAATTGCATTTGAGAAGTAATATTTTAAAATTAAAGAATCTATTAAATGCTTTTGTTGAAATAGATCAAATACAATCATCTTGAATAGGTGCCACAGCAAACAAGATATCATTCAGTAAGACAGAAATTGTGTACAAATTAAGTCAGTACAAGTGTTCAGGTTAGCATGAAGATCTCTCATAAATTACCTAACACAATGAATTCCTTGTATGCATGAGATAAATAATCCTATTTACCACTCAGTTGAAACTTGAATAAAATATTCCTAGCTAGTGAATTTTTAAAAAAATGAACACTGACAGTTACATGAACATGAACAGTTACATGAACATTAACAGTTGCATGAACACTAACAGTTACATGAAACTAACAGTTACATGAACATTAAGTTACATAAAACTAACAGTTACATGAACATTAACAGTTGCATTAACATTAACAGTTACATGAATATTAACAGTTGCATGAGCATTAACAGTCACATGAACACTAACAGTTACATGAGCATTAACAGTCACATGAACACTAACAGTTACATGAATATTAACAGTTGCATGAACATTAACAGTTACATAAATATTAACAGTTGAATGAACACTAACAGTTATGTACATGAATATTAACAGTTGCATGAACAGAGTTCTGGAAGTAAGAGCACACCTACAGATTCTTGACAATCCAAAGGTTATTGGACAGGAGACATGTCAGATAGCAAAAATGTCAGATTACCAAAGCTTATTGTACTTCAAAGAATTTAACAGCATTGTTTTTCTAATATGTTGGTAACAGTAACAAGATAGACTTTTGAGGGTACAAAATAAACATTAGACAAAAAAGAAAAATTTATTGATAAAAAAATACAAAACATATTTCAGCTTTCACATACTGGACTAATTTACAATTGAATTCTACTACATTGTAAAACTATGTCCTACAGTATTTATTATTTATATAAATTTATTTTGGCTTCACGTCACATTAGAAAGTGTCATATTGTTAGGAGCAGATGAGACTTTAAATTATACACCAACATCGAAGGATCTTAAAAATAATATGGAAAGAAAAAGAGTGTAATAGGCCTACTGAGATTCTCGCGAGAACTGGCCTTCCCAGCATCTTTACGGTCCTCAGGCAACACCGCCTACGCTGGCTTGGACATGTTCGCCGGATGGAGGACAATTACATCCTAAAAATCATTTTGTATGGGCAACTTGCGTCTGGCTCAAGAAAAACTGGTCGCCCCACCTCTGTTACGTTGATGTGATAAAAAGGTATTTAAAATCAGTAAACATTGATACTGACCATTGGGAAGACATAGCCTTAAACCGCACAAGTTGGAGAGAGACGGTGACCAAGAAAGCTATAGAAAGTGAGAAAACATGGGCCTTGATTCTTGAAGAAAAGCATGCCACATGGAAAATGGCCAGCTCCTCTACCACCAAAGCGAAAGCCACCTTGACATGCAATATATGTGGACGGGAGTGTCTCTCCAAAATAGGGCTCCACAGCTATATGAAAAAGTGTTCGAGATGAACCATAGTCGTTTCATGACTGAAGGAGGCCAATGATGATGATGATGATGATGGTGATGATGAATCCTGTTCAATGAATAATATAGTCAATAATATCTTCCTTCGAGGATACTCCATTTTGTGTCCTTTTCTTTCTTCCTCTTTCAACAAAGATTCACACCATTTTACATTTACACACATTCACCTGCACCAGTGCACTGACTGTCAAGAGTCTACTGTAGTCTGGCCAAATAAAGCCATTAGTTTAAATAATGATTACTAGTTGACCAAAGGTGTAGCATTTAGTGACGGGTGAACACTTCCTGGAAGACACAGTTGTCCAAATGGGGTGGGGTGGGTTGGGGCAAACGACTGTGCGTGAATGAAAAGAAGGAACTCTGGAGAGCAACATACAACTGTCCATGACTGAAAACAGGTTTTGGAAGATACAGGCATATCTTTTTGAACATTGGGGCTTGTACTTTATTAATTGTCATGGCAAAGGCTAATCTAATAGGGAATTGTCTGCGCGTAAAGGTAAAAGGCAAATTTGAATCTGATGGAGTCTGGGATATCCGGGTAATATGGACAGTTCATGAGGTAGCACACTCCAGTATGTTGCGGTGAATGCAACAGCTATATAGCTGGGATACGGAGAGAGATTGACCCAGATAGTAAACTCAAGGAAAGTCATACAGACATTCTAAGAAGTGAATAGTGATAGTAGCAGGAAGTATTTGAGACATTGCCACAATTTCAGCCTCGCCACCATAAACGCCAGAAGTATTCATGTAGCCAGTATATTGTATGACTGTGCTTCTGTAAGTAAGAACAACGGACAGGGTGTCGCCATAGTTATCACAATGTTTGCAAACAAAGCTTACAGCCTTCTTGTGAAGTTTGAGAGCAACAGTTTTGCCAATGATATTTTTCCAGAAATATGCGACTGATAGAAATAAATAGTTACCTGATGCTGGAATTTCGACAACATTGAAAGACGCGTTGACTCCACGAAATATATGTGAAGCGGTGGCCATGGTTAGGAAACGAAAGGCAATATGAAAGGGCAAAATCAAAACCAAAAAAAAAATGCAACTATTTTAATGACACCAGATATTGACGTGTGTAAAAAATACATGCATACAGTCAAATATAGAATGTATAAAGAGAAAGATTACTTGTTCTCCCCCCCCTTTTTTTTTCTGAGCCATGCTCTCTGTCGAGGCAAACATTACGATGGGTAACTCTAGTCCAACTTGCAGAAATAAAAGAGTTATCTTTCCATGACTTTATCGTGGTGTTATGCATGGTTGGGCCATAAAGAGAATTATATATATAGATGAGCAATTTCTTAAAGTTGAGTTAAGCAATTTAAATTTTGAGTTTCTGCATACCAAACAAAATTTGTAAGCAATTGTCAAGCAAGATTATAAGCAATTCAAAGCGAGAAATCCACACAAAAGTTAATTGACATTCAATTAATGGGAGGCTATATTAGTAGTTGACAGCAAACACAGCTTTGTAATCTACCCTCATTTTCCCCTGGATGTTCCAAAATTGTTGAATAATCTGCATGTCCAAAAATGGAATTATTCTTATTCTTGGAAGAAAACAGATAAGAATCTTTGTGGGTGAAATTTCCTGTTTAATTTAAAAAATAATAACTCAAGAGTTGTAGACTAAAACTAACATTATGGTAAGATTGTGAAAAGATAATAAAAACAATGACAATACATTTTAAATAACTGAATGAGTTTACAGTAAATTTTACATTTAATTATATTTGATTTATTAGCTGAAATCTGTTCAGAGAAAAGGCTAATTGATATTAATAGTTTAAAGAGCATTGAAATCTAAAAAAAATCATGGACAGTCATTTATTTATAAGCCTTTTCAATTGAAACCTACATAAATAGGTCCTTACATTCTTAATCCATGAGAGCTACATTGTGTCTTCAGTTTAATTGACTGGGATTTTTAACTTGGGATTCTAGAGCATCCTTGAATACACCCATCTCTTTGATTTAGCATTAGTTGGGGAAAATAAAAGTCATCCGTATGAAGTGTTTCTTTTAACAATAATCTGTAGGTCTAATAAGAAAACTGCTACTTAGAAACTATGCTTATATAAAGAAATTTAGAAGAGAAAAAAATGATTTGAAGAAACTTTATTACCTTTTTTTGCAAGAAGTTTACCAGCTTGAGCAGGGGTTGGATTGTCTGGCCTTGGTATTGCAGGGCTTATTTGACCAGTTGCATGAGCAGGCGTTGGATTGTGGGGACGCAGATTTTCCAAGGGTGTTACAACTTCACTTGCAGCTCCTTTAAAATTGATAATGTTTGAAGAAAATATGTGCCATTTTTTTCAACAATTAATAGAAAATAACAAATTTTTAAAGAATTTATTTAGCATTTTTTGGGGGGGTCATCTTCCCAGTCCCCCAAATATTTTTCAACAAAATTATTAAAATAAAATAAATAATTTATAGCTTACATATAGCACTACTTTCATGCTTATAGCATGCTAAGAGTGCTATGGTCCAATATCATTTGTGGACCAGTGGCGGGGAGGGGATATCTGGGAGAAGGTTTTCCATGCTGCCTTTAGGCACTCTCTGCTAGAGTCAGGTGTTGAACCTTGAGCCCCTTCATAGGTAGCCAATCAAAGCAAAGTTCAAGTGCACTTAGCCTCTGGACCACACTTCCCACATACTATACCTTCCAATAACATTTGATGAAATGAATATAATGTTAACTAGATGTATTAATGCCTAAGTTACCAGCTGAAGGTGTTTCTCTTGTATATTTCTTTCCATTAGGGGATGAGTCCACAGTAGAATGATCACTTTCTTGGGCTGTGGGTTAAATTCAATAAATATTTATAGTAGTCTACAAAATTATTTCATCTATCACTGTCACATATTTACACACGCTCATTCAAAAATGGTAACATAGCAAGTTATTTAGTACTGTTAAAAAACTGACACATATTTGAGTGACCTCTTTCTGGATTTTTCTGAGTCATATAGAAGAATTCATTGGAAATTTTTAATTAATATTTATTTCTGATGAATACATCTTGACATTTCTTAAAATTGGGATTGTTCTGGAATCAAACTTAGCCAGAATATAAATTAAGGAAGAACTTATTCATAAGGAAGTCAGCTCAGTAGAAAAGTTGCCCAGTCTTCTTCAACATGAAAAGAGTTAATTTATCTTTGCCTGATTTCACTTCTACCACATTCGTTGTACACACTAATTATTTGAATTCATTGAGATTGTATATTCATATCTAAACTACCTAGAGTGTATTTCAATTCTATTCTAAAAGATAGTGTAATAGTACAATTAAGAAATCACTGTAGTTTTTGGGGTTTTTTTTTTGGTTATTAACAGATAAGAGAATGTATAAGAAAACTAACACTGAGAATTATTTTGACCATTATAAAGATTTGGAGTAAAACTCATTTCACTATTGACATCTCCTCTATTGTCTACAGGTTGAAGAATCTGGTCATCCACAAGCTGACGCATCATCTCTTCCACATCATTTGTCTATAATTACACAATGGTTAACAATCAATGCTACAAGAAATATGTTTTATTATTTACATATTACAGACAATATTTTAATAATATCCATAATTTTCATCAAAGCATTTACTTTAGCCAAATAATTATTCTAATTTAAAAAATGTAAATAAAAGAATAAGACCCACTTTTTCAACATTCACTTACTTAAGATAACAATTATTCTTTTTTGCTTTTTAAAACTATTATTGTATGCATTTTTGCTTTAATAAAAACTTAAAAGGAAACCTCTGATGGTTTTTCACATTTAAGTTATTGGCATATTTAAATTCTGTGAAAAAAGTTGTAATAATAAACATAATAGGCCTACATTTTTTATTTATATGCTTAGAAATATTTGTATTTAATAAATAAAGTAAATTATATACAGTAATTATAAGAGATTTTGTTTTAAGGGATTGCCTACGTCACTCCTCTCAACAATATTGAAAGCGGATCTAAATTTAACCAATTGCATATATTGCTTTATCCTTTTAATGACTGCTAGGCCTAACCAACTTGAAAAAAAACATTTTCATCCACACCCCTCCCTGCCCCCCAAAAGGTAAATAGATCATGTGTCCGACTGATTCTAACAAACTGGTCAGTGTAATCCTAGTCTACTTTAGTATGTGTACTTGATCAAGACCAGATGACCACACATTATGCAATGTGTTTGTTGTATGTTGAGTGTTCAGGTGAGAAAACAATACTCTGACATGGTTAGTCAAACATATAGATCTACGCTTCCATTAGTAACACGATTATATGTTTGTTAAAATATTTTTTTTCTTTGCTTACTAGATCTAGATCTAACTGTACAGACCTAGATTTATTTCTTTTATAAGATTTTAAACTTTACTGTATAGTTTTCAGTTATGCTTCTTCTTCTTTCTTCTTCTTCCTTCTCATTGTTATGTTGGAGTGTTCAGATGACTAAACCACTACATGAGATGAACTGCGCAGTGGTTTCCAAATCAGGGATCTCACCATATAGTTTTCTTTCTATTAGGGTGATTAGGGGCCAATGTCTTATACAGGCCTATTGGTAAAGAGAGCAGTTTTGGAGGACGTGGTCGGCATTCTCTGGTGATACTCCACGTGGGCAGATTTCACTGGTTCCAATTTTGAGCTTCAGGTACATGTGTTGTCGCATTCTGTTGTGTCCGGTCCTGAGTCGAAAGATTAGACGTTGGTCTTGTCGGGATAGCTTATAGTAAGCATCATCTTTCTTGTGATTTGGATGAGAGCTTGTCCATTTCTCATTTATTTTATTTACAATTAATTTCTTTAATTCTTCTGGATAGAGTGCAGTTATATTAGTGAGTTAGTTCTCCCACTCTTGGTGAGTGTGTCAGCCTTCTCATTTCCTTCTAGTTCTATATGATCTGGTATCCATTGAATAACAGTTTTTTTGCTGTTGTTATTGAGCTTTGTTAGTGCTGTTCTGAGGTTTTTAATCAGAGTTTTGCAAGCTTTGGAGGGTTGTTTTCGCATCGGTTAGAGAAACAATCAGACTGTGTGGGGAACTTGGATGATTTGCTAGCATGGTAGAAGCTAGTGCTTCCCTTTCTGCTCTGTAAACTGTCAGAGAGCTCTCCAGTTGCAATGGATTTCAGTTATGCAATAAGTCAATAGAAATTTGTCAAAAAAATGAAGGTAGACAGTTTTCTGAAGATTCTAATCGATGGGGGCAAAAATAAAAACATATATGTAAATATAATATTTTCTATTGTGCAGCAATGTGTGTAAGAGACACATCTTCCATAGATATATGGTGCTTAAGTGTAGGCTATAATAGAAACTAGTTGGTATTACTGAGATCTAGCTTTAGATCTACAATCATATAGATATATTCAGAGCATTAGTATTAACTAACTCTAGAAAAAAAACAACAGCTAACATTTTCGTCAACACCCTTCCCTGTACAAAATTAAATAGGCTGGTTACCAATAAATAGGCTACACATTTAGGGATTTTTGACATCATATAGAAACCCAGTAAAAATATTACCTTTTGGATGCGCAGAAAAATTACACCAGAAAAACATCAATGACTAAGTTAATTGTTGAACATAAAATGAAAAGAAGAATATATCACTTATCTGTAAATGAAAACACATATCAAATACTGTCAAAACCATCAGAATTTTCCTTTAACAATATTCTATACAGACAATGCTAATGACTTTCCAAAGGATGTTCATATTGTTTGTCCTGTTTTATATCTAATTTTAAAGCTCCTTAAATTCAGTGTAATTTTTAACAGTTCTTTTTTTTTCTCCAATTCTTTTTGATGTTTCTATAAATAATTTCAATAAATCTATTCTTACTTGTGAAAGAAGAAAGGCTTTTCCAACTTCACTTTCAAAATAAGGTTCTATGGCCTTATTCTTTAATTTGGATTTATTTTTTTTTTCTTCTTCTACTTCACGTTTCTCCTGTTGCCAGTCTGCTTGTGTGCGCTTAGGCCGTGGTGTGGGGGGTGGGGTAGGCACATGGGGTGCTATGGCTTTCTCATAAATTGATTTCACATGTTCTAGTGGCATACACAAAAATATCAAGATATAAACATTTAAAAGAATATGTGTGAAGAGCACCAAAGTATTGGTTATAATCTTCAGAAAAAAATAATTATGTCAGTTTTTATCATGTCATATTTATGAAGAAGAAACACCAAGAATATTTCAAATTTACTTCATTAGTCAATATTAATTAAGTTTGAGCTGCTTGTATGAATAAAATATTCATTTCTTCTAATAGAATGTTGATCACAACATGAAAGCGATTAGAGAAATATAAACAATATTTTTTACCTAGGTCACATTCCTGTTGCTTAAGAGATACCTTCCTCAATTCTTCTGCCATTATTTTCTCTTCCTCAGAACGTGGATCATTAATAGCCATTAAATTATCTGCACGCATGCGAGCTACAACAGCCTCTGAGTATTTCAGTACACCATTCTTTAGCCTGTTGAAATCAATAACATTTTAGAACATCATGTACATTTCATCTTAAATAAAGATGTGATTCTAAAGAAATAATACAAACCTATTTCGTAGTTGCTCTGTCATAGGCTTGTACTGTATGAGTTGTCTCAATTCCAATTTATTAGGACACTTTAAAATTGAAATCCTGTTTGACCCCTTGTTCAATGATCCAATATTTAATCCTTTACCCACATTGGTACCAAATTTAGGTCCAGGTTTTTTTACTTCTTTTGGTGGTAGTGTTAGTAAATCTCTGCATCTGAAATTAAGTAATTCAAAATAAATAATTTCTCAGTAACAGGATGTGATACATATGCCTTGTATTAAATTTATTGTTTTAATTCAACCTATTTTGGACCTTTTTTTTTTGCTATAACAATTTCATACCAAATATTTCAGTAACAATAATAAAATAAAATACTTAACAGAAGAAAAAAAACTGTTTCTGTTTGCTCACATTGTATATAACCACTTAAACTTTGATTCAAACTAAAACATCTATGTCTTGTGTGTTCTCAACTGTTTTACTTATGCATCTCTATTTATTCAACTATACTTTGATTCAAACTAAAACATCTATGTCTTGTGTGGTGTCAGGTATTAACGGTCACTTTTCTGTATTGATGTTAGCAGCAAAAATCAGTGTTCACACAGTTTCCTTTTTAAGTTTGCAAGGAAAAAGAATTTTTTTTTTTTAATTTGAAAGCTTTTCAAATACTGCACAGTTTAATATTTATACAACAGTAATAATCTTCAACTAATAGTTCATTATGAAACTAAGATAATATACATAGATGTAAACTTTGTACCTGATGCCAGAGGGAATAATTGATTCCTGATCATATTTCTTGAACCATTTCTTTGACAAACTGGACAAATAAGGTTTTAATATAGTTATTCCAGTCACCCCTGGATGATCCTGGATTGGTTCTTTCATGACTGCAGTAGCTGGGTTGAGCTCTGCATGAGATAAATATTCAGCAACATCTTGAAATCTTAACAGTTCAGTACCACTTCCATCAGCATGAATGATAAAAAATCTGGGTGCATGTTGATTATAAGCTATGATTTTTTTCGCCTAGAGATAGAATGGACAAAATAAAGCTTTCAGCTTTTTAAAATATTCTTTTGACTAGACATTTGTGACATTTATTTTCCCAAATTAAAATAAAACCCTTAAGGTACAATAAATATTAAATTAAAAACTCAGATATGTTAACAAAAAATATAGTTATTGAAATAAAAAAATAATAAATGAATAACTAAAGTTACTGTCACATCATTATTTAGTTGTATTGTGACATGGAATAGTTGTGAAGCACGGAATACACTTTAGATTGGTGCTTAGGATGTTTCACGTGGGAAACAAGTGTCCACAGTTGAATTGTGGGCAAGAAGTCTCGTTATGGGGAGTTGACCACATGGTCAAAAATTTAGTCTATGCCATGAATTGAGAAGACAGACATATTATGTAGATAACCTTACTAGTTGTGTATTTGATATCTTTCATGGGATAATATGATTGATTTCTATGAAGTAGTACTTGTGATTCATTGATGGTTGAAGTTGCCAATTTATAATGAACTGTTTATTTATCATAATTAAAATATTGTCTGCAAATATGGAGTTTATTTCTGAATCTATATGTTGTGGTGATATTACTCATTAACTCTAGTAGACATACGCCAAATTTGTAAATTTGGCGTGAAGAAAGATATTTAATTAATTAATTATTAATATTTCTGAATCTATATGTTGTGGTGATATTACTCATTAACTCTAGTAGACATACGCCAAATTTACAAGAAAGATATTTAATTAATATTCAACAAACATTCTAATACCAGAAGAGGTATCAACATAATACAAAGAAACATAAATCAACAAGAACTAAATATATAAATAATTAATAGCTGACATAATTGGTGGCCAGTATGGGAATCGAACCCACCACATTCGCGTTATCAACACAATAAAGCTAAATAATGATGCGCCAGTTATCAATATGAAAACTATAACTAGTACCATAATTAGTTTTATAAGAACATCATGCAAGACTAGTAGAATAAAGAAATTACAGACAGATGCATACCTTTGTTTCTAGATCATCATCACTGATGTCTGATAAAATGTCTTCATCATGGGAATTTGAAATGGTAAAATCTCCATTGGCCTTCACATGGAAAATGTGACCATCTGGGTCCTCGGTTTCAACTATTACTTCAGCATTGTGACGCAAAATATACTGAAGTGGCCTCTCTGGCATTATGTGTTCTATAAAAAGTTTTCTCCTGGGATAATAAACCATGGTTCCTTCTGTATCAACCTAATAATTAACAAACTTGTTATGAATGTTGTAAATATTTGGCATAAAAATATTGTACTATAAAAAGGAGACAACTGGTAGAGGCCAAATGAGAGAGAAGGCCAGCAAATGAGTGGCTTAAAGAGGTTATGCGGTTTTCAGAGGTCAGTCACTGAACATATCTGAGAAATGTAGTGGTGGAGAAAAGGACATATATTATACAGTCATTCTTGATACAGTAGAAGACAATCCTGATGTGTGTGTGTGGCAGCTCCTGTATCTGTGTGTTAGTGCTGGAGGTAAGACATGCATGCTAGTGATAGCACTTGAGACTGTGTAGCAGTGGTGACTGAAGTGACCACACCAAAATGACCCATGTGGCTGTAGCAGCACCTGTGATGGGTATGATAGAGGTGGCTCCCCTGAACAGAGTGGTGGAGGCATTCCCCCTGATATAAGGTGGAGGCAGCAGTCTTGATCTGTATGGAAAGAGGAATGTCCATGACCTGTGTGTGGCAATAACAACTGAGACTTGATTGTGAGGCAATGTTGGTGGACTTGACCTGTGTGGCAGTGGCAGTACCCAGAAAAAGATGGCACTGTAACCTTATGACTAGTATGTGTTGATGTTGTGCATATCTTTTACTGTAAAGCATCATTATTTCAGCTTAAATTTCTCTATAAAACTAAGGATCATAAGTCCCTTTTCATTGAGTCACAGATTTTTAACTATAAGAATTATTTTCCTTTCATTTTTTTGTAATAAAAAAACAACAAACAAGTACATCTGAGATTAACAGCTGCCATATTAATGGAAACAAATATTGAAAAGTCACCTCTATTCTGCCACCTTGGCAATGATGAAGAATATAATAGCCATCAGGGAAAACATTGATACTTGTTCCATTACCAAAAACAGTTAAATTTTCAGAAGTTTCTCCATTGAATTCCACTGTAGCATATGTTGGACATTCTACTTTTATAAATTTAAATGTTTTTAGTTCAAGACTTGATTTATCATCCTCTGTAATGAAAGAATTTAAAAGTTTTAAATAATAACAATATTGCAAACAAGTTTTAATAAAATATTTTATAATGAAATTTTAAATGTAACAAGTAAAATATAAAAATCAGTTTTTAATACTCAAAGCTTATCTAAAGGGAAAAAAACTCTGTACTCCCTTATTTGATATCAAACAAAATAATTAATTGCCTATAAATAATTGTCTAATTGGTTCATTTTTTAAATAAATTTGTGTTTTGTTAGGTACACTTAATAATTGTTAAAAGTTTAGACTGGGTCTGGAGATTGAATGTACAAGAAATAAAATATTCAATTGTCTAATGAGAAAAACCCTAAATATTTATCTGTATTGCATTGTTAAAAATAATTTTAGCTGCACTGGGTGCAAGAAGTTGACAATAAAGGAAAAGTAAAGATGGTTGCCCCCAGAGGCATCACACTTTGTAAATGTTGCAAAGCCTTATTGGATGAAACATAAATAAAGTGCTTATTAACTATATCGGTTAGTACACAGTTGTAAAATGTGCAGATACAATTTTTAAAATGCCTTTGTGTCTGTCATTTTATCAATTTGGTGTCACTCTTCCCATCCCACTAGAGATGACACTGGTTATCTACAAATTAGTGAGATCCTCTTCATCATTCCTATTAGTATGTATCATTAGTATCATCATTAGTATGTACCTATAGAAACCTGTATAAATAAATATCTCTCTCTCTATATATATATATATGTACTAGGAGTACCAATTATCTGAACTTCGGTACTCTGCTTAATCCAAAACCCAAATTAGGATATTTTTAAGAATGAAGAAAACTAAGAAAAAACAGTAAGTAAGTGTTTTATGTATAAAAAATTATGGTACATTTCAAAGATAGTGTAATGAATAAAATAGAACAATGTTATATGATGTTCTAAAGTCTGTTACATTTTCTTGTGAAAAAGAAGAATTCTCTGTGAAGCAAAAATATGCCAACACCTCAGAAAAAAAATGAATTTGCTAGGATGGAGGCAGACTGTTGTTTTATGTATGGCAGCACTACATCTAAGACAGCCTGAAAGTCTAAAGTGCTGTGGTGCTCCCTTCACTCTTATGTGCATCATAGTCCTGGACCTTATATTCCCTGCCACATCAAAAAGCTAAACTTCTTCCACCTATGCTGTCTAAGGAAAATTCATTAGGTGCATCGGTCAGACCAAATACCAGATACTGAAATCCTACAGTTGTCTAACATGAACAGTATCAATGCCACAGTAAAAAAATCCTGATTTCAATGGGCTGGACATGTAGTCATCATGCCAGACAATTGCTTTCCCTAATGACTTCTGTAAGGGGAGCTGTGTGCAGAAAGAAGCTCACAGGGAGGTCAATACAAGCACTAAGTGTAAGAAGTTACTAACAGAAGTAATTAACTACTGGCAAGTCTTAAACTACTTGTACTACAGCCTTGTTTAGATTTACACAAATGAGAGTATTATTCATTATTGCTACTTTTATTATTATTATTTATTACTATCATTTGATGAACTCTATTTTCTAAAACAGTTCTTAAGACACCCTTAAGAGCCCCTTCAAGGAGTGTGATATTGACATTCACAGCTGGGGAGCACTAGCTCTCAATCTATCCTAATGGCATGAAGCTGTGAGTCTAGGAGTCATGCGATACAAAGCAAGGAGAGTGGCCAGTGTGAAAGAGCGCCAAACCAAAAAAAGCTGAGAGACAAAGCAGGCCTATCTGCAACTGACCAAACTTACCCATGCCACATATGTGGCCAGCTTTTTAAAGCAAGGATTAGACTTTACAGTCATCTCTGAGTTCATAGAATATGAGAAATATGCATGTGCTCATATTTAATCATGAAGGAGGAGTTATATATATATATATATATTATTATGGCATGATGAGGAATTAATTAATTGATTATTTGTTTTGAAAATGAAGAAGTTTTGACTCAGAGACAATTATGTGACTAGTAAAAACAAGATTAGGTTTTATAGAGAATGAAATATCAGCTGACATAAACAGAATACTTCCAGAACGCCATAGAGATAGGTAGCATTTTATAAACGAATAGAGTTAGCTGACATTCAAAGGTTCCCTTCATTGCTATTTAACTTGTTCGACATTAAGTATCAGACTAACTTTGATTGTATGTATTCTGTTGAGTGTTACCTCCATTTGGTTTATTTGCATTAGACACTGCGGAAGCACTGAACAATATATATATATATAATATATATATATATATCAGGATATATATACATATATATACTAGCTATTATAACCAAATGACCTGTTTCTACAGTTATGGGTGTCTCTCTGTAATACACAGTAATGCGTGTTCCATCAGCATGTTCAACAATTGTGGTACCATCTGGGAAACTAACTGTAACAACATGATCATCTCTGGTTGCCATTGTCTGGAAAGATATACAGATAATAGTAATAACAAGAATGTAATTTATATAAAAATATTATGTAGGTTCAAGGTGCTTTAAAATGCAACAGAATAAAATTTAAAAAAAAAAGACTTCTTTATTTATTTGTCCTAGTACTAACAAATAAAATATTAAAAAATACTTTTTTTAAAAGCAAAGCTTCTATTGAGTTAAATGGCATCAATTATATTGATTGAATCAATCATGCAATTAAATATTAACAAATCTAGACTAATAATAAATGTGTGCCATTGGAAATATTTTTATTTATTGTTATTGTTAAGTCTAACTTTCATGCTTATAGAATGCTCCTAGGGCTATGGTCCAATCACTTTTGTGGATTAGTTGGTGCTGGGATCTAAGAGAAGGTTTCTCTTCTTCCTTTTCAAAAAACAATTTACAAAATAAAAAAGAAAGTTGATGGAACCTGAATTTGAATCCAAGCCTTCACAATGAAGTCTGCCATGTTTACCACTGAGTTAGTTAAATAGTTATTAAAAAAGAAGGTTTTATTAAAAAAGTAGGTTTTATAGTCTATTGCTAGTTTACAATTTTTAGTGAATGGCCTAATTCTCTACAGTAGGCTTATCCTAAGTTAGCTTATTACATTTTTTATCTAAAAGAAAACTAATTAATTATGACTAATAAATTAACTCATCAGTTTGTTTTATTGATTCATGTATTTTCATTGACAATTAATAATTGTGCAAAGTTTGAATTTGATCCAATAATGGGAAAAAGAGTCCACCCAGACAGACAGACAGAATAAGTTAACAACAATAAACTACAAAGTAATCTAGGTTAAATATAAACAGGCACCCAAGTAAATCTAAATGTTATATTTAACATATTGAAACAAGGACTGTCACTAGCTCAATGGGGATCCAATGCCAATTAAAAAAAAAAAGAAATATCAGGGCACGGTGGCTGAGCGGTAAAGCGCTTGGCTTCTGAACCGGGGGTCTTGAGTTCAAATCCTGGTAAAGACTGGGATTTTTATTTCGGGATCCTTGGGTGCCTCTGAGTCCACCCAGCACTAATGGGTACCTGACATTAGTTCAGGAAAAGTAAAGGAGGTTGGTTGTTGTGCTGGCCACAAGACACCCTCATTTACTGTAGGCCACATAATCAGATGACCTTTACATCATCTGCTGTATAGACCACAGGGTCTGAAAGGGGAACTTTACTACTTTTTAAAAGAAATACTAAGTAATATCCTATAATTCATTTTCAAAGTGAAATCCACTTAAAAATGACCTGCTGAGTATCAGGATCTGTTGCTATTGAAATTGGCACAGCAGGTAATTCTTTGTGTTCTTTGTTTGGTGAAATCTGAAGACGCTCTCCATTAGGATAAGTGATAGTCCAGTAGGGAGTTTCACTTGGAACATTCACTTTTTCCTCCAATTCTGACTCTGTTATCTTGATGCTACTTTTAGCTCTTGTTTGTGAGTGAGACATAGCTGAAGTTTGAAAAACCCCAAAAAAATTGCATTGGTGAATTTGACATTTGTATAAAAAAAAATAATTTTTAAAAAATTATGTTGTATATTTTTAAAAATCATTTTGCGTGTGTGCTTCATCAACTTACTTTTTTGTCCCATGGAGTCAGGTGACACTGCTTTGGTACTATTTACAGGAGATTCTGGTCTAGAGGGTTGTGAGCTCCAATGTCCTGTAAAAATACTGACAGTACTGTCTGCACTTAATACCTGAAAAATATTATAGAGCAATAGATGCCTGCAATAATAATAGCCCTATGACCATTATACTGTTATTTTTTTAGTGCTGAATCAGTTTAAATATCACTACGCTCTTATCTATTATTTCCAATGTATCATAGTGTTGATGAATGAAAACTCAAAGTTAATGGCTAAATATAACTATTTATTCATCTAGGAGAACTATTATATATATATATATGTCTATGGCATTTCATGTCTTGAGAGACAATCTTCTCCCTTTGCAACTTCTTGTGTGACTAAAGAGGCCAATCCTTGATACACAGCTGCGGTTGCAAGTTGAGCATATGTAATTACCAGGCGCCTTTCCATTTTCACCCTTTTGTCTACTTCTATTATGTATGGCATCTGCAATTCGAGACCCTTCCTTTATGCTCTCTCTCCATGTGGATCTATTCAGTGCTACTTTTTATTATATCCTTATATATATATATATATATATACGATACCAACACTCAAAATCTGTTAATGTGCATATTAGCTAACAATCTGCAAATTAACTTATTTGCTCCGTTAATGAGCAGAATTAGTGTTTTAATTAGGTAATGTTCATATTAGCTGCTTCTGTACCATTAAAGTTGAGGTTAGAATTAGTTTATGGTTACCGTTTAGGATTTGAATTGGAGTTAAAATTTAGGTTTAAGGGTAGGGATTAGGATTAGTGTTAGGGTTATCTAGATAATTTGAACATAATAAATAATTTATTTCACTTAAATGAGTGCCTAGTAGGTAATGTATAGATAATAGATATATAAAGTATGTAAAGTTTCCTTTTCAGTCCTTATGATCTATAAGGCAGATATTGTAAAGGTCATGTGTTTCTATGACCCACAGTTAATGGTGTCATGTGGCCAGCTTAACCGCCAACTGCCTTTACTTTTCCCCAAATAATGTCAGGTACCCACTAGAGCTGGGTGGATTCAGAGGCACCCTTAAGATCCCAAAATTAAAAATCCCAGTCTTCACCGGAAATTGAACTCAGGACTCCTCAGTTCAAAAGCCAAATGCTTTATCACTCAGCCACAATATACATCTATATACAAGCACGTTATATTTGGTTTAATGTTTAAAAGAAAAATGTTTTGAGTGTTGAATTCTACCTCCACTGATCCATCAGTCATCATTTTAATAACATTTCCATCAGGCGTGATTGTACGTGATATTTCTTTCATCAAATATTGGTGTCTTGCAGATTCACATTCTTGAAATCCATTAGTTTTGAAAGGATAACATTGTCTGACAGCCAACTTAAAGTCTTCTGTGTGAGATGGTGCAATACCTGGTGGGACAAACAGAAAGGGAAAAAACTATCAAGTCTGAAAGCTTCAATGGTGAGATGATATAAACTAAACATGTTTCTGTGACCTTTGATTAGTAATAATATGTATCTAGCACAACTAACAAATGAATATTTTAATATACACTATCATGCAACCATTAAAATCAGACATTTGTAAGGAAATCATCCGATTTGAGATTTGAAATGTAAAAATCCAACTCATATCAGCATTTAAATTTTAAAATCTTAATATTGTCAGTGAAACATTTGATTGCTCAATCACTGTGTACTATTAACACTTTTTAAGTTCTACTAAATATATGAACAATATAATGGTAGGTATTATAATAAATAAAAAATACTTTCATTAAGAAACTGACATACCAACTGAGCTTTGTAAAAAGTACATGACCTGAAGACCATCTGGACATGTCACAAAAATATCTTGAAATTCTTGTTGGATAACATCCCTATGTTCTTCAACTTTTACTTCATTGATTGGTTCATCAAACTAGACAAAATTAGTCACAAAAAAATGGTTTAGATTTTTAAAAATTTTTTCAATACACAAAGAGTACTAAAAGAAATTCTACTTAATTAATATTCATTGATACATTGACATCCTAAACTAAAGCTTCAAAATCGAATATGTTATTACCTTTTCTATAGATTCTGGGAGAAGCTGTTGGCTTCTCTTTGATTCCTTTTTGCTTCGAGCTGGTGACAAAGGATTCTGCAATGAATTTGGTGTTTCAATTTTGGCTGGCGTAGGATGGCAAGATTCCTTCAAAATTTCAGCTGAAAAATGCAGTGTTATAGTAAGCAAAATGTAGAAGGCAAAAATGTTGTGTTTCGTATTGATATATAGAGAAAGAGGGTTAGGGTCATTTTTACTAATTTCAAGGTACAACAAGTGAGCATCAATGCACCATATTGGAATGTTCCTTCTGTTTGTTCTCATAAATAGGTTTTGAGAAAGGTTTTATATTTCATTTACCCTCCTACTTTTTTTTTCTTACACTGTAATGCCCATTTTAGTTAATGCCTCTGCCCTCAGTTCAAGAACATGACACAACCATTTAGTGCTTCATTTTACTGTTACAGAGAATACCTAATTGCTAGCACAATCTTTCTAAAACAAACTAAAATTCAGATAAAAAACATCCTTTAAGATGCTTACAGTTTCAGTGAAGCTTAGTCTTACTTACACAGAAATGCTCATAGAAGAAAAAGGCATCAATACCTTTTAATTTGTTTTACAAAGTTTACTTAAAACATTTAGTAAACACACCTAGATAACCATTCAATTTCTAAATACAGACCTTTTGATTCTCCTGATGGACCAAACTGGCTAAATGCCAACACCATGCCATCAGAAAGTACAGCTGTGACTGAACCAAACTGACTCACTGGTTTTTGTTTGAGTTTACTCTTAATAACTTTCTCTTCCACATCTACTTTGGGTTCATTTGATGCTTCTATCATTTGATTCTCTTGTTCATTCTTATTATTTACAGACATCCCTTACAAAAAAAAAGATAATTTTATATTACATACTCTTGCATGTATTGAACCTACATGCTAATTATAGATTTAAATTAATTAAACCAACAGTCATTGTTTTTTGCTGGGCAATTACTAAATTACTTAATTACTAAAAACCAAAACATTTAAAGGTTTTGTTTAAATTGAAACTTTATATTACTAGCATAGATTTTACTTTTTTAAAATGTTTGACTACTTCTAATAAAGTCTGAATTGAAATCTACATTTTTAAAATCTAATAATAAAGAACACTTGTCGACCAGCTGCGTAACTTGGCATTTGCATTAGCCGTAATTGTGTAATCTGGTGAAAGAAGCTTCTCATGCCTTAAAGTAATGAAGAATTACTTAAGGTCAATAATTCTCATAGATAGATTGAAACATTTGGTAATTCTTGCTACTGAGCATGATCTATGTAGGAAATACAATTTTTATGATATACTATATGACTTCGCTACTTGCAAGGCTCGTAAAGTAGTTCTGTACATATTAAAGAATGAATAAAATGCAAAGACGAATTTATTTTCAAACAAACTCTTAAATTTCACTAATTATCCATATCCCTACCCAAACTTGGCCCTGCGAAATCTGTTTGGCATAGGGCCCCACAATGGTTGAGTCCAGCCCTGCTTTTTAGTGACGGGTGAATACAGAGTAGATTACTTGTTCTCCCCCCCCCCCCTCGCCCCTTCTTTTTTTGATGCTATGTGAGTTAGAAATAAAAAAAAGAGTGATCTTTCTTGGTCACAACGGTCCAGCCCTGCTATTTAGTGATGGGTGAATACTACTTGTTCTCCCTCACCCCCTCTTTTTTTTTTCTGGCGTAACTCTAGTTCATCCGACTTGCAGAAATAAAAGAGTGATCTTTCCTTTACTTCTTGCTTGCATGTCCAAACTCTTGAGCCATGAAGAGAATTATATATATAGATTTTTTCTGGTTGGAAACATAAGCTTTAAAAAATATCTAACTTTTATTACTAATTTAAGTCCTTTTGTAATATTTCAATATCTTGCATTGATCTATGTATTCTTCATACCATGCATCTTTTTGTCAATAATCATACTTTTTTTCCAAAAGGTATGTAATCCTGTAGGTCACTAAAGTAAGAATGTTGCTTGTAGAAATTAAGCTATTGGTGTTAACCTTAAACCATCATTATTGACATTTCATTCTATACCTAAAAAAGTATCCTAAATGCACTAATTTAGTGGAGCAGAAATAGTTTGTTTTATATCTTTTGGATGTTTCTTCAGATTTGAAGATTATTACATCCTAGCCCAAACCTCCTCCAGGGTTTGATCAAAGGAACCATCAAGATGTCAGTCCATAGCACATACCAGGCAGCCATCCAGTAAAACAATTTAGTCATTGAAATAACTTTGAGCTTTAATGGTTGAAGAAAATTCAAATAAAATGGTATCCAATAATTAACTATTAGAAACTATTTAGATCATTTACTCAATCTCAATCTATTAACATAGTATCACATAATGTAAATTTCCTAAAAAAAACATAAATATGTGAAATTAGAACATTATTTTATCTACTATGTGGTTCATATGGGAGGTGTGTTGGCTGAGTGGTAAGGAATTAGCTTTGAACTGGGGGTCTTGAGTTCAAATCCTGGTGGAGACTGGGATTTTTAATTTCAGGAACTTAAGAGCGCCTCTGAATCCACCCAGCTCTATTGGGTGACTAACATTATTTGTGGAAAAGTAGAGGCAATTGGTCACTGTGCGGGCTACATGACAGCCTCATTAGTTGTGGGTCACAGAAACAGGTGACTTTTACATCATCTGCCCTATAGATCGTTTTTTTTTTTAGTTTAATGTGGGGCATATAAAAAATGAGCTTCATAGTAATAGAAAACTCAATCCATGACCAAATAATTGATCAATTTAATCTTATTTTTAATTTTTAAAAAAGTGAGAGAAGTCAGCTAAGGCTTTCAATGCATTCATGCAGTAAAACATTAGATTACTTGAATCTGCTGCTTTATCCTCTTCTGCAATGACAGTTATAGGAACAGGAGATTCATTTGAGATTGGCTGATCCTCTTGTGCTGTAATCTCTTCTAGTTTCTTAGATTCTTGGAGTTTCTCCTCTTCCTGTTTCTCAATCTTGTCCACTGGGTTTAGTAAATGCACAGTAAATATATGCTCATCTTTAAACAGGCTGCTTTTCACTGAAGTTGTTCCTGTATTAGAAAACAGAAAGAATGAGGATGAATAATATGTAAAATGTTTTCCATGTTTCAGATGTTCCTTCAGAGTTGAGGATAATTTACTTCCTAGTCTAAACCTCCCACAGGATGATGGGGGATTAGAGCATGGAGGGTATGAACCAGGGACAATGGCTGATTCAGGCAACCCATTCCATTATCTTATCTTTCTGAGTATTTTAGTAGCTTTTGTTTTTCCATATATTATTGCAGCTTTAATTTTTATTCTTCTGTCCTGAAGTGTCTTTAAATTTACTAATGGTGTTACTCTAATCAAATGTGAATATTCATTTGTTATAAATCTCACTGCTTTATTTTGAATTTGTTCTAGTTTTTTTTTAAATGCTTTCTTAAGTTAAGGGATCCCAAACAGAGGATGCATAGTCTAATGTCTTTTAAATAAATGCCAATATTCTGTTGTTGTAGCATGTCTTCTAAATAAATGTCAATTTTCTGTTTTTGCAATGTGCCTAGTCAATTAATATGAATGGGTTTTTTTTATTTTCCAAGCAAAAAAAATTAGTTAACATTTGGTTTAATAAATTACTATTCAAAGAAATAAAATATTGTTTTTGCAATGTGTCTATTGTCTTGTTACAATGTGTCATGTCATATAAATAAATGTAAATGTTATGCTTTTGTAATGTAGGTCTCCCATTTAAAACTTATGTTTATTCTAGATAATACCAAAGTATGCAGAAAAGAGTTCTGCTTTGTCATCAATTATTTAAGAATTTTAAAAAATTTAAAAATGAAATGAACATTTTAAATTAAAAAAAATATTTAATAATAAATTAATAAACATTAAGCTATTTCTTGTAAACAAGTATAAGCTCAAATCTATACCATTTTAGCAAGATCATGCACAACAAACCCATAAAAAAAATTCTTTCCTTTGTAATTAGTATAGAATGCAAACCACTTTCCCTCTCAGTGTATAAATAATCACTGATCAAATGACTAACAATTAATGACTTCTGAATAATGATAAATGATTGGTCCCTGATAGCTATCTGTGCTTTATTTTTATAGTCTCCTGAAAGACCTTTTTATATCTTTACATAATTCTTAATCTCTCCAACCAACTAGTTTATATAAATAGGATTACTGAAGCTACTTTTTCTCTTTCGAACAAAATTGCATTATTCTTTCTGGCATTTGTAAAACTATTCTTTTACTTTTCTATTCTTTTTATTATTCTGTTATTTTATACAAAGAAATTATTTTTTTGGATTAGAAGTTTATAATTCCAACTCTATACAGAAGTTTAACTTCTTTTTATTTATAACTTTTATAACTAATAGTATTATTATTACTGTTTAGTGCACAATTAATCAATATAATTTATATTACTTAATCATTTGTTAGTCAAATGAATTATTGTTACATTTATATATCAATAATTGGCTGTTTATTAATGTACCTATAGCAAATCTAACTAAATGTTATATCTAATAGTACCTTGAGCAATTTCAGTTCTATCAATTTTAATTTGGCCTCCATCAGTAGGGAACAATGTTGTTGTTAGGCCTGATATGTGAATAAGTTGGTTGCCTGTATTGTATCCATAAAACTAAAAAGAAAACATGGTCTCTAATGTTAAGATTGTTGAAAGTGGCTCAAATTATGGTATAATAAAATTTGATTTAAAAATATGATGTTTATATTAGAAAAATAAATACAGAGAACTTACAGGCCAATATTTTGATTTTTTGACTGGCTCAACTGTTGGTACTATCTCCTGTTCATTCATAGCTGTCTTACTAGATTTGGCACTACCTCTTGGGCTCTTTGACTTCTCTTTCTCAATTTTATCTTCCTTAATAAGATGACATTGAAAATGATAAGATTAAATTTTACAATGTTATAGCTCAAGCCATGGAATCATCAAACAAATTATAATCCACTACATATTATTTGAAGGAATGACTTGTGTCCTTTTCAGAATTGAGGATTATTATGTCCTAACAGGGAGTAGGCAGGGTTCAATTCTAGGGTCATCATGATGAGAGTCTATATACCACATGACCAGGCAGATGTTTTGTATTTGTTATACAGTATATACTACACCAGATTGAAATGCAATATTAATTAAACAGTAATAAAATGAATACATTTAAATTATAAAATATTATGTTTAAATTGTTGTCAAATTGTGTATTATCATTTATAAATAAAATATTCATTTAAAACAATATCATGTTTATAAAAAACATAAATAGTAAAACATAAAACAAAAAAAAAGACAACATCATTAAACTCCAGTTGAGTGAGGGCTTGAGTGGCTCAAATCATCTCTTGCAAAAGCCCAGGATAGAAACCCTGCTGTTTTGATTAGTTCATTAATCTAACCATACAAGTCAAGAATTTTAGGCTTCCCAGACCCAACAATATGGAGATCAGCAAGTCTGGGGCAGTCAAAAAGAATATGAGACACAGTTTCCTCTTCTTCCCTACAGTGGGGGGCTCAGTGAGTCAAAGTTTGGCCATAGCCATGAGAAATATGAGCCAACAGGACAGTGGCCTATCCTGCACTGTGCTATAATAGCTTCTTCAGGCCTTGACAGCCTCCACCATGGGAAAGTGTGGTCAGGGCATCTCATGCACTCCCAGACTCCACCAGCTTGTTGGGACTTGTTCCAGCACTAAACCCTTAAGGCGCGTGTGGTAGTTAGCCTCCATTGTTTATGCATTCATTGTAAAACAGCTCAGCACTTTGAGGGTTAAACCACTTTTCCATTACTACTTTTTGGATTCTAGCCAGAGCATGATGAAAACTCACAGCCTGCTCTGTGGTTGGTGTTAGCTCTCCCTGGTGGGCCAAGGAGTCTGCAGTCACACCTATGTGACTCGGTACCCACAGCATTATTACAGGGGTGCCATGATGACAGTGTCGATATCGGGGGCCATGGTCCAGGGCTTTGCAAAGCCTGTGGTACTGGTTTTGAGTCAGTGACCACAACAATCCGTGTTGCCCTCTAATTTCCCTTGCTAAGTTTAGAGTCAATTACTTTTAAGGCTTCATAGACTGCCATGGCCTTTGCACCAAAACTTCAAACACTACCACATGGTCCAAAGATTTTAACTGAGTCAGCCAAGAAACTCAATGTAAGCTCCGTAACCTGCTCTTCCAGGGTCTACTAGTTTCAAGCTTATGCCTGAGATCATTTTGCGACAAGAGGAAAGGTGATGAAAACTTTGTCTATTGGTGGAGAGGCCAGCTTTATAAGATAGTCTAGTGGCATGATGCATAAAAGACTGCATCTGGATATGTCTTCTGCATCTCCAAACATCCACTAGTTTTCCAGCTGGGAGGTATTCATCCAGCATTTTATACCGCTCAAAGAAAGTATTGACCGTTCCCTCCTAAGGTTTATTGAACCTACATTAGCCATTATTTCAGCTGCATTTACTGGACTTGTCCTAAAGGTTCCACAGACAAATCTTATGCTTGGGACTGTATCTTATCAAGCTGTTCAAAAGCTATCTTAGAGCTATAGATTTGCACAGGTAGACTGTAGTCTGTGATTGGACTGCTCCTAAATACAGTGATTGAAGCATGCCTGGATGCCAACTCCTGCACAATGCAAAGTTTCTCTGAAGCCTTTCTTGCAACTTTCTGGATGTGATCACACATTTTTAGTTTGCGATTTAAAGTTACACCAAGGTAAGTGGGTAGCTTTTCCATGCTGAGAGCCACTCCATTGAGGGAGAGCCGGAAAGGTTGCCAGAGAATGCCAGTCCCGAGCATGAATAGAGAATAGACCGTCTTGGAGGTGTTTATTTCTAGCCTCCATTTTTTTGTGTATGAGCAGAGCGTATGGAGATCTTCTTACAACACTTTTTGTATAGTGGTAGTGCTCCGTCTGGATTTCCAAAGAACAATAAACCAAATTGAAGACAAAACTAATTTTTATTAAACTAACAAAAAAAAATCATTCCAGATAAAAAATAAAATAACATCAAGAAATAATAAAAAAAACAAAAAAAAACAATTCGAAGCCAATATAGAGATTAAAAAAAAAAAAAAGATTAGTCCACTCTGTCAATCGATTAAAACATATAAAACTAACATGTCAGCCAACTTTTCTCAATAATATCCTGTAGTTTACTTAAGTATTTTTATTTTACTGCATATTTATTGGATCATGGATAAGCATTTTATGGGCATGTTGCAATAATACATGCAACAACAACTCTACGGATCCTCAAGCCATCTTCATTAGCTTATTAATAACAAGGTTACAAAGAGAGTTTGTGTGGAAACACAAACTGAAAATCGGCCCCCAAAGTGGTCCACCCAGGCAGGTAAAAAGGCAGGTTTCAATATTATCAGAATGCAATTCTATCAAAGACAAATGACAGAAAATAATGGAGAAAAAAGGTTAACATCTTGTGTGGAGCCCCAGCAGACCAAAGGATAGATGTAAGTCAATGTGAAGTTAGATGTGAACCTGGCCAAACTGATTGTCTTAAAATGAATATCTAATTGATCTAATTGTTTTATAAAGGGCCAATCTCTTATTCCTCAAGAATAAAACATTTCCGTAAAAATAAATAAATTTTTCTTTAGTTAGGTATTCAATAGTGTATGGGTTCAGCTACAGTTCACGCGATAATATGAAAAACTACTTATTAATTGTTGTTTTAAATTATGTCTGACTTATATGCATACTAGATCTAAATAGATTTTTTCTCTTTAAAAAATAGTAAACATTTTTTTTTGTGTGTAAATATAGTACATTGTATAACAGAACTTACATAACTTAACAATAAAAATATTTTTAAAATCTACAACCGTTTGCATAAATGTGTTAGATGTTTGGTAGCCTAAATAGTTGCCTCCCCTAATAAAGAGTCTCAAGTGTTTGTTACTATTAATAGTGAATAGTTGTAAAAGTGGTGTATTTTTATGAAAAAAATTGCTTGCATAAGTGATTTAAAAAATAAATTAGATTTTTCACTTATAGAAAAAAAAAAATTAGCCGTTGCATCAGAACTTTGAATGGTCTAAAATATTGTGATGTGGGATTTTCACTATCTTTTCTAGTTTACGAGATCTAAACGGGACGGACGGACGGACAGGCAACACAAAACTAATAGCGTCTTTTCCCTTTCAGGGGCCGCTAAAAAAAAACCTAATCTATTTAAAAAACAAACTGATAAAATTAATAAAATGATATTATTGATACCTTTGTTCTTTCTTTTATTTGCGAAGATCTTGATTTTCTTTCTAATTTCTGTCTCTCTTTTTCTTCTTCTTCTTTAGCAAGTTTATCATTCTCTGTCTGTTGAGCTTTAAGTGAGCCTTGACGTATGTAAGGATTGATAGCAACTGTTATCTTCTCATTAGAAGGAGACTTCCCAGGAGATTTAGTTCTTGAAGCTAACAAAGAAAGTTACATAGAAATGGTTTGGAATTGCTGGTATGCTTTTAACTGAAAGGAAGAATCTTCATGAAAATATGTTTTAAGACATATAGTTAAAAGAAAGTATAAGAGTTGGCAGTGCAACTTTTCTATCTCAATAGACTTCTTAAAGCTATTAATTAAGAGAAATAAAAGGAAAGAAATAATTTGTAAACATTGACAGTATAGAAAGCTTTAAACAAATTCAAGAAATATTTTGTAGCAGAGTTTACTTTAGTGTTACTTTTATTCTACACACTCAGTCCATTGTCAAAGTAAAAACAAAAGTAGAGCAATGCCTTCAGATCTTGTGATCAATGTACATAGGAATTAAGAAATTTCGTACTATTTAAATAGTAAAAAAAAAATTGCTTTTATCTTAATTAAAAATGAAAACTTTTGAATTAAAAAAAAATAATTTTACACATTAAAACACCTGATTAACTGCATATAAGTTTTAGTAGCAATAAACTTTCTAACAATACAACAATAATCAATTTCATTGTCATTATCTTTGATAATATGAAAAAAATGGAGCTTACAAAAATCTCAATCAAACATGAATGGTGTCAAAACATTAACACAACTAAAAGAAGAACTGATAATAAGGCTTTATTTTGAGTCCAAGGTTAATGAGGAGTACAGTATGTCACATAGATATGGAGTCCCATATGTGACCCAAATATTTTGCCACATGCAGTGCAGAAAAACTACACAACATGGAATAGTAATAATTCAAAGGCAGTAGCTAAAACAAAAAATAATAAACATAAATTTTTAATTGACATTTTCAAGAATTTATTCCCCCAATTAACTTTAAACTAAATTATAGTATCTTAAAGTGATGCATAAAGTGTGCATCACAAAACTTAGCTATTACGTATCTAAGTAGGTCTACTATTGCTAAACCAAAACATTTTTTCTAAGTTTATCTGCAACTTAACTAATTCTTTTAAATGTTAATAAAAAAAACTAACAAAATAGCTCAAATATAATACATTTCAAACAAATTTAATTAGTTGACACTTAAGTTTTAAAACAAACTTTGATATATTAACTCTATTACTTGCAACATACCTGATCTATTAGGTGATTTAATTCTTTTAGCTTTTTCTAGTTTTTCTGCTTCTCTAGCCTTTTCTTCTTCTTCTTTATAAATAGTATCTATTTCCTTAGATAATAGTTTCCCTTGATATTCAGCTTCTTTTTCTTTTAGCCAATCAGAAATCGATTCTGCTGTGTATTCTAAATAATTTCTACAAAAAATGAAATGTATTAAATAACATGATCAACTTTAGGGCACAAAATGCTATTAAGAGAAAGATCACTTTGCAATATTAAGAGGTGTATTAATATTTTATTAAGAGATGTATTCAATGTCTGAGTCTAATGTGGTCTGAGAGGTAGAGTCACTCAATGTATAATAGAATCATAATTGAAAAAACATTATTTAATATACATCTTCCTAAATTTTCAATGGTTTAGTTTTCTCAGTTTTTAAAAATATATTTCAATTTAAAATCTAGACCTGAATCCCATATCAGAATGAATTTCTTTGTGCCAATCAAAATGATTTTTGAATTCTCTATTGAATGGATTATGTAGAACCAACAAAACACTGTTGTCTCTCTTGTGGTAATAAGTGTCTTGAATAGGAAGATAGTAAGATGCATCTAATAGAACCTGCAAAACAAAAAGTCTCTTTAGGTTTACATGCTTTAAGATATTTTATGCATTGGTCTAAAAATGTGTATTTACTTTTCAAAACATCCTTTCCTTTTTTTAAGTCTATTTGAGAATGTATTCGAAGAAAATGCTTTATTATGTATACAACAAAATGTGTTTAACAAATGTGCTAATTATACAGATAAATAAAATGAAAAAAAAAGTATTGCAAACAATGATAATCTAACAGTGCTTATATTTTATTACAAAGCTTATATCAACTCTCTCTGTCTGGTAGAAATCTTGTACATGTTACATCTCCCAAATCCCATTTTCAGATCAAGTTGAAACTTGGAACAGTTATTCATTGAGAAAACAATACATGGATCAATCAAAACATTAACCAATTTAATCAATCAGTGGTAATTAATTAAGGTAATTAATGATGTTTTTATATAGAAAAGTAGATAAATCTTGCAGTATCAAGATATATAGCAGTAATTGTGTAGTTCTGTCCCTAATATAAGCTTTGTTTAATAAACAGTTTTGTGTGTATATTTTGCTTTTTTAATAATTAAATTGTCAAGGGAAGGAAATTTAGAAAATTATTGTGTCTTGATTTTTGTAATTGGTGACTTATAATGCCTTTGTAAAAAAAAAATATTAAAAATGATTTTTCTTATATGCTGGCTTTGATTGAGTAAAAATATACAAAGACATGTAACTTTGTATATATTTATTTTTCATTAAAAATATCTTTTCTTAAATATTAAGTATGTATATTTTTTGTTTCTGCAAAGTCAAGAAGGAGAGGATGGTAAATGACTAGAGCAAATTTTTTAGGTGTTAATGTCGTAAAAGGTCTATATATTAGTAAACATTCAAACCTGTTGAAGTATATGAGGCTTGTAGTGCTCTGCAAAGCACCATTGATCTAAATTTCTTTGCTGAATGTCAATCATTTTCAGAAGACCTTCCTCAAAAGTCTTTTCTGTTTTATCTGTGGCTTCTAAAAAGTCATCCTCATTTTCTTCTAAACCAACTGGAATGTCAAAATGAACTGAAAAGAAATTCATAGATGTCAAAATGAACTGGAAATAAATTTATAGATGTCAAAATAAACTAAAAAGAAACGTATATTATATTATTTAAAGCAAATGGAGTTGTAAATGCTGGGTATCATTTGCATTTACTTAAATAACTTTTTTAGTACCAGATATAGCCTGAGATTTTTTGGAGCTTGATGTAGACAAAGTATCTCTGTTCAAGAGAATTCCTTTCTTACTGTCTAAACTGGCATGCCTAGATTTGCTGGTTGAACAACTTCCTGCACAAAAAAAAAAAAGAAATGTAGTGCCTATCGCTTGTTTACTGATTTACAGCAATAAAATTAACATTGTATTAGATACATAACTGTATAAATCAGGTAGCATCTTTTCAAGTTAAAGTTCAAAAGAATAATTAACTAGGCCTATATAGCTTATTAAAGCATTCAATAATATTTATACAATTATTATACACAATAAGATTTTTTAAAAGACTATTTTAAAGAACAAACTGAGAAATTTGAAATTTAAACAAAGAATACTGAATTACTAAATTACAACAATATTTTAAGTAATCAATTTAATTAATTCTTGTATTTTTTAAGAGGGAGCTGCTGCAGATATCAAGAATCAGATCAACAAGTCTAGGCATGCTTTTAACACCCTACTGCCAATCTGACAGTCAAAACACTGTCTCTACACAATAAAATCTGAATCTTAAACAAAAACATGAAAGCAGTTCCTTTGTATGGCTCAGAGACTTGGAGATTAACAGCTAACAATACAGACAAGCTCCAGGCATTCATCAACAAATGTTTGCATCATATAATTTGTGTCAGATGGCCAAACAAAATTTCAAAATACAGTGAAGAACAACATACAACATTGCAAGACATGTTCTTACACAGGGGTAAAGAAAGGCTGGTAGAACAAAGCAAACATGATAAGTCTGATTTCACCCATATTTTCATACATTACTTTATAATCTACCTAAAATGTGTTCTTTAATATTTATATTTAGATATAAATATAAACATTTATAATGAGCCTTAAAAAAAAGCTGTGTAATGTACTGCTTCAAAAGTGATTTCAAAGTGAGTTTGTGTGTGACTGAGAGGCAGGAGCCACGAAGTAGTTTTGTATGGACAACGAAGTCTCATAGCCACCTCAAAAATTTATCTACAATTAAAAGCTAAAGAAAAAGATTTCAAATTGAAGAGAAATTTTAGAAAACAAGAAAAACAATCCAACAAAAAACAAAATAAATAAAACATATGGATAGAAATGTCAAGGTAAAAACCTAAGACAAAAATTTACATTTACCAGGACCAAGATTAACTTTAAGTTCCATAATTACACCTGATACTGAAAGGAAATACATATAATTTCTAGAAATTTATATTCAAGACACAAATTTTGATGTTCTGTGTGTGTGAATTTTAAGCACCTTATATTTAATATTAATCTATTATTTAATATTATCTATCATCAAATTATTTATTACCTTGTGCAAAAAAATTAAATTCATTCAATTATACTGTGAGAGAATTTTGAAAATTCTCCATGTCTGCCTAATTAAGTGTGGCTAAGTTAATTAATTGTAACTTAATAGAAACTTAAAAAAAAAATTACCATTACTGGTAGCAAATTCTGCACATCTCTTATACAAAAAAAAAAGAAGAGTAAAAAATGTAACAAAAAATGTATTCCTCTTTAAAAAACAATTCCTTATGTAGTTAAATCAGTAAGTTTCAGGCAGGAGGGGCTCACTAGTCTTGGTTGGCTACCCACCTAGGAAAGGAAACCTATGAATCCAAACTGCTTCAGGAGACCATCAAGAAAAAAAATTCTTATTGGTGACCCATGGGTAGAATGTGTTACACTGTGCTACAACCTGTCAGAACCAGCAGTGCTACTGATCCCAAACTGTATGGGATATACCCATTCCTTTGGACACATCCGTTGCATTGAGAAGGAGGAACTGCTGAGTGAGCAACATCATTCTGACCATAAATAATGCCCAATCTCAACAGTTCATAGAATTCTGTAGACCATTTATATGCATACTAGATCTAGAATGTGTAATCTTATTGTAAACACTTAAAGCTTTCAAAGCTTCTGTAAACACCAATAAATTATAAAATACTTTTTTACCATTAATAAAATCTGAACTTATGAAAATGTAAACCAGCAAAAAAAGAACAAAGCAACTTTGAAGTGCATCTCACCCTTCCCTGACCCTCCAAAAGGAGTCAGAAACTTTGTACTTCCAACAGTAGTTACTCTTCGAATACTGGATAAAGATTTGACTGATAAGGTGGCAGGAACCATAAGCTCTAATTTAACTTCAAGATCAGATGAAATAGAAAATTATTTTAAAAAGCCTGCTTTTTGACATGAGGTAAACAAAATGTGATGTAATCTATCATGACCTTTGGAGAAATACTTTCCTTTGGTTAAATGCCGAAAAGACTAGTGGGATTGCAAAGCAAAAAATACTAGTAATAAATAAAACTAAACTTGTCTTAATAAATCTTGTTTTAAAAATGCATAAAAATTTTTATATATATATATATATATAAGATGCCTTTTTTTCTTTTTTAAAACAAAATAATGTAATTGGTAAATTATTAGCAGTCTGTACAATGGAAAACAAATAAATTATTAATATATATATATATTTTTTTATAACTTTATTCTGAAAAAAAATCAATAGAAAAAAGAATACTTAAAAAAAAACTTTTCTTAGGTCATGATAGAGAAATTGGTCATTCACCAACACCTTTGTCCATAAGTCAACTTTCATTTAATCACATCCATTAGGCCAGACTCAGACTGAATCTTATCTTCATAACAATCATTTCATTAAATTATTAGGAATATAAACATATAAAGAATGTCACAGGCTAAAAAAAATACTGCCATATATCTGAAAATTACAGCTCCATTCCTGCTATATAAAACAAAATCAATTAATCAGCACTAATAATAATAATAATAAGGCTTGTCTTAGAGTCAGAAGATTAGTGAGGAGTGCAGTATTTCCCATGGCTGCGCAGCCCCAGCTGTGACCTACATATTTTGCTACATCCAGGGCAAGCATAACATTCTCCGCAGGTGGTCAATTTAGCTTTTCTTTTCGCCGTCTGCATTTGTCCTCGGCAGCAGATTTTCTTTTCGTCTCAAAAGTGTATCCCGCAGCCTTCATGAGTGACCTTCAGCTGTCTTGTTCTGAGGCTGCATGCAACCAGGTGCTCTCTTCTATGTCAGCCAAGGAAAGTTGATGCCTAAGCTGGTCTTTGAAGCGTTTCCGTGGTGCGCCTCTGTTATGTCTACCACCTTTAAGCTCACTGCCTTTGACATACATTTGTCTCCCATACGGGATACATGCCCTACCCAGCATCATTAGCACTAAATGATTAATTAATTGGTTAATTTTTTTTGATTGATTTGTGTATTCATTGTGTCACGTATTACGAATTGAATTCTAATTTTTAAAATGGCTTGCCTAGGGGAACGTGACAATAGAAAAGCAGTTGTGTCACTTATCTTAAGTCTGAATTTAATCAAAGACTTACAATGAATAACAAAAAAAAAATGACACAAGAAATCGGAAGGTAAACTATCAACTTAATGTTTAATCAAATATAAAATTACAAGAAAGAAAAATAAACATTTACTCAATACAGAATTGATGTGTTGACCAAAACCCTTTTACAAAAATGGCATGTAAAAATATTACAATACAAGAGTTTGAAAATATAATTACAAATACAAGCAAGCAAGGCCTTGGAAAAAAGAAAACAAAATATTAACTTACACGATCAAGTGGTATACCACGCACGGGTCGCGCAATGTCTCCGCTATTCTGTCTCACGGCTGTCTCCGTATGTCTGTCCGTCAACGTCACGCGGGCGGTCTTTTATATAATCTACCGCGCGTCGATCTCAAGACAAATCTAGGGATTTCTCGAACCAAATACGTCATCAATTTCCCAGATCTAGAACGCTCTTCAAAGAGACAGAAAAAAAAACACCCTCCTTTCAACCAGAGGTACACACACAGGTCAAGGACCGGTCACTGTCTGTGTGGCTTGACGAAAAAAAAGAAAAAAAAACTTATTACACAAGGGGCAGACAACCTACTCGTCTCTCGACCGCAACAGGTCAAAGAAAGAAAAAAACAACGCCTAGATACGTAACACCTCCCTCCTAAAAATAAAAAGTTTACATTTCCACGAAATGGAAATCTTTTTAGAACTACAAAAAAACATTTACATTACAGAATGTATTTATCATGATATATATAAAAAAAAATATATACATCAAAATACTTTTTACAATCTAGATAAGGCATCGGCGATAACATTTTCGCTGCCTTTTATGTGTTTAATATCTAGGTTGTACTCTTGTAAAAATAAACTCCACCTGAGAAGTCGTTGGTTCTTGCCAGACATTTTGTGGATAAATGTAAGGGGATTGT
This sequence comes from Biomphalaria pfeifferi, assembly GCA_030265305.1. NCBI lineage: Eukaryota > Metazoa > Mollusca > Gastropoda > Planorbidae > Biomphalaria > Biomphalaria pfeifferi. The sequence continues at coordinate 938,387 of JASAOG010000138.1, forward strand.
GGTCAGTAAATACAACCAGTGGCCATCTAGACCCACTGATATAAAAATCAAAGTGTTGTATAGAAAGAATCAACCCAAGACATTCTTTTTCCACAGTAGAATAATTTCTTTGATGTCTATTAAATTTCTTGGAAAAGAAACAAATAGGATGCTCTACTTGGAAATTATCTTCTTGGTAAAGGACTGACCCAACACCTGTGTCACTGGCGTCAATAGCTAACCTAAAAGGTTTTCCGAAGTCAGGAGCCATCAAAATGGGAGAGCTAGATAATATCTGCTTGATCTGGTTAAAGGCTTTCTGACATTCATCCGTCCAAGTAAATCGGACGTTCTTTCTCAGGAGGTTTGTTAAAGGACTGGAAATGACAGAAAAATTTTCGCAAAATTTTCTATAATATCCAGACATTCCCAAAAATCTTCGGAGTTGTTTCCGATCAGCAGGGATAGGGAAAGCTTGGATAGCTTCTACTTTGGCCATTACAGGTTTCACCTGGCCTTGTCCTACAATATGGCCTAAGTATTGGATTGAAGCCTGGCAAAAATCACTCTTACTCAGGTTTACAGTAATTTTTGCATGTAACAGTTTAGTAAAAAGACAATGCAGTTGTTTACAATGGCTAGAAAAATCTTGGCTAAAAATTACTACATCGTCTATGTATGCGTGGCAATTCTCCATGTCAGCAAGCAGGGCATTTATCATTCTCTGGAAAGTGGCAGGAGCATTCTTCATGCCAAATGGCATCACTTTGTATTGGTACAGACCATCAGGGGTGACAAAGGCGGAGATTTCCTTTGCCCTATCAGTCAGGGGAACCTGCCAATAACCTGAAAGTAGGTCTATTTTGGTGATGTACTTAGCGTCACCAATACGATCTATGAGATCGTCTATCCTAGGGATAGGAAACGAATCGGTCTTTGTGACAGCATTTACCTTACGGTAGTCTGTACAAAAACGATAAGTCTTGTCCTGTTTAGGTATCAAGACACATGGGGAGCTCCAGCTACTGGAACTTGGTTCAATGAGGTCATTTTCAAGCATATACTTGATTTCTGACCTAAGTATGGCAAGTTTTTCAGGGTTAACCCTGTAAGGATGCTGCTTGACTGGAGTAGCCTCGCCAACATCTACATCATGCTTTATAACATTAGTCTGTTTTGGTACATCAGAAAAAATGTCATTAAATTCATTAATGAGTTTCATGATAACTGGCCTTTCTGTCGAAGACAGATGAGACAGTTTTGCATCCAAATTCTGTAATACAAAAGAATTAGGTATTTTGTATTGTCCAAATTTCTCCTTTACAATATCATCATCAATAGGAGAAACATGGCTATTTGAACAACTTTTGACTGTATTTAAAACACAATTATTCTTCTCTGAGTGATCTGGCCGAGATACATAAGGCTTCAGCATGTTTATATGACATAGCTGAGTCTTTTTCCTACGGTCAGGAGTTTTGATTGTGTAATTGAGGTCACTAATTTTGGTCTCAATTTCATATGGACCAAAATATCTGGCTTGCAAGGGTTGACCTGGTATGGGCAAAAACACAAGCACCTTATCCCCGGGAGAAAATTCTCTAACACGGGCCTTTCTATCATACCAGCGTTTCATGCTGGATTGGGTGTTTTGTAAGTTATTTTTGGCCAGAACACAAGCATCATAAAGTCTAGTTTTAAACTTACTTACATAGTCTAAAAGTCCTTCAGTGGCTGTTGGTGACAACAAAGTCTCTTTTATACATTTCAAGGGACCGCGCACCGAATGGCCAAAGACTAAGTCAAAAGGGCTGAATCCCAACGATTCCTGGACGGATTCACGGGTTGCAAACAGCAGCATGTGGATTCCTTCGTCCCAGTCTTTTTCGTGCTCAAAGCAATAGGTTCGGATCATGTTCTTGAGAGTCTGATGGAATCGCTCAAGAGCGCCTTGCGACTCGGCATGATACGCACTCGACATGCAGTGTTTGATGCCTAACTGAGTCATGACTTGCTTGAAAAGATTGGCCGTGAAATTCGTTCCTTGGTCCGATTGGATAGACTTTGGTAGACCAAATAGTGTAAAGAACTTGATTAAGGCCTTCACAATGTTTGATGCTTTTATGTTCCTTAGAGGAATAGCCTCAGGAAAACGAGTTGAAGCACACATAATGGTCAACAGGTATTGGTTGCCAGCTTTTGTCCTTGGAAGAGGACCAACACAGTCAATAAGTACTCTGCTGAAAGGTTCTTCAAAGGCTGGAATCGGCTTCAGAGGAGCAACAGGGATCTTTTGATTTGGCTTGCCAACCATCTGACAGGCATGACAGGATCGGCAGTACTGGATGACATCTTTCTTCAAACGTGGCCAGAAGAAGTGTGACATAATCTTGTGGTATGTCTTGTGGATGCCGAGATGACCTGACATTGGTGTGTCATGAGCCAGATTCATGATGTACGCTCGGTATCTTTCTGGTAACACGATTTGATGGCATATTCTCCATTCTTCTTCGTTGGATGCGTCTGGAGGTTTCCATTTCCTGAAGAGCATATCATCTTGGATGTAGTAGCACGTTGATGCTAGCTCTGCCTCTTGTGATGTCATTGCGGTTTCTCGGAGTTTGGCGAGCTCTGGATCCTTCTTTTGGTCCTCAATCAACTGTTTTCGAGTTGATGCCGGCTTTTCAGAATTTGGCGTTGGTTCTTCTTCAAGAGAAGCAAAGAATGTGGTGCTCAAGTCCACATCATCTTGGTTACTGTTGGCCTTGACGACGTTCTCTTCTTGAGATGCTTTCAACCTCATTGCCCTTGTTACTGCACACGCTGGATATAACTCTAGGTCTTCCTCGGGTGTGGCAGATAAGTCGGGTGTTTGAGTGACGATGGGTTCGGCTATCACCTTTCCACCTGCTAAGTCATTGCCTAACAGCAACGAGATGCCTTCCAATGGTAATGTTGGTCGGACACCTACAACAACCGGTCCAGTAATGAGATTTGACTTTATGTCGATTAGATGTAGAGGCACATCTATACATCCAAGCTCTACGCCTCGTAACAGGATGCTCTTCCCAGTCGATGATAATTTAGACAAGGGCAAGATACCCTCTAAAAGTAACGATTGTGAAGCACCTGTGTCTCTCAAAATGGTGATAGGTCGTAGACTTGTAGAATCACCGGGTAGTGATACAAATCCTTCCGAAATGAAAGGCTTAAAATCCTCTAATAAAACATCAATTTTGGTTGATGCAGACTGGACTTGGGTCGAACTCTCGCTGGAGTCATTGACATCTCTAGGAGACGCAGTGGAGAAACTCTTTCTTGAGTCAGTAGAACATCTTGTGGATGTATTTGGAGAACTCTTGATGGAGTCATTGGAACATCGGGGTGATGTCTTATGGGAACTCTTGATAGAGTCATGGGAACATCGGGATGATGTATTATGGGAACTCTGGATAGAGTCATTGAAACATCGGGGTGATGTCTTATGGGAACTCTTGATAGAGTCATGGGAACATCGGGATGATGTATTATGGGAACTCTGGATAGAGTCATGGGAACATCGGCTTGATGTATTTGAAAAACTCTTGTTTGAGTCATTGGAACATCGGCTTGATGTATTTGAAAAACTCTTGTTTGAGTCATTGAAACATCGGCTTGATGTATTTGAAAAACTCTTGGTTGAGTCATTGGAACATCGTAAAGATGAATTTGAAGAACTCGCTGTTGAGTCATTTGAACACCGTGGAGACATTTTCGGAGAGTCTTGTACAGTCAATACATTTGAAACAGGTGGTGTCGAGGTATTCTTGATATGACTTGATGATGAGGAAGTAAACCTCGCCGACCACTGTACTGTGCAAGCGCTGACTTTTGAAGGAGCGTTTTCGTTTCTCTTTCTCAATTTCCAACAATCGTCAATTTTATGGCCTTCTCGTTTGCAGTAGGAACAAGTAGCTTTACTTGTAGTAGGTTTTCTGTCGTTTGTACTGCTGTTCTTGATGGAGTTGCTAGCAGTGGACTCAGGCTGTTTGACTTGTTTTGGCTTGACATCCGTCGTATACTTGGCAAATTGATGTGATATTATATAATCGTCTGCCAACACTGCAGCCTTGTGCACATCTTCCTCGCCACGATCAGCTATATGCGTACGGACGTCCAGCCGCACACAACTCTTGAACTCTTCCATCAGCATTAGGTTCTTGAATTTTGCAAAGTCGGTGCCGATTTCCCTGGAAGTGAGCCATTTCTCAAAGCGTCGCTCCATTTCCCGCAGGAATTCTACATGGGTTTGGCCATCCGATTTGCGACAATCCCTGAACTGCTTTCGGTAAGCTTCCGGAACAAGTTCATATGCCTTAAGAATTAAGGCCTTAACAACATTATAATCTTTTTGTTGTTCAATGGTCAAAGAACAAAATACCTCTGCAGCTCTACCAGTCAAAACTGTTTGCAGCAAAGTGGGCCACAAAGTTTCAGGTACATTAAAATTTTTCACAGCAAGTTCAAATTGTGGAAAATAATTGTCAATTGTGGCTTCATTAAAGCGTGGAATTATTTTCAAAAATTTTGTTGCTTCAGCAGTATGACTGGCAGGGGAAGAATCTGGTCTTACATTAGCAGCTAACTCTAATTTTTTTAACTCTATTTGTAATTTCATTTCCATTTCTTTCTGAGCCGCTGCAAGCTCTAATTCTTTTTGTTTAATTTCTCTCTGCTCTCTAGCCGCTGCAAGCTCTAATTCTTTTTGTTTAATTTCTCTCTGCTCTCTAGCCGTCTGGGCTTCTATTTCCATTTGTTTTAATTTTATCTGAAGTTCTAAATCTGATTTACCCTCATCGGGTCTAAGGGTTTCTAAAAGGTCTTCAGAAAACACTTCCTCGTCTACATAATGGATTACAATGTTATCTCTGATTTCTTGTTTAAGGGCATTTGATTTTATTTTTAACCCTAAATGTTTAGAAATAAGGACCAGTTCCTTCCTAGTAAAAGCATCAAGCTCTTCCACAGAGGGATTTGCAAGAAAAACCTGAATATCCATGACTAACTAACAACTATTACAAGCAAAAATATGTATACAATGTAAATATACAGTACAAAATCAGTACAACAAAAAACCTTAAGAGAGTTTGGTCAATACTACAATACTATTGATACTTTACTTCCGACTCTTTGACACAAAAAAAATTTTTGTTAAAGTCAACTTCGCCTTTACAAAATTACTCAAGTAAGACGAAAATAGGTTCAGAAAAATATCCGGGACGAAAGCCCTCAAACTTCTTTTGTCACGTATTACGAATTGAATTCTAATTTTTAAAATGGCTTGCCTAGGGGAACGTGACAATAGAAAAGCAGTTGTGTCACTTATCTTAAGTCTGAATTTAATCAAAGACTTACAATGAATAACAAAAAAAAAATGACACAAGAAATCGGAAGGTAAACTATCAACTTAATGTTTAATCAAATATAAAATTACAAGAAAGAAAAATAAACATTTACTCAATACAGAATTGATGTGTTGACCAAAACCCTTTTACAAAAATGGCATGTAAAAATATTACAATACAAGAGTTTGAAAATATAATTACAAATACAAGCAAGCAAGGCCTTGGAAAAAAGAAAACAAAATATTAACTTACACGATCAAGTGGTATACCACGCACGGGTCGCGCAATGTCTCCGCTATTCTGTCTCACGGCTGTCTCCGTATGTCTGTCCGTCAACGTCACGCGGGCGGTCTTTTATATAATCTACCGCGCGTCGATCTCAAGACAAATCTAGGGATTTCTCGAACCAAATACGTCATCAATTTCCCAGATCTAGAACGCTCTTCAAAGAGACAGAAAAAAAAACACCCTCCTTTCAACCAGAGGTACACACACAGGTCAAGGACCGGTCACTGTCTGTGTGGCTTGACGAAAAAAAAGAAAAAAAAACTTATTACACAAGGGGCAGACAACCTACTCGTCTCTCGACCGCAACAGGTCAAAGAAAGAAAAAAACAACGCCTAGATACGTAACAATTGACTATGAATAATTGTGCAAAGTTTCAACTTGATCCGAGAATGGGAAGAGGGAGAAAAACTTGTCAAACCTAATAAGGGAATTAAATCCATATAAACATCCACATCTCTTATTAAGTAGCATTTATTCCCCTCATTCCAATATCATACAAAATAATTAATCACCAGCAATTAATTAACTAATTGGTTAATTTTTTAAAATTGATTCATGTCTTGTCAGGTTCAATGAATAATTGTGCAAAGTAAAACTTGATCTGAGAATGGGAAATGGGAGAAAAACATATTCAAACTTTTTACCAGAGAGACATACAGACAAAGTGAGTTGATATAAGCTTTGTAATGACATAACCATATGCATAAATGTTATATCATACAAAAAAATCAGCTCCAGGAGATAATATAACCTCCCTTGTTTTTTGTTTTTTTTACTATTAATAGAAAATATAAAATAAAATTGTGTATTAAAAAAAGACTTATATATTAAACTTTAAACATAAAATGGTTTGCTTTTACAAGACAAAAAGTAGCTGTTGCATCAGAATGTTGACAGCTTCAAAGTACCATGAAATCTTCAATGTCTTATCTACTTTTTAAGATCTAAACATAATGGATGGACAGATAGACAGACAGACCACAAAAACATTAACAGTGACTTTTCCCCTTTCAGGGGTTGCTAAAAATACATATAGGAAAGATAACTGTTTCAATGCATACATTAAGATAGGAAAAATTATGCATTGAAATGGAGGAATGAAATGCCCAACATTTTTCCTACACATATAAAATGTAATAATTTTTTTCTTTTAGAATTATCAGCTATTTTATAATAAATGCAACAAAGTAACCCATATTCTTGAATATTAGAGATTTGTTTAGCCATGACTAAAGTCCTTCTCATACGAAAGAGGTATTTCACTATTTATTTTTCATTAAACTTTAGATAGCTTTTTGCTTACTTAAGAAAAAGCAAGTTAATTCTGACCAGAGCCATGCATTTGGTAAAGCATTTAGTAAACTAGAAATGTGTTCTAATTTATGTCAACATTATTCACCTGAAGATTCCTCAGCAACTCCATTTTCTTTACTATTTTCAATGTTTATTTTGTTAACATCTGGGACCATTATCTTGAAGAGTGGATATGGATCATCCCATGGGATGGCTGTTGGAGGTACACCTTCTATTTCTTTTTTTAAAAAGAATCCATTAGAGTCTGTTGCAGCAAGATCCATACTTTCAAAGACAAATTGCTTAAAAGCTCTGTCAATTTCTGAAATTAATAAAATTTAAATGTACTTTTTAGCTAGATTGTAATTTACTTATTTTATTCTGCAGAGATATTTTAGAGAATTCATTAATTTCATTTAAATGAAATTGCCTATTAACTCATAGAAATACATTTCTTGTATTGATTATTTTGTAGAATAATATAATTATTGAGGAATGGGAAACATAAATAGCATCAAAAATACATAAATAATACCATTAATATCATCTTTGAGAATAATGCAATACCTGGCTTTGTGAGACCATCACTTGCACAGTAATGAATAAGTTCTTGAAGTCTGACTGCACTCTCTTTGGATTCAGGAGTAGGGGGAGGACGTAGGTCACACAGCTTAGCAAAAGGAAGAAACTGAAGCATGCCATTTTCAGTAGCTGTCCATAAAACAATAGAAACAAAAATATTGAATCCAAATTACTTTATATATTGTAAGAATGAAACAAATGATATTATTGATTTAAATTATTAATAATTCTTAATTTTAAGCTTTACTTTGATTGAATGAAAAAAAAATTAATCTAATGAATGTGAGTTCTATTGAGAGAAAAAATATACTAAATGTGATGATTCTACAACTCCAATACAGAAGTGTGAACTCAAATTTTCTGAGATGTTTTTCAAGGTGAAAAAGTTCTACATCTCTGCTATTTCTATAGCTTCATTAGCACAATTGTAGGCCATACAGAATTTTTGTTTAAGCTATTCTGATGGCTTTAATTATAGAAAAGAAAGTTCAACATGTTGAGAACAAACTCATAAAATGTTTTCATTGTACCTTCTTTGCCAATTTGTACACATTATTTAGCATTTTTAAGATGGCAATAGATTATGTGTTATTGTTGCTGATTACTGTTTGCAGCCATGATATGGTACAATACTTTTAATACTCACCACAACTCTTTCTAGGTTAGGAAAACATTATACTAAACATCTACAAAATAATAGTAAATACATAAGATTTCTTTCTTGGGAAATTTTCTCCTGAGAAAAACTTACACAATGACTATATCTGACTTGTTTTAATACCAGCATTAATTGCATGGAACTAAGTTACAAAGTTCGTCATTGTTTAAAGGGGATATAGCTTTTGTTTGTAGATGCTCAGATAATATATTTTGTATAGAACTAGTAATATTCATTAAAATTTTTAGTCACGGACATAAAACTAGACATAAAATCAATGTTTAATTAATATACAAACAAACCACAAAAAAAACGAAGAAAAAAAAAAAAAGAAAGATTCTAAAGCGCTATAAAAAAAACTTTTTTTACAGACATACATACCATGTGGATCAAAACCATAGTAAGGTTTCAAATGTCTGGTCCTCATGCTAATTTTATCATGAATATTTATTAATAAAGGAGGCATAGGGACTTCAGGAGGAGGTTGAGGCAAGTCCAGAACTTCAGAAAGAGACTATAGTTAAAAAAAAAAGTTTCAAATTAAAAAATATTTGGGCCAAAATTTAAACAATTAATTAAAAACAAGAAAAGCATAAAAAAATTGCATTAATTATTTTGGATCACTCATGTAATTAAATTTGCATTAGATCTAGACCAACAGCAATAATCTGTGCAATTAGAAATATAGCAACTATTTTAGTTTAGTGCTATTTAATGCTTTTGGCTTTCTCAGCATGCTATGATCCTATCACTTACCTGGACCAGATGGGAAAATAGGGGGGTGGGGAGAAAGGAAGGCATACATAGATGATTTTCACTTTTTAAAAGAATATATATATATAAAAAGGGGAATGAACTGACACACTAACCACTCTGCTAGTGAGGTGCGGGTTATCTATTGTTTGTTTCAAACTTACTTTCAAGTGGCAAACTATAAGGGAAATAATTCAGCTTATACCACCACTTTAGTCAAGTACAATTTATTTCTCTTGTTTGAGATACCAAACAAAATAATTAGTTAAGTAACTATCAGTAAGTAATTGTTTTTTTGTTTTTTTTTTAATTTGTTCTTGTGTTTCCAGGTAAAAGTAGTACCTGTGCAAAATTTCAGCTGAATTCAAGATTAGCTGTTCGAGAAATAACATGTTCAAACTTTTGACCAGACAGACAGAGTGTGTTGATAGAAGCTTTGTAATTATAGATTTTTAAAAATATTTAAAATGTTGAGATTGCTTTTTCTTAATTATAAAAAAAAGCAAATCATATATCAATGTTTCTCGCTCTCTCTCACACAGACACAATATATACTGTTTAATATGACCAATAATTAATCTGACCAACTGCTTTTTCAGACAGAAATGTGCAGAACAAAACAAATAACACTGTATAATTGTAATCTTAATTTGCCTATTGGCTTTATAACTCTATTCAATCAGATTAAAGCTTCAGTGATGTCAATAGACGTGGATCTCACACATGTATTTGGATATTTTATCATGCAAGAATTAATTATGTTCCTGAAGCAAATGAAGAATTTAAAAAGCCAGAGCAAAGGTCAATATATAATATATTTCATTTGCATTGTTACTGATAGCTAGCAAGAAATAAGCATTAAGAAAGTTTACAAATTAATTTTCTTAGTATCTCAAAATAATAAATGAAACTAAAACTGATGACAAAGAATTGAGAATTTAACAATTATAAAGCTACTAAGAATTGCAATTTCAGTGTGCTCTGGTCAAGTCTCTTTTGTGGACATGTGGGGAGAGGGGGTAACTGGGAGAAGTTTTTATGACCACTCAGGAAACACAATGCAGATCAAGTTGGGTTTTGAACTTCAAGCCCATGATGAGAAGCCAACTGTTTAAGGCCATTCACAATAACATTTCATTGGTTAATGTTAGGTATAACTCAAGCCATTTTGTAACATTGGGCATGGTAGTGTAATCTGAACAGCCAGTTCTTTAAATCAAAATGAGCTTGTCTTGATGAAAGTTATAAAGTGTTTGTGGGTGCGTGTATAGAATTTTCAGAATGATGTAATAGTATGAATGGTGGTTTAGCTTTTTTTTTTAACTGCATGTGAAGGGCTTGGAAGAAAGTCAAGGTGGGAGATGGAGACTAAATGGCAAATGATTTGAGAACATTAAAAGAAGAATAGAAATTCCTATAACAGCTAGCGCTTAAGTTTGTATTTTTAATATTACTACACTGATATTGAAAGCTGTGGATATTTAAAAATACAAATTGTTTTCATTTTACTTTAATACCATTTGTATGTCACTTGAGATCAATGTGTAAGATTGGATTAGCGCTAGATCACAATCTTACATGATCAGATTAACCAAAACGCAGAAAGTTTTCAATTATTAATTGGATATTTACATTGTATTCTTTTTCCGAAAGAGGTAGTTTATTAGCTGCATTTGCCAAGTAAGAGGCAAGGTAAAAATGTATGCCATCAGATCTCGTTGGAGGAGGCTCTTCACTAGGTGGAATCTTTTCTTCCTCTGTAGCAATTACCTTTCAAAAATATTTGGATTAATAACTGTTTATGTCATAAACATTGTATAATATTGAAGTATGTTGTACAACAAGCACTATAACACTATAATAAAACTTACATTAGACTATTAGTTTGTTTGAAGGAAATGAAACTTTATACTATTATGATATATTAGTTGTAAAATCCAAGTACCTGTTCTAGCATGCAGCTCATGATCAAGGAGACACTAACACTTTCTTGTGGAATACAGTTCATCAAGTCATTGTAATATCTTGTGTCCACCTCAGACTTAATAAACTTGGCACTAGGAACATTTTCTAACTCAGTTACAGGCTGGACATTAACTGGACATCACAAATGACAACAGTAAAAAAAATAAATTATTTAGTGAAAAATACTTTTTGTAATGTGAACTAAATAGACTTTTTTCTTTTACTTTGGTGTACAGTTACAAATTTACTTGACAGAAATATATAAGATTCACTCAATCTAACAATGTATTTTAATTGTTTTTTCCCCTCCAGCTGTATTTTTTCCCCCTTACAACCTTTACTACATTTTTTAGCAGGACATTTCAACTAATTTCAAGTGACAATAATAATATTAAAAATTTATATGTATTAAAATAGGACAGAAACTTGATAGTGAAAATATCACCACTGAAGAACCAAAGAGACTAAATGCATTTCATCATTTTAAACTCTTGATGAAAATTATGTGTTATATAGTTATAATCATTTAATTTATAGAGTACTGTTAACAAACAAATTGTAGGCTCAAGGCGTTGTGATAACATTACAAACATAAACATGAGAGCTAAAATTGAAAAGTTATCTAAAAAGTTTTAAACATATAGTAATGTAATTGTTCTATAGTAATGTAAATGTTCTATAATAATGTAGCCAACAGGTATTCATAACAAAATAAATATATATATAACAAACCTGAAGAGAATGACTCTTTATCTCCAAAAACAGGAACATTGATGAGATTTAAATTTTCTTTGAAAGTACCATAAAGTCGTTTAGCTTCTAAAAGGTTGTAGAGCATGACAGCTACTTCTTCAAATAAAGTTGAACTGTATTGTACCTTCATGGACAAAACATGGTTTCTGTTAAAATGACAACTGAATAAAAAGTATTTTATGATATATAGGGAAAGATTCTGCTGCAAACATAAAAGGTTGAATGCCAGTTGATTATGTTTTTGCAGTGAAATACTACTACAGGGTTCAATGTATATATTTAAATTTTGACTATTTCAAACAAAACAAAGTTTAAGTGAGTATAGAGTGCATGTATGAATGCATTGGTGATAATTGCAACTATAAGAAAGTACATTATGTTTGAATATTTGCAGAGTTTTGAAGGAATTTTTTTTGGGGGGGAGGGGGGGAGAAAATCAGCTATTATTTGTAAAAGCATCTCAAGCTACCACCACTCTGTGTAGTTTAGTGATATAGAAGATGTTCACTAAGAAAAAGGAACAAAACATGTCAAAGTTGATGTAAGAATTCAAACCTTTTGTTCTGCATCAATCGGATCAGTTGGAATTATAAATGATTTTACTTCATAATCCAGGATAGCTATATCATGGCAATGGGAGGAATCTGGCAGGTGTTGCAAAAGTGGCTGTAAATCTCTCCAAAACAAGCAAATTTCTTTGGTCAATTCTTTTTCAGGAATTTTGATTTCTATTTTGTGCTGATCATCACTATCTAAGAAAGAACATTCCATTTAAACTTACAAAATATGCAATATCAAATTTAGAATGCATATGTAAATTTAACAATATTTTATTTTGTTTTGTTCTCAAACTTTTAACTTACTTATGTCTGATTTCTTGACTTGACTATCTGAGTCCTGAGTAGATAATCTGATAATGCAGGAAACATTGACACCAATCTCTTCTAAAGCTTTAAAAATGTGTGGATCATGAAAGCCAGAAATAAGGATGTACTGCTGTGCTCCATCATCTGGTTCATCATCTGTCAATTGAGAGCTTTCTAAATGCACTTAATATATTACTTCATTCATGACTCAATGGATACATATATTGGTTTTGTAGATAAAACAAAACATTTGGGTCATAAACTTACCAATATATTTAGCATCATCATCCTCTTCTCCTCGCTTCTTAAGTTTACTTCCTTCCTTGGCAATCTGAATTTCAGGAGTTTTTTTGCCACCTCTTTTAGGAGATTTTGCAGCCGACTTGTTTCTTTTCTCTTTATCTAATCCTGTCTGAATAAAATATTGAATCATTTATCTTTTGAACAATATTAATATTTAAAATTTTATTAGAAAATCAGATGTTTTCAAAAATATATCAGCTGTATATAGTTTCTAAAAAGTAAGTATGCACCAATTAATCATTTAATTAACAAGAATGCCCATATTAATAGTTTTATTAAGAACGTTTTTTATTCTCATTGAAAATATAAAAGAAAAAGAAAAGAAGAAAAGAACAGAATCAAAATGTAACAAGCTCTACAATCACATAATGAAAAGGAAATAAACATTATTTTAAAGAAATGCCCATTACATCTTAAAATATTTACTTGACATGAATTGTTTGATTGAAGCTGGTACAAACATATCTTATTGTTATAATGTTTTGCTATGGGTAATTTACAAATTGTAAGATAAATTTATTATCTGATGATATAAAAAGTACATCAAATCCTTTATTATAATTGAGTGTATTATAATATTATACAAGAAAATTAATGAATTAAAATATCACATAAATTCTCTAGACATAATAATAATAGTTGAAATCTATAAGTGTTAGATACTAGTAAGAAAAAAAAAAGACATAAAAAAGTAAGGTTACTAGGAAAGTTTTCTTTAATGCTTGCATAGAAAAAAGTAAGATTACATAGGAAAGTTTTCTTAAATACTTGCATTTTCTTATACAATCAAAATAAAATTTCTTTTTGTCAAAAAAATAAATCTTTTTAGCAGGTTTCAAAATTAGCCCTTTAGGACAATAGTAGTGAACATATAAAATACTATAAAAGCTTAAAAAAGCCTGATCACTAACTACACCTCAGGGCAGAGATACAATTTTAAATATATCATTCAGCTGAAGAAATGGTAGGAATGTAAGCAAATACATTCATTTCTTTTTAATTGAATTGAATCAAGCATTACAGTCTAAAATCAACTGTAATGGCCCCCAATGAGTCTAGCCATACGTGGACTAAAATGTCTATATAATTACAAAAGAAAAGTTGTATACACTTTACTTTTTGTTTTTTTAAACATATTAGTTAATGTTAATAATAACAGAGCAGAACTATTGACTTTATAAGAGTTTCAGTAGAAGCAAATATGTAGGCTATAAGTATGCAACATATAAAATACTAATTTACATTTTCATTGTAGAAATAGATAAAGATATATATGTGTCTACATTGTATGCTTTTATTTCATCTCTCTTACCTTCAATTTTTTTGCCTTTAAAAAAAAATCATGATGTCGTTTTTTTTTAGAATAAATGTCAAGATGATTGAAATGTAGAAAAAAAAAATTCATTTGAGTAATGTCAGAACAGTTTCATGTTATTTTGCAGACATTTAAGTTTTAAACAAAATGATGTAGTAAACTTTTGGTGATTAAAAGAAAAGTAAAGTTCCCCTTTCAGACCTTGGGATCTATGGGACAGATGATGTTAATTTCTATGGCCAATGGTAAACAAGCAGGAAGCCATGTGGCAAGCACAACAATTACCCTACTTTAAAAAAAATCATTTTCTATATGGTGTGCTTGCTTCAAATATCAAGAACTGAATTTCAAATATGTCAAGGAAAAAAAATGAGAGGGGGAGAATTTTTGTCATTTTGTTTTGTTGTAAAGAAAAGTCTATTATATATGAAGAAAAGACAACAACTATAATGGTTAATGAGTAAACTATATATTCTATACAATATTTACTATGCATGATGTGTGCAGTTACAGCAAGGCACAAATGCTGGGTAATGCAACTATTGCAACTAGAAGCACAATCTCCACTAGATTATTTCTCAGCCTCCACCAATCACTTTCATAATTACTGTTTTTTGAGTCTAGTATTTTTGCTCATACAAAATATTGTGTGTCCTCTTTGTGTAGTCTCCCTTGTTCAAATGTTTAAGTGTTTCACATGTTTTTCAAGTTTATTCTTAGTGTGTTGTGTCAATCTTCAGTAAGTCTTCTTTTTCATGTTAATAAAATGGAGTTGTATTTTTTAACATTTGTGTTTGTAATAAATTATAAGTGATAAATAACAATAATAATGTACATTTCCTGTCAAAATGGTAGCAAATGGTGGGAAAGTATGAAGGTTTAAAGGATCCTCAGCTAAAAAAAAACCCATAACAACCATCTATTTAGATATAAAGAATAGCTGAAGGTGTTATGACAGTTCTAGCAGTTGCAAGTGGGATGAGAGGAATAATAATGTAATTTGAGGATAGATGTAAAATAAACATACTAAATGTTTATTTATGTAACATGTTCATTAAGATTTTTTTAATTATAAAATATGTTTTTGTAAAATTCAGAGATGATGACAAAAAATATTTTTAGAAAACATTTTATTATTGTTTTGTAAATTTAAAAAAAAAAAAAAAAAGACAAAATCTACTAAAACACCCAATTTGTATTGTATTTAGAGTGAAAAAAATAGTAGTTTAAAGTTATGTATTGATAACAGACACTATTAAGTACAACCAACTGTTGATTTGAAGTGACTGAACAAAAGCAGAGAAGTATGATTTTAAGAGCAATACAATTATTTTTGTTTGTTATAGAGTTTCACAAATCTTCTTCTAAATATTTCCTTTATTTTTAGTTGTTCATCTTGTGACTTTGGTGTCGCTGTTAAAATTTTAAACAATAAATCTTTTCTGTAGGCTAAATAAAATTGAAAAAAAATGTTTTTAAAAAATATCTTAAATGCACCTTTATATCTGCTTCTCTTCGCTTTAGGTCATTAGCTTTGATCATCATCAGTTTCCATTTGATAACTTTAGCCAATAGGTCTGTTGGAATTGGTTCATTGGTTTCTAAATACACCCTGATGCTGTCATACACATCACTATTTGGTGCAGCATCTTTACCTTTTTCTTTTTTCTGGCCATGAGGGTTACCAAGCACTTTCAACTTTTAAAGATAAGAAAAAAATAATAATTCAATTTGTTGTGAATAAAGAATATACTTAGCTTAAAAACCATAAATGTGCCCAAATTTTTTAAAGAAAGTTAATACTGAATATTAAAGAATATTATTGAAATATAACAATAATTGGATTTATAAAGTGCTATTAAACAACATAATAAAGACATAAGTAAGTTTTGAAAAGGTTGGTCACAATATCATAATATTCATATAAAATTTTTTGGGCTCCACTCAATGCTTAGCAAGTTTCAAATCTATGATTTATATACTAAAAATGTTATGCGAATATAAGTTTTTGAAAGAAAAACTCTGTACAAACAGAAGAAATGAATTGATGGGGCATAGGGATCTCTGAGCTATATATGGAATGATCTGTTCTTTGAAGAACAAGAGCGTTTCATCATTGCAGATGTATTGATGTCAACGTTTTTTCACCACATAATTAAATATTGCATTTATATAAAGGGATTATAAATTATGAACCACGTGTGCAACTATTCTTAAATCCATTGGTGCTTGGCTACTTTTTCATCCGGTGTGGCAGCTAACACAGCATTGCAAGATGGGAAGTATGAATGCCAAAAAAATATTTTTTCTTAAGTAAGGTTTTGTTAAATGAAGTTCCTCTTTCAGACCTTACAATCTATAGTGCAGATGATGATGGTCATCTGTTTCTGTGGCTCATGGTTAGAGTGGTTGTCATAAGTCCAGCACAATGACCAATCATCTTTACTTTTCCCCAACTAACATGAGGTACTCATTAGAGTTATGTGGATAGATTCCAAAAATAAAAAATCCAGAGAATCACCAGGATTTAAACCTGGGAACCTTCTAGTTCAGAAGCCAGGTGCTTTAACATTCAGCCTCTGTAAAATAAAGGTTTTGATCTGGCCTAATCTAAAGAGCTGCAGTGCATCAAAAGACAAAGTTTGGAAAAAAACAACAACTAAATATTTCAAGCTGTATGACAAAAGAAGCCCAACAATTTGTAATGAAAAGTAAGGCTTTAGTCTCCTATTTAGAAATAATTTTTAAGTGCTGATTAGAATGACATCAGCCTTATAATTGGTTTATTGTTGACCATGTGAGAGATCTCCCCTGCAATAGCTCTTCAAATTTTGGCTGTGAGAAGTGGGATCTCCAATGAAAAAAAGAAGTATATGATAAACAATGTTGGATCTAGAGAACCCCTAGTGTACTCTATATTTTAATATAAAACTTGACATTGCCTTGACACTTTTGGAACATTAAAGCAAGTAAGACCAGAGCACATTAGAATGATGTCTAAAAAAACAAAAGTTGCATAGAACATGGCCATTGAAATCTCATGACCTGTCTAGTGTACCAAAGGCTGCTGACAATGCCAGCAATAAAAGAATTGGTAATCTATCAGAATTGTAGAGTAGGAGGTCAATTAGTATCACTGCTCTTTCAGAGCTACAGCTATATACAGATTTAAATTTTGACAAGAAACTATTCTTATACTATGTAAATAAAATATATTACAATTGAAAAAAAAAAACTCTAAAAGAAAATTTTTTAAAGGTACAAAAAAAAAAAAAGGCAAATGAAAATCAATATGTTACTTCATTAAAGAGAAGTTCCTTGGTGACCACTGAGAAAAGTCTTCTTATCCCTGTAAGAGTTATTATGTTTAGGGCTTCAACATGCTTGAAATCTTCAGACTGCTTGCCTACAATCCAGGCTAAGCACGGATTCCAAGTTTCCTAGATTGAAACAAAATAGATTTTATATTAGAACAAACAATCAATGATAAAACAAACTATAAATTTAAATTTTATTTTAAAAAACTAAAACATCATAGGGAAAATAGCAATATAGCAAGTGATTTTTACTACAAGACAGTTATATATTGTCTGATATGTGCCTGGCTGTGAGAGGTACTAGTCATCCAATCTTTGTCCCTCACTATGCTCATTAGGCTTTATTTAGAGTTTAAATATGATATAACATACCACATACACCAAGCACACACCTAATGCAATGCTAGAAGTTAACTTATATCAGAAAGTGAAATGATTGATGAATACCATATATAGTAACGTGAAGATTTTCAATGTTATCTTTAGTCTGAAAACTGTAACCGGAATATCCATGGGACAAGGTGGGATTGGCCAATGGTTCTTTCTTCGCCATCCATAAAGCTCTCCAAATGGAACTTTTCTGCAGTAGAAAGCTTAAGGTGGACTGTGCCCTGGGTATGCCCTGTGGAATCGTCACATCCTGGAACCAGGCCCCTTCACAATATCACATTCACCAGATCCAGAAATAAAAATTTGTGATGGGTTTATGTACAGTATTTTTAGAGTGTAGGGAGACAAAGACCTCCGTCTGGTGTAGTGCAATCCAGACCTCCACCAAAAAGCACTTAGAGGGGGGGGGGGCAAGGTCCAATATTAATCACTTAGTGAAATGCAAGTGGAAAGGCAGTGGCGTTATTTATTTCTCTTGGTCATTTCCAAGCCCCGATACCCACAGGGGGGAGTATCGCCACAAAATGGAGGTTTGGAGTCAGAGTTGCATTATTCAAGCTGACATGCCCCATCAATACGAAGCTAAACTGGTTTTGAGGCGCCAGTGTTCAGTCCTTCATCCCTTCTCATGTCAGTTTTTGCAAGAACAGGTTCCGCCGGATTTTAGGGAAAATCACATATGAAGGCAAGGAGCTGGATTTGACTGTCAGAGGCATTTAGAGACGCAAGCCTTGGGAGCATTTCTTGGAAAGTGGGAGCTTATCCCCACTTTCACCCCCGGGATTGACAGTCTTTTTGAATCCAACTAAGAACAGGACATACACCACTATTAAATTAAATCAATAAAATAAATCCCACACAACTCCTCCTTTGTAGACACTGCGCCCACCCCTTTGAAACAGTAAACCATTTCCTTTTTGAATGCCCCTCCCAAATCCACCTTAGGCAGACCCTACTTCCACTACAGCCCAACATAACTAACACCCTGTACGGCAGTGCTGAACAACTGAAGAAAACAGCACACTTTTTTTCCTTGGCACAGTCTGCAAAAGAGCTCACAGCTCAGCAGCAATAAAGCTGGCTAGAAGAAGAAGAATCTCAGAGTTATAAGATTGTGCTGTTTGTGCTACTCTGCCATGCGCACCGCCGCCATTCAAGATAGTGCAGAAGGTGTGCACGTCTAGAAACCAGACTAGAAAGGATGTTTACATTAGAATGAAGAATGATTTCCACCCAAGTCTAGAGCTGAGATAAAGATGCTGTACTCAGGGCAGATATCCTTTGTGTTTGTCATGTCTCCGTGTAAATAAACGTCTATGTCTCATTGAGTTGCCTAACTTAAGTTATTACAATATTATTTGAAATTTGACTTGTACTGTAGCCTATTGAATTAGTCTACATATTCTAATTCTAGAGCTATATATTAATTCTAGAGCTATATATTCAACTTGCAGTTGTACCTACACCTACCTCTAGTCTGTTCCATTTTAACTAACTAGATTAACTATTACTATTAGATCCATTATTATATAGATCTACTATGAGTCTAGACTTATTATATATATATTATTTATGAATATGATTAGAATATCACAATATCAATCATTTGATATTTGAATATGATTTAAAATAAAGTAGTATTAAAAGAAATAGATCTAGATGATGATTTTTGCTTTATTTGGTAAATAAAGCCAAAGCAAAAATCATCATCTAGATCTATTTCTTTTATTTATTTATATTAAATTTATTATGACTTATCATCCCGGACTTATGACATGATTTAATGATTATTAGATCTAATTATTAATTAATTAATAATTAATAATTTAATATTAAAATTAATTTATAAATTTAAAATTATCCAGTAGTGACTAGTGTACACACCTCAGCAAAAGAACCAGATGCATAATTATTTTCTCCTTTGCCACGAGGAGAAGCAGTAGCTTTTACGTCTCCACTTTTGCCTCGCTTCCCAGCTTTTGCCATTTTTAGTTAGCAGTAGAATAGCATTATTCAAATTATTGTTGATGTGTCGCCATTCTTGTTGAATCTGTTGCCATGTCGCCTCTCCGATCTCGTATGGTAACGTGAGTCTAGATCCATGATAATAAATCCAGTTGACTTCCGTTGAAAACAATAAACATGGCTGCCTCCATGTTTCTTGTCTGCTGCAAAAGAAGTAGATCTATAATAATACAAAAACATGCTTTTTGCAACATTAGGAATGCAGTAAGAAAGCTATCCTCTACTCAGCTCTTTATTGAAAACTTTGGCGATCCTACATCGGTCATAAAGCTTAAAGAAACTGAAGTTTCATCGCATTTGAATTCAAGAGAAGTTCTGGTTAAAATGGAAATGTCACCCATCAACCCTTCTGATATTAATTTAACAGAGGGCACATACTTTATTCAGCCACCTCTTCCATTTATTTTGGGAAATGAAGGTGTAGGTAGAGTCATTAAATTAGGCAATGAAGTAAAAGGATTAGAAATAGGAGATTTGGTTATTCCATCAGATACTGCATGGGGTACTTGGCAATCTTACAAGGTAACAAAGGATGAAGATATTATTAAACTTCACAAAGATATTCCAGTTTTGTCTGCCGCAACTATATCTGTAAATCCATGTACAGCCTACAGAATGCTTAAAGACTATGTAAATTTAAAGCCTGGGGATGTTGTGATTCAAAATGGAGCTAACAGTGGTGTTGGTGTAAGTGTAATTCAACTGGCAAAAGAGTGGAAAATTACTACCATTAACATTGTTAGGGACAGACCAGATTTTGATCAACTCAAAGATTCATTATTAGCTTTTGGAGCTGATATAGTCATTTCTGAAAGTGTTTTACGCTCTTCAGACATTAAAAAAATACTTGATTCATTGCCTAAAAAACCTGAATTGGCATTAAACTGCATAGGTGGAAACTCAGCTACAGAACTTATTCGTTGTTTGAGTCAGAAGGGCACAATGGTTACCTATGGAGGAATGTCAAAGAAACCAATAGTTGCCCCTACTGGAGCACTTATCTTTAAGGAAATTACTCTTTGTGGTTACTGGAATACAAACTGGAACAGATTACATCAAACAGATATTGTCCGATTTGAAATGTTGTCCGACCTTTGTAATTTGATCAAAAAGTCTAAATTTGTTCCTCCACCTGTTGAGTTCTTTCCTCTCAGTGACTATAAAAATGCCATTCTAAAAGCAATCACAGGCTTTAAAGGCCGCAAAATTGTATTTAAATTGGATTAAAAAGAATGCTCTGTCTACATTAATTGGTTTAAAACCTTAATATTGCATCCCATAAGTTTACCGGTATAAAACAACCAAAAGACTTTTTTTTGTTACTAGAAGTTTTTCAGTTTAAAAGTATCCTTTCTAATTGTTGTTTTTGACTAAAATAAAAAAAAACAACAAGTTAGTGGTGTAAAAATTACTTGAGAACAATAACTTGGTTCTACATGCACTTGTCCTTTCCTTTTAAAGACCCATAAAAAGGACCCAAAAAACTAATTTTAGCCTGCTTAAACTTGGAATAAAATAATTTAAATAAACTATTTTAAATAACTGTTCCAGACTTGATGAATTCTACTTTGAAAGTCCATATACTCTTGACCTATACGCAGACAGAACTGCATTGTACACAACCACAGGGTTCTTTTGCAAGAGAGGATTTGAGTCTCTTGAAGATTATTAAACCCTCATATGGAGTTTGATGATGATGATGATGATTAACTTCATGTTAAATTTTATCTCATAGTTCAAATTTGGCATTTAAAAATAATAGAGTTTGCTAATGGACAAGACATAACTTATTATATCATTATATTTGTAATTACACATACCAGTATATAATATTATTTTTAAAAGAAGGAAAACTCTATTTAATTATTCATAAGTCACTCTTTTTTTTATGTGCTTTTATCAGTTCCACCAGTAATCCAACAATGAATTGGTTGTAATATATTTTAGTTGTCAATGGTTTGTTGAAAAATTGTGAGTTACAAGTTGTCAAAACATGCCTAATTCAATCTTTGAAATAATCTTAATTTAGAAAATATTTCTTACTGTTTCAAATCACTGATTTACCACATTCTGAGTGCTTTTGTTCATTTTAATTAATTTTAAAACAAAATTATTCAGTTGTCTTAAAGATGACTAAAAGCATTTAAAACAGAAAGAGGTTTAAACTGAATAATAAAGGCAGCTTTAATTAAATAATAATCTTAATGTTATATTTTTAAGGCACAAAGTAAGAAGATGAAAAAAAAAGTGTTTATGTTGATCTACCAGTAATGTAAAGCTGATGTTTTCATGTTATTTCAAATTAGACAAGATTTTGTATCAAATTTCCAGATTTTGTGTATTTTATTCAAGTTGTAATTTCTTAACTTGATACATTTTCAGAATATACTGCATCTATAATGATATAAAGAGCAAGGGCTACTAGCTTTCAGAAAATTAATTATGTTAAATAAATATGTTACATACCTATTGCTTCAGTTCTCAAATATTCCTTAAAAAGGGAAGAAATCTGATTTTTTTTCAACCAAATACTCTGCAATTCTTTTTGTAAGCACATGTACATTTGATGGGCATGATTGTTGTAACATTTTTCTCATGTCATGTCATGGACCTTTTTTTTTGTCACAGAAAAGTAGTGAACAAAATGATGTACATTGGTTTGGAGAATTTCAGCTCTTCTGACATAGGAAAGTTGAGAAGACTCACAACAGTGGAGATGTTTTTAAATGTCTTCTTCCACATGTTTAAGACTAAGACTGCTTTATTGATCCTTACAGAAATTTTTTGTGATTACAAGGTCTTTTCTCATATAAAGACAACACAACAGAAAAATATATATAAATACAACAGACATAACATAAAGAGTTCATTCAGCGACTACACACAGGTATCTTGGTGCTTTTCGTGTTCCCTGATCAATGAGTGGCGGTGATAGAGTCTGACAGAGTGAGGTACGAACGAGTTTTTGTACTGCTCCGTTCTTGTTTTGATTGATAGTTCTGATGGAGTGGGTGGCCGTTGTCTTCCAAGATTTTTTCGATTTTTCTTAGGCACTTTTGTTCAAAAAGTTCCTTTAAATGTGGTAATGTTGTGAGTGTAATTTTTTATGCTTTTTTTATTATGTTTTCAAGACGTCACAACAGTTTAGATGAGGCGTTGCCTTGCCAACAAGTTATTCCGTATGTTAGCAGATTTTGTATAGTCGTGCCGTAAAAAGTCTCAAGGATCTTCTTGTTTAGTTTAAAGCTATTGAGTTTGTATAGAAAAAAGAGTCGCTGGGCTGTTTTCTTAGTCAGAGTTCCAATGTGGTCTTCCCATGAAAGCTTGTTGTTGATGATAACGCCTAGATATTTACCGGTATATGCCTTTGCTTGTTCTATAGATGTAGTGTTTATTTGCAGTTCACGTATAGTTTTTTTTTTCTTTCTAAAATCTATAAGTTCTTTAGTTTTTGTGACATTCAGTTCTAGAAAGTTGTTGGTGCACCAGTTTGTAAACTCTTCTATCGAGCTTCGGTACTGATTTTTGTCTCCTGAAAAAAGACTGACTATGGCACTATCATCAGCGAATTTAATGAGTTTAACTGAGTCATAGATGCTTCTTATGTCATTAGTGTAAAGAGTGTACAGTACAGGAGAAAGTACACAACCTTGTGGAGCACCCGTACATAGTACTCGAGTTGACGATTTAGTGTTGTTGACTTTAACATACTGGGGGCGTTGGGTTAGATAGTTTAGAACCCATGCTTGTACGTAAGGGCTTACATTTAAGTTACTCAGTTTGTTTATCATTAGATGTGGCTCTATGGTATTGAAAGCCAAGGCCAAGGAGAAATCTACAAAGAGGACTCGTGCATATGTTTTGGGTATATCAAGATGCTTATAAAGCTGGTCCAAAAGCAATAGAATGGCATCCTCAGTTCCTCTAGCTGCTTTATATGCAAATTGGTGAGGGTCTAGGCTGTTATTTACTTTTGCTACAAGTTGTTTAAGCATATATTTTTCAAAACATTTCATAACAATAGGTGTTAGAACTACTGGGCGGAAGTCATTTAAGCTATCTATTTTTGGTTTCTTTGGCACTGGTATGATCTCTGAAGTTTTCCAGATGTGTGAAATTACGCACGTTTGCAACGAGTGACAGAAGATAAAAGAGATTTGCTCCAGACATAGCTTGATCAGCTTGCCACTAATTTTGTCTGGTCCAGAAGCTTTTGTTACATCTACTCTTTTCAATAACAAGGTCACTTCATCTTCAGTTAAAAAATTGACGTAGGGCTCTTGTTTTCCTTTGGACAGAGTGTTGAAAACTTCTTTGTGTAGATCAACAAAATCTTCTTTGTCAAAACGAGAATAAAAATCATTTAGTTCGTTGGTGAATTTCTCGTCATCATCCACTAAAATTCGTTCTCGTTTTGAGGCGCAGCCTGTTATTTTCTTTAATCCTTCCCAGCATTGTTTTGAGTTGTTATTTGCAAAGAAATCCTCAATTTTTTCTTTGTATGTTTTTTTTTCCTTCAATTATTGCTTTTCTCAGTTTATTTTTAGCATTTATAAACTCTTCGTTGCTAGCCTTATACTTTGTTTTCTTTTGAGTAATAAGGTGTTTGATTTTTTTGGTTATTCAGGGCTTATTGTTTCCGTAGACTTGTATTGTTTTTGTTGGAATTGTTAACTCCTGGCAGAATGATAGATTTGGATGTTATTCCCAATGCCTTTTGTGAAAACAGTAGATACATTTGAATAAGTGCTACTTAGAAAATGAAACATCTCTTACTTAATTGAATTATTAAAACATTACTAATAATTTTATTAGGTTAATATTCAAACAAAGATTTATGACTACAATGAAAATAAAAAATTTTTGTTCATTGAAAAAAAAAGGACCACCTTGCATCATTCTTGTCAGGACATCATAGGGCATAGTTAATGAAACGCTCATCTCGATATTTTAGAAAAAAAAAAAGTTTTATAATTTTTATAAGCTTATTTATTTAGTTTGAAAAATCTGAAGTGCTTTTTGACAATGTCATTTTCATGTTGTTAATATACACATTTCTTGAAAATTAGCTCTAATTGCATTGGAAAATTTTACCTTTATTTCATAGTGCATTTGTGTATTCTTGCTGCAAAGGCATTCAGTATTCTTACATCCAGCCATGAGATGTATGAGTGCTGCTGAGCAAATGTTTGGGCCTGAATCCATTGGGTTCTCTTAGAATGAATTTACTGGTGTTCAGAGCAAAAATATACATTTTGTTTTGTGCAGGGGTAGGCAAACATTTTAGAGTAGAGCTACATTAAAAGCCAGAGTGCCACATTTACATATATATATATATATATACCGGTATATATAAACTAAGTGTTTAATAATTATGAAGTGTATATTTTTTCCAATTTTTATGTATATCATTTTCAGATTTTTTCCCACAAACTCCACCTTTTGCTTACTTGCTCTTCACTAACCCAGCTCTTTTATCAAATTTCTCATTAAATAAATTCTGACCTTTTTGACTCCTAAGTAAATTCCTTTATCTCTTAATCTCTGTACAAGGTCTATCATCAATAACTAAAAATATAAATTTCTCTCTAAGCACTTTCTAGCTTCTTACTCTACTTCTATCATTGAAGTACAGCTAATTACAAGCTTTTTAAAGTGTTTTGTAATCCCAGAATAGTTATACTTTGTGATCATTGGCCAACTATATATATGTTTCTTCTGAGTTGATAATGTACATCCTTGCCCAAACCTTCTGCAAGCTGATGAGAGATGGCAGCCCTGTCTTGATACTTCCTCCGTTGTTGTTCATTTCCTGAACTGGAAGATGACTAAAGTCCAATCCTTGCTTTAAAAATCCAGCCACAAACATGGCATGGGTAAATTGGGTCTACTGCAGATAGGCCTGCTTCTTTTTTGCTTATTGTTGGCTCTGCATTCTTTCATGCTGGCCACTCTCAGTGTCTCGTATCTTGAGACTCAGGGCTTTATGCCAAGAGGGCAGCCATCTTTGATAATTAATATTAGATAATAATTTGAAGAAAAAAAAAGGTATTTTTATTATTTGATTTATGTATTTACAATTAATGTACTTAAAAAAAAGAGTCAATAAAAGAAAGAAAAATATTGAACAGATCACATTTTTATCATTGATAATGTTGCACATAAACTTAAGTTTTTGTTTAGTGTGTTATGGATTAGATCGTAAGTAGAAAAACAAAATGTTAGAATCAAAATCCATGATCATCAACAAATTGAAAATGACATTCTGATATTTGAAATGATTGTGGATAAAAATATAATTTTCATTTTCATTAGTTTTTATGTTTTAATAATTCAACCTTACTGTCTTTTTATAATAGTCATATGTATAATTATAACTATAATAAAACACAGCCACTAAGAAAAACAGCACATTTAAATTTCTAATAATATTTATTGTTTGTTTTTTCATTGAGTGACAGCAACACAAAACTTGCTCTGTAAACACACAGAATAAATTACAATATTTGATAGAATTGTTATGTATAGAGAGAAAATTATTTCTCAATCAACTGACAAAGAAAATAAAGTTAACAGAAAAAAACTCTATCACATCAATGTAATATAACAACTGTTTGGCTAATTTTCTCTAATTACTTGAAGAGTTTATATATCCAACACTACATCTGAGCCCTATGGTAATACAATTGGATTGATTGTGAAAAATATGTTTATAATAACTAAACACTTGAATCTAAAATATGGCATCATTTAGAAGCACAACTAGATATGCTGGTATTTAAAGTAATACATTAGTTTCTGTAAAACATCACCATGAATTCAACAAAAAAAAAGTTAAAGCATACCGATATTACTTAAAAGTGTATACTTGGCACAGAAACAGACCAATAAGTCAATAAATCAAACTTGGAAAAAAGAGTATAACAGTATCACAATAGGTTTTCTTGACCACAGAAAAATGAATGCAACATGGTGGTGGGACGTACTGCACAGATTTCACACTGGTGATTGGTACATACAATATCAAGGATAGGAAATGGACAATAGCAGAAGGAATTTAAAATTACTGCATAAAAAATCAAGGGACCAACTTAAATTTATTACTTAAAATTTTAAAAGACTTCAAAATTATAAATATTAAATGCAGATAACAAAAATATAAACATAACTTTTTCAAACTAATATAAACTAAATAAAAAGTATTTGACCACATTGGGTAATAATTTTTTAAAAAAATTATATTAATTTTCATTGGAAATATTTTTAAACAAACTTCTAGTACACACATTCATTGAACTCTTTCAATGCTTGATAATTCCAAGGAAATTGATTCCCAATTGAATGTGTTATCAATATAAATTACAAATGCAACTCTTAAAGCTTTGAATCTTGCTATTAATCTCATGAGGCATAGTGGCTGCTCAATGATACAAGATTGTACCAGAAAGATGCATACTTTGTTTGGGTCTTTTATAGCAGGTATTTACAGAGTTAAAAATAATAAAAGTGTTATTTAAGAAAAAAAAAAGAGTAAAATAAAATGTAATAATAATAAAATGATATTCCTAAATCTATATAAAGGAATTTTTATTGTCAGCAAATTGTCTTACAAATGCAATAGAAAATGACTGTCCATACAAACTTGAGAAATCAGTACTCCACAAAACAAATTTGTTCAACCCTCATTTAAACATGATTAACATTTGGTCTTTTAGCATTTAGGTTATTTTTTTAAATAAATAAAATTGATTTTTACATTAAATTTCTTAATACAATTATATTAAATGGGTTTAATTATTTCAATTTGATCTTGAAACGCACACTCCTATAAATGTTTTATTTAAGTACTGTACAAAGTCGCTCTTTTTAAAAGCAACTTTAAGAAACACCAGCTTAGGATTTTTTTTTTTTTTACTGTGCATTATATTTAATAACCTTGGAGATTTGACCTTGCAGCCATTCTAAAATGGCTGTTTCCTTGCTGGCAATTTCTTTTTCTCCACTTGAAAATAGATTTACACCAGAATCATCCTGTGTCCAAAAAAATCATGTTTGTAAAAGTTAAGTTAACATGGATCTAAATATCAAAGTAGCTAGCAGATTCAGATACTTAATTAGTCAAAGGATTTGATATTACAAATTTGAGATAAAAACCAAGAATTTGAAATATGCTAAATATTGTTTTCGGCCCAAAAAGTAAAAGTGAAAACGTTGAAACTCACTTCTTTAATCTTGAAAATCAGCTTTTCATCTTTGATTGCTGGGACACCAAGAATTCTATCTAACGAAACTTTCCAATCCACATCCCAGCCACCCCAAAATCTGCATTTTTCAAGAAATAACAAGTTTCTGAGAAAAAAATAGAAATTCATATAAGTATTACATAAAATCAATAATTGATCATCTTTGCTAGGAACTTGTCAAGTGAAGGTAGTATTTTGTTTCTATTGTTGCATCATTCAATGTTCTGAATTTATAAAACAGTGAAGCTGTTTGACATCATACTGAAGTATTTCACAAAGATCAAGTGCTAATAGAATCTGTATAAGACAATTACCTATCAGTAATCAATACCACTGCAGATTTTTCTTCTCTACTCAAAGGGGCATGGGCCCAGTAGATGTCAGTTCTAGAAAGATCTCCCTTAAGGACACTCTGAAGCAATCTTTGTCCAGAAGCTTTATGGGGAGAAAATGGTTGAAGTCCCTGAGAAAAAAACAAATAGTATACAGAATAAATGCACGAAAATTTATACATCTATAAGCACATATAAGTTATAACAAAAAAGCACAGATGATAGCTGTCAGATCTATGTTTATTCTGAATTACATTTCAGTCAAAATATACCAGTACTAGGACAAAATCATGCTTGAAAAAAATAAAAAAATTTAATAAGGCTTTACTGTGAGTATGAAGATTATAGGAGTGCAGTATTTCATGTGCTAGGGTTATTTCACATGGTCCAATTTAATGGATGCTTGATTGGCCCATAAATTTCTTTTTATAATAACAACTATTACTATTATTTATATCATTACTCAATATTTATTATACAACATGCATAGAAAGCAACTCAAATGCAATAGGCACCAGTGGGTTGATTAAAATTATGTCAATTGTATGTTAGCCCTTTAAGTCCTACATCCTTAAAAGCCTGTGACCAGAGCCATGACTGATTGTTTTGCAAAATTTAAATTGCAGGATTCCTACCAGGCATTTGGAGCAATCAGTAACATCAGCCAAAGGCCGGCCCTGAATATTCCAGTGCATGCACTTGTGCTTGAGTAAAAGTCAGTTCTACGTACATGGAACTATAAGCATGTTCTAAATCAGTTTCTTTTGAGAATTGGAATTTTGTCTCTCAAATGTAAAGAAGTTATGTGTTTGGTATTGCTTTAATTAACTGGAAAGAAAACATGCATAACAAGGCAGCCTTCTGGACCAAAATGTGACTAGTGACAATACTGGAAGTTCAAACCATCCATCCATGAAGCATGGCTGTGCCAAACTAAGCAATTAGTTCCTTAATGGTTATGTAGCACAAGGAGGAAATTGACATTTTTCTACTTACAGTGCAGGAAAAATTTTAAAAAGTAAGTGCAGCTTGCAGGTACTGCTTAATCAAGAATTTTTTAGTGGCCAGCATACATTATGTTAATAGTTTTTAATATTATAAAATAGTTAAGAAAAAGGAAACTAATAAGTCTAATGACAGCAGATCAATTGCTTCATTAGATACGGTAATCATGTTTTCAATCAGCTGTCTATCAAAAGAACATATTGGTTCTTACTAGACTGAACTTGGGTAGACTTTTTTTGTTTTGAAAAATGTGGCTGAATGTCTTATACAGCTTGACTGGTGCTTGAGTTTGAATCCCTGATTTGAGCTGAGTTGTGTTTGCCAAGTGCCTAAAAGCAGCACAGAAGCATTCAAGATATCAACCCCCCCAGCTCCCATGTCCAAAGAAGAGAAATAAAAAAATAAAAAATTCTATTGTCATTTTAAAGAATTTGTAAATTTCTGTTTGAATTTTAAAAGTCATATGGAACAAATTTTTGTTTGCTTGCTTATGTGTAAGAGCATTAATAAAGTTATAATAATAATAAGGCTAGTCTTCGAGTCTGAAGATTAGTGAAGAATGCAGTATTTCCCAAAGGCTGCGCAGTCCCAGCTGTGACCTACATATTTTGCCACACCCAGGGTAAGCATAACCATTATCCGCAGGTGGTCGATTTAGATTTTCTTTTCGCCGTCTGCGTTTGTCCTTGGCAGCAGATTTTCTTTTGGTCTCAAATGTGTATCCCGCGCCTTCGCGAGTGACCTTCAGCTGTCTCGTTCTGAGGCTGCATGCAACCAGGTGCTCTCTTCTATGTCAGCCAAGGAAAGTTGACAACTAAGCTGGTCTTTGAAGTGTTTCCGTGGGGCGCCTCTGTTACGTTGACTAACTTTTAGCTCACCAAAAAAGACTGCCTTTGGCATACATTTGTCTCCCAATCGGGATACGTGCCCTACCCAGTTATTATGAGAGGAGTATATGTTATAGCAGGTTATCACCCTGCCAGTATTTTGAAAAACCATTGAAAAAAAGCAACATTATGTATTCAAAAAAGAAGAAATCAAATACTCACAATGTGTGGATTAATAAAACGAGGAAGTCTCATTCTAGCAACAGCACCTCCTTCCATTTCAGCAGTTCTATTCAAATCAAATTTCAAAAAAAAACTTAACTAAATACAAATGAACTTTGTGGTATTACTAAGTGCTTCAAATTAATAAAGAATGCATAGATAAATAAACTTAAAGACTAAAATAAAAAATACATAGAGTTGTCTTTCATGTCCAATAATAAAAATTTGAGATACCAGTACATCTTCTTAAATAAAAGAGCTGTATATCTTTATATATACTTATGTGGAAATGGAATGTAAATTTCACCTTCTCAGACCATCAAAAGCCATGCTGACCATATCCACTACACCACCTGTTGGTTTTGTTAGAAGTCCTAAAATACCTTTGCCAACACCTTTGAAAAATCCTTCAACGCCCTCTTCATGAGCACCTAGATGAACAAATTGTAATTGTAACTATTTAATTAAACTACCGATACTAATGTTAGCATTTTCTGTCTACCTAAATTTAAATACTTATTAGCATTGCCACTTTTTTAAAGTATAAAATGAAACATAATTATCATGGTTCAGTAAAAAAAAAATACAAGTCAAGCTCAATAGGCAGTATTTCAATGTACCTTTGATAGGATCAAGTATGACACCTGAGAGTCCCAAACCAACTCCTATGACTAGAGTTCTTGTTGCTAGAGCCAAACTAGCAGGAAGACCAGAAGGTTCTTGTTGCAATCGTAGCCTTCTCTTCTATAAACAAAGTTTAGGATAGAATAAATAGCATCAAAGTTACCAGTGAGCTATGAAAATGTTTTAATTGAAATATTTGATTATAACTTACTCTTTTGTAATCTTCATCAAATGAAATGGCAGCCAGTGTCCTCCCTATACTGCCAGCAATACCTGCAACTGAGCCTGCAGTACCTCCTGCAATAAACACTTATTATAGACTTATAGAATTACTACATTAAAAACAAGTAAGAATCCCAATTACTGTATTGTAAAGAGGTTTGCTAGTAGATTAGGTACAGGTAAGTTAAACCTACCTATGGTATTTCCCATTAGACTCTGTACTCCTCTTGCTAAGCTGTCAGTAAATTCATCTTTACCTTGTATAGAGCCCTAAAACAGAGAAAGAAATGAAGTGGAAGTGGAAGCTCAGCACTGAGACAAGAAATGTTCAAGATTTAAAAATTTACATATTAATACTGATTCCTAGTGGACAAATAGTTCTATTTCCTAATCATTTTTTTTTTTCTAATCAAAAATAAATATTTATGTATCTATATTCCCAATTTGTATATAGGCTACCCAATAAAGATTTTTAAAAAAATGTTTGAGCTCTATAAGAAAATAGAATGTTTGCTCTAGAAAAAAGGAAAATATTTTTTCCTTATGCTTAAATGTAAAGCAAATATTTACAACAATGGCATGACAGACATTTAGTGTCAATCATCTTGATTTCTGTTTTCATAATTACAATTAATAAGGACTTGATAATATATTTTAAAACCTTATTTCAAAATTACTAATACCAGTAGAAGAAAAATAATTGCATATTACCAGAAAAGGTTCATAAAAAAAGTCTCCCAGTCCTTGGGTGAAATCTTTGACAAGACCATAAGGATTTCCTAAAACATCCAGTCCTAAAATAAGCACATAAGCTTGTTGTAGTGTTTGATGGATATAGTGAGACTGAACTTGAGCCATTAGCTGATTGCTAGACAGCAGGACACCTTTTCGCTCAAAATAAGCCATTCTAAAATACACAAAGTGAACACAAACATAAAGGTTGAAAAATAAGTAGGTGTCATTATCAAACATTACGATACATAACCACAAAGGAATCCATTTTACAAAAAATTTCAATTACATTTAAATTCTCATTGAAGGGTGTTTAAATATAAGTTAGCGGTTACATAATCATGTGCTCAAGGGATAATATAAAGTTGCATAGAAAGAAAAAAATAATGTTAATATTTATAACTAAATTGTTGGTACAGAAAAAATGAGGATAATTTACGAACAAACTAAACTCTAAGATGAATTTGGATACAAAAACTGACTTATCATTATCATTTAAACCTACCTTAAATGTTCTGCTTTGTTGCTAGCAATAAAAAGAGGTAATTTTTTTTTTCTGTCTTTTTTACTAAAAATAACACACACTTATGATGTTCATGGTTTCTCTGGTACTATTAATTCTTACACAGACTTCATTTAGAACAACAAAGTAAACTTCAAAAAGTTTTTGTAATCAATGCTTCAATTTAAACAAAAATGTATGTATATATATGTTATCATCAGAAAAAAAAATTCTTACCATTAGTGAAATAAGTGGTGATGAAATTGTATTATTATATAAAGAACGATGGATACAAGACAGAACATGGAAATTGATTGATGAAAGGAAAGAGGCCAAACGCAGACGAGATCAGAAAAAGGTTTTCTGCACTGTTTTGTTGAGACTGCTTCAACAGTCTGTAGATGAGAGGCTCAGAGAAGAACAAGCAGGCAGATCATGTGTAGAGCATATCATAGAACAAAGTCTGAGTACCAACAACGGCTAACGATTAGTTTCGTAGACTTTAAGAAAGCATTTGATAGTGTCCACCGAGAATCACTATGGAAAATAGCTAGAGAATACGGCATCCCAGAAAAATTCATCCAGATCCTATGACACATATAGAGTCAGTCTAGTTGCTGCATTAAAACAGAAGAAGGAACAACAGAGTTTTTAAGCATCGAGACAGGTGTGAGACAGTGGTGCATCTTATCTCCCTTCCTTTTCCTCCTAGCCATCAACTACATAATTAGGAGAGCAATGAACAAGACTGCCTTTTGGTATTCCATGGTGTGAACAAAACCGAATGACAGACTTGGACTTCGCCAATGACGTTGCACTATTCGGGGCTACAAATAAATGCATACAAGAAATGACGGAGAGCCTAAACAGAGAGGCACCCAAAATTGGCCTTTGCATAAACTTGGATAAGACTAAAATTTTGCGAGTGGGATATAAGGCAAAGGGTGCTCCCGTCAGACTTGGCGAGTCAAAGTTAAAAGAGTTGAACAAGTTCACATACCTTGGCAGCATCATAACAAATGATGGGGATGCCAACCATGATGTAGCGTGTCGAATAGGAAAGGCAAAGAGCATTTTCCAAAGGCTGCAGCCTATTTGGACAAGCCAAGCCATTGGACTTGAGACAAAAATACACCTTCTCAACACAATCGTCATTCCAACTGCAACATATGCATGTGAGACATGGAAGTCATCGGTCAAAATTGAGAAGAGACTAAATGTGGCTCAAATGGCTGAGACGGATTTTAGGAGTCAGTTACACAGATTGGGTCTCAAACAAGGAAATCCTTTGCCGAACTGGGAGTTGAACACTTAGTGAGGTTGTGACACAACGTCGCATGAGGTTTGCAGGGCATGTTCTACGACAAAATGAACTACCCATACCAAAAGTTGCAATGACATGGAGGACAATACGAGGAAAGCGCAAACAGGGATGTCCTCGTATAGCTTGGGGTCACACCTTCATGAAAGATCTCAGAACAGTGGACACCAGGTGGGAGGAGGCTTCAGACATTGCCAATGACAGATCTTTATGGAGACAGCTTGCTGCCCAATGTGCCGAACAGCACGGGAGGACCTAATATATATTTATATATATATATATATACATTCAAATAAATTCAACTAAAAAGACTACCTTAACTCCACATTTTTTATTTCTGTAAGTGTGACACCAAGAGAGTTGAGGAAAAAATCTACAATGTCACTCTTGATACTTGATGTTGGAGCTCCCACACTTGAAACGGAAGTTTTGCCATGTAGAGAGAAGCTAAGATGTAACTGTTTTAGAGGATCCAAACATACACATGAATATGTCATTTCAAAACATAAATTCAAAGACAAAGCAATAGGAGATAGAAGAAAGTAGAAGTGAAATGACCAAAAGTAAACTTACTTTTAAAGGGGAAAGGTGTATATACTCAAAAAAGATTTTTTGTGGCCTTGATGCTATCTGAAATTGTGTAAACATTTACATTTGAAAAATTAAATATGTAGAAAGTTTCATTAATTATTACAATCATAAATTAAGGTGAATAAGATAATGTATGCCCACAGTTTTACTGAACTTTGCACAACTGACTGACACTATTAATTTTGACAGTACCAGTATGTAAGTCAAGTTCACATGAAGGACTACTGGTGAATGTAACCAATATTGAATAAGAGTGTCAAGTCATGTATGCTATGATACAACTACTAAACAGCCTTTAAAAAAATGACTGAATTCAGAGACATTTAAACAAATCTTTACAATTAGGGTATGCAAGTAAAATATTTAAGTATTTTATTTTTTAGTTTTATAATGATAATGATGGTAATGTAAACAACCAAAAAAACAATAAACCTGAAGGACTTTTTAATAAGCAGAATACAATAAGAAAACTTGCTTACCACTAAATGAAGTAATCTGAGAAGTTTGGATTTTACAAGTTCTTCTTACTTTCATGTTATTCTTAACCATGTACAATTAATTAATTACAACTGTCATGTGAATCTTTATGTACAATTAAGAATAAAGAAAAATAGTTGACATTATATTTACCAGGACTGTTGTGGCTTCCTTTAAAGATTGTCTTGCTAAGCATAAGTCACACTGCAGCTGAAAACTCTTTGAAATATAAAATAAAAATGTAGAATTTTTTTACATTTCCACCATCATATTTAAACCTTAACTCATTTAAGTGAAATTAAAGAAGTGATAATGTTTGGTCATATTAGAACCATTTTTAAACTGTGTATTGCTAAATATATTTATTTATTAAATATCATTAGAGCACATTTGGACAGAAGCATTTAATCAACTTATCCAATAGATTACAAACTAATCATTTTACTTCTTTCTCCACAGGAGCAGACTTCCCAATGATGTCTATCACTGACAAAATAAAACCTTTGTCCAGTTTCAAATTGAATTCTTGAACAAGTATTTTTGCATATCTAAAGTAAAAAAAAATGATAGAATGAACCCTGTGAATATTTAATAAATTACAATGACAAAATGTGATTATTGTTGTTTTGTGTTCATATAGCCAAAGCTTATATAAATATAACAATTCTTGCTGTCATTCAACATTGACCTATGTGGGTAGGGATTGGGATCATACATATTGTAAAAAACAAAATTATCAATGGTTGTCTAAACTCCTTACAAAAAAGATGACTCACCTTATAGTGTCAATATTTTCTTCTGGAACTATTCTCCTCATCAAGCCAACCTCAATAAATGGCTTTGGGCCCATGTGTCTTAAAATATATGCTGGGATAGGTGTGGGAGCCAATGCAGTAGGAAAATAAGCATCAGGCAATTGGTTGTCAATCTGGAATGAAATATACAAGAAACAAAAAACAACTTGATATTTAGAAGCTTAAAAAATGTAAATGAATACAATTTTCCTTAAAAAAAAAATGGAGAAGAATATAAATTAAAACAATATACAGAATATGCATAGTAGTTACCTGTAGAGTTTGTAATGTTATGTTGACTGACATGTGATGCTTGGATGAATGGTACTGACACCAAAGTCCAGGGCGGAATGTCCTTCTCAAAGCACCCATAAATGGCTTTGTCATTTGCATTTGTTTTAAATCAGCCTGTATAGAAAATCTGTTAATTAACTAAGATTTTAAAAAAAAACATTAATTTTTTCATTTCAAGAGTCCAATAAAAATTTCAACATCTCTGTAAACAAGAAAATTATAACTATCAGGTAACATAAGTCACATACTAATGTAACCTCACCTCAATTTGGTCATGCAGACTGGCTTCTACAACTTCCCCACGCCACTGATCTTCCAGCCAAGTGGCCAGCTCAACATTTAGTGATCTCCATTTTTCCTTTACTTCAACTTCCCACACTGCTGGGCAGCTTGTTACAGACAACAGTGCTACCTCTTGGTATAATGAGTTGATAACTGAAATGCTGATTCCTTCAAGGGAAGCAAAAATAGCCAAGTCTGCATTCTCTCCCTCATTAACCTAGAAAGTAAAATTTGTTAAATATAATCTTTTTTTCAAAAAGCATCCTAATGAAAAACAAATGACTATTTTATCTTAAGGACAACTAAAAGATTGTAGCTGTAACTGCTATAAGAATGAAAAGAATATCTTTTTTAAAAACTAAATTAAGTAAATACATGTAATTAAAAATATTATAAAAAAGATCTTTTAATTTAAAAAAATATTTTTTTTAAAGAAATAAAATGAAACAATTACTTCAAATGAAGCAGAAACGTCAGATGCTAACATTATCAACTAATATTTAGTTAGTCATTTAGATCTAAATCTGAAAACATTTGACATCAAATGTAAACAATACTGGGGAAGAATGTAAGTAAAGTGAATGGAATTCTAGCTGTAAACAAGCACACTTATAAATAGAATGCAACAAAATCTTGTAGCTCATTCACCAAAAGTAATTTTTAAAAAAAAATGAATTATTCATGTAGATCTATATGAAAAAAAAATTGAGTTAAAAGAAAAAGATTGAGAATTTAAAATTATGGAACATTATTTCCTGAATGGATATTGAAAAACAAAAGTTTATTGAACTATTAAAGAAAAAAAAAGCTTCTGCAGGCTATCTTAATACAGCTAAAAATACAGATGTAAACATGTAAATTCACATTATGAAGACATTTAGAATTTCTTAGGATGAAAATAGGTCCAACTTTTGCCACAACTATAAAGTGAAGGCTGGAGGTCTAATAGATTAGAGTTGGATTAAAAAAAAAAAGTACCCAAGTACCACTAATCACTTAGTTGGATTAGTAAAATTTGAAGAGCTCTCGAAGCCTGAATATAATTCTGATAGCAATCCACATTTTTTTCTGAAAAACAGCTAAACAAAGTCTCCAAGGCATAGAAAAAATGCAGAAACTAAAATGTGTATTATGTATTCTACATTTTGTTGATCAACAAGTCAAGCATTAGTTTAGGTTAAGACTGCTCCAATTGTTAGGTTTTTATTTTTATAAACTATTTTACAACAATTGTAAGTTTAAACAGTCAAAAGATATGCAACAAGATGTGTATGATTATAGTATTTTCTAAAGGATCAGGACTTCCATTTTTAGCTAATTAGCCACATGCTATCAATCTCCCACTTTTCAACACTTACATCCCATTTAAAAAAAGTATTTTTGAAAACTATAAATAGTAATGATTGAATATTACAGAAATATATCTCCCCTTCCACCTCTTGTGTAACTTTTAGCTTAACCAGTCTAAATGCTTTCAGGACACAAACTGCTGTGTGAGCACTATTGAACTAGACTTTCAACTAGCTCAATTTTAATGATTTGATGGACAGTAGGTAATAACACATTTATTTATAAATAAATGTACACAAATAAATGAAATGCTTTAGAAAACAATATATACACATAAATATAGGCTACTCAACTAAAAAAAACAACAACTAAAAACTAATTTTTGTTCAAAACATTTCAGGTCAAAATGAGCAACTGAAAGAAATTCATCAGCAACTGAAAAACAAAAAAAAAGGACATGCAGACAAAGTGTAGAGAGCTCTATGAAACCAGTTTTGTTTCTGCAATGTAGTGTTGACTACTTTCTGTGCAACTCTTTTTTTCAGACAACATTGTCATCAAAAATTATAGTTGAAATCAGCTTTGAGAAAGAGTTGCATGATCAGTGTGAACACAGAAGCAGAGGGTATTAGAGTGGACTGTGTAGTTCAGATACTTTTACCTGTAAGCGATTTTGTCTGCGAGGGAAATCTACACTTTGAACAAAGCCCTATAAAATAGATTAACATTGGCTCTTCACTGTCAGTTCTAGAAAGAAATGCATGGTTGGTAATAAGATTGAGTAAAGTCAAATATGATTGTCTTGCTCAATGATCTTGCTTAATAATTATCTAAAATAACAGTCAAGTTTTCCTTTTAGTTTAATTTTTTAAAATTTTATTTGAACCTGTTAACTAAAATTTACTGATGTATTCAAATTTCTGTTTTTATGTATGTTTGTATTCTCTTGACATTAATTCTTATTTTTACAAGACCGGATGAAATGATTGCAAATTTAATTGTTATACTTTAAACAAAATTACCCATAAATGATTATATCATTGTAAGTTTACTGAAAATCATATAATGTTATTGCTGATGATCATCAAATTTCAGAGAAAATTGAGTTGAAGTCTCATCCTAAAACATTATGAGGTTAGAACAAGATTTCATTGATAGTTCTTTTATACAGGAACTAATGGTTTTGTTTTGGGCACAATTTAAGAACAAAGTCAGAAAAGTTTGTTCATGTTAATATTATTTTAAAAGATGTGAATCTAAGACTTGAATAAAAGCAAATGGCAGAACTATGTTAAAATATGGAAAACATTTTTTGGTTATTTCTTAATACAATGTCTTTGATTCTGAAGATTAAGGATGAGTGCAGTGTTTCACATGACTACACAAACCCAGTTGTAGTCTGCATGTTTTGACAAATGATGCAGACATGGAGTTCTCCATGTAGGCCATCTGCTCCTGTGCCTGTGTTTGTAGTGCTTCTGAGGGGCACCTCCCTTATGTCATCCCCCTTAAAGCATGGCATACTTCAAAGGTGCCTTTGCTCCACAATGGGCATACACTAGCTAGATTACCTTACAAATAGCCATGTTCTGTTGTAGACTGGTGTATGCAGTAAAGAAGCACTACAATGTGCTATATTGGGCTCTTATCCCAGATAGTAATAACTTGTAGATGTAGAAAGGTTAATTTATAACTCACTTCAGTTCTTTATATAATTTTCCCCTTTTACTTGTCTTTCTAATGTTTCTGTAGTCTTTTAATAATTAAAGAGGCTTGTAAGAATATTTTTGGAAGGCTCTAGAAACTTGTTATATAACCATATCATCTTCTATTTATATTTCCAGTTAACTTTAGCATCAGCTCACAACTATCTATAACACAAATTAGCATTAAAGCTTTAACCAGATTGAATCTCTTGATTGAGAGGTATGTTGCTGATCCTTTATTTTTACAGCCAGTAAAACCGCTACACATTGTATGTTACTATGTGTATGTGCATACATGTAAATGATATAAATATATAGCTTATACTAGGCATGCATGAAACCTGATAATAATCAACTAATGACAGAAACACTTATGTGTCAACTACAAGGAGATGATTGACAACTTGTCAGAAAGAACACCAGAATTGAGAGCACTAACTGTGGCAGTCAATGAACAACACCTTACATTTATATCAAAGTGTACATTAGATCAGTCATTCTCAACCTTTTTAAGACTTGATAACTACTCTTATATCTTACACTCTGCATATTATCAATGAAACTTGAGCTTTGGATGCACAATTAATGATATACATAACCTTAGACCTTTGATCTATGGAAGCTACTAAACTACCAGGCTGAGAATGCTGCCTTTCAAATTAACAAATTCACCTTTTTTTTTCAGCTACAAAATATAAAATTCAATTTGTTTCGTACCTTGCGGACAGCTTTTGACACTCGTTCATCTTGTGTAAACAGTAGAACCCGTTGCAATCCATCTAGGTAAGAAACCCAAAATATTAAAAGCTTGTCCACTCTGGTATGGCTCAATTGTGATCGATTATGTGGTGCAATCAAAGCATCTGTTTCATCACTTTCATCTGCACAAGGATTAAGGAGGAAATCAATAGGTTTTATAAACAAAGTATAAAACTACTGAGACACTGTAAGATAAACTACTAACATAGATATAAACATGTCTAAGAAAATATTTTTATAATATAGACTAAACCCCCCTTGGAAACCACAACCATGTATAGATAAACCCGCTGAAAACTCTTATGACATCTTACAAGAAAGGTAGTAAGTTGACAAAAGATGTTTAATGCATAATAAGAAGAAAGGTAGAAGTACTAATCAGTAAGTTGACAATGCATACTATTTAAGTGTAAACACTGAAGTTTTTTTGTCATGATTTTTTGTTCCATCTTTCTTATAACAATAATAATAATGATAATAATAACAATGATAATAATATGGCTTGTCTTTTAGATTAAGTAGGATTTCAGTATTTTACATGGCCACAAAGTCCTAGCTGTAAAAATAACAATACAACTAAACAATAACAATGTGCATAAAAAAAAAAAAGCCTCTTTTCAAGTGATAAACTCCACACTTTTTTTTTTCAATTGAAACATCCCCAAAGTTAATAATTAAATGTTATTGACAGAAACAACACAAATGTTTTCCTCTCCATGACTCTACTTTAGAATAACAAAAAGAATTTTGCTTGTAGCGAGAATATTTTACTTGAAACTAACCTTCAGGACTGCTGCTGTCATCTGTTTCTTTGGCATCTGTCACATCAACACTTGGAGCACCAGTAGTCTTCAAAGATGCTACACTGAGTCTAACTTCACCAGAGCCATCCTAAGTAAACATGCCAAAAGTCATTCAAAATTCACAAAGTTTGACATTTAATAATAATAATTTAATAATAAAACACTTGAAACTTTTTTTTACTTACTAAACATACATTTTATAAACATATCATACATTCATACTATATCTAAATTAATTCACAATGATAGGGATCTCATACATTGAAATAAAAACAAAAACCTTTGTAATAAACGCTGGAAAACTTGGCTTTTTTCTACTGTAAACATTCCACATCAATGTTCTCTCTGATGAAGGTTCATCCCAGGTATATAAAATAGATTGATTAGGTGATAGCAAGGTCACCTGACTTTGATTTCTGAACAGAAGACAAAGATACTCTAAATAAAGGGATACAAGTACACTTACAGATTTTATTATTAGATTCCATAAAACCAAAACTCATAGTTCATCAACACAATCTTAATGACAATTGGATATTCATATTGATAGTTTATATAAATCAATATGACCTTGCTGCTTATATCAAAGACCTCAGGTTCAAAAAAGAAAAAAACTTACTTTTGATGTATTTTTATAAAAACATCTTCACATAAATTTTCTACTCTGACAGGTGCATCTCCACGCTCATAATTCAAGAATATGATTGTGATGGGTGTATCAGTGCCACCACACACTTCCACACACAGTGCTCTCTGTGTAATAGAACAGTCAATGAAGTCATTACATTGGAAGTACAAATGTACAAAACAATGATACAGATTTGTAACACTATTTCAAGCCTGGAATGTCTCAAATCAATTGTTCAAAAACAAGTCCTACCCCTTGATCCATTCTAAGAACAGTGTTATGGCATGACTTGATAGGAAAATGTAGGGAGGAGACATTGCTTCCATCAAACTTCACATACATGTTAAATGATTCTGTTACAGGCCAAAATGGTTGGTACTAGCGTAGAACAAGATGAGAATTGTTAACTGATCAATTTTTTAAAGTATTTACAAATAAAAGTAAAAAAATAACAATTAGGTGGCCTACTAAAATAGAAGTTAGCTAATTAAGTTCATCAGTATACTTGTTCTTTCACTGGTATTCATAATTGTATTATTTGGTTTCTTAATGCATAAAATTATAAGTTACAAGTATTGGCTTCTCACAAATATTCAAACTATTTGATTTTTCAAGTTTGAACTCAACATTGAGAAAAGAAATAACAGATCAGTGTTGTGAATTTAAAACAAGGTAAATATCTGAAGTTTCTAACTCACCTGATCAGGATCAATGTCAATCCAAAGATCTGCCTTTTCATTTTCTTCCATGTATCTCAATTTTTGTTTGGAATTATTGATGACTAAGAAAAATGGCATGATAGTGACTAATTTTGTTAGTCGGAGTTTGGATAGTGCAATCTGTATCAGGAACTGTCGAACAGAAAAGCTTAATGAGAAGCAGTTCTATTTCACTACATCAGGTAGAGAAGGTGGATTTCACTGGAGCACCCATAATAACTCTTTCATAACTTCACATAATCTATCATGTCATCTGCTTTTTTTTTCCTACTGTTTCTTATAACCTAGCCTGATTCCATTTATTGCTTTTTTCAGAAAAACCCATTATCTTAGTCATGCCATGAAAACTTTTAGCTTAACTTCATAAACGCCAAATGTAATAACTATTAAGAAGAGATCTTGATTTCTTTTTTGACCATTACAGTTTGAATATTATTTCATATTTGCATCTATATTGGTATTGTTATAGTAGTAATGCTGTGGAGGACAATTGTAGTGAAACGGAATTTCCATTTCTTTGGAGCAATAAAAGTATTTTATCTACATTTCCAGTTAAAGTTAATTTGTTGTTTTTTGACATCCCTCATTAAAATAGCTACAAAAACAGACACGCCCCCTTCCTAAATTCAATGATAATGAGACTAAATCCCCTACCATGTATTTCTTTCCTCTCTCCTTGTCATTGCAGATCACAACACCAGCACTGCCAACTGTATCAGCAGAGAAAGACTGGGACCATCGAGACTCATACACTCTTAACTTTGCCTACACATTAAAGAAAGTCACAATGTAAAAGAAACTGTTTGGCCCAGTAATTACTATTGAGATAGAATGCAATATTTATGATAGACTACTAATGTAGTAAAGTGCAGCAGGGAGTTATTAAAAAAGTTGTTCTATTTTTCATACAAAAACAAAGGAA
The DNA here is from genome assembly GCA_030265305.1 of Biomphalaria pfeifferi. Taxonomy (NCBI): domain Eukaryota; kingdom Metazoa; phylum Mollusca; class Gastropoda; family Planorbidae; genus Biomphalaria; species Biomphalaria pfeifferi. The sequence goes on from JASAOG010000138.1 coordinate 981,554, forward strand.
AAACTTAACCATTCAAGTAAAATCCATATTTTTGTGTGAAAAATGATTATTAGTAGCATAAGACTGTTCTAAAAGTCTGAAAATTAATAAGGAGTGCAGTATTTCATGTGGCTCCACAGCCCCAGCTGCTCCATACACATTTTGCTACATCCAGTGCAGACAATCTTTATCCATCAAAACTCTTCATTAGCCATCGCGCCTGACCATGTTAAAAGCTTTGCTGGGTTCTGCTCTGAATTTTTTTTTTAAATTTATTAATTATATATAGTTAATAGTAAACTTTTACAAAAAATAGACATGCTCTATTTTTCAAGAATATTTTTTTTAAGTTATCTCTCTTTGCTTAGGAATTAGACATGACTTTTTTTTTTCCCTAACAGAAATTGTAGCTATGAGTTAATAATACTAAAATGACAGAAGTACTTTTCTTTTTAATTTAAGTCAATTTTAACATTTTTACCTTTTTCCTTTTATGTTTTTTAAACCTGAATAGAAGAGGATTTGGCGAGTTAGTGAGTTCATAGACAGCATCAGATAGTGAGCCCTGGCAATAAAACAAAAATGGATGAATCAGATACAAAAAAATAATAAGAAAATATTCAAAAGACATGGGGGACAACTTAAATTATAAATAAACTGCTGCCAAACAAATCTGTTTAGAAAGATCTTTTTTCAGAATCAATACAAAATATAAATAAATATCATGTTGAGTCTAGAATACATTCAATGAATGATTAAAAATGAAACAAGACATAATTTTGCAACATGTTTTCTTATTTTTATTTTACCCTTAATTGCAATGGAAGATCTGTTTTATTCACAATCCAATAAGGAGTATAAATCCGCAAATCCAAAGACTGAGATTGATCAGCATGTATGCTAAGGCTTAAATGCCTGTTAACATTTTCAGAATCAATTTCAGTTTCCATGGTGATTGCTCTAAACTCTTCCATATCTGGAGATATTTCCAGTGTACCTGTCCAATCAGATCCCATATAGTCTGGCAACTAAGGAAAAAAGATTTTATAATTTTTTAATGCATTTAAATTTGATTTGCTATTTAATATTTTTTCATGTACAATGCAATTCCTCAAGGATAATAAAGATTTTAATAAAACCTTACTTGTATTCCTAAATAAAAATACTAAATGTTAATGTCTAGGCAAAAATGTGTTTTGTCATACTGTAATAAGTAACTTGTAAGCTTTGCCTGTCTCCACTGTATACAAAGGTGTCATGTCTCCATGAGTCAGACTGCTGGACATAGTAGTTCCCTATAATAGTTTGGAAGAAAATGGATTTCTGTGATTAGTGAAATATCAATAAAGTTTTTAAAACAGGCAAAGGGACAATGAGGCAAAACAATGACATTTTGGGTAAAATAGACATTTTGTTTAAAAAAAAAGGTAGCTAACAAACAAAATTTTTCTCACCTTGAATCTAGGTTTAGTTAAGACTTAAAAATTATTCACTAAATAAACCTTAGCATCATGAGATATTAAGAATTGTTCCTGTAAAGAGAACTATATTTTGTACATACCTGTAAAGAGAACTGTATGTCATATGGAAGAAAGTTGTGTAAAACAACTGGTGGATAGAGATGTAAGGTGTAGTAAGGTAAGGACCTAGTTCCACCAGGAGCAGCCTTAATACTGTCTCCCTCCTTGCAAACAGCCTAAAAAAAAAATTATTAGAGCAGTTATTAGATTTTGTATATAAAAGATTGAACCTCTTTTTAAATTAAAAAAAAACACATTTATAATGAATAAAATTGTATTTTTAGAACATTGCATTTGTCTTGGAATGTTTGGGCCGCTACATGACAATTAGTGGAAAGGTGAAAAGGGAGGAACAATTGTAAAGTATTTTGTATTATCTAAAACACTACAGTGTACGGGGCAAAAGACCAAGGTAGATGATCAAAACCTAGACTAAGGCCATAAATTTGATCTTAATTCTCATTCTTCCAACTAATATTAAATTTAGATTTATATACTTTACTTATTACACACACACTCACACAAGTTTGAGAACACAGTAAAAATAGAGATCTGAGAAAGGTTTTGTAATGAATGATCTGGATCTTTTAAAAAAGTCATTTATAACTTGGAAGTCATATATAAAACCAAACAGATCAAACATTTTATTTGTAAGATGAAAAGAACAAAAAAGTTTGATGTTACCATCACTATTTCTGGGTGTTACTAAATAAATGAATACCTTAAAATTAAAAGATTTCTCTTCTTTTGATGAAAGGCAAGTAAAATTTCTCATTCTGTCCTTGCCTTGTAACATATCTTGCCACCAGAGTGGATTGTGGGTCAGTTCATAGCTGAGGATAAAATAGATTAATTTAGAACAATAATGAAAAGAAATAATGTGGAAAGAATCAAAGATTGATAGTACTTACTGAATTTCTGAAGGTTTGATATACAGTGGACAATGATAAGCAACAAATAATGGCAGATGATAAGTCTCATTAGGCTTGACTGTAGCTAGTTTAGAAAATAGTTCTTCTGAGTTGACTAAATCCTTTGTGGCTTTAAATTTCTTGAGATCCTCACTTTTGCAATAGATATCTATTGTCATAGTCAGATGATTTTCAAGCTGAAATGATGAGAACAAGTTTTTATTTTAATTTCTTAATTTTGAAGAAGAAAAGGATCAATTAAAACAAAGCAGCGGCCATTTTAGTTGTTTTTTATACAACAGTTCAAACATTCCTCAAAATAACATTACAAAGATAGAAGAAATCTTACTTTAAGTGGAGAATAGAGTTTCACAGTCTTGCATCCATGCCAGATGTGCACTTCCATGACTATACAGTATTTCATTCCATTCTAAAATTTTAGAGAACAAAGTTTATCACATTTTCTGAGTTGGCAAAGAATTAGCTTAAAAAAACTAAAGGAATTTATTCATTATCCATAGCTTACAAATAAACGTAAATTGTATTTTTTATTGTAAAAAGTCATATAAGGATATACTACAACATTTTAAACTGATCACAAGCTCATTAACAACATTTTTAAACAGAACAATAAGAAAAATAATTCTATTTTTACCAAACTCTCAATTTTGTATTATGAGACTGTATATCAAACTCATACATTCCTATAGCAATGATTGAATTATTCTATATGTGAATAAATTGCTAAGAATTCACTCATTTTATTTAATTGAATGAGAAACAATTTTAAAGAACATTTTGTTACAAAAATTGTTATGAATGTTTTCAATACAAAAAATCTCTAATTGCTAAGAAGACAACAATATCTAATTTATTAATACAACATAGCAACCTAAGCAACAAATTAAAGAAAAAAATCAACAGATATATCAAGTATTTTTTTTATATTTCTTTAAAGTCTTGAAGACAAATGTACTAGATATAATGTTCAAATAAAGTTATGACAATAAACAATAACATCATCTCACTTTTATGCAAACTAAGGACTCAGCCACCTATCTTTATATTAAATTACATACAGAAAACTAGAGGAAACATTAAAGAAAATCAAAGCAAGGTAGAAATAAGGGATGCTCAAGAAAACTGTATAAAGGCAAATGGAGCAGTCAGCAGCAGCTCATATAAGCAAGTATATACACACACATTAAGCATACTGTATAGAATAGGACTTTAAGCTTGCATTTCTTTCCCAAACATGTTTTCCAGAAACAAAGATTGTGGGCTTAGAAGAATATTTTTGGTGACATATTATGCTAATTAAAGGACCTAATACAGAATACTGACATTATACTACTATCTCAAGGATACTTTGACCACAGAGAAAGCATTACATATCTGTATTCTTAAAGGGAATAGTTCAGATCTTAACCCTATAAAGTAACAGGGAAAAGATGTACTTCAAGTATAGAAACCATAATTATTGTGATTGTCCATGAAGTTGAGAAAAACTTTTTAATTAATAATTATAAACAGGAGGCGTATATGGTTTTGAATTTGTTGTAAGTCAATATAAGAAATACTTTCAAGTGTATAAAACTTTCAAACTCAAGTGTTTGCTCAAAATTTACAACTGTTTTGTGCAGAAATGTATAAAGTACCATCATTGTATTTTTCTCTCTGCCATGACCTAAAGCATGTATAACATCTAAATAATGTTTCAACTTTAATTTAATCAATTTCAAAGGATTATTAAAATTCATTGGAATTGTCCAATGGAAACTATATGTTCAGGATGAGATGTTTTTAAAATTTATCTTTAGAATGCCTCCATTTTTTTTCTGATGTCTGCTAACAACAGTTTTTAAATTACAGAACCTAATTTTATAAATTATAATTTTTTTATTTAAATGTCTTTATTTTCTTTCACATCAAAATTTAATTTAATTTTAATTAATCAATATCAATAATCCTACACAGTGAAACATAGCTGAGCTATACCAAGGTAAGTAATGCTTAGATTGTTACATCAAAACTCTCTATGTACTGTTAGCTACATATCAAACCTCTAGTCTAATGTATGTTAGAAATACCATGTTCATCAAACATCAAATCTTAATTACTAGTAAAAACAAATCTCTCAATGTACACAACAAACATCATGTAAACAAAACACTTGAAACAATATGTGAACACATGAACCCTCTAGTCTACATATACATTAGAAACAACATTTTATCAACAAATACCACATTGCTAACCTCAAGTTCCATTTCATCTGACTAAATGGGAACAAAAAGAAATCAAATTACAAAGTACAGCATGAGATGAAACACCATTATGAGACATAACAGTTTTTTTTTATTACATACTGAAAGATAAAAAATTTTATTATCACAAATGAAAGAGAGCTAACAACTCACCTTAGTTGGAGTTAAAGGAATCAGTCTTGGACAAGAACGTTTGTGAAGTATGGAGGGTGTCTGTTCAAATCCTTCCACCTTGACAGACACATATACATCAATGAAGAAGGAAAAAAAAGTTTTCTTGACATGTTAAAGTTTAGTATGTTGAAGAATACATGGAGAATAACCTAACAATAATCTAATTTTCTAATCATCTATTCTATAGAGCAATAAAAAAATAATCTACACATTTTTTTTGAAATTATAAGATTCACACACAAATATTTAGAGAGAACAGATAAAGATAAACACTAGGTAAAATCTAAGAAAGGAAACAAACTTGTAGTTTCAATCTGTGATAGTCTATTTCATTGCCTGAGAGGTAATCATCATCATCATCAAAAACAAAGGCTCCAGCACTGACTAAAGTATGACCAGCTTGAGCCAGGCAATCAGGTATATTAATAGTAGAACTGAAATAGTTAAACAAGTCAAATATAAACAAAAACACTTTTTAATAAACAAAGCTTATTCTAGTGAAAATGTATCAATTATTTTGATTCAATCGTAATTAATTCTAGACTAACAATAAAAAAAATGTGTGCCATTAGAAATGTTTTTATTAATTGTTTTTTTTAGTCCAATTTTTATACTTATAACATGTTCAGTGTGCAATGCCCAATCACTTTTTTAGACCAGTTTTGGAGGTCTTGAGCCTCCATGATGGAAGGCTGATGTCTCTGGCCACTGAGCTATCGAAGTACTTATAATTGTAGAAGGTTTTTAGTTTACTTAAATTTTTAACCAATGACCTAATTCTCTACACAAGGCTTATCTCCCCTTAGCTTAGAACATTTTCTATATAAAACAGAATTAATTAATTATGACAAATCAATTAACTAATAAGTTAATTTTTTGATTGATTCATAAGTTGTCATCAACAATTATAATTGTGCAAGGTTTCAACTTGATCGAAAAATGGGAAGTGGGAAAAAAATATGTAAACAATTCCACCTAGACAAACTGAGTTCATATAAGCTTTGTAAAAAAACTTAAGAGGCCAATATTGATATCAAAATCTTATATATATATATTAATTCAACTTAAAGGTGCAACCATTAATACCTTCAGTTAGTTAATATAAGCTTTGTGAAAATACTACAGCAAAAGGTCTGATATGTGGGAATATTCTAAATTTAACTGAAATATAATGATAAGATTTGTAGACTAGTTCTCATAATTAACATAATCAACAAAAATTTTAGTGTTTCAAGTATAAATAATCCAAGTATATTTGAGTGACTATTCCATTTCACCCGTCTTTCTTTGTGTTCTCTTCCTCCTGGCCATCAATGACATCACCATAGTCCACAGGATGAATAATGTTCTCATCTTGACCAGTCAAGTAAATAGTTGCATTCTTTATATGATCTTTGTGCACCTAGGGCATGAAGACACATTTTTATCTATATTTTAATCAAAAACAAATAAGCAAATAACAGTCTGATATCATAATATCCAAACCTTTCTTTATAAATTTATTGTGAAGATACATAAGAATAATTTTTTTTTATTGATGTGGATCAGAAAATGCAAAGGATTAGTTTTGAGTATTGAAAGAAAAATAAAACATATCAACTCTACAGTTACCTTGATTTTTTTATGACAAGTGATATATGCATGAAGCCCCAACTGGAAAGAAATACAGGGGAGGCAATAACAAATTTGTAAAGAAATGACTGTGTGTATTATGTAATTAAAAATTGAATTATTACTAAAAATTGATATTAATTATAATTTAATTAACTTACTTCATTATTCACTTTGAACCTTGGCATAGTTCTGACAGACTGCAGCTCTGATTTATTAGGGTTAGTTAATGCCTTATAAATAGAGAAAAAAAATTATATTGCTTGAAAAGTTCATCATTAGTTTTACTTTTAAAAGTTTCAAAATTAGCCAATAAGGAAGGCAGATAAAGCAGTAGACATTACTAACTTATACAATGTGTGCATCTTATAAAGAATGTAATTATGTACCAACCTCAACTAAACAAGTGTGTAACTATGTACCAACCTCAGCTAAACAAGTGTGTCACTATGTACCAACCTCAACTAAACAAGTGTGTAACTATGTACCAACCTCAACTAAACAAGTATGTCACAATGTACCAACCTCTACCACATCTTTCAGTACAACAATTGATTGTGGTGTAACATTGAGTTGAAGTCTGTCCAAAGATTCTAGCATGACATACAGACATGTGTGAGCTTCTGTTTCTCCTTCAGTTTCCATTGCTGCATCTACTTCATCAAACCCTGATGCTGTACCTGCAGAGGTGACATGAATAACACATCAAACAGAATATACTTGTACTCAAATATTCTGTAATAGTTTATCTTTAATCTATTCCAAACATTGAAACTTGTACAGCATAAGACACATTTGCATTAAATGAAAGGAATTAGTGCATTTTAGACAATTTTATTCCATTATATGTCTACTATATTCATTTTAATTGTGACTTGAATATCAGAATGAAAAGAGGAAGTAATTGTACATTATGATGTTGAATGTGAAAGCATGCATGGGAGGAGAACTAATGCTACAAGTTTCACAATCAAACAAAATTTATTTTCAAATACATTTCTGTTTTCATATGAATAATACAAACAAAGTTTCATGCAAGCGTAAGGTCATTTCTCTAAATCAAATATTTGTACAATACCAAGAAGGCAATACACAAAAAGTTCTACTATTCTACAAAACTGTATAGATGATATATGCATGCAGCTAGTTTTGTAATACAAAAAGATTTCTATTAGTTTCAAAAAGAAAAGAATATAGATTAGATAGATACTACTACAAAGACTTCCAAATGACTTGTTTTTCATGGTTTAAAAGTTCTAAAATGTTATGAAATTAAGCATATTGATTCGGTATATTTGTCTAATGTCATTAAATATGAGGCTGCATCAAGTAATCTCACTAGTTAGCCTAGCAGAGGTCATGATACAAATTATATTTTAGGAATTTTATAATTGTAACTTTAAATGTTTTTGAACACTCAGAATAAAGAAGAAAAGAGTGATAGAAGAATGTTTTCTCTTAGTTATAAGTGATTTAAAAAAAAATAAAAAAATCTATCATTTTCAACCTAAATATTAGATTATTGTGTCTATCATCCCACCAGTTACATTCATTTGCATTTGTGCAGAATAATTTTAATTACCTCTGTCTCAGTCACTCAGTCATCTAAATCTAAATCTTTACAAAATTTTTATGTTTTACATTTATATTTTTAAACATTAATTCATTTTTGTAAAAGAGTGGGACAAGAAATGTATTGAATTAACAATAATATGTTACAAATTATGGAAACAAACCAACATCCAAAACTCAAAAATCCAAAATCAAGCAGAAAGTTGTCACACTATTCATGTTTATGGCACACTATGAATACATTAGGTCACAGTATAAAGGTATCATGTCACACTATGAAAGTATCATGTCACACACAGTGCAAAGCTTCAATGGACCTACTTTTCTAGCAGTATTTGCAATGACCCAAATAGAATAGCTTAAAAACTATATTGTTCATGAATTTTAAATATTAATCCTTAATTAAATCTATATTTAACTGATTAAAGTAATAAACCATACAAATATTTCAACTTGATATAATCTTAGCTTGTCCTACTGGTAACATTTTTTCTGCATGTTGCATATTTTCATTGCATATTTTATTTTTTAATATATGGTTTGCCTTGAAATATTGGAAAACAAAAAGCTAGAATGCAAGGCCTTACCACAATAGAAAAGTATATAGTTACAGAAGGTAACTGACATTTTATCCCTAATAATTGGTTTTGCATCATTTCAACTATTTTTTTAAAATGTCCAAATTGGCATGCACACTTGACTATATATTGAATCCACAGCTCATCAGCACAAATTTTTGCACTGAATAATATATCAAACTTTTTATCACTGCGAAATTATTCCCTACCAATTAATGACTTTTAGCATTTCAAAGGTGAAAAAATGTTAGTTTATCTACTATGTTTCTAAGGTAAGTAGTAAATATTGCAATACAAAGAGGTGCACAGTTGTAAAGTGTTCATCAAATAATTGCTTCAAAACTTAACATTTCAGGGTTGATTTTAATCCAAATTCATTGAATGACTACAATTGTCTGATTCATCTAAATCTTACTATGACCATCCATTCCATCACTTTGATGAGATTAACAGTTGACTAAACAAAAAGTGTAATGAATAATTATGTTCTAAGATGTTGGCACTAATTTGTGCAGAATTATTTTTGATAAATTATGTGGCTCCTAAGTAAGGGCATCAAACTCACTACAAAGCGAGACCAAACTAATTCTTTTGATTATTTTCATAGCTATCAAATATATAAATAATTCAACAACTATTTATTATGTGAGAGTATAACTATGGAAAAGGTTTAGGAGACATTGTATGAGAGACAAAGTGTTCAGCTTCTAACTGATGGTATCTAGTTCAACTCCTGCTGTACATTCCATTTGGCATTTTTAGTACTGCATACTCTATTGACTATTTTACATCTTTTGTTGGAAGAAGGGATCATTGTGCCAGCCACTTAGCTTCCTAGTTAACTAGAGGCCACAGATGAACTTGACATTAACTTTCTCACGGAATATTTGGCAGGTTCTACAGGAAACTTTTTTTTTTTTTAGGTATCATTGATATATGTATATGATAAAACAGTTTATTATATGAAATTATAGACTTAAGAATTTAAAAAATGATGTCAAATAGGAGCTGTACTTTAGTTATCTATTTATATACAATTAATAGTACTACTACTACAATTTATTTATATATTTTATTATTTATATAGAGAGAGATAAAGAAAGAAAGAAATATAGTCTAAAGATTTTGTCTCTTCTGATTACATTGAACTAATTACAGAAGAAGCTGTTAGATACAGTGAATTTAAAATAAAGGTACATTAAACACCAACCTACAAAACTGTCAACAAATCAGATCAAACAAAAGCACTTGTGCTCACAACATATAGGAACAATCATGAAATATTCCAACCAGTTGTCATATGCACAGGCCCCCTTGAAGTCAAGAAGACTGGCTTGTCTAGTGACATATCTATACCATCATCATTCTCCTCTGTCTCACTCACATCGGCATCACTGCTGTCACTAGAAAATATGCTGCCCAGTTTACTTGTCATGTTTGAAATGAAGCCTTCAGGCTCTGAATCTGACTCTCCCTGGACACTGCTATGATGGCTGGAATCTGTTCCATTGTACAGTAACTTTTATTACCCTCACCTCATCTATATGAAATGTATTTCTAAAACAATAGATTCATTATCATATTTTCTTCAATCTAAGCCACACCTGTTTTGAGCTTTCAAAGAGTTAAAAATTTAGTGCCACCTACCACTGTGCAGCAGCTTATATTTGAGGCCTAATAAATTGTTACTGTTACATTAAGGCCACTAAATGTAACACACAGTTATAGATCTAATTTCATTTTACACTTTTGTATGTGTTTAGGATTATGGTCAGTCCAGTATGCTAAAGTGACATTTTCAAGTATGTCAGATAAGCATCTCCCTCAGTGAATATTCAATATTTTGGTCCCATGAACTTCTTTCATGTGGACACAATTGAATGTGGCTGCTTTGTGCTTCTGCTGTCCTAAATAGGCCTTCCCAAATCTCCAATGCTTATCTGCTGTCCTAATACAGGTCTTGCCAAATTCCAATGCTTAACTGCTGCAATTCTTTTCAGCCACTTTCATATCTTCTATGATATCAAAAAAAACAATAACATAGACATCAATGACCAGAGTCAAATACAGCAATCTACACATTCAGGTGTGTCTTATTTTTGAGAAAATATGTTTCATTATTTTCATTTTGACCCCCCCCCCCCCTTTTTTTTTTAAAGTGGCTTTAATTTCTTACCTTTGTTGAAAGACAAACATGAAAAAAAAAATTCTGTCTTAAGATGTTTAATTAAATCAAAATGATTTGTTGGCCAATAGATATGGAACTTCAGCAATCTAATTTATGTCATTCTTTTATACAAATAAGCAATACCAAGGTTAATTTTATCTTTTTTCTCTAGGTGAGTCTTTTTGGACATCTTAGCATTTAGTCCGGAATTCATGTAAGTACATATTACTCCATCCAAATATTCAATTTTCTTTTGATTTTATGGTGATAATAAATGTTACTGCCTTAGCCCTTATGTTTGATATTAACATAAGTCATTAAATCAAAAAAATGTAGAGCAATTCATATTGTTTCTTACCAAATGAACGATCACTACCATGTCGCAAACGTTTCAAAGATTTGTGGCGAATAACTTTCATGTCTTGGTCAGCTGATGGGTCATCAGTTTCAGAACTGCTAGATTTGACCCGTGAACGATGCATCATTTGCTGGACTTCGGTTTGCAGCTCTTCAGGAATGTTGACATCATTATCATCATACATACATATCATTGGAAAACTTTTGGCTCTGATTACCTGGATTTCAGAACAAATTTGAAATCCCTTTTAAATTTAAAACACATTTGAAGCAGTTCATTCATAGTCAGTGACGCAGTGAAGCTGTATTTCAATAAAACATATATGTGTACAAGAATATGGACTATAGTGACTACATAGTCTTAAAATAAAATGTTTGTTTGTAAAATTTTTTACATGTTTCAGATGTTCCTTCAGAGTTGAAGATAGTTTACTTCCTAGTCCAAACCTCCCGCAGGACGACGGGGGATGGAAGCGGGCAGGGTTTGAACCCTTGAACGTCAATAAATCCGAACGACAGTCCAGCACGCAAACCGCAAGACCAGGTAGCCATCCAATTGTGAGATAGCCATAAATATCTGCTTAATTAGCAGTATTCACTGAAAAATACCTTGCCAAGTTGTTGACATTTTGATGTAGTCCTCCAACCTGACTCCATCAGCCATGACAAGTATTTTTTTTGTCCAAAAGTTTGAGGGTAACAGAAGGGTCAAATATTGAGTAGCTATTAGAGGTATGTTAAGTAAAAACCAAATTTCCATCCTGACTAAAACACACAAGTTTTAGCTTTAGTTGCACAAATAAATTTCAGTGTAAAACAACACACAAAAAAAACAAAAAACATCTAAAACTTTTTTTATCAATTAATGATGTTCCTTGAAAAAGGAAGTTCTAATGCTCCTAACTCATACATTCTAATTACTTAATATTACCTTAACAAGTAGCTCCCAGGATCTGTAGATAAATTCTTTGTCCATCACAGGCTCAAGGAGGGGCTCCCAGACTGAGAGAGTTTCATTAAAATACATCATCTCTAGGTGGAGTTCAGCTTCTATGTGCATCTAATGAGAACATACTAGTGATGATTACACACTGGTAATACGAATGCAAGCATTACATCTTATTGTATCTTCATGCGATTGGATTTGAGTGCTAAGTGTTTTAATATTCAATCATTGTTAACATAATTTCACTATTTCCTGCCTGAAATTAACTATATGGTTCATTTGAAGACTTACTTTTCTAGACCATTCTTCAATCTTAGACTGCAGAGACGTGTGTAGACATAGTATGGGTACATGAAGGTCTAAAGTTTCAATCTCAAAGTAAACATTGATATCTTTAACACTCAGATGGAAAGATTCTTTAGGGGATAATGTTGGCTTCAAGTCAGGAACTCTAGTGACTTCAGCTGCCAAATATAAGGTTATTCGACTACATCATGAAAACATCAACCCACTCAAATATTTTATAACCACAACATGTTATCAATCATATATAGGAGAACAACGCTGGCAGAAGAAAAATGCCAGAGAAGAAAAGCAGGGCAGGCGACACTGGCTCCAGCTGGAATAACCTGCCCAGTGTGTGGCCGAACATTCCGGGCTCACATAGGTCTCACCAACCACATGAGGAGGCATGGGGCCTCAGTGTGGAGACAAAGTGGGGGGGGGGGGGGGGGGGGGGGGGGGGATAAGAGTTTAGTGACTGATGTTTTGCTTTAATTTTGTTTATTTTAGGCGAAATTTAAATACTAAACCATCACTTGCCTTAGCACAGCCAAGGGAGTTTTGAGTTTAAAACCCCTACCAGGGGGGTTTTAGGTTTAAAACTAGTTACCATGGGGTTTTGAGTTTGAAACCCACTACCAAGGGTTTTGAGTTTAAAACCCCCTACCAGGGTTTTGCATTTAAATCCCCCTCTTCTATAAAACAAAAAAAATGCAAACAACAATCCCAAAATTCCAAGAGCACATCTAAGGAAGATTTTGATTTTAAACCTCTCCAAAATTTACGATAAACCCCTCTTCAATATAAAAGAGCAAATTACAAACTCAAAATTGTATGAGCGAAGCCAAAGGGGTTTTGATTTTAAACCCCTCTTCAGCTGGGTTTGAAGCTAAAAATACCTCTTCAATATAAAAAAAATGCAAATTACGCACTCAGAATTCTATAAGCATAGCCAAAGGGTTTTTTAGTTTAAACCCCCTCACCAGCGGAGTTAAAAGCTAAAAAATAAATCTTCAAAAAAAATAAAATATTTCGCAATCAAAATGCTATGAGCGTAGCCAAGCTTATTAGGTGTTTTGAGTTTAAATTTCCCATTCAGAGGAGTTTGATGCTAAAAAATACCTCTTTAATATAAAAAAAAAAGCAAATTACACACTAAAATTCTTTGAGCGTAGCCAAACCAATGGGGGGTTTTGAGTTTCAACCCCTCTCCTCCAGATGGCTTTTTTTAAAGTTTAAAACCCCTCAAGATAGTTTTGAGTTTAAAATCCCACTACAGAGCATTTTAAGGTTGAAAGCCTCTCTTCAATATTATTTCTAAAGCAAACTAGTCACCAAATTCTATAACCATAGCTAAATGTGGCTTTGAATTAAAAAAAACCAAAAAAACTCCGATATATTTTAGTTTAAAACCCCCCAACAGATGATTTTGACGATCAAACTTCCCTTTTCGATATAACATCTAAAGCAAAATAGTCACCTAATTCCAAGATCGTAGTCAAGAGAAGTTACACATGTCTACCAATGGCTGGGCTCCATTAATGAAGTGCAATGAAATTGAAAAGCAAATGTGGCTCTACAAAGATGGCTAGGACGGATTTTAGGAGTCAGTTATAGAGATCGGGTCTAAATCAAGGAAATCCTAGGCCAAAATGGGAGTCGACCCCTTAGTAAGGTTGTGACAGAGCGTCGCATGAGGTTTGCAGGACATGTTCTCCGACAAAATGAATTACGCATAAGACATCCTAGTACAACTTGGCGCCACACTTTCATGGAGGCCCTCAGAGCAGGTGGGAAGAGGCTTCAGACATTTCCAGTGACAGATTTTTGTGGAAACAGCTTACCAGCAAATGCGCCGAACGGTGCAGGAAGGTCGAAGCCAGTAAGAATAGCACATTAGGTTTTTGAAATAAAACTTTTTAATAGCAGGATAATGCACTGTAGATACCTCAGAATATGCACTTTGTTGGCTTTCAAAACCAGAAATAGTGCTTGGCGTCAGGGCTTTAACCCGCGCTGGGGGAGCTCTCAGCGCTCCCACAGACCCCCAGGAAGAACATATTCTAGAGCACAATAAACGTCTTCCAAAAGAATGAATGGTCAGAATGTAATAGAGATTAATTATGTACACACACACACACATCCATCCATACAAACATTTAATATATATATATATATATATACATATTTTTTTTTTCAAGGGGGGGAGGGGGCCCCCCCCAGAAAAAAATCCTGGCTACGCCCATAATATATATATATACTCTCATATATTGAGCTTTAATAAAAAAAATATAATATAAAAAAGATATATATATATATATATTTAACAATTGATAGAAAATGTAATTAAACAATACAATTATTTGATGTTAATATAGTGTCTCCATGGTTGTAATTTGTAAGTCTGAACAAAAAGGACCCTTTTTTTAAATAATCGAAAATAAAAAAAAAAATATATAAATAAATAATCAATTAACAACTTTTAAAAACATGTCTGTTTGTAAAAAAAAATACTTTGAATGCCTTTAAAATGAGCATTAAAAAAATGCCCAGGTAGGCCTTATACATTGTTGTACTGGAACTTGTTTAAAAAATTACTAGAGTTGCCATGCTCTCATTATTGTATCTTGTTCTGAAAGAGACTTGATGAGCTCTTCTTATATGAAAGTTTAAAAAACTGCAGCTTTCACATCCAAAAGCATCCTACCACATGAAGCTAATGCAGTAACAATGCATCCTACCAAAATAGGTGCTTTTGGGTAAATGTAATTAATGTTAATATGTTTATTTTGACACTTACATCTGTCTTTTAACCATTTCTCTGAAGTAACTTTTGATACAACCCAGAGACCTTGAACATCTGTGTCATTAACTGATGCAGTCACACTGGTTTTCTGTAAATACACACCAAGGTATTGCCAGCTATGCATTATTAACTCCTATATCTGTAGAATAAATATATGCACCGTGACTAAAGGCTTACCTTTGTTTCCTGATAATTGATACTGCTTATAACATCCCAGAAAAGTTGCATTACTGAAGGGGAAACAAACACTTGTACCTGACTGATTGAAACTGTTGATTCTGATGCTCCTGATGGAATGTTTACTTTTTGGCTTAGTTCAACCCAACAAGGGCACAAAACCTAGATATTCAAAGATAGGACAAAAGCCTAGGTGTTAAACTAAAACAGATTGAAACTGAAACAAAACTTTTATTTTTCTGCTTCAGGTAAAATTTAAAAAAAATAAAACCATAAAATTAGAGGAAAAATTTAATAAAAAAAAATATATACATCTAGCTTCTTCTGTCTCTGAAAGGCAGTAGAGGTTTGAAATCCTTTCCTACAAAAGTTTTACTAAGCTGACAACCTCATCCTGAAACGCCCCGTCTCCCTGGGCTTAATATCTAAACCACACAAGCAGGCCAAGTGCTGAACATGGTTGTCAGAGGCTTTTTGAGTGAGACATTTGCCATGCAGAAGTACAGGATGGCCAAGATAAAAGAGGTCTGGTATGATTACAGGAGTATAAATACTTACAGAAAAGTAAATTATATTATGTTTTTGAATAGTAAAAACAAAATATTATTAATAAAAACATAGTAAGCATTTCATCCTTCACAGAAGCTGTTGAAAGTGTGCACCAGGAAATTCAAGACACAAATGAGCAAGTCTCAGCATGTTTTGGAAAACATTTGTCAGTTCATTTGGTCTGATTTCCCCAATGTATTGTGAATGTTCAACTTTAACTATTCAATTGTATGTGCGTTGTTACTGTACACTTTATCCTTTAAGTTATCCCACAAATAAAAATCGCAAGCAGATCATCATCATCATCATCATCATCATCAAACTCCATTTGAGTGAGGGCTTGAGAGGCTCAAATCCTCTCTTGCAAAAGCCCTGGACAGAAGCAAGCAGATAGATCTGACAATCTGGGAAGCCACAAACCTGGAGAAACTATATGTTCTTCTTTGAAAATTGTATGAAGATTATGAAAATCATGTATACTGAGCTCATCTTGCTGAATAAAATGCATACTCTCATCATTCCTCTCTCAAACTTTTATGTACTATTGGGGCTGTGTTGGCTGTAACAATCTTTGAATATATAAATTAGGGTGGTGTTAGCTATGTCACTTCTATCCAAAAAAACAACAACAATAAAACAATATGTATAGCAAATTTATCAGCTTCTTTTAGGCTAAATCATTAAAAGCTGATAAATAAGCCAATAATTGTGGGGATTAAACAACATGTAGCAATAGCTCGGCTCATCATCTATGAAGTAAAATACATCAACATATATATACTAAGATTAACTCACCAGGTTATTGACAGGACTAAGTAAAGAGGATTTAGAGATCAACTTCAAGTCTGTAACCTTTGCCCAAATGTTTCGACTGACCACATCTTTTCTTATACTGAAAGCTACATCTGACTGTAATACAAAATTCCAATTTTAAACATTTATTTCTATTTAATATGCATGCATAGTAGATCATGTATCCTTTATCTAAAGGTAGTATAGGAATTACAAAGCAACAGAAAACAGACTAAAACAACAAAGGAAAATATAGTTAGAGGAATCTTGTTGAAAGCACCAATGCCCAGATTTTCTCTTGGGTATCATCTTACAACAAGTAAGCAAACCAAAGAAATAAAGTTGAATTGATGAACATTGAAGACTCACATATAGAATAAGAACTCGGCTATCTGTCTGTGTAGGGTCAGCATACAACACCACTACAGGCTCTTTCAAACTACCCTCAATTGTAAATGATGTATGAGCAGGGCTCTCTTGAATCTCTGTCACATCCTGGGGAGGCTGAGGTGTGATGAATGAGTGTCCACTACCAAGAGAGGATTCATCCTTCTTAGTTGACTGATTGACTGTGTCCATAGCACCATTGAAGAATTCCAACAGCACCAACATAAAAGGTGTATTCACATTCAGTTGGAGCTTTTCTACCTCTAGTTCAGCTGTAAGGAAATAAAAATGAGAACCAATGTAAGCTAAAATTTATTATATTGATTACAAAATAGAAGTCTAAACTCTCAAATATTTCATTCAAACAGTTTAATTTTATTATCATTATAAATAGAGATAAAATAGAAAGAAAAAAACAAAACAACTATGTACTGAATTATTCTGCTTTGAGGAGGGGCATGGTGACAGGAGTCTGAACTTCAAATCCCAGTGAAGACTGAGGTTTGAGCCTAAAGATTGTTAGGACCCCCAAAGTCCACCCAACTCAGATGAGTACCTGACATACATTGGGTGAGTAAGTTGTGCTGGCCACAAAACAGATGAGCTTTGCATCATCTGCCCCCATTGATTAAAACATCTGAAAGGGGTACCATAAGGAGAAAACAAACAAGAATTTAGTATTACCTTTGTGATTACCATCATTGCTTATCTTGTACTTGAGAAACACTAAAGGTAGATCAGCATTTTTAACTTTACTAACACATTCTAAGACTCTGAAAATATAGTTACAAGAAAAAACATTTCTAGATGTGATGGATATGAGAATTGAGAAGCAACAAATGTCAACTAAATTTGTTTTAAAATCATGAAATATAACAAAATAAAATACTTTAAATTTTAGAAATGACCTCTTAAAGGCTAGATTGCTGTCAGGTCGGGTGTCATTAAGATCCACAGAAAACAGAGATACATCCACATTTAACTCTCCATCACTTTGTGCAATAGAAGACAGAGAGATTGTCTCAAAGCCCAGGAAACACAAACTTGTTCTTGTAGCTAACTGTTGGAAAAAACACAACATAAATCTTAGTAGGCTTAAACAAAAAATTAGCACACTCACACAAAATCTATAATATTTAATATTTAATCACTGATTAAATATCATGAGATTTTTGGACGTTGGAAATGGATTCGCATGCAATTTTGTGCACAGGTTCTTTTACAGGTTCTTTTGATCTCTGTGCTAGCTAAGAAACAGTTTTGATACAAGAATTCAGGGGCCAATAGTATGTGAGTGTGAGGGGTATTATAAAGCAAGCTAATCTGATTCATGTAAAAAATGTATGTAGGAAAGCATTACGATGCGCTGGGTGAAAAAAAAAGGGTGGGGGGGGGGGGAGCAGGATTCCAGAGAGAGAGCGAGAAAAAGTGAGAGTGAAAAAGAGAGTTGGAGAAGTTAAAACAACAGGCCTTTCCAATTCAACATAACAGATGCTAGACTTCATCAGGTTAAGGCCTTTTTATTTGAAGTATTAAAAAAAGGAGGGGAGGATCTGGCACAAAAAACCTCAATGCAATACAAAATACAATTTAAAGAAAAAAATTTTCTTAAATGTGTTAAAAATATGGTAAATGGTCATCTGCCTTACTAAATAGTCTCCTGTTTTTTTTTGTTTTTTTTACTATTAATAGTGAGTAGTTGTAAATATGGTTTATTTTTATGAAAAACTACTTGCATAGTTAATTTTAAAAATTAAATTTTTCACTTCCAGAAAAGAAAAAAGTAGCCGATGCATCAGAACTTTGAAAGGTCTAAAATATCATGATGTAGAATTTTCAATATGTTTTCTAGTTAACAAGATCTAAACGGGACAGACCACACTTAACTAATAGCGCTATTCCCCTTTCGGGGGTTGCTAAAAATGTAATTCACTCACATTCTGGTTTGCATAAATATTTATATTAAAATTTAAACTTTTAAAAAGTTCACAGTTCTAACCTCTTTTCCATTGTCTGTGAACAAACTGACAGACAGTCCATCTAATTTGATGGCCAATTTAGTCAATGTTTTCTGTTCAAATATTGGTGGACTGTCAGGGGTGTGAAGTTCAGCAGATTTTTGATCTAATTCAACATGAATCATTTGCTGCTGACCTTGGAGGTTCTGGAGTGTTGGTGATTCATAAATCCCTGATATAATATGTATTAAAAAAAACATTTTTTTAAGTCCAAAGTATTTAAATAAGAATTTTATTATTTCAGAATTAGGAAAAAAAGTGTATGACCAATTATAGACTACCTGGACTAGGAGGAGGTGAGCTTTCTGTCAAATTGTACCGTAAAACACCAAGAATAAGTTGAATGTCTTTCTGTAGTATGTAAACCTGTATAAAAATATCATTTGAGTGTATTGCAAATAAACTGAAGGGAAGTGTGGTCGAGAGGCTAAGTGCGCTTGAACTTGGCTTGTCTTGGCTACCTAGAAGAAAGCTCGAGGTTCGACACCCGACTCGGACAGAGTTGTGTTTACTGAGCGCTTAAAGGCAGCACGGAAAACCAACTCCTAGATACCCCCTCCCCCCCACTGTTCCACAAATAAGATTGGACCAAAGCGCTCTGAGCATGCTATCAGCATGAAAGTAGCGCTATATAAAAGCTATAATAATAAAAAAATTTTATTGTATTAGCTATATAAAAAACATCATGGCCCAAATTCCTTTAGATGTTATAGGGATTTTCTATTATAAGTTAAAAAATATTTTCTATAAAAAGTTTTCAATATTAATAATCTTTATTATCCATAAGGAAATTCGTCTTACAATTTGTGCATTACACCAAACAAAACATTATAGCGATAGAAAACCAAATATATATTTACACCAGACCCACCCATAATTTACATGTGAAATGTTTATATTAGATAGTCAAATTTTATTTAATGATTTGATTTAACGTTATTTTGAAGCTTTTACCAAGCAATTTTGCATTGAAAAAGCCAATAAACAGACTATAAGCATTTAAAGATACCTTCACTTTTTCCAAATGTCCAAAAATATCAAGTTTTGTTTTTTCAACAATTGGTTCCATTGCCAACTTTATGTTAGCTGTAAAGCTAAGAGGTTCTAATATAATATGCATGATTTCAGTTGAATCTTCCACAAGGTTAAGACAAACTCTGGAATACAACAAATAATATGAAAAACTTAACTTTATTTTACTTTACACTATTTAAATACAAACATTATTGTCAATGAAAATGATCATAGCTAGACTCTAACCTTTGAACTTGTATGTTGCTAAGGTTGATATGGATGTCATTCAACTCTTGCTTGACATTGTCAGATAAGTTGACAGACAGAAATGAGTTTCTGATATTCAGATTGCCCAACTGTACCAGGAGCATTTCAGTAGATTGTGAATCATGAGGTAGAAGCAGTGTTGGAGATCTCACCTGAATATTGATGCTGACCCTCAAATTATTAGACTGAAAGTCATTGACCTTTTGGAAATAACAACAAAAGTAGTCCAAATAGTTCTATATTTACATCTCTGAAATTAGGATTAAAAGTAATGCTTTGGAAAAAAAAATTCTTTTAGATCTGTCTTCATAATGTCATTAAGAAAAACTATGATATCTTATTGAGCACATTTGTTGAAAGGGCATGAAACTAATGAGCTTTTAGAGTGCAGCATTAACACTTCATCAAAATTTATAAACTTTTTATTTAATGTTATAATTCAGGTTGAATGAACAATGCTTGAAAAAAACAAAAACAATGTGAATTATATGCAAGAATGTCAAATTAAAAGAAGAGTTCCTACTTCTGAATTGAATGTTGATTCTCATTTTTATTCATGTCAAATGTTTTCATTCAAGAAATATCAAATAATAATAAATGATGAACAAACAATAACTTTCAATGATCACAATACAATGCTTTGAACTAGTTCAGCATTAAAATGAAATGTTTGACTTGATATATAGTTATTTATCCATTATTATATTTTCATAATCAAATCAAGAAACTACAAGGTAATGACCAGCCATATGAATGACTGATTATAAAAGTGAAATTCAGAAAATGATTTTATTGATGAGAAGACAATGATATAGTGAGTGAATAAGATCAGGGTAAAGGATCCATAAATAAAACTAGCAGAAGTAACTAAAGTCTGCAAAGACTCTGGAATAAAGTTATATAATAAATTGAAATCTCTAATGTGAAATTATACAAATCCATATGTCTTAATGAAGTTTTCATAAACTTCTTACTTGCCTTATTATTTACTTAGACTTAAAAATCAGCTTAAAAAACAAAAATATTTTCAATTTGGCAGACCCTTTTCAAACTTAGGTTTCATAAAATATAAAAATTGTTAAGGCCTTTACAAATGCATGATGCATCAAACTAAATAGTATGAAATAAATTTTATGAACTATAAACAAAAAATGAAAAGTGTAAAAGGTATTGAAAACAAATTGTAGGCCAACATTTAAGCATGTAAAAAATTGTGTACAAAAAATAGTTGATGAAGTCTATTTGAAAAAAAATAAACTAGCTAAGTTCAAATTAAGGAACATTGGAGAATGGAATTACTGATACCCAAATGTAATATTATGAAGAAAAAAAAAACAAGCTATACATGAAATGTTAGGGAGCCCATGGTAGTTAATCTTTTAGTGACAACTGCAGGTAAAGGACACATTTTGGCAAACCATAAATTGGATATCTCTCTATCCTATATATATATATCTAGCACTCAAACTCCTAGTCTCTATTTTTTTTTTTTTTTTTTTTTTTTAATTTTGTTAGCAGAAGAGTCAGGTGAAGAAAATGATGAAATTAGCTTTTCAATAACTTTTTTCAAAAGAAATAGAAATCACAAATAAAAAGTGTTTATTGGTAGTTTCTTAATTATGTCACAGATATTACAAATATTATTTCCCCTTTACAAACAAAAAAGATGATCTCATCTCATGCATATATCTGTATTAATCTGAGCATTCATTTCAATTTAATAATAAGACTATACCACATCATGTATAGTTATTGGAGCAGTTAAATAAAGTCCTTAGAATGCGTAAGACTAACAAGATTCCATGAAAGAAGATGGCAAGATTCCCTACAATAATTTAGTTCTACACCCCACAAGCAGCTCTAGCAGTAAATTAAGATTAATGTCTGCGTCCATCAGAGCTTCCAAAACTTTGTTACCATGTGCAAGGCTACAACAATTTAGTGATTCTGCCTGTAACTATGCAAGTAAGTTTTTGAAAGCTCTGGTTTTATTAATTGATAAAGAAAAAAAATCCTCCTTTTCTATTTATTTATACATCTAAACAAGCATCCATTTTATCTAAGCCTTATCTTTGGAAAATCTCTTTATAAATATGACGACATGTTTTTTTGTATTTGTAAGAAAAAAGGTAAAGAGGGAGAAAATTGTTTTGTTCTTATCATCTTAAAGCATTGGCTACATGCAATCTAAATCAACTCAAGAATTACCTGGGTCTGAACTATTTGTGAGGACACATCAATGTTCTAGTAGTTTAATGTGTAAGAGAACAGTATTTTATTAGTAGTCTTGATATTTGCTGGTCTTAACATTAAAACAATACAATCTGAAAACATTTTCTTTATTTCCTAATTTTTAAGAAATCTAAATTTGTATAACTTTAAAACAAAAAATGTTGAATTGCTATTCCCATTAATGGGCAACTTTTTTTTTTTTTCTTCTTTTGAATGAATTTACAAATATTAATTTATCTTCAATACTTTTGAAATAAAGAAAAAAAACTATAAACCTGCTTTGTCACTGTGTGTAGTGCTGTTTGCTTGGCAGTTTCTGTCATTTCTTGATTGATAAAAGGCTCAAAGAATCGCTTCAGCGGAATAGAAAAGATTGACAAATTGTTTCTCTTGTATTAGAATGAAAGATTAATGTTTAAAATAAGCTTGTCATTTACAAGCCTAACGAAATGTTTTACATCTAAGCTACATATAAACAAAAAATTTATAAATTTATAAGCTATTTTATATTTATTTAGACATTAATTTTTAAAGTAACATCTTATTTTTGTTACATCATACAAAAATTCTTTGTATTCCCCCAAAGAATAATAGTAAGTAAATAATAATAATTATTTTTACTAATTTGATTTATTGGCTATTTCTACAAATATTTTAAATCTTCATCTCTTACAATGACTTTTTCTTTAAATCAATTTTAAAAATCTCTACAGTGTAAATGAGATTCTGAATATAAAGAACAAAAAAAAAAAGTACATTTTAGAAATTTAAAACAAATTGTTTTGTTGAAAGTCTTACAGTTATTTCCCAATAGAACTTTCCAAGTATGGCTGCCTGTATTTGTCCTAGCCACAATCGAATACTGTAATCTAATCCTTGGTTAGTTTCTGTTTTGTCATAACAACTGGAACTTTTGTTGTATTTCACAAGCTGAAGAAAATACGAAGAAATAAATTAGTTGAAATAGTATTCTCTGATAAAAGAGCAAGATTTAGAAACAAATGATTAGAGGTACAAACAATATTTCATGACTATGAGGCATACATTTTCAGTTAAGGAAGATTGGACCACAATGAATTGAAACTCATATCTTGGAAGTAGTTAAATGAAAACCAAAATGTTTTAGGTTTTATAATAAAATGACTAATTTACATGAAAATTAAAATGACTAAAAAAAAAATTAAAAATATGATTTTTATTTCTTAGCTCTCTACCTTCAGATCAAATACACTGTCATCTTGAAGTAACAGAATCTGTTAAGAAAAAATAAAATTGATTTAAATTTTATTTTTATGTAAAGAGTTCAAATAAAGAATAAATTATTTCTTAATTATGTAAAAGAACAATTAATTATTTTTAAGCTGCTAAAATTGTGAAAAGTTAGGTTTAAAAATTGTATAAAAGTTTTTATTACAAAACTTCTTATATCAAGTCACTCTTTCTTTCTGGTAAAATGTTTAAACATAATATTTTTCCAACACCCATTCTTAGATTAAGTTAAAACTTTGCATAATTATTCATTGGCGAAGACAATACATGAATCAATAAAAAATTAACCCAAAAGTCAAACAATTAATGAAAATAAAAAAATATTCTTACATTTTGATAAATGGCCCCAGCACTGCAGTCTCTGATACTTAAATCTTTAAGTCGCGACCTCAGGATTATTTTAGAAGGTTTAGCAATCAGACACCCTTCAAAACCTAAAGATAAAAAGAAACAAATCTGAATTTACACTATCAATACAATTGAAAAAAAACATGAATTTATTCAATTTTGCAAATCCAATCATGAGTTTAAAAAATGCTAGATTATAATTATAGCTGTTAAAACTTGTCAAACCCACACATGATATAAACTTTGGAATTCAGAGTGAAAATACAATAAATACCTAAAAAAAAAAGAGGCAAAAAGCCAAAGGATTCCTAGAATGTAAATAGCTGGACAACTGATGTCAAAAACTAAAAAAGCTGAGGTATCCTAAAAAAAAAAAAAGGAAATACTATAAATACTTTAGGCTCAGGCCACTTATTAATATTTTCTTTTCAAAACAAGGCCTTAAGAATTAGAAAAAAAAAAGGCTTTTGCTTACAACTACAGATAATAAGAAAACTTACCTTTTACTTTGACTTCAGCAAGTTGATTATCAGAGTCAGTCAGTTTTATTGTAATATCTTCAAGTTCAGCAATTAAATGTATTTTTGTTCCATTGGAAGGTAAATTATCAACTGAAATAAAATATAATGTTTGTTATGACCTTTGATCTTTACATAAATGATGTTAACTTTTGATGTTTCTAGCTAATAGTTAATAAGAGTATTATGAGGCCAGATAATTAAGCAACAAACTGTCCATAGTAAGCCTAAATGTACGAAAAGCCTAGTTCTGGAAAATTCTAAAATTCTGAATAACAAGCTTAGACTCTACAAGGATTTGAAACTTGAAAGCTTAATTATAACAGTCAAGTGCTTGACTAACTAACTAAAATACAGATTTTGTTTTTAGGATCAAAAGTCTTTTCTATTGTACCTACAATTTACCTTGATCGGTAATGTTGGTGATACGTTTTTTAATGGACACTTTATCTTTCATGCTGATTTCAGAAGTAGTCATTATGGAACTGCTACTAGTCTTCATGTCCAGGCTCTGAACACTGTACAACATAGATAATGTTATTTACACTAAGTACAGAACATGTTAGCTCTGAACACTGTACAACATAGATAGTGTTAAGTACACTTAGTAAAGAACATCTTAGCTCTGAACATTGTACAACATAGATAGTGCTAAGTACAACATAGATAGTGTTAAGTCAACTAAGTAATGAAGATCTTAGCTCTGAACACTGTAGTACAACATAGATAGTGCTAAGTACAACATAGATAGTGCTAAGTCCACTAAGTAAAGAAGATCTTAGCTCTGAACACTGTAGTACAACATAGATAGTGCTAAGTACAACTTAGATAGTGCTAAGTCCACTAAGTAAAGAAGATCTTAGCTCTGAACACTGTAGTACAACATAGATAGTGCTAAGTACAACATAGATAGTGCTAAGTCCACTAAGTAAAGAAGATCTTAGCTCTGAACACTGTAGTACAACATAGATAGTGCTAAGTACAACATAGATAGTGCTAAGTACACTAAGTAAAGAAGATCTTAGCTCTGAACACTGTAGTACAACATAGATAGTGCTAAGTACAACATAGATAGTGCTAAGTCCACTAAGTAAAGAAGATCTTAGCTCTGAACACTGTAGTACAACATAGATAGTGCTAAGTACAACATAGATAGTGCTAAGTCCACTAAGTAAAGAAGATCTTAGCTCTGAACACTGTAGTACAACATAGATAGTGCTAAGTACAACATAGATAGTGCTAAGTCCACTAAGTAAAGAAGATCTTAGCTCTGAACACTGTACAACATAAATAGATTAAATATTTTCTGATAGGGAGAGAACAAACTGTAATAATAAATGGCTCTAAATCAACACCGATAACAGTAAACTCAGGTGTACCTCAAGGAACAGTTTTGGGTCCACTACTATTTTTAATTTACATAAATGATTTACTAAATTGCATTACTTCAGGAACAGAAGTTAGATTATTTGCAGATGATTGCATAATATATAGAACAATAAAAACAACACAAGACACAGATATTTTACAAAGAGAATTAGATGAATTACAGAAATGGGAATCAAATTGGAGCATGTCTATCCACCCAGAACAATGTCAGTTGTTAAGAGTAACAAAAAAACTAAAACAAATTAATTCCACTTATCTTATTCATGGCAAACCAGTAACACAGACTAAAAACACAAAATACCTAGGTGTTATAATAAATGAAAAACTGTCATGGAATCCACATATTGATGAAACTATAAAAAGATCAAACAAAGCATTAGGATTTATAAAAAGAAATTTCTATCAATCAATTAAGAACATAAAACTAAAATGTTATTTAACCTTGGTTAGGCCAATAATAGAATATGCATCCTCCGTTTGGGACCCCTCAACTCAAGAAAACATTAAGAAACTGGAACAGACACAAAATAGAGCAGTGAGATTCATAACAAACGAATATTCACATTTGACTAGAGTAACATCTTTAGTAAAATCATAAAATCATAACCATAATCTTCAAATACAAAAACAAAATTTAATAAAATACTCTGAAAGACACAAAGATAAAGGCACATTCCTCATCCCATATGCTAGGACAAATTTGTACAAATACTCCTTCTTTCCTAGTGCTATTAGAGCATGGAATGGGTTGCCTGAGCTAGCCAGGAAAACCAGTGACTTGGCAGAATTTAAATCATTGGTTAATATGAGTAACTAAATGCATGACGCGTAGGACGTAATCATCTTTTTTGAAGTAGCGTCTGTATTAGATAAGATAAGAAGATAGTGCTAAGTACACTAAGTAATGAAGATCTTAGCTCTGAACACTGTACAACATAGATAGTGCTAAATCCACTTAGTAAAGAAGATCTTAGCTCTGAACACTGTACAACATTGATAGTGCTAAGTCCACTAAGTAAAGAAGATCTTAGCTCTGAACACTGTACAACATTGATAGTGCTAAGAACACTTAGTAAAGAAGATCTTAGCTCTGAACACTGTAGTACAACATAGATAGTGCTAAGTACACTAAGTAATCTTATTTTACTTCAATTAAGAATGAGACATAAGGTTTACAAAGCTTAAATTATTAACTATACTACAGTCTAGAGTTGACTGATCTTTTTTCATTATTATTTATTTACACATTATAGGATTGCAAAATTGTCTTTTTTTATTCTTAAGAGATTTTGTACATTTTATTTCTATCTCTCGTTTGACGTATGTCTAAATCACTTAAGAAAATGTTCATCTGTTTAGTTAATTACTCAACAGAAGAGAAAAATATTTCAAATCAAAATTACAACCTAGTTGATATTTGATTGGCAGTTGTTTTGTTTGTTTTTGTTTTAAAAGTTTCCCAGGGTCTATTGATTGGTCAGAGGATGTAGGTAAAAAGAGATGTTGTAGATAGGAGAGTGATTTAGCAGACATTTAGTGAGATGTCAATCATTATTTTGTAAGAACCTAAAACTTTACTTTGCATTTTATTAGAAATACCAACATAAAGTCAGTGTTACGTGGCATATATTAGTTGACTGCATCTGACTGTGAAGTTCTACAGCCCAAGCATTTAAGGGGAAAGAAGTGTGTGACATAAAATGTACAAATGTTAAAATGTATTCAAAAGCAGATATTTGTAATGTACACAGTAAACTTAATTATTTGTCAAGATTCTAAGGTCTTACTTATTTTTTGAAAAGGTCAGGCTCAGGATATATTTTACTTTATGAAAAAAACAACAACTTTTTACTGCCAACTGATTAGAAAACTACACTTAATAAAGATCACACCATCAAAAACAATTGGTAGGAAGTTAGGAAACAAAGCATAGAAACGTTAACCTCACAAAACAATCATTTGAAAACATATTACTTCACTGATTCTTAAAATAAGAAACATCACTTTCAATGTTTTCTACCAAAATTTGATCCCAATCAATTTGTCATTCAATTATTAACTATCCAATTTTAATGTCATGTGAAGTACTTTTTGAACTATTTGTTGAGAATGTGACTAATTACCTGGACATAATACTTTGAAGAAAAGCATTTAGATACATCATACTGGCTTGGTCAAAGAGTGTTGAGAGAGAAAGAATCTTGATTTTTATTGCATGTTCAACTCCACCATAATAAGTGGCAAAGTCAGGACACACTGGATCAACCTGGAAGTTCAAAGAAACATTTTTTAATCCCCAAGATGCATCATTTTAAATATAGTGTCGCAACTTATTATTTAGTGGCATAGTAAAAATGTTCTTAATCTAATAGCGCCGCTTTCATCAATAGGTGATGACGTCATTTTCAGTAATTTTATTCTTGTGTACTAGTTGCTCTCCCTTTGTCGCTTTAACGTTATTATTTCAGATGACGTCAAATTTTTCTTCTTAGTTTGTTAGACTCCATCTTTTGAGCCCCTGAATTATACTGTTGCTTATGTTATTGGATAGCCTTAGCATAGGCCTTGTTATATATTCTTGAAGGATTATTTGACCCCTGTTTAGGGTGAGTTTTATTTCACATTATAAAGTTATTAAAATATATGTATTCGGTTGTATTTGTATTTTGTAGTTAAATTAGAAGAATTTGTTATTTGTCTTTCTATAGGGTTTACGTCTCAGGTTTCAAGACTGAGGTTTTTGTCTCAGGTTTCAAGTTTTGGGTTTTGAGTCTGAGGTTCCAGATTTCTATGTCCAGACTTGGTGTTGCATTGTGAGTTTTGGTGCTACTCTTAAATTTGATTCTTCATCGTGGTGAACATTCGTCTTGGCTAGAAGACACCTGTGATACCTTGATCAGCTTATTGAAGTGAATCATCCTCTAACAGAATGAAATATTGTGAGGACAATACTATTGGATACCATATTACAATGTAGTTATCATTGTATTTGAAATATTAATTAAGTATTTAATTGGAACTAGACTATGATTTAGTAATTTCTCATATCATATTGGATCTATATGCACTTGTATTCATTTATCTTTATTATTAGTCATTTTCATTGTATAAATTTCATTTTATTAAATTCATAGTTTACTTTAAATCATCATACACATCATTTATTAGTTTATGTACAACTGGGTGTGTATGGTATGTCTGTTGGGCTGAGCTTTGGGACTAAGAGTAATATAAATTAATTATAACATGCAAACACATTGCAATTAATATTACTTTTAATACCTAGACATATTAATATTCAGTAATTAAATCAACAGGATGGATGCCTGGTCGGGATGAATGCCTGGTCGTGCGGTTTGCGCGCTGGACTGTCGATCCGATTTATCGATAGTCCAGGGTTCAAACCCTGCCCGCTCCCATCCCCCGTCGTCCTGCGGGAGGTTTGGACTAGGAAGTAATTATCTTCAACTCTGAAGGAACATCCGAAACATGTAAAACAAACAAACAAACAAAGTACTGACATATAGTATGCAGATATAAAAGTTTATAGGAACATTTTTTAAAACTTTCTTAAGTACTTAATGCCAATCTCAAGATAACTTCCATACTAAATAAAATATTATATTTGCTCAGAGTAACATACCTTTCTGTAAACAATAGACATCAAATTATTGTTGTTGACTGTGTTTGTACTGAGTACTTCCATGTATTCCCCAGAGTGACCTAGTTATAAAACAATGTAAGATACAAAAAAAATACTTCCATTAATTTCCCTTATGTACTTGTTGACTAAGCAAAAGCAAAAGATTCATTAAAATACTCTTAAAATGAAAAATGCTTCCTTTGTGACACATATATTTAAATTAATAATTTCTAAATATTTTACAAAGTGTAAGTGATTAAATATTTAGAGCTAGGCACTTTTCAATTTAATTTTTTTTCTATTAAAAGCCTCCATGATTGCTTCTAGGGCAAAAGAAAATCTAAATTAGACTTTTATAATATTTTATAAGATTTACTTTGTCTAAGAAATAAAGATTAGGAACCTGATTATTTGATAAAAAACTTTTGAAAAAGAGATTTATAAAAAAGTGTTTAACTAAATCCTTGTTTAAATCACTAACCAACATGTATCTTGTCAACCAATTGTATGCCACCTAATGTTGTATAAGCTGCATAACCATGCACTGTAAGAGCTGAATCAATCCGTAGTCTGTCTATGCGAATCATAAGATAAGCTTTCTCTTCCTTGTCCATTTCCTGAAAATATTTTCAGTATTAAAAACTTGTACTATGGTATGTCCAAGTTACAAACTAATGTCAATGTCTATATACTTACTTTAGAAAGATTGACAACTAGTTCTCCGAGGGACATTCTCATCAACATGTTTATAGTATTGGCTACAGATGCATTGTCATCTACAGACTTAATAGCGAGCATGCTTATAGGGGGAAGTAAGAAAAAGTGGGCGGATCAGTCAAAAATTACATTCACTTAATCAATGACTAAAATGTCACAGGAAAAGAATTTAAATACTACTTATACAATATGCCACATTCTAAATCTAGTGTAATACTACATTCAACATATACTACAATACCAAGTTCTTATTCTGTAATACAAATTCTACTAATACTATAATACAATATTCTAGCTATACTATCTTGTAGTTCAAAACTACAACATTGAACAATACAAGGAGTGAAGAAAATGTGTTCCCATTGAAAACTACTAAAGACCTACTCTGAAAGTTTATCAAGTTCTTCATCTGAATAATCTGATGCTGAGTAAAATGGCTCATCTCCTAAGAATAAATAGTAACATTTTACTTTGAATTAAATTATTTATGCAATGTTCAACAACAATGGATCATTAAAATAGGCTTCCTCTAACACTAAAACATTCTACATTCAATCAGAGAAGTTGATACTCAAAAAGAAATAAAATAAGTGACTCTATGAAATACAAAAATAAATAAATCTAAATTAATTCAAACATAGACAATCTTTTGAAAATGAGTTTTTTAATGAAAGAATGCAATAAAAAAATTAGTGTAACTAAATCAGACCATTTCAGACAGACATAAAGGAGACTTAATCAA
Source organism: Biomphalaria pfeifferi (assembly GCA_030265305.1). Lineage (NCBI taxonomy): Eukaryota > Metazoa > Mollusca > Gastropoda > Planorbidae > Biomphalaria > Biomphalaria pfeifferi. The sequence continues at coordinate 1,012,786 of JASAOG010000138.1, forward strand.
TTTTATAACCATTTTATTTTATACTGCCTATGATTTGCTTTGCACTAACCTCTTGTATACATCAATGTAGGTACTTTAGATAGTGATCTCCTAGGTCCATCCACTTTATTGACTAGTGATCTACCCAGAACTGACCTCTTGATACATCTTAACTTATGAACATCTGGTTCTAGTTGGGCTTCTGCTAGATCCTGAAACAAACCAGGATGTCAGTCTTTTATGTTAGCAAAAATTTTTTTTAATTGATAGGTGACAAAGAAATAAGAAATCCAATTCAAAAGAATCATTAAAATCAATCACTTTAAAAAAAAATAATAATGACTGACACTTTGATGAAAAAATACTAAATATAAATACTAAATATTGCTTGGCATGCCAAAATGTAAAATAATTTCACAAAGTATAAGGCTTACTTTCAAAATAATATGCACTAAAAAAATAGTTACATAAATCTTAACTCTTTATTTCTGTAATTATTTTCCATTTTTCTGACAGAATTGTTCATTTTTCACATTTGTACATTCTATCCTGGTAGGATTAAACTTCAATAACATTTTAGCTTGTAATCAGAAAATGTTACTTTTTGAATAGAATTATAGGAGAATGCATGCTCTTTTTATGCAACACAAATAAATACTTTATAAAATGAAAAATTATTTGATTTAATGAGGTAAAATTAACAATGGTATCGTTAATTAGGAGAGAAAGAGTTAAAAGAACATTGATTAAACATAGATCAGCAAATTTAAGCTTGATACACAGAATAAAAAAGGTGTTGACATAATACTTTTGTCTTGGGATAAAAATATCAGAAGAAAAAATATGAGACCTAAAAATATTGATATTAAATGTACAAACACTGAGCATGAAAAACATCAGGCTGTGTGACTTGTATAGAATAGTAGAAATAGTAAATTTTAAAATGTTGACACTGGAAGCTACTTCATTAATTTCCTAAACTGAGGCCAGAAGTATACATTTTACATACATCAAGCCTGATAATTAGATGGTTTCAATAAGTAATATATGTCTTTGAACAACTACTAATGACCTAAAACTTCTAAACTACTATTAAAACTTAAAAAAGGCTAAGGAATAATGATTTTAAACTATGAGCCCAGTTTACAAAGTGACTGGCCAAACAAAGTGATCTATTGATAGAACTAAAAATCATGAGTGATATTCTGGCAAATTAAGCTCTGAATGTTTATTAATAGAAAAGGTGTCAAAAATAACATAAACTTTACTAATGGTTATCAAAGTTTGTGTGTAGACTGTATTCATATTATTTCAAACCAGAAGATATTTAAATGATTTTTTTTTCATAAAAAATCCTTAGATTAGATAATGTAACTACAAACCCAATAATTATGTCAATCACTGTATTTTTTTTTATTTAACTTGATAACAAATTAGATTAACATCAATAGTGGGTTTTTAACATGCAAATGTAATCCATGATAAAAAAAAAAAGAATGATACATAACATTTACTATTGTTTTATAAATCAGCCATACATTTAGGATTTAATTTTATAAGGAATCTATGGAATATTGAACAGAACCTACCACAATACAAAGTACCAAACTTCAAAATTTTCTATCCCTTACCCAATAGATATGCATCAAAGCAAAAGTTTTCTACAATCTCATGGATTTTATTTTATTTAAATACAAAATGTGTTTACATGGATATAAAATTTGTTTTGATTTAATGCAACAAGTTACTTCAGTTTATTTTCAATTAATTAAAATCTGACTCTTGACAAAAACACATAAAACAATGAAAGTTCAAAGAAAGATTTGCAGAGGAACATATTTTGCTTAGTACATATTTTTAAAAAGAAAAAGAAAACCATTTCATTCTAACATTGCCTGATCTGTCTGCCAACATATTTAAAAGCAGCTTCTCCCAGCTAAACAAATGTTAAAGAAAAATCTCACCAAAAATAATGCTGAATCGTCAAATACTGAATAACCAGTTTTCTAAAAATACAAGACAATTATATAGACAGGGAGGACAATCAATCACTTGGTGTAAGACACAACTACATATCAGTATAAATGTGAATGGAAAGTTTTTTGGAATCACTAAATACTAATATTATATCACAAGTGACAACATATGTTTGCTTTAAACTTTAGACAAAACAATACTGATGACAGACAACACTGACTGTGGTTTACTAACTCAAAGATGTATCTTACTTTTAACTAGAAATCAAAATGTACATGAGAAATGTGCTTACTAAATGAAAAGGTGCAAGAGTTGAAGCACCATGACTATCAGTCATATCTTCACCAATAGTAGCAATGCTAGAACTAGTTGGAATTGGAAAGTTCCTGAAAAATGTTGCTAATAAAAGCATTCTTTTGTCTGAAATATTGATTTCTAGAGAAGGTATTTTGGCCTCCAGTTTATGTCTGAAATTTGAAAACAAAATGTTTAAATAGATTGTTTCATTCAACATACAATCAAACCTTGTTATTATTATATTAAACTTAATCAAGTAGACTCCATTTTATCAAGCTATACAAAGTTCAATTTAACTGAATGTTGGTAGATTCAATTTTGTGCAAGATTAAAATCAACAAATATTTGATACATTGAGAACACAATTTAACAACAACTTTATGCTCAAGTTTGGTTTAGTTCAATGAGTAAAAAAAGATCTAATGGCGTGTCAGATGAAACGTGAATGAAATGAGTTCAATATGATAGAATGAAACTCCCATTAATTATGATCTGGCTTGATAAATAAAAAGAAGCATTTAAAATAAAAATATTTTAAATAAGATTTGAAAGGGAAAAGATGAGATATATTTTCTGTAACAAATATTTATAAGAACAGTTTCAACTTGAAAATGACAATTATATTCAATAATTAAATGGCAATAGAATAACTGTATAAATGTACTATGAAAACAATGAAAATAAATTAGCTAAATTTACCTTGGCAATTGTGTAAAATCTGGCTTAACTGCATTGAAGAATGTTATAATCAATTGGACACTGGGAAGTATATGAAATTCAGAATTGGATTGAATCTGTGCTGTATGCCAGTCATCAGCTGATAAAACAAAACGTTAATGCTAAATTATTTTTGAATGCAATATAAATATATGATAGTAATTAGAAAAGTTGAAAGATGGGAACATATTACGTAGGACTGCAAGTTTATTCTCCAAACTTTCAAAGGTGGTGTAGTAAAGAAAGTAAATAGAAAAGGTCATCAGAAAAATGGAAAAGAATTCAGTGCAGACTGGGGAAAGGATGTACACATATTCACTGTGTTCCCATTATGTACATCCAGATTGACTAATAACTAAGAAAGAAAGCAAACAAAAAAAAAGATGTTACTGATTAAAGGACGATTTCAAAATTTTTTTGAAAGTCAAAGTTTTTTTAAAAGTGCATGTTTTTTTTTTTGTTAGCAAACTGAATCAATATATATGGTCCTGCAAACAAACAAAAGAGTGTAGGCGAAGACAATAAAACTTATATATCTTGAAACCTACTTATGGAGATAATTGAAAGAACCATCTATTAATAAATAAGTAAATTTTCAAAAATAAACTTTTACTATTACTGTGACAACAACAACCAAAAAGGAATGTAGACACATAGTTTTCATGTGAACAAATAAGCAACTAAGAAAATTCAATACTAAATTAATTTTTACTTTCATAATGATCTAAGAAAATTTACTATTACACTCTTTATAATAATCTAGCTATGCAAGACACTTACCAGAATCTGCTAAAAGGACTTTAACGTCACTTATCTTCATATTGAATTGATCATAAAGTCTTGATTCTATCTCAGACATTGTTGCATCCTGTTTCATTAGTACATTAAAATTTCATTGCACAGTTCATTTTTTTTATTTATTTATTTATTTTTTTAACATTTGAAAACATAGCAGTAGATGAGTTAAAAAGAAATATCCAAAAATTTTATAGTGAACTTATTTAAATTATTTTTATGCTATCTTGTTAATTCAACAATGTCAATTCTTATTCTTATAGAAAAAAAAAACAACTAAATAAATGATTGTCATGAAATTTGTCTTCTTTTGTAATAAGCATAAAACTGTACAGAACTATGACTCCTTGTTTTTTTTTTTTAACCAGACTTTACTTACTTTTTTTTTTTTTTTTTATGAAACCTCTGTTTCCTCCATGTGACAGTTTATGGAGTTTGACTATTTGAATCTTTTCAGTTACTTAAAATTGTATTTTTTTCCTTTGTAATAGAATATGATTATTTCAAAATAAATACTAATTGTCTACCTCTAGTGACACATCCTTAGGTTGTAGCTCACTTTCAATGCGCAAAGTGCCCAAGTCTATGATGAGTACATTACCACCTCTATAGAGTCAAAGATAATTTAGAAGAAATTGTCAAAATTGTCTTTCGTAACACAAAATTAAAAAAGGAAAGAAATATGAGATAATAAACTACTAGAAACATGTACCTGTGTAATGTTCCATATTCAGGAATGACAACGTATGGTGATCTCATGTTTAGGGCAATGTGAATTGTCTGGTAACAAACAAATGGACAAAAAAAGTCAATACTATTTCACTTAGTTAATGAAAACTTCAGAAACTGAACTGAAACTGAGCTTAAATTTACATATAATTTCTATTTTCTTTTTAATACACCTATTCTACATAAAAATACATAATATCTAATTAATAATGGTGGAGCACAAAATAAATAGTTCAAACATAGCGTGTAATCTTAAACACCATAGATTTCTTACTGTGTGAGTCTCTATGATATACTGGAGTCCAGCCTGACTGATATGAGCCACATTGGTCAATGTTTTGTAAGCAGCTGACTTGATGTCTAGACCACCTTGAGGAAGTTGAAAGAAAGCTGTCACTTCAGAAATAGAATGCTGAAATAAACACAATGTTATCTTATAGAATGCTGAAATAAACACAATGATAACATATAGAATGCTGAAACAAACACAATTAACTCACTGATTAACTCAAAAGTGACCTAGTCAATAGACAACAGTCTGCCTTTTTCAAAAACTCAGAGCAGCATCTATTAAGATGTTTGTATCCAACCTTTGTTTTGCTACTTTTTCTACTTTTAATTTGTTTACTATATTCTTTATACAAGAGCTATTGAACTTAAGTTTACTTATGTGAGTCATGTGCGCTGAACCTTTTTTTTCTCTAATTTAATTAATAATGTTTAAGTGTAAAAATTATGAAGGCTCCACTAGTTTTGGTCGCATTGGTAAGTAACCCAAAAGATTTCATTTTCAACAAACTTTATAATTCTTCTATAATTTATCATAAATCAATAGTACTAATGGAAATTTAGGTCTAGAAATCTAAATTACTAGTCTGGTGTGCTGCAGATGAAATAGAATTATATTGCTCTAAATCTAGATCTAAGCTTTTATCTCTAGATCTAGAGTTGTCTTGCACTAGGCAATAAATTAGAACAGACATGTACATGTATTAATTCAACTGTAAAAAAATGTTTGTAAAATGTTTTACATGTTTCAGATGTTCCTTCAGAATTGAAGATAGTTACTTCCTAGTCCAAAGCTCCTGCAAGACAACTGGGGATGGGAGCAGGCAGGGTTTGAACCCGGGACCATGGATAAATCTGAACGACAGTCCAGCGTGCAAACCGCACAACCAGGCAGCCATCCAACAGTAGATAATATTGGAGTACCCTACTTTTGACTTATTGTTGGTAATGAAGAATGGATAGAAGCTTTGGTAGGTTAAGCAACCACTTTACTTTATGTTTACTAATCAGTGATTTATCCCCAGTTTTTGCCTGTTTTATCACTATTTTAGTTGTTAATAATATAATTGAATTTTTTATTTTTTTTTTTCAGAAAATAGCATTTTTTTCAGAGGTGCTCAGTGGCTGAGTGATAAAGCACTTGGCTTCCAATCTGAGAGGTCCCAGGCTTGAATCTCGATGTAGACTGGGATTTTGAATTTCAGGATTTTTAGGACACCCCTGAATCCACCCAACTCTAATGGGAACCTGACTGTAAGGGTAAGTAAAGGCAGTTGATCATTATGCTTGTCATATGAAACCCTTGTTAACCATTGGCCATAAACAGATGACCTTTATATTATCTGCCCTATAAATCGCAAGGTTTGAAAGGGGCCCTTTACTTCTTAAAAAACTATTTCACACACAAAAATTAAGCCAAGTGCAAAGTTTTTGTTAAAGATTTACAGATATGAGTTAAGCATTGAATTAACAAAATAGTTATAAAATGACTTACACATTCTAATTTACTATTCCATTTATCAAGTTATCTATTAAAGGATTTACAGATCCTAGCAACACATTCCTTTATTGCTTATGATACTAGATTATATTACATTACACACCTCATCATAAACTATTTCCACTGGCTGTACATTTAGACTAAGTGAATAGTCAGCATCCATGTAAAGTGGTTTAGATTCAAAGTCTAAAGTGAAGACTTGGTTGACTGATGGAGCTAAAAGAAGAACATTTTTGAAAGTTAATTTCATAGAGAATTATATAATTTTATTCATAGGAAGAAGCTAGCCCCTGTCATTGTTCACTGTGTGTGTGAACTTCAATGTTACTTTGTATAGAGAAATTCCAATGAATGAATGGATGACCAGAAGTGTGTAAAAGTTAAACAGGTACGATGTATTCTTGTTGTGGTATGAAAATAAAGTTGAGTTGTTGGACAAGGATAGTATTATTTATGTTCTTTTCATTGTAGCAGTTACAACCAAACTCCAATCTAGTGGTGAAACAACTAATAGATTTAAAGTTGTAACAGCACCAAATTAGTAAGGCTTCTCAAGCTTACCATAAACACCAATGTCAGAGGTCAATATGGGAATTAATTCATGCTCTATAGAAGCTCCTTCCACAGCAAAGCTCTCTGTATTACAAGATATCCTAAAAGTGGAGTGGTATTAATTACAATATATGAAAAAAAATTATGAACACTTTTTTTATGCAAATCATTAAAATATCTAGAATACTTTCTGTAATCTAATATAAAAAGTAGAATGTAGGTATGTATGTCCTGATAGCAATCAAAACCGGTTGACCAATCTTGATAAAACTTGGCACAAATATTCTTTAGATCATGACGATACCGTAGGTCCTTCCCACAACCGGAGGGACATAAAAATGTAAAAAATACCTAAATTCATCTCTAATAAAGAACAAAACTTTTTAACAAATCGGGTTAACCCATTTTCACAGTAATTTATATTAGATATCAATATGTTGGCTAAACTAGTATATCCATTTTCTCACGCTACTTTCATTTTCATGGTAAAATATTTTTTAAAATGTGAAGGGAACATTTTTGATGTAGATCTGAATCCAATAATACCCAAACTAAGGCTTGCAGACTGAAGGTCATATCTGGCTAGTATTTAAATAAAAGGTTATCAATAATAATGAAAATTTTTTTTTTTCAATTTCCAAGGGGGATAACAATTTATGGAGAAACACATTCACAATGGTATCACAAAAATGTACTGCTTCTACCTCATTTACCCTGGCCTAGCAATCTAAAGTAAGACTTACTACTGACCTAAATGCATTGTTTCCAGGCCTGTGTTCCAAAGTAGACAAAAGATGTGTCACAGACACTTGGAGAATTTTTTTGCTGTAGTTGACCATAGACACACAACATCTCTTTAAAATGACTTGTATCTTGGATGCTACATACTGTTGAAATAAAAATGCACCCGCAGCTAAAAATACTATATTTTAATGTACACAACGACTGCTCAATAAAATTGGAACAATAAATACTCATATTGCAAGTGGAAGTAGAGTAGATGTCTAAGGCCATAGTTGATGTAAAACTATTTTATAGTTACAAATGTGTTTTCTTGTGTTTATTTATTTAAAAAGTCTAATTTTAACCAGATATGAAAACAAACCAAATCAAATTTACTAATGTTGTATTGTTTTACCTTTTTAGGATAATTAACATCTCTATTAGAGTCCTCATAGCCAATACCAGCATATAGTTTCTCTTTTTCCTCTGATGTAAGGCTCGACAACCAATCTTCTGTTAAGAATATAATTATAATATGTAATTATCAATATTGTAAAATGTTGATTTAAGAATGAAAACAAATATTGCTAATTAAAAAAGATTTGCTTTATGTAAAAAAAAAAACTTTTTATAAAACACTCTCAGGACTTACTTGAATGTTCTGTCTCCACATCTAGCGTCACATCATCTTCCTCAGAACCCCACAGCCACTTGCTCAGCCAGCTTTTCTTTTTCTTAATAGGTTGCTTGGCTTTGTCTGGTGCTTCTTTAACAAACTGTGAGCCAGAAACATTTGTTCTACATAGAGCTTACATTAGTGCTTTCTTCTAATTCCATAATAAAATCTTAAAATGTCTAAAAATGTAATTGTTATAAAATGGTTTTATAAATACAAAGCATCATTTATAAACATAATAAACATATAAACATAAAAATATACAAAATTATTTCTATCACAAACTAATTGGCCTAACCTCAAGTTTTGCCTGCTCTTTTGCAATCAAAATATTTGTCACATCCAAATGTTCTTCTAGTTCTTGCAGTTTTTCTTGTGTTGATTTATTTCCAAGGTCTCCAAGGTATAGTTTATAAAGGTTTTTGTATTGATTAAACCTGTTTCTATTTGGATGTCAAAAGTTTATAAAAAGAAATTAACTAACATAATTAAAGACAAACATGTCTTGTTATAGAACAAAAACAAACATATCTTGTTATAGTACAAAAACAAACATATCTTGTTATAGGACAAAAACAAACAAGTCTTGTCCTTTCTTATCTTCTTATATAATACAGACGTTACTTCAAAAAAAGAAGATGATTACGTCCTATGCGTCATGCATTTAGTCAGGCATACCCCAACTACAACCTTTTCCTTTTCTTAACTGTCTAATTAGTGCAAAAAGGTCTAGTTGGAGTTGTAAGTAGATACATCAAAGCATGTTTAAAAAATTCAGCACTTGTCGGAGGAGGTAGTCCAAAAGTTTGAGCCCTAAAACAAACATATCTTGTTATAGAACAAAGACAAACAAGTCTTGTTATAGGACAAAAACAAACAAGTCATGTTATATGACAAAAACAAACAAGTCATGTTATAGAACAAAGACAAACAAGTCTTGTTATAGATCAAAGACAAACATGTCTTGTTATAGAACAAAGACAAACAAGTCTTGTTATAGAACAAAGACAAACAAGTCTTGTTAGAGAACAAGGACAAACAAGTCTTGTTATAGGACAAATATAAACATGTCTTGTTATAGAACAAAGACAAACAAATCTTGTTATAGAACAAAAAACAAACATGTCTTGTTATAGAACAGTAGAACATGGAATCAGACCGCAGACCACCTTAAAACCACATTTTGCTTCTAAATTCCATGTAAAAAATGTTTGTGTAGCAGGTTAAATCATGTACTTTTAAATAGCTTCCATTCCAAAGCTATTTATCCTTAACTTTAAAACTTGTCTAAAAGTTAAAATAAATGCAAAGATGTAGGATATAAAAACCTAGTAAAACCCCTCCTTTGCAGTTAAAGAAAAACACATAATAAATTTCTATTTATTATAAAAGTTTCTTTCAAAGAAAAATCACATTAATAAAATAAAATTAAATCTGTGACCCTTACATTTTAAGATGTATTTAATGAGACATTTCAGATGCTGCAAAATATATATTATAACAATGTGTCTTAATCATCCCACTCAAATGTAGACATAATATTATTATTATTAAGGCGGAGGGCAGTATTTCACATGGCTAAGCAGTGCTAACTGTGATCTACATTTTTAGCCACATACAGTACAGACATACCCAATGTCTGTCAATGGTCAGTTTAGATTTGCTATTCAATATTAACAAAAACTTTATTTTAAAAAATGTATACTATATAAATTATATGATATATGATATGTTTGATAAACTGTAGAGTTATTTTTAATAAATCCCTGATACAAAGAAATATAGAGAAACTGATTTTCTGTAGACAGAAAGTTGAAAGATGAATGAAATATTTGTGTAGACTTTGTAATCATAAAATGTAATTATTATGAATCACAAAAAGAATCTGCAGAACAAAAAAATAAATGAAGTTGCTTAACTATTGATAACAGTGCTTGCATCAGCATAGTTGCACATACCTGTGAGCTCTGATCCTAACCCAGGAGTATGGACGGATAACTTCTTCCAGCACTGCTGAATAGGCATAGATCCACCATGATCTGGGACTTACTTTCAGACTAATGTTGGGATGATATTTGCGATAGCGTTGATTCACACGCATTAATTTGAAGGAATCACTGAGGTTTATCAGATTCAGAAACTGAAATAAATTTGAAAGTGATTTATTGACATTAATAATTTATGACCTAAAGCATATAATAAACTGAACTAACATAGTGATTAGTACATTACCTGTTGATTAGTACATTACCTGTTGTCTAGACAGTAAAATTTCAACTTCTTCAATTGTGAAATCCATGAAAAGTTTAGGTAAGGTAAAGTTGTTATCTGTATTAACAATGAGACGGGCTTGTGCTGCCACTGGTTCCATAACTGTAAATACATTTTACAAACTGCAGCGTTATTTTTATAAACAGTTCATTCCTTATTATTATATTTATCAAATGAAGAAGTATATCTTATTGTATCTTATTGTTAACTTAAACATAAAATAAATAAAGTAAAGTATGGTGTAAGAAAAACATTCACTTACTGAAATCTAATTCTTCCTCAAAAATAGTATGAGAATCAATGGACATACGTAGAAGATTCTGTAAGTAATGAGATAATAATTAAAGATAAAATGATAGCTTACCACAGTAACTTGGATTCACATTAATCATAGCATTAAAGTATATTATTCAATTAAGCATATCAAATAAATATAAGATACAAAATTTAAGTTTCTGAAAGTCTGAGATATACTGAGATATATATAATACTGAATTACTTTTTATAGAACTTTCCTAATAAAGAGCCTAGAGCTCAACAGCAAAAAGCTGGTTAGAAGAAGAATAGAAATTTACCCTCCAGCCATCTGTATTGAGTCGAGTTTTGAGCAGATGTTGTTCTGGAACATAAGGGTTCCAATAAAGAGACAAATCATCCATTTTCAGCATCTTGTGTAGGAATAAAAACAAAAAGCTTATGTAATGAAAAAAAAAATGAAATAATAAGATAGCTTCCAAGTTGACTTCCCTTTATGAACACCAATTTCTATCCAATCAATAAATAAGTAAATATGAATTGACATTTATAGTAACAGGTATATTTATATTTATGTTAATAAATAAATATTGACTTTTAAATTTGAACTGCTCGTAGCATATAGAATAAAATCTTAATGTAATCAGACCTTATGTATCAAGTTGGGAACAGTGTCAGAACCTTTAGGCTGCCAGTGTGAATCAGTGGAACAGACCAACAACTGTTTGAGCATAACACCACAGGCAAAAGCATGGTCTCCATTAGTAATTGTGTCCTCATATCTGATGTGAATGTGGCGAACTGATATCTGTATGAGACCATAGATCAAAGACTTATGAAGTGTAAAAGACGTTCACATGTATAAAAGTGTTTATAAATCAGTGCTTTAGTTACCTGTAATCTATTTAGTAGGCTAGTGGTGAATTTTTCAACAAAGCTTGGATTATTGTTTGTTTTAGACACTAAAAAAAAAAAAAGACAAATAATAGTAATAAGTAATCATATGTCATATGTATGTCAGTAACTATGTTAATACAGCAGTAAATGTTAAAATATGTGCAATAAATATAGATATTTTAATAGCCTACCAACTCCTTCTAATGTTGAATGTTCAATTCTTTCCAACAGCTGTCTCTTCAGAGCAGCTTGTAACTGCCTTTCTCTCTCAACATCATACTGTCTATCAGTGATAGGACCTGCCACTATATAGACATTCTCTATGGCAACATGTATGTCTGCAGTAAATAGCTGAGTCCATGGGATGTCAATTTTCAGATGTCCTGGGAACATTGCATTATTATGTTAGGCTTTTAAATAATGTTAGATAAAACAGTTACTGTTTGAGGTACATAGATTCTAATTGAGTTTAAGAAAGTTTTTGTTTTCATTGCTAGCTATATCATTTGGAAACAAAATATTGAAACTGAAACAGATTTTAAAGAAGGTGATAAGACTATCATTTTAAGCTTATTATAAAGTAATGAAAATATTTTGACAAATGTAGAACCTATTCATATAATTTAATGCAAACAGTGTAAAGACAATAAGACATTGATATAATATTAAAATGAGACAATAATAGATACCTATATGGCCTGCTTTCACTTCAACTGGGAGATTCAACTCAGCCTGTCAAAGAAAAAAATAGTACCAAAATGATAACAACTAAGTTTGTTGATGACAATTTTAATGCTGGCTATGCTATCATTTATTTTGTGGCATGCTCAAAGCACTTTGGTTCCTAGAGTACTCATGACAAAGGTGTAGCTGTCGGATATCACTCTTGCAAACTGGTGCTCTAGCATGAATCAAATCCAGAATTAACTATGACAACTTCCAACAGAATTTTTTAAATTGCACCCCAAACTAAATTTAGTTGTTTACTTTAATTTAATTACAGAGATATAAAATTTAATTATGACTTTTTAAATGTTTTTTTTTTCCAAAAATGTTTTTGAACATCTTGTTTACAAGGAAGTAAAAATATGATTGCTATAAGCAATGCTACAACCATTGTATTTTTACCCAACAAACTTAGAAAAAATGTAGAAAATAAATTATTTGAAAGGTGGATACTTATGTTTAATGTTAGTATAAATGATTGAACACTGATTGAGATTTATAGATATTTGTAGTAGAGGCTGACTATGACAATAAGCTAGTTGCAGGATTTGTGGAAATATTTTCTTTAGTTTTCTTTTTCCTTTATAACATTACCTTTATTTCTGTAATGCATGATTGCACTCTAGGACAATGGGAAAAGTTTCAATACTATTCAGACTAGCATAGAGAAACTTTCAGATCTGTTTTGTCAGCCAAGGACTATGTAAACATGACTTATGAGCTAAGCAAAATCTTCAGTGAATGGTTTAAATATCCCAAAGACTTCTAGAGAAAGCTATCCAGTCTGATAAGTTGTTCTATCAGTCATCCAGTCTGATGAGTTGTTCTATCAGTCATCCAGTCTGATGAGCTGTTCTATCACTCATCCAGTCTGATGAATTGTTCTATCAGTCATCCAGTCTGATGAGTTTTTCTATCAGTCATCCAGTCTGATGAGTTTTTCTATCAGTCATCCAGTCTGATGAGTTGTTCTATCACTCATCCAGTCTGATGAGTTTTTCTATCAGTCATCCAGTCTGATGAGTTTTTCTATCAGTCATCCAGTCTGATGAGTTGTTCTATCACTCATCCAGTCTGATGAGTTGTTCTATCAGTCATCCAGTCTGATGAGTTGTTCTATCACTCATCCAGTCTGATGAGTTGTTCTATCAGTCATCCAGTCTGATGAGTTGTTCTATCAGTCATCCAGTCTGATGAGTTGTTCTATCAGTCATCCAGTCTGATGAGGTTCTATCAGTCTTCCAGTCTGATGAGGTTCTATCAGTCATCCAGTCTGATGAGTTGTTCTATCAGTCAGAACAAAAAGTAAGTCATTCTAATAGTCAGTCATTCAAACAATCTCTAGTGTAACTTATGAACCCATTAGGAGATATATAACATATGTATTCTTTAAAAAAAACAATGTGACATCACTTCAACTCACTTAGGAGGGAACCCACATAAAAACCAAAGAACTTCATAATTCCACAAAGAATTTTAAAAACAATTCTGGTAGAGTTCAATAACATTTGGACTATAGCACACTGAGCATGTTATAAGCAAAACAAAATGCCCTATCCAAAAGCAAATTTTAAAAAAAAATGAAAAGGTAAAATGTATACAACTTCAAATAAATAGAAATATTGATTAAAAAAAAAGTAAACATGAAAATTACAGAAACTTTTTTTTAGACATAACACATATGCACACAAAATTTAACAGTTAAGTTTTAAAATCTCATTTAACTTCGAAAAATAAAAATTTAAATCATTACCAGAGCCTCTGGTGCCAACTGTAGATCTGTAAGTTCCACATCTCCTGAAACAATAAATAAAAATATGCTTTAAAAATATTTTTTTTCTAAGATTTTGCCTTCTGTCTAGTCTACATTGACCAGGTATTAACTGTCTACATTAAACATATCTTAACAGTCTACATTTAGCATGTCTTAACTGTCTACATACCTTAACTATACATTTCAATATTTTTGTCTTATCTGACTCTGATCTACTCTACTTATTCTTTAAAAAGATCCAGATCATTTATGAAATGAAATGACCAGAAGATGAAATGACTGGAGATGAAGTGACCGGGGATGAAATGACCAGGGATGAAATGACCGTCAACCACCTTGAACACACAGGTATTCTTGCAAGTATTCATGATTAAAATGGTAAATAAATAAATAGACATTCATTTTTCACATCATCTTCTAAGTCTGGGTCTATAAGCCTATCATTAGAATTATATTTACTCTGAGTAGATTTATACATTGGCTAAATATGGATTTTTTGGGGGAGGCAGGGGGGCGGGGGTTCCTTTCTTTTTTAAAATCTCTTTTGTTTCTTTAAAAAAAATATCACATAAGATTCCATTAGTTAGGGGGCACCATACTTGCATAATCCATAGGACAGCACCACAGAGCTATAAATAGATTTCAATGCCTAAGGGCAGCACTTATCATTAGTCTGTTTTACCATGCCTTTTGTTTCAATGACATTATGACTATAATTCTCAAAAATTGTTTCCAACTCATCACATGAATGTTCAGTAATAAAAGAAGTCATATTGGCATATAGCTACATTCCTCCTCCTCTAGGAAATGTTTACAAGTCTCAATGTGGTATCCATCCAGAGAGGAAACGATCAGTACAAATGGAAAACAAAACATAAATGGAATTGGGTGACTGTAGTTTACTTAAGATTTTTTATTATCAAAACCATCTTTTGGGGGGTTTTAAACAAGAAAATCTCTGAAGGTTTTTTAAACAAACTCAAAACCCCCTTAGCTATGCTCATAGAATTTGGTGACTTGTAGTTTGTTTTAGAATAATATAGAAGAGGGGGCTATAGACTCAAAACCATCTGGAGGGGTTTTTAAACTTAAAGTCCTCTAGAAGGGGGGTTTAACTCAAAACCCCCCTTGGCAACGCTCATAGAATTTTGTGTGTGTGGTTTGCTATAATTTTTATATTAAAGAGGTTGTTTTTAGCTTCAAACCCTTTTGGAGTGGGGTTTTAAACTGAATCTGGAAGGATTTTAACTTAAAGCTCATAGAATCTGGTGACTGTTGTATGCTTTAGTCTTATATTGAAGAGGGTTTTTTTTATCTCTTTAAAAAATTTTGGCCGGGGTTTTAAACTCAAAATCTCCCTTGGCTATGATCATGGAATTTGGCGAATGTCTTTTGCATTATTTTTTGTTTTATAGAAGAGAGGGTTATTAACCTCTAAACCCCCTGTAGGGGGGATTTTAAACTCAAAACCTCCTTGGCTGCGCTGGGCAAGTGATGGTTTAACATTAAAATCTCACTTTAAATAAACACAATCAAAGCCAAAAATCTGTCACAAAATTTCACATCCGCCACTGCACACACATACAGTGAACGCTTTTCCAAACACTCCAATTTTCTCTTTTGAATATCTGCACTGTTTTATTTCGTTGTGTCTGCTTTGAAGAGTATTTGGTATACAATGTATTTAGACAAAATCTGTCAACATTACATCTTATTCAATTCTTACCTATCAGTCTACTATTTCTGGCATAACAAACAGGCTTAATGCAGCAACGAATTGAATTCCAGTGGTGAACACGCTTTCTTTTCTAAGAAACTCTATTGTTATTATATTATATTTTTTTTAGAAACGGTAACAATAGGCACAGGTTGTTGACTACACTATCACAAGGGACATGCAATGTCGTAGTTGTTGCAATAGTATATTTTAAAACATGCACGTGTTTGCACATACACGCGCACCGATCTTTCGTGTGTTTGTCGACTAGTAGAATATAACAAGAGCATATTGCATAGCCATAAAAGAGTCTGTAGGACAAAGAGAACTACGAAATAAACTAGTGTAGTGCAAGGTTAGTCTGCAGTCTACCGGCATACTATTGAAGATTCAAGAAGGTGGCCATATATGTTCAGTTATAGTAAACATAACTAAGTGATACAGATCATTATAAAACTATATCATGAAATATGACACTTGAGTTGATGTTAACATTTAATAGATAAGTAAGAATCATACAAAGACCGCATACAAATGAGAAAATCCGAAACAAGATCCCACAAGCTATTGAGCTCCACGATGACCTGCTGACCACTGTCAAAAGCAAGAAACACAAACTAGAACTCTGTAGTCATATCACCAGGTCGTCAGGGCTCGAAAGACCTTTAAGCAGGGAACAGAAGCAAGGAATGAAGAGACAGACTAAGAATGGACGGGTCTGTCAATGAAAGAGGGTCTAGTCAAGGCAAAAAGCAGGAATGGAGAGAGCCGGTCGACAGATCATGTGTGCTGCCCAAACGGTCCAACAGACTAAGGGATATTTGAAGGTGAACATAAGTCTTAAGAGTTTTTTGTCTGAAACTGTGTCACATTTGAGCAGAAACCTTTAAGCCCCATAGAACACATTGAAAAATACTGTAAAGATAATTGTTTATTATTAAATGTAAAAAAAAAATGATAACTGGTTTTCGAAGGGAAAAGAAGGAAAATGATATTGTTTCTGTAGCTAGAGAGACTATTGAAATAATGCAAACTTTTAAATACCTTGGTACTATCCTAGACAATAAACAAAATTTTACTGCAAATACTGATTATATCAGCGAAAAAGGGCTGCAAAGATTACGATTACTGAGAAAACTGTTCTCGTTTAATGTTAGCGAAATGGCCTTGGCTATTTTATCACGCTCACATCTGATGATTTTATCAAAAAGGAGATACAAGACACCGATAGCAAAGACAAACAGACACAAAACTCTTCTGTGTCCCATGGCGATCAAAGCATTAAATAAAGACTATCTAATATCAACTTTTCGCATGTAAATTATGAGTGATTCTGGTGTGAATGTATATTTTGGTTTCCTATAATTATAATGTTTTGCTTAGTGTAATGCACAAATTGTAAGACAAATTTCCTTATGAATAATAAAGATTATTATTATTATTTTAAACCAAATGCACATAGAACCAGCACATTACCTTCTTTCAACCTTTCTCGTCATTCTTCATAAAGTCATCACATTCCTAACACATTACACTACGTATCTAAAGAAATGTACATAGAAGATTGCCACAAACAAACTCATACTGAAATAACATAGTTGTGTGTTTGGGTGTGTCGCACAGATGAAGTAAAATTAGTTACAGTCTTTTAATGTAAAATAGTAATAGATTTAAAAAGTCCTTTATTGTCTACATCTAGTGCTACATGGCTGTGGGTGCAATGTTTGTGATTCAGTGCATCTACAAAAACTCTTTTGTTCCCCCTGGCAATCAAATCATTAAATAGAAACAATCTGATATCAACTTTTCACGCGTAAATTATGAGTGAGTCTGGTGTGAATGTACATTTATTTTTTTTATAGTTATAATGTTTTGTTTGGTGTAAAAAAAAAAAGCACAAATTGTAAGACAAATTTCCTTTCTGAAAATAAAGATTATTATTATTATTTGCATGTTTCATACATAAATGATAATGTAAACAAATAGTGTTCAGCTTGGAGAACGTATTCTGCTTTATACAGTAACACTAAACTGCTACAAAATTGCTACCGTATTTTCAAACACGCGACACGCTTAAGTAAATGAGCTTATTTTTATTTCACTAGATTAGGAATTCACATTTTCTGCATCAAGTTTTTTTCTCTAGTTAGACTTGATAACTGACAAGTAGAAAACCATGTTTCACAAAAGATATCTTGTTGGAAATGGAAAAGATGTGAAAAAAATCTCAAATAGAACAGAATGACTGCAAACAATTGATCCGAAATTGTGTAATTGACATTAAAGAGAAATGATTTTTTAGCTGCATAGCTATTGATGTAATGCTGTGTCTACACTGAATTACGAGGAATTTTTATGGTAATTCCTTCTGTGCCAAACATTGAAATCCAGACCGACATCCAAGCATACTTAAAGCACCATCTGTGTGGACACCACAAGAGGACTTTTACTTTTCCAAAAATTAACCAACTTTGTCAGTTAGCCTCTATATTACGTGCTTTAGAAGTCATTTCTAGAGGTTTGCAAAGAAAGTAATCTTTACTATCGCTTTCATGTATATATCTTACGTAAACCGCAATTGAGAACAATTTACAACGCCTGTGGATTCATCAAACTGGATGCTAAATATTAGAAAGTAGCAGACATTATTTCCTGAATTACCTGATCAGAAGACATGTCAACTATTCTCCCGTGACAAGTGTCATTAGATATGGACATTGCCATTAACAGCTTATACTATTGAAGTAAAAATACAGCACACAAAAAAGTCATTTTATTTTCTTAACATTTTTTTTTAATGTTTTGTTTAAGTCTGTGTTCATGGATCGTACCATAATGACTTTATTTCTTGAACAGCATTGACTATGTATTCATAACATTTGTACCACGAAGTGATTAGATCTTCACCATAGAAATGTTTGATTCAAAAATGGTGTTACGACTCCATTTGATGGACGGCGAATTCAATCGTTGAAAACTGTAGTCTGCAACAAGGAAGATGTCGTCTGCAACAAGGAAGATGTCGTCTGCAACAAGGAAGATGTCGTATGCAACAAGGAAGATGTCGTATGCAACATCTATTTTCGAATGACGATAAAAGAAAAAAAAAGAGAAAAACAAAGAAGTAACTACCAGTAACCTTCAAACAATGATGTTACATTCACAAAAGTGCCCTCTGTATGCTCTGGCACTATATCCGTGTTCTAAGATCTATATTTGTAAATGCCACTTTTTATTTTATCACATTACTTCTTGACAATCGTTTCATAATTTGTTTTAAATTAATGTAATCTGAGTAATGTGCATTTCATTTAATATTCCACATTTAAATATATTTCTACTATGGTACACTTATCTGGGAAGTAGAGTTAGTAAAGACGGCGGAGCTGATGATGATATACTAATTCGGATAAAGCTAGGTCTGCCTTTTCAACTCTTCAAACAATATGGCGCTCTAAGGCACTATCTCTACATAACAAAATACGAATCTATAATACAAACGTTAAGTCTGTCCTTCTATACGGTTCAGAAACGTGGAGAGTCACTAAAACAAATATGGAAAAGCTCCAGACTTTTGTTAATAGATGCCTACGCCGGATATTAGGAATTAGGTGGCCAGAAAAGATAACTACTATCGATTTGTGGGAGAGAACTAGACAAAAGCCCATAGCCCACGACATCACAAAACGAAAATGGAGCTGGATAGGACACAACCTGCGAAAACCAGCTAACAATGGTGCAAGGCAGGCACTTGACTGGAACCCACAAGGAAAGAGGAAAGTGGGCAGACCCAAGCAAACCTGGAAGAGGTCAGTCATCAGTGAAGCTGAGGGTACTGGAATGACATGGGGGCAGATGAAGAAAGATGCTCAGAACCGAGTTCGGTGGAGAGGTGTGGTTGCGACCCTATGCTCCCCTGGGAGTACACAGGATAAAGTCAAGTAAGTCATGGTACAAATATGCTTGTTACAAAACGTTAGAAAGAAATACAAACTTTCAATGGTGTTAGGCGACGTCTGGTAAATGGTTATTCGACTCCCAAAAGAGGCCCAGGTTGAGAACCCCTGTTATAAGTCGACATTCTTTTATACGCCCACAGCCTACCAAGAGAGCCTATGTATCGATGATAATATCCTCCACAAACAAGAGACCAGCATGTCTACATCCTGTGCTCACGTACAATATGAATAGCGGGGGAGGGAGCGAGCATGATTTCTGGCAAGAGAAAATAAAATGTAATCATTGACCAGAGATATTACTCTTTTGCTACTTTGATACATGGTATGTTATGCTAAGTCGGAAATATTCATGTTAATAATTACTAGATAGTGAGCAACTAGCTTGAACACAGTTATGACTTATTTAAAATGATACATAGCAGATGTGTTTAATTAAACGATTGCGTTGTAGGACTCCGTCTGTCACATCACTGAAACGACTAAATCATGAGGCATGGTATTCCTAAATGTCAGGCTAGTGGGTTCAGTAGGACTGTTCACATTATTACTAAGTCATAAAGCAATTTGGATTTAAGGACAATGTCAGTATTTACAATAGTCAACAATGTATTTGAGCATAGGATGAAGACATTTCTTTGACAATGTAGCAGGGCTTTGAAGGGTCAAATATTCAAATATTAATAGTGACCAATGTTTCTTGTGTGAACATATCTTAGAAAGTAATAACATCTAAACAAAAGAGAATGACAAGACGCATGCATCACAACCAAATGAAAAAGATGTTTAGAGAGTACATTAGTATGGCTGATCTGCGTTGTCAATCCTACATTTTTAAACTTTACCGAAGTTTTTAAAAAAAAAGCAAAATAAAAAAAAATTCGTAAAAAAAAAAAAAAAAAGAACTTTAAAGGGAAGAACTCCACATTTACAACTATATGTCTCAATAATGTAGAGGATATTTCCGTTATCAAAAAAAAATTATTAAATAGTAAAATAATTGAATAATTGGTTAATTTTTTTCATTGATTAGTCTTTAGTAAGGTACAATAAATAATTCTTTAAAGTTTCAATTTGATCCCAGAATCGGTCTGGTGGAAATAACGTGTACAATTATTAAAGGGGACAAAATACTGCATATTGGTTAAATATGTTTTTATTCATTCAATGAATAATTATGCAAAGTTTCAACTTGATCCGAGATTGGGTGTCGGAGAAATTACGTATACAAACTTTTTACCAGATTTGGAAAAAAAAATCTCTGCCGCTGACGCGTACTACAAGTTTCTCCCCAATTTTCTTGAATTCCACTCCTCTTCCACTCTAGCTCTAGCCCTCCTTAGATCCAATTAACAATATTCATGTTCCGACTAAAGATCAGAGTTCCCATCTAATGGAAGCCGGAAACAAGTCTACAGCACATCAGATGATGTTTTTTGGTTGTGCTTAGTGATTCTTGACTGTTTAGTCAATACGCCAATAGTCCATTTGAATAAGGCACAATTGTATATCTATTACCGACTCATGCTATTCCAATGTACTGAATAAACCATTAACTATATACACAAATATATTTGAAGCGATATATTATAGTGTCCAATTGTAAACTGTGACTTACCAGTGAATGTTTTCAACTTTTAATCTACATGCGTTCTTTTAGAGAATGTAGATTAACCTTCATACTATAATCTACGACATGAAACTCTTTGGTCCTGACAACTCATTCATTCATTCACTCGTAAACACTAATTCTCCCACTTGCTGTTGACGATAGAATACGAACATTTAACCTATTCTAGGACAACTAAGCTCTTTTCAAGATCGAAACCGCAGCGGTTAAATTGACCAAAAATTATTACAAATCCATGTCAAGCATCCAATTATGACACAGTCGGTTCAGGTTGCTTGTGTAGGACCAATAATAAATATTTGTCAACCATTCAAACACTACAAGATGTTTACAATCAAATTACAGCCTGCATGACTATGTACAGACCACATTGGATGAACGTGTGTGTTGAAATACATCACAACAGCCGTAAGAGAAACCAAAACAAAAACGTTGGCAATAAAAAAATATTTCCGAGGAAAAAAAAGAGGAGACGGAGAGAGGAAGAAAGAAAGAAAGAAAGAAAGAAAGAAAAGAGAGAGAGAGAGAGAGAGAGAGAGAGAGAGAGAGAGAGAGAGAGAGAGAGAATTTGATTTGATCTGCAGTCCCCCAATGGCCACTCCTCCCTCCACACAAGGGCCAAATTCCATACAGTTAAATCATTAAAATCAAGGTCTATTCACAGTTAAAATAGTAGAGGTAGTAAAAATTTAATAATTTGGTAAAAATCTAATGTAAATAGTACATGTTTACAAATTCATAAATCAGATCTTCGTAGACAACCCCACTTGCCGGATAAAGCCCAGTACCTTCCCAGGGTCGACATTATTGAATAGTGTTTTTAAATTAGTGGCTCTAAAATATTTCTCCCTGACATCCTGGTATTTGGGGCAGTCGATGAGGATATGTTCCACGGTGAGGCGAGAATCACAATACTCACAAAGTGGGGGCTCTTCTCTCTTCAGCACAAAAGAGTGCGACATGTAGGTGTGGCCAATCCTAAGTCTGGACATGGTCGTGCTACCACGCCTTGTCAGACCCTTAGATGTGGACGGCCACCTGACATCCGCCACAATCTGCCTGAGTTTATTGTGAGTCTCAGCCTCCCATCGGTCCTGCCACTCTTGGTAGGTGACAGAGGCAAGAGAGAGAGAAAGAAAGAGAAAGAGTGTGTGTGTATGTGTGTTATAAATCAATAGTAAAAAAAACAAATTCACTTGCCTTTAAATATGCTGAGATTCAATGTACTGGAGTCCAGATTGGAGACATATTGGCCCACATATTTGTTCAAGAAGTCAGCGATAAGCCCTTCAAACATGACCTGATGGTTGGTTTTTCTTCACCAACAACCTGGAGTCCAGACAGACAGCTGCTGCAAGAAGTAGCATGGAATACAATTATTGTTTGAAAGAGTGGAATGTTGTAAAGGAATACAATTATTGTTTGAAAGAGTGGAATGTTGTAGAGGAATACAATTATTATTTTAAAGAGTGGAACGTTGTAGAGGAATACAATTATTGTTTGAAAGAGTGGAATGTTGTAGAGGAAAGCAATACACAGCAAAAAACAAAATGAAACGACCTGCTATGTTGGTGGGAAGCGTGGTCGAGAGGCCAAGTACGCATTGCCCTGGCCATAATTTATGTACGGTACTGGCTGAGAATGGCATTTATTATAGTTGGCTTACGCATTATTTTTCCCAAAGTTTTGCTTGACAGTCGGATCAGCTTTTATTTATGTTGCTCTTAAAGACTTCATTTTAAATCGCTTAGCTTGAAAAAGGCTAAAAAAATCAATGAGCTTTCTTGGGCTGATGCTTTCCATTTTTAGCCAACCTTTTGAAGGTGAAATTTCTCATTTGAATTTTCAACTATCACATGACATGGCTACTTGTACCGCAGTCTAACCAAAAATAAATCACGTTAGTGTGGGTTTTAAGTTGCATCCTACACTGACATTTTCTAAGTTGCTTCTTCTTCTGACTGATTTACTACATTATTTATCCACATTTTCTTTTCACAAAATGTCAGTCGGTTATTGTTGGGTTTTTTTTTTTGTTGTTGTTGTTTTTGTACACTGAGCTTGTTCTTTCTCCTTCATCATTGGCCTTCTTCAGTCGTAGGACGACTATGGTTCATCTCAGAGCGCACTTCCTCATGTGGCTGTGGAGCCCTATTTTGGAGAGACACTCCCGTCCACAGATAGCGCAAGTTAGGGTCCCCTTGGCTTTTGCTTCGGTGGTAGAGGAGCTGGCCGTTTTCCGGTTTGTGCGTTTTTCTTCCTGGGCTGAGACCCATGTACTTTCACTGTCCATAGCTTTCTTTGTCACTATCTCTCTCCACCTGTTGCGGTCTAGAGCTATGTCTTCCCAATTGTCAGTATTGATGTTCACTGATTTGAGGTCACGTTTTATTACATCTATGTAACGGAGGTGGGGGCGACCAGTTTTTCTTGTGCCAGTCGCGAGTTGTCCAAGCCAGCGCAAACGGCGTTGTCTGAGGGCTGTAAAGATGCTGGGAATACCTAATCGCGCAAGGATCTCAGTATTGCACACTTTTTCTTTCCATGTGACATTCAAGATTTTACGGAGACATCTCTAATGGAATGAGTTCAGTTTTCTCTCTTGCTTTGCGTAGGTGGTCCATGATTCACTGCCATACAGCAGTGTACTCAACGCATGCCTTGTAGACTTCCATTTTGGTCACCTTAGTTAGCTTATGGTTTTCCCAAACTCTTAGTCTGAGTCTAGCGAATGTCGAGGCAGCCTTCCCTATGCGTTTTTTCATCTCCTCTTCTAGGGACAGGTCATCTGTAATAGTGGATCCCAGATAGCAGAATTCGTTTACGGCGTCCAGCTTGTTATCGTCAATGAGGATGGAGGGTGGTGCTGTAGTAGGTGGTCCCATAACATTTGTTTTCTTCGTGCTAATAGTCAAGCCATATTCTTTACAGGCCTGAGAGAAGCGGGACATTAGTGACTAAAGTTCCTCTTGTGTGTGTGCCACTACCGCTGCGTCATCCGCGAATAGCATATCTCTTACGAGGGTGGCTCTGATTTTAGTTTTGGCCCTCAGTCTGGCAATATTTAGGAGTTTGCCATCAAATCTGGAATGGAGATAGATGCCTTCAGTGGATTTGTCAAACGCGTTGTGGATTAGCAGTGAAAATAGTATTCCAAAGAGGGTTGGGGCCAGGACACATCCTTGTTTAACTCCGCTGTTTATACTGAAACTTTCAGAGCTGGCACCGTTGAATTGCACTGTGCCCATCATATTTTGGTGGAAAGATATGATTACATTTAGTAGCTTGGGTGGGCAGCCTATTAACTGTAAAATTTTAAAGAGGCCATCTCTGCTAACTAGATCGAAGGGCCTTTGTCAGGTCAATAAACGCAATGTATAAAGGCATCCTTTGTTCTCTGCACTTTTCCTGGAGTTGGCGGATGGAGAAAATCATGTCAATCGTGGATCTCCCTGAGCGGAAGCCGCATTGTGATTCTGGGTAGACCCGATCAGCGAGTTTTTGTAGCCTGGGAAGTATCACTCGAGCAAAGACTTTGCCTACAATACTTAAGAGGGAGATTCCCCTGTAATTGTTGCAGTCGCTTCTGTCACCTTTGTTCTTATACAGTGTAATGATTTTAGCATCCCGCAGGTCTTGTGGCACAGCACCTTCTTGCCAACATTTACAAAGCAGTTCGTGTAGAGGTTGGATTAGAGTAGTTTTGCATTGTTTTAGAAGATCTGGGGGGATACCATCGCATCCGGGTGCTTTGCGGGCAGCAATGTTGTCTATGGCTTTGTTGAGCTCTGAAAGGGTGGGTGTTTCATCTAGCTCGTTCATTGTGGGTAGTTGTATGATGGCTTTAAGGGCTGAGTCAGAGACTGAGCTTGTTGTGGCGTAGAGTTCAGAGTAATGTTCCACCCATCTGTGCATTTGTTGGCACTTGTCTGTGATAATTTCCCTAGTGGTTGATTTCAGAGGTGCTGTCTTGTTTTGGGAGGGTCCGAGAGCCTTTTTGATTCCTTCGTACATCCCTCTTATGTTGCCCACTTGGGCTGCGAGCTGGATACTCTCACTGAGCTCTACCCAGTATTCATTGGCACAGATCCTTGCTGTCCTCTGTGCATTGGCTCTAGCTTCTTTCAGGTTTAGCAGGTTGCGTTGGGTAGGCTTTGCCTTGTAAGTAGCGAGTGCATCTCTCTTTGCTCTGATGATAGGTGCTAAAATAACTGCTTTAGAGTCGAACCAATCATTTTGTTTTGTAATTTTTCTTCCAAAGATTTCCAGGGAAGTCTTTTGTAGGGTGGACTTGAGGTATTCCCATTTTTCAGTTGCTGTATTCTCAGAGATATTTTTGTACTCGCGTTCAAAAGATTCCGCAAACTGTATCTGGAGATCAGGTTGACACATCTTGCTTACATCCGATTGGGGTCTTCCAATCTGCTTGGTATGGTGGATTTTTTTGGGGAGGAGATTGATCTTACAACATACCAAGGAGTGATCTGTGTCGCAGTCTGCACTGTGGTAGGACCTGGTAAGCTTTACAAATTTTAAGCACTTTTGTCTTACCATGATTAGATCTAGTTGGTGCCAGTGTTTGGAGCGAGTGTGCCGCCAAGATACTCTGTGCTGCGGTTTAGTTTTGAAATAGGTATTAGTGACGCAGAGGGAGTGTAGTGAGCAAACCTCGAGGAGCCTTTGTCCGTTTTCATTTACTTTTCCGACACCAAAACGCCCAATACAACTGTCCCATGCAGAGTTGTCAGATCAACGCGTGCATTGAGGTCGCCGAGGATGATAACCTGTTCCGTGGTTGGGATCTCGCTAAGAGCAGACGAAAGGTTGTCATAAAACATATCTTTGGCCTCTGGTGTGGAACTCAGAGTAGGAGCGTAGGCACATATCAAAGTCACATGTCCAATAGATGTGTTAAGGCGTAGTGATAGGAGTCTTTCTGAACCGTTGCACTTCAGCTCTACTGTGTTCAGCAGTGTGTTCTTAACTGCAAAACCAACGCCATGTTCCCTTACTTCACTTTCGGCTTTGTCTTGCCAGAAGAAGGAGTAGTCTTTTTCTTTGATTGATCCAGAGTCAGCTAAACGAGTTTCCTGAAGGGCGGCTATGTCTACTTTGAGCCTGGACAGTTCATCGTTTATTATTGCAGATTTTCTGACATCTTCTATGTCTGGTAGGTTTTCATTAAGTCCAGTTTGTAGAGTACGCACATTCCACGTGCCCAGTTTAAGAGTGGAGCTCCTCTTTTTTTTCTTCATGTCGACTGGTACATTGGCTTTGTGCCTGCTTTTCAGATTTTGTCCTATCCTCGTGTACCCAAACGAGGAAGACAGGCATGACGGGACAGCACCTTATTGGCTGGGGGCTGCCCAGCTTGAGGCGGGCGGTAGCTGTCCATTGGAATCCTAGGATCCCTCCCACCGACGAAAGTGGCCCCTGGCGCCCTGCTCTACGTCAATTGAGCATTTGAGCTTATAACCGGTGACTGCCACTTCCCGTGTTTGGCCGACGCCTAAGGCGAAGCTGGAGTGTCCTCTCCAGTTTTTTAGGGTTAGGGCTTTGAATAAGTGAGATGAAAGCCTGGGCAATGTTTATGGTCGGAACGATGTCGCCCACACAGCAGTTCCCCCCTCTCCGCGCAGCTGATGTGACCAAAGGAACGGAGTATCCAGTACAGTTTGGGATCAGTAGCGCCGCAGGATCTGCCAGGCTGTAGAATGGTGTGCCAGTCTGCCTAAGGGTCACCAGCTTCTGATTTTTCCTCAGGGTTGTCTCCCGAAGCCTTTCCCGTGTTTGGGTATAGCCGCGGAGGTTTGGATTCAGAGTTTTCCTTCTCCTAGATGGGTAGCCAACCAAGGCTAACGAGCCCCTTCTGCCCGAAGCTTACTGGTTTAGGCGCCAGTTGCTCGCCTTTGCCTCTTCTCCTGTCTGTGGTAACGGTTCCGCCAGGCTCAGTAACTGAGCCACACGTGAAGGCCAGGAGTTGGACTGGTTGTCAGAGGCTATTTGAGACGCATGCCATTGGAAGCACTTTGTAGGTAATGATGGGCTTAAGACCATTACCACTTCCGGCGTTAACAACCTTATATATATACACCTTAATATATACACACACATATATATATATATATATATACTCATGTCTATGTTCCTATATAAATACTTAGAATTTATTTATTTTTTTTTTACATGTGGAATATAATTAGCTTTCAGGAGGAGCTGTGGACATTTGTCTGTGATTTCATTTCTAAAAAAAAAAAAATCTTTCTCCTTATGGCAATGTTTATCGATAGTGTTCATTATGGCATTATGATGCTTGAAAATAGGTTTCATCTATAACAAAGACTTGCTTGCTCTTCCTTTAGTAGTAAAGTTATTAGTAGCATCTCCAGTTCTCTTTTTCATTAGGCCTACAACTGTTTGTCGGCTAGTTTTAGGCCCAAAATTTCTATCAGATTTCAATATAGATGTCTTTCATTACATCTTTTAATAAGTTGGTTTAAATAGGTCACAGTAAAAGATACTGTAAAATAATGTATTTCATTTGATCAGGGTCTTATGTTTTTAGGGCTCCATTCTAATACTGTTTTGAGTAACATCACTATTGTGGATGTCATCCTGTTAACGTGGCCTAAACATTGATTTCTCTGTTCTTAAATCCTGCAAGGCAGTATAGACCAATCTACTTTCCATTTCACCAAGCTGTCTCAGATGTATATGTTTTGTTCGATGTAGAGATGGGGACGGCTCTTCTCTTTAAGTTTGTTCATTTAGGGCTTCATCGTAGACATTCTACTCGTCCAGTCGAAAACATCCTACTTGTCCAGTCCAGTCGTATACACTCGACTCGCCCTGTAAGCAATCAGACTTTTATAGACTTTGAGGTCACCTGCCAGCACTTTCAACTCTTTTGTTTGAACAGACATGAATGGATTGAAAATGATGCTTAGAAATAGAAAATGTCTTAACACAAAATTAAAATCTGTTCAGTTAAAAGAAATGAATTGATTTGGTCAAGGAAATTGGTTTATCTCTAGTCATACTGGAGAGCAGGGCGGAGGTCTAAATGGGTACCAGTATTGGCATAACATTCGGCACACCTTGAAAAAGGTGTGCTAATTTTTTTCGAATCCCTGGCATAACATTCGGACCACACCTTGAAAAAGGTGTGCTAATTTTTTTTCTTCTAATCCCCTTTTTAACAGTAACAGATAACCCTAACCCTAGTAGACTAGATCTATTGTTTAAAAAAAAGTGTGATAATTTCTCAACAGGTTTATTTACCTCTTCGTGTCTACTAGTAGTAATAGGGACTTTAAATCAAATGGCCAACCTCTGAAGACGAAATCTGTTGCACAGTTAGTCACTACATCTTGATCTAAATGTAACATTTTGACATATAGATCTGTTTTTTTAACATGTTTAGGAGGTCCCTTCAGATTTCAAGATTATTACATCCTAGATCCTAGACTAAGCCTACAGCAGGATGAAGGGTGATGGCGGCTAGCAGAGTCCGAACCAGGAACCATCGCATGACAGTCCAGATCACATACCACCCGGCCAGGCAGCTTATAGGAGATGAATAGAAAGTAGGCCTAACTCCTAGATCCATATTTATATATAAATGTATATACTAGACAATCTACTTCTTAAATCGTTTCATTTGGTGTTGTTTTCAGTTTTGACGGAAACAATAACATTCCCAATAAGCTTACCTATTTCTTCATCTCATGTTCATCTAGATCTATACGGAGAGTGTTTTGCTCAGTTCGGCATTTTTCTGATATTTAAAAACAAAACCTTCTCTCCTACTTGACTAAAGCGACACATTACCATGCTGTTATCGGATATAAGCAAATAAAAATTATCCTGATACAACTGTAGATAAGCTATGCTTAAAATAAAAGTGCGTAGTGTTGTTTACAAAACAAGGGAGGTTAGGTGCATGTTAAATAGGCCTACACACACACACATAAGCACACGTAGACGCCTACTAGTGTGAGATCTTCTACCTAGACCTACTGAACATACCCTCACTGGCCGTTTATTTCGAAGTATACGAGGGTCAATCATTGGGTTAATAATATAACGGTGGTCAGTCATTTCAACTGTATTCACTTCATCTTTAGTCATTTTATCCAAGGTTATTTCATCTTTAGTCACTTCATCCCCTGTCATTTCATCTTTAGTCACTTTATCCAAGGTTATTTCATCTTTAGTCACTTCATCCCCTGTCATTTCATCTTTAGTCACTTTATCCAAGGTTATTTCATCTTTAGTCACTTCATCCCCTGTCATTTTATCTCTATTCACTTCATTCCGTCATTTCATCTTTGGTCACTTCATCCCTTGTCATTTCATCTTTAGTCACTTTATCCAAGGTTATTTCATCTTTAGTCACTTCATCCCCAATACATTTTTTTTTCTTAGTCATTGTGTATTTTTGTTGTAAAGACTTCACCTTAAAGCCCTCTTTAAGATCTAATATATAAATACTATTATTTATTAATTATATATTTATATTAATATTATAAATTATTTGTTGGATCAGAGCATGTATTGACCAGGGGATGAAATGACCGGGGATAATGTGACCAAAGATGAAATAACCAGAGATAAAGTCTTCATCCCCTGTCATTTCATCTTTAGTCACTTTATCCAAGGTTATTTCATCTTTAGTCACTTCATCCCCTGTCATTTCATCTTTAGTCACTTCATCCCTTGTCATTTCATCTTTAGCCACTTTATCCAAGGTTATTTCATCTTTAGTCACTTCATCCCCTGTCATTTCATCTTTAGTCACTTCATCCCTTGTCATTTCATCTTTAGCCACTTTATCCAAGGTTATTTCATCTTTAGTCACTTCATCCCCAATACATTTTTTTTCCTTGTGTATTTTTGTATTTTTGTTGTAAAGACTTCGCCTTAAAGCCCTCTTTAAGATCTAATATATAAATACTATTATTTATTAATTATATATTTATATTAATATTATAAATTATTTGTTGGATCATAGCATGTATTGACCAGGGGATGAAATGACCGGGGATAAAGTGACCAAAGATGAAATAACCAGGGATGAAGTGACTGGGGATAAAATGACCGGGAACCAATAACACAGGTAGAGGCCTATATCATTCTAACCTTAGTTAATAGAAATATAAAGCTTGTTGTGATGTCCTGTGTGATGTAAATATGTTTATTTAAACTAAATTTAGAATTACAATGAGCAGAATCAAATAAGAGCAAAATCAAATAAGAGCAAAATCAAATAAGATCTTAGGGCATGTGTCATGAGGATGTGTACAGTAGAGGTATGGGATACAATTAAATTTTGTACAATTACAAAACCAGGGCTACATTTATTAACAAATGTTGCACTTGAGAATTTCACTTTTTTCTTCTTTAAAATCTATTAAGTTTATTAACAGGCATACACAGAAACTGTAGTTTCTTCTTACTTTGAAATATTTATCTTTTCCGCACCTTAGCGAAAAAAATTTTTTTTTAATTATATTAAAAAAATATTAAATTTAAAAAAAAAAGCTTTAGAAGATTTTTGTGTTATAGCTTTATAATTAGCTTAATAAAAATGATACTTAAAGCAATTTAAATTAAATCAGCATATACAAGTCAATGATCAGATGCTTAAAGCATAGAAGTTAACACATCAAGACTAAAGATTTAGCCCAATAATATTAAATTAATAGTAATAATTTAGGGGCACTACTCTTTTTTTTAAGTTCGAGTTACTGGTATTCTACAAAAATAATTTAATGGTTTTTATTAGTCAAAAAATACAAACATTTCTTACAAACAAAGTTTAAGAAACTCTATTTTTTAGCAGTGTATTCTTTTGTTACCAGACAATGAAGTTATGTGAATCTTAGTCATGCCTTTTTTTTTTTGTACACATCTTGGAATTAAAAATGATGGTTTTTATTTGTTTGTTTTTTTTCACTTTTGCAAGTGGATAATTTTGAAATCTGTGGGTATTATTTTATCATAGATTATGTGAATACAAGTCAGAAATATGACCAAGTTAAAATAGGAAAGAAAAACTGAAGATTATTTAATAAAAATATTAATAAATTAGATAAATTAGCCCCTGCTAGTGTATCAATTTTGCCTTTAAAGGTTTAGGAAATGATAAAATTTATATTTAAATGAGTGAAGATTTAAAACGAAAATCAACTTGCATATAAATTTTTAAAAAATCAATAGGCCTACATTAAATAAAATAAAAAACTAATAAATTATTGACTGTTTTAACTTTAAAATATATATATACATATTTATACAAATGAATTTTTATTGATAAAACTACAGTTTCTGCAAAATAAATGTGTAGTTTGAAACTTTTCTTTATAAATATTAATTTAATAATAATAATTATTATTATATTAGGAAAACTGAAGCTGGGAAACAAATAAAACAAAAATTTAAACTTAGAAATTTAGCACATATGGAAACTATCTGTGATAATGACAACTGACCACACAGACACATCTGAAGCCCAAAGCATTCTTAAGAAGATCCTTATTACCTGTCAAAGAGCACTACTGTTGCAGACCTGCCACATCATCAGAAAATTTAAAGGGACTACAATGAATTTTGTTTCCTTTTAATGAAGCTTAAACCTGGCTGTGCCAGGGAATGAAAATTAATTCATTTCAATAATAACAACTGCCTAAGTAGGAATACAAAAAATAAATGATTGAAAGACAGTTTCCATATAATATGCATAAATAGATATGCACATGAACACTTGAGAGTATTTTATGTATATCAGCGCTGAAATTAACTAATTCATCTTATTGGAGTGAGGTAACTTAGCTGCATTTTCACGCTTCCCCAACTTCAAATCAGAAAATATATGAGCCTTGAAAATTGTACACTGTTAAAGAAATGAAATTAAATTAATGCTATACATTTGTAGCCAGATTTTTATGTACAGGAGTCAAAATATTCAATAGGCACTAATACTGGAGATAAATATTACTGATTCTGTATTTGGATATATATGTGTTTTATTCTGCATTAAGAATGAATAATATAAAATTTATACGCCTACCAAATTTCCCGATTTATATATTTTATCTTATGTTGAACAATACATTTTATTTATGTGTCAAAGAATCAGTATCTTTGTTATTTTTTTCATTATTTATTGTTTCAAGAAAACCTTCTACAATGTAAAAAAAAATGCAACAGAAAATAAGAGATACTCAAGCATAATTGTTTAATCAAATTTCTAATGTGTTTTATTGATGCTATCATAATAAGTTTATTTTGCCATATCTAAACCTTCAATTCACTTGTCAATATAAGGCTTAAAATTTAGTTATCTAACCTAGCTAAATTAATTTCAATATTAAAATAATCTAATATAGAAAGCAAATTGTAAGGAGTATATTACATGTATGTATGTCCCAAATATAAATCCAAATCTTCTTGATAAAACTTTGCAAATATGTTCCTTAGATCAAGGCAGAGACAGTAGCGTATGTTAAAATGTCTCTCCCACAACAAGAAGGCCCTTAAAATAATATTTAAAAGGCCTAAATTGATATGATTGGAAAATGAAACTTTTTAACAAATCGGGTAAACCCCTTTTACAGTATTTTATGTTAGCTATGAAAATGTCAGTTAAAACAGTACACTATATTTTCATATTGTTCTTTCATTTTCATGTGAAGATTATAAAGTGTTAAGGGAACATCAATGTTAGACATTGATCTTAATCAAATGCACTATAGATCAATGATATAAAAACTTGAGCCCACAGGCAGTAGGTCATATCTGGCTAGTGGATGGCTGCCTGGTCGTGCGGTTTGCGCGCTGGACTGTCGTTCAGATTTATCGATGGTCCAGGGTTCAAACCCAGCCCGCTCCCATCCCCCGTCGTCCTACGGGAGGTTTGGACTAGGAAGTAATTATCTTCAACTTTGAAGGAACATCCGAAACATGTAAAACATTTTACAAACATTTTTTTACAGTTGAATTAATACATGTACATTATAACCCTAACATTTTAGTAAATAAACCATCTTTCATGAAACAATTTTTGGATCCTCAAGCGCAATTTTAACTTATTGATAATTAACAATTTAAAATTTCAAGACTAAAATTAATTAAGTGAAAAAATAGATCTATTTAATAAGGTCAATATAATTTTATTTTAGGGATGAACTTGAACTACTTAGATCTAGATGATACCTTCATATTTTGTCCTATTTTTTGTATAATCTATCTATGATCATTATATATTGACTGGAAACCCAAAGAAGAATGGAACTGTGTACCTAGAATGGCTAGATCTAGTAAACTATTTATAAATGGATCTAAATCTAGATCTATAAGATAGTAGGCCTATAACAAGTATACATGTACTTAATTTTAAAGTTGAGACTCATTCTACTCAAAACTCACCTTCTTAGCTTTAAAAAATCTTGATTGTTATTTATGGATTCATGAACATAGATTATGTACTATCAAAAGTCTGTGCAGCCTATGGGCATTTCTATAGATCTAGATTATAACATTATTTATGTATGCTTGCTCTGGCTATAGAATCCGGCCTAAATTCTACTAAATCAACAATAAAATTGAGTCAAGATCTATGCTAAGAAAGTAACTACAACAAGATAACAAATAAGGTCTAAGTTTAATGCTAATTATGCAATCTCAATTCAATGTAAGATCTATATAGATCTACTATCCACCTTAAATGTTAAATTGAATTTTCAAGCTAACACAATAACGTCCATTGTAGTTCACATCCTCTAAGAAATCTACATAATGTTATGCTGTCCGGCAGAAAGAAATAACGAAGCCCTGAACTGTATCGATCAGTCGAGTGAGATTCTCTGTTTAGCATTTTCTCTCCCTAGCTCTCACTATCGATCCATAATTTCATGATCCATCCTTGCTTGAGTTTCAGTTTGAGCACGTGAAAGTGTCTTGTGAACTGTAACTAATCTACCTAGATCTCAGATAGTCTGTGATCTAGTTCTAGCATAATCTAGATAGATATATAGAGATCTAATCTAGACTACGCGAGCTTGACTCTGGATCTCTAGACTAGTGAAACCAAATCTCTTTTTTTTTAAACTTAATCTGGCTCACACTTTCTGTAGACACCATCACTAAGCACTAGATCAACATATGATTCAGATTATGATTTAGTTTTAGATGCTCAATAAATTATTATTTTTTATATAATTTATTTAAGAGTTAGAATAAGATGTCGTTGGACTCAATGTTGATATTTAGTAAATTTGTAGATCTAGATTTATATAGAATTATAGATATATAGATTAAATCTTGAGTAGACTAGATTATGTAGATCTATGATTCTATCTTATGGACTAGACTCTAGATTGGGCGGTGTGGTT
This sequence comes from Biomphalaria pfeifferi, assembly GCA_030265305.1. Taxonomy (NCBI): domain Eukaryota; kingdom Metazoa; phylum Mollusca; class Gastropoda; family Planorbidae; genus Biomphalaria; species Biomphalaria pfeifferi. The sequence goes on from JASAOG010000138.1 coordinate 1,047,640, forward strand.
ATTTATGTTGCAATCGACAATCAAAACATAAACACTAATCTGCCAACTTAGTATATTTATATGATCATTAAGGCCACTCTGCCTTATAATAATTAAGTCAGTACGTTGCTGATCGAGAATAGTGAAGGGTTACGCGAACTGTCACAGCAAGTCAATAAAAAGAATGATTGGGTGACAATGATATGATGATACCATGATCTCTCGTTAATCCCGATAGATACGTGTACTTTTCAGAAAAAAAAGGCGATAACCGAAATGCGCCAAAGTAGAAACAGCTAGGCTATATTTATTTAAGTATTTATATTCACTATATTTAGGCATATTTAAGACACTATGCCTCCCCCATTTCATTTTTCGTACGCTGTATGAACCTAGGTAATGTTCTGTACATAGGCTACACGCAGTAGGCAAAATACTGCAATACAAAAAAGTTACAAATCTCTCTCTCTCTCTCTCTCTCTCTCTCTCTCTCTCTCTCTCTCTCTGTGCGCCTGAGATAACATCCATAACAACCTAATACATAGGTGTAGGCGCAACATAAAACAGTGATAAATTGCAAAGAAATACCTCTTTCTTTGCCTCATTCTCTCTCTCTTTCTCTCTCTCTCGGATACAATGCAATATAGCAAGATTAACAACCACTTGTGTGTTATTTATAATTGTAAATAGTCGCGTAGCTTCTATTGTTAGAATTAATATTGGTATTAATGATACTCCATTTGTATATGTCTAATTTATATATTTTTTCATTTAAAAATTCATGTTCAAAAATTTCCATCGATTGAATTTCACAGAGAATTCGCGAAAACAGCTTTGTTCCTCATTTCTTAAAACCTTTTAGGGAACATCTCGCTATATATGTTTGACATGTTTAGAGTCCATAATGCACTTGATCTTGATCAAGACGCGGGTCATATTTGGCTAGTAAATAACCATCTTTCATGAAACAGAAAGAGTTCACAAAAAGTACCTTATATTATAATGTCACTCGTTAAACCTCTGATTGTAATTCAAAGTTTAATTATCTGAATATTTTTTGAAAATGCCAAGATCTATATAATTCATTTGATAGGCCTAAGCCTATTAGCTTTAAGCATCCTATTTGAAAAAAAGGACATGTAGAATAGGTTCAATTATGTTTGGCAAAGCCCTCAAGATAGATAGATAGATAGATAGATAGATAGATAGATAGATAGATAGATAGATAGATAGATAGATAGATAGATAGATAGATAGATAGATAGATAGATAGATAGATAGATAGATAGATAGATAGATAGATAGATAGATAGATAGATAGATAGATAGATAGATAGATAGATAGATAGATAGATAGATAGATAGATAGATAGATAGATAGATAGATAGATAGATAGATAGATAGATAGATAGATAGATAGATAGATAGATAGATAGATAGATAGATAGATAGATAGATAGATAGATAGATAGATAGATAGATAGATAGATAGATAGATAGATAGATAGATAGATAGATAGATAGATAGATAGATAGATAGATAGATAGATAGATAGATAGATAGATAGATAGATAGATAGATAGATAGATAGACAGACAGACAGACAGACAGACAGACAGACAGACAGACAGACAGACAGACAGACAGACAGACAGACAGACAGACAGACAGACAGACAGACAGACAGACAGACAGACAGACAGACAGACAGACAGACAGACAGACAGACAGACAGACAGACAGATAGATAGATAGATAGATAGATAGATAGATAGATAGAGATTGATAGAGATTGATAGATAGATAGATATAGATATATATAGGCTTATAGATATAGATCGATAGCCCTATAAACAAAGCCCTGTCGAAACCATTCTGGCGCGGTGTGGGGTAATAGGGTTTTATTGGGTAGACTGCCCTACTTGCACTCGCCCCTATAAAAACGTTAACGGATTGGTGTGGGATTTTAGTTATTGGGCCGTTAACGTTTTTCCGCTTTCATGTCGGTGTGGGATTTCCCCAATCACGCCAGAACCAACATGATGAAATCTTTATTATAAAATAAAAAACAATATTATGATGTTTTAAAATTTAGTATTAATTGTCTTAAATCTAAATTTTGCTTTGAATCCTTTTTATAAGAAATATTAAGTTGTTTTTTTAATTAATTAGGGTTCTATTGGGGGAATCCCTAACTGTAATAGTGAAGTTTTACTCGTATGGGCCCAATGCAGGCTTTTTGTAATCAAATAGTGTATGTGTGTGTGTGTCTGATTTTTTAATGTGCCCACTAATATATATATATATATATATATATATATATATATATATATATATATATATATATATATATATATATATATATATAATATTTAATCACACATAGAATCTAAAGGAGAACATATTCGTTTTTTTTTTTCTAGATTTAGGTTTAAAAAAAAAAGTTGTATTCATGTTAACATTTTTTTCGACCAATGAAAAAGAAGCTTTTATTTCTTTTGAACTCGCGATATTCTGCACAAACTGGATTATTCAGTCTACACTCTAGAATGTACACACGTGGACCAATTTAGAGCTAGCTAGATCTAGATCTAAATCTGTTTAGTTATTAATTATACTACAAGTTATAAAACTATAGACCTAGGTCTAGTCAATCTAGACTTTCATTAATTTAATAGATCTATTATATGAGCTGTACTTCTTGATATGTTCTTCAACTCATGCCAGCACTGGCAGCAGCCATGGAAATTGGAATGGTCGTAACTTTAACTTACTTTAAGTTAAACTTACTTAAAGTCTTAAGCCTATCACAGGTACAGAGGACGAATCCAACATTACTAAGAGATCTAATCTAGATAGTAGATTAGGTCTAGACTTAGAATAGATAATAATATCTAGATAATCTAGAATGCTAAGAATCTAGAGATAGATATAGATCTAGAATACTAGATCTCTAATGTCTCTAGACTAGTTATTATAGTCACTAGTTTTATTATAATATAGTCATATATTTTTAGGCTACTAGATCTAGTAAATTCTAGTACAATATAATATATATTAATATTATATCTAGATCTAGACTTGAGACCTATTAGATCTAGACGACTTAAGTGATTAACATGCATGCGTTAAGACTAGATTTACTATTTAGAATAGATTCTAGATCTAGAATCTACCATCTGCAGCATAGAATTAGATTTAGTTAAGGCTAGATCTTAAATCTAAATCTACCACTTTTTAGGGCAGAATATTAGATCTATATGCCTATCTAGTCATGTAACTGTAAACTAATACTTTGGTATATTATATTTTAATATAAAAATTATTATACTTATACTCATATAGATTTTAGTTCTATTAGATTCTAATTCAAATATTTTGAGGAAAAAAAAATTGACCTAGACCTATAATATTTAATAAGATATACTAAGACTTAGTAAACTTAGATATAATAAGAGTAAGAAATAAAAATATTATAGATAGTCTAGATTCTAAATCTAGAATAGATGTTAGTTATTAGAAAATTTAGTAGATATAGAATAATATTTAATTTTTGAATATATTGTTAATATAATATAGGATTGAATAGGCTAATCTTTAATTTTTTCATAGGGTCATAGGTCATTTAGATTAAATAACTCTAGATCTAGTTATAGTCATAGACTTATAATCTTATAATATAGATATTTACTTTGTAGAGACTAATGTACAATAATAGGTCTACACTCCAGATCTTGACAATCTAGACTTGTTTAGATTGTTTAAATTTACACAAATAAATAAAATCAAACATTTATTTTGGTTTTAAAATCAGATATTGAGATATGTTTAGCTAAATATGTATATATATAGTCTATTTTATCTATTTAATAGACTAACGGCTAACCCTATAGCCGCTATAGACTATAGCCCTATATTGACTTTTTTTTTTAATGTTCCTTCAGAGTTGAAGATATCTACTTGGTAGTCGAGAACCTCAAAGGAGCTTAGGGAAGTGATGGCTGTTGCGGGGTATGAACCAGACGACCATGCAGAGTCCATTGAGGCGACCAAACAGTCCATCGTGCATACCACATAACCAGGTCCAGGTAGCATTAGATCTTTATTCACCAATACTCAATACATGTTAGATTTTATTTTATTGTAAATTTTAAAGACTCTAGGCAATAGAATTAAATAGATCTATACAGATCTAGAAATTCTAGATCTATAAACTAGACATAGATAGATCTAGCTAGAATATCTAGAGGTCTTAATACTAATTATTATATTATACATTTTTCCACAATATTATCTAGGATTCATTCTATATGCTTAGCTAAGGCTTAGGCTTTTTAAAATTTCATTGTGTGGATACTGTTAAAGAAAAAATACTCATCATTAGGCTATAGCAACAGTTTTTCTTATATACCATACCATAAACATTTCAGGATTAGTCTTTATTGTAATTTTATTTTGTTTGTATTTTTTTTTTAGAATGCCAGTTTTCTTTAAGGGCAGCTGACAATCAAAATTGTCTATGTATGCACTACAGATGCTGTTCAATATCTTTTCATGAGGAAGCCTGCTCAAAAAGGTACGAATAATAAATTTTTCTTTAAGATTACTGATCAGTGACACCCCCACCCCCACCCCCACCCCCCCCCCCCCCCAACCAAATGAAAATTTTAATGAGATCAAATCAATTAAATTAAAAAAATGTAAAATAAATGTTAATCTAATGAAACAATGGTCGAGACCAATATCTTCAGCTTTGTGTCATTTCACTGAGATTAAAGTTCATTATTAATTTGCATAAAAAATTATAATGAACATTTATGCAATGAAAATAGGGCCTACATAGAATTGTTTCTGACCTAATGTCATTATATAGCAACAATCCTTCTTGTATACCATACCTTAAACATTTTGTGTTTTGCCTCTATTATAATATTATTTTTGTTTGCATTTTTTACACATTTTTTAGGTTTTTATTTTTTTTAAATTTATTTTTAACAGGTTGCCACATTTTTCTTTAGGGGAAGTTGATATAATCTTTTAGGTTAATAATAACCTATGCATGCAGTACAGATGCTGTTCATCATCTTTTCATCTGACACCAATTTATAACATTTAATTTAAGGAGAAGATTGAACTCCAAATTATGTAATACATTAATTTTTGTGTTGCTTAATAGGCTTTAGAAGCAACCTAATTTTTTAGCACCATTTATCATTAAGGGCTGGAAATATAACCGTTAAATAGTATGTCCACATAGATAAATATAACGTCTTCTGATGTTTAATTGTTAGATTTTTAAAATTATTAATACAGCTTGAAGGTAGTTTTGTTACATGACTATAATATTTGTTTGTTTGTTTGTTCTAGCTGCTGCATGAAAGTCAAAATATGAATTATTGCCACCAGTCTTGAAGTCAGCTTGTAAAGAATGCTAAGAATTGAATAAAAATGATGTCTTGATATCTTGTTTGTGCTGTTATAATTGTCTTTTGTGTTGGTTAATTATTCCATGAATAAAAAAAAAGTTGTGTAAGTTTGATTTAAGAATGAATGATCAGAGCATGCAAGTCTTGTTTAGTAAATTACCAAAAATTGTATTGTTTGCTAGTATTCAAACCCAAAAATGTAATATAACATGTCCATTACTTTATAAATATGTTGACATTATAGCTAGATGTATTTAGAGATCATGCACTGATTCAATTATTCATTATAATTTCCAAACAATTATGTCAAATAATTCTATTGCTAGATCTAAATCATCAGTGTAAAAGTAGGCCTATGTAAAAGGTTATAAATCTAAGCCATTTAATTGAGCTGCATCTGAACAAAAAGGGCATTATAAACAAAAAATCACTAATGAATTTGTTTTAAACTACAGTATTGAAAAACATTAAAGATTGTCCCTAATTAAGCCATAATAAATAAAATTTAATGACTGAACCATCGTAGACAGTATTTGCATGATAATACCTAATTGAGCCCTAATAAATATTTCAGTTACTAAACCATTCAGCCCAGCATCGGGCCGATAATGGCACAATAAGCGCTATCCCTAATAAATATTTCAGTTACTAAACCATTCAGCCCAGCATCGGACCGATAATGGCACAATAAGGGTTATCCCTAATTGAACCCCAATAAAAATCTCAGTTACTAAACCATTGGGACTAATTATGGCAAAGGGGGATAACCCTAATTAAAACAATGGGCTAATACAGTAATTTTGCAAAAAAAAGTGCCGGTACGCCGATTATATATAGACCAGGGGTCGGCAACCTTTAGAGTCGGAAGAGCCAAAAATTACAATTAAGTTTTTAAAGATCCACAACGTTTTTTCTTGCCAACTATAAATAGTTCTCACACAATGAATTTTTATATAAATAATGTTTTTCTTAACAAATTAGATAATATATATGGCATTATAAAATTATTTTTTATTTCGATAACAGCTAAAGCAATCAAACATTTACTTACACTAACTTGTACTTCAATAACAAACAAATTCAATGGGAGCGTTTCCTTTGCATGGTTTTAGAAAGTTAGGATACATTTGGCTCAAACGATAACTTGATGTTTTTAGTTTCAAACACGACTCTAAATTTTCGTTTGTTAGTTGGCTTCTTACTTTACCTTTAATTATATTCATGCAAGAGAACGCTTGCTCGCACGAATATGTCGATCCAAAGATACTCAGCACTCCAAATGCCAACTTCTTCACCTCACTGTAGCAATCTGGAAGATTGTTCCATGCGCCGAATCAACTCGCGGCATTCCTTTTAAGGCTGTCCACTTTTTTTGCGTTACGTACATGCATTTCTGGACTTCCATCTCTTACAACTTGCTTTTCAATTCTGGAAACTTTTCACTCCACAAAGCTTTACTTTATAGATAGATCAATCGCATTTCAAGAGATCCTGTATCAATTCCAGATGGTGTAGTTTGGATTTCGTTACTAATTGTGTTGAGATGAAGTACTAGGAATGCTAGAATAGTTTTGAATTGCTTAAATCTGTCAAGAAATTCATCTTTGATTTTTTTTTATAACCATGCTGAAATAGTTCGTGTCAAAAGTTGCACTGATTTTATCGCGATACTGCTTTACACATTCAAAATGAAGTAACTTACCGCTCTGTAAATTTTCTGCAAAAAAGAATTATTTTTTTCTTCAAAACAAATCAATTCTTCTACCGAAACATAGGATGGGTTTTCCTTTCCTGCAGTTTTAGATGCAGCTCATTTCATTTCTCTGTTATATGAATCAAAAAGTAACATTTTTGCAACTGTTCGTCCTTCTATAATTCCATGTGATAAATGCCTTTTTGATTTAGAAATGTATTTATTTCATTCAAGCACAAAGCAAAACGTTTCATCCCCTAACCTTTGGAAAATCATAGGTCGGAATACTGAGTTTCCATTTCGTTTAAGAGGTAGAGTGCTTTTGACAAGAAGCTGTTAATAATCTTGATTACCAAATTCTTGACTTCATTTATTTCGGTCGGAATCGTTTTTTTGGGCACAAAGCGCTTCTTGGTGCATTATTCAGAAACGTAAAAATTTCTTGGTTTATTTTGCTCCGATGAATTGTTGTTGCCCTTTAATTTTTTCTTTGTTGGCATTCTCTCTATCGTCCACTCTAGTAAGTCATGAGAGTGGTAGCAATCCTAGGGAAGACACATATCTGATAAATTGGGCAACTTGTGCCGTGTCTTTATGTCGCAAGACTAATCTATAGCAATTAGCAAGTGATAAGACAGAAGAAAGTTGAATATCTTCCACCAGCAAATATTTTACATTTGAAGACATTTTAGCTATTCTGTCTTGTACTGTTTCAGCGGATAATGGCAAGTCTTTGATTTTTTTTTCCAGATTTCTGGTTAGTTTTTGAAATCACGAAACAGTTCTTCAGATGCACATAGGAAACAGTCTTTGACATATTCATCATTGGTAAATGGTTTGCCTTTTTGTGCCATTTTTAGTGGTATACGCAAAGCTTGCCAGGATAGCATTACTTGTAGATCGCTTCTAACTTTGAGAAGATCATTCGCTTACAACTCGTTTACTTGAAACAACAAACTACACGTCACAGTCAAAGCACGTGGTTGAGATGCAGGTTGCCGACCCCGGACCTAGACCTATAATAGCTGATATAGATCTATAGGCCTAGACCATGCCTAATATAATTTCATGGGAAAGAGTGTTAGTCATTTATTAAGGTATTTCTGTCTGTTGCATTTTACATTTCAAGAGATAAAAATGCTTTCAGTATACAAAAGAGACGACTTCTTAATACACATCAATGGACAGAGGTTAAGGCATTTATAATCATCAGACGCTGCAGAATATTTAGTATTTTTTACTACTACTGTTGTGTTCACCCAAGACCGGATGCGGAGGCCCCTACACTTTTAAGACTTATTAATAATCATACTGATATCTATAATCTAATAGAAAGCTAGGCCTATATTTTAGAAGAAATAAACTTTATATAATTTTCCTACTTTAAATTTAAAAAACAATTAATATTCAATTTTAGTACAAAAAGGGTATATTTTGTGTTTTTGAGTTTGTAGTGGTAAGACCATGGGTGATCCATTGCCGTAGATCCGAAACTGCATTTATATATTACGAGCGTGCTACAAGTGGACACTAAACCACGACAAAGTTGTCATCCATAAAATGGCTTCTTCTGTGTCTAAAGATAGGCTGATGGATGCGCATCACGGGCTTAATCAAGAGGGGAACTTTGGGTCAACCACCCCCCCCCCCCCCCCCCCCAATCCGAAATTGAACTGGTGACTAATTACGACAAGAAAATTTGAGCTAAAAGTTTTCACACACACACATCATATAATTTTTTAATTTGTAGACTGAGATTTGAGATGTATTTATATTATTTTTATATTGTGAAAGCCATGAAACATTAGGCCTACTCTGCTTGGGATTCGTACCCGTGACCTCTTGATTAAGATTTGGTTATGAGCATGAAATCGTGACGAGGTCACGTTGGATTTCCGCCAATCTGCCAGATTAGTAGGTCGTCAGCGAAGAGCAGAGATCGATATTTCAATCGTTCTGTTAGATCGTTTATGTAGACTTAGAAAAGCGTACATGATAAAGACGAGCCCTGCGGTAAACCTTGCTCAAGTGTTCTTTTGCGAGACTTACCAGATCCATAGCGTGTCTGTACTGATACATGTTTGAGCATACGAGGCTCATCCATTTTAGCAATGATCCAAGTCTCCAAACTATGTCGTAGACTTGTTTAAGATCTAAAAAATACTGTCGATTCGCCCTTGCGTATTACCGTACCTCTTTGGAAACCGTCAGCTACTGACTGCATAAACAAGATCGCTTGATCAATGCACTTTTCTGTTGCTTGAACCCGCCCTGTTCAGGTGCGATGAGTTTGCTTTCCTCCAATTACCGCACGAGCCATCTGTTTATCACTCTTTCAGCTATTTTCCCAACACACGATGTTAGGGATACTGGTCTATAGCTGTCAGGTCGGTCGGCCGCCTTTCCTTTCTTTAGTTACGGGACTATTGTGGCCACTCTCCAGGCCTTTGGTTATTCCCCTTGTGTCCAGGTCCTATTGAGTAAGTCGCATAATTTTCTTTGGCCACAGGTTTTTAAGCATCTGGTTACTCACTTTGTCCGGGTCCAGGGGCTTTATGTAATCTGCTTTGGCCAACTCCATCGAGGTAAAAGCCGTAGTAAAGGTATTGGTCTCGGCCTAGCTGAAAAAAAGTGCGTTTTTCTTTTGCTATCCTGATAACGTCTAGAACCATCGACATGGGTGTTTTCTTGCTTGCTTTAGAGATACCAGCAAAAAATGTGTTCAATGTTTCTGCCCTGTTGCCGTCAATTATTATGGGGCCGTTTTCTGTCTGTAGACGTGCCACGAACTTTGGCGACCACTCCGGTCAGATTATCAAGTAGCCTCATCGTCTTGCGCCCGTCCGCTAGATATGGGCTCGCGCAGACGTTGGCCCACTTGGTCAACGATTTTTCTGCCACTCTTTCACTAGCGTAGTGGGTCTGGTGTACTCTCTTCTCGTTTCTGCTGTTTTGTGCTTAGCATGCAATTTTTCTCTGTCTGGTGAGACGTGCTAATGCTGTTGACCAGAATGAGCTGTACCTGCGTTTGCCATTGGTCCGTGGAATAACTTTTCGAGCGGCCGTCAAGATAGCTTTCACAAAGAGGTCGATTTGCTCAAAGTTTATATCAACTTTTTCTAAGAGCGTATCCGAAACACTCTGGAAGCCGCGCCAATTTGCTTTCTCGTATACCCAATTTCGTTTTTGAGATGCGATTTTGTTTTTCTGAGATCAATAGAGACCAACAATGGCAGGTGATTGCTTTCGACATCCACGAGCGCATCCACTCTACTTTGCGCAACGATGTCCGCAGACACAAGACACAGATCGGGTTTTGACTCCCCTCCGTGACCCGTGTGTACGAATGTTGTAGGGGAATCGCAGTCCTGAAGTAGAATCATGTTGGACCCGTCGCACAGTCCCGGAGAGATCATTCGCTTAACAACCCCAAGCTTGTGACTTGGCGTTGAAATCTCCTGCCACTAGGGTTTTGTTGTAGGCGTGTCTTTCTATGTCGAGCAGAGGTTCCGTCCTTGGAGGGTTATAAATGTTCACGCATGCACATTTAAAGCCACTTTTGTACACCGCCATCGTTAGCGTGTCGGTCCGTCTAGGTCCTATTGAGGTGGTCTCCACTACACAAGCAAATAGTAGATTCCTGACGAATGTGACTAAACTAGACATTTCTCGCAAGAGCATCGGTAGGCCGTAAGCCCCGAGAGCAGAAGGACACCAATGCTAGGATGCACCTGTGATGCACATCTGGATTTGCACATTAAACTACTTACATCGCACTTATTCATCAGCTCGAGGATGCACCTATGTTGCACCAAGACCCTTGTTGCACAACTACATTGCACTTATAAAGTAACTTAATTTATAAATGTATGAAAGTGGATGTACATAGTACCAATTTCTATAACACACGCCTATACTTTTGAATCAGCTTATATATTCATTTGTAAATTTGGCCTATCTGTTGTTAATTTTATAATTTAGACATCCTTGTAATGTCTTTCTAAAATGAATAAATCTTAACACACAGAAATGGGAAAATTTAATTTAGTTGCCCAATAAACCAATCAGAGTAAAGATGAAGGAATTAAAAAATTTTAAAAATTCGTATCTAAGTAGCATTTATTTAGATATATTCTGGTTATTTCCCCTGAGTTCAGTAGTCTACCATAGTTCTGTCGGCAATCTCGGTCGTTACAATGTATCGAAGATCTCTCTTTTAGCTATCTCCATATATTTCCACGGAACGATACTTTAGTTAGCTGTGACCTTATTCTAGTCATTTCAAATCAACGAAAAAATCACACATTGTTCACGTGTTAATTAATTATTAGATTTTGAAGTCAATGTCGCTGACTTCTGTTTCTACAAAATGATAAATCTGGAGAGAGAAGATTCTAGGTTTAGCTTGGGGTCATTTAGGTCATAGAAGTCATTAGAGTTTTAGAATTAGCCTACGTATACTTTCTTACTTAACAACACGTTCCCCATATTGGAGTCACTGGCGGAGACTGCTTTATTGATCCTTACGGAAATTTGTTGTGATTACAAGAACTCTTTTCTCATATAAGACAACACAACAGAAAAATACACATAAATACAACAGACAACATAAAGAGTTCATTCAGCGACTACACACAGGTATCTTGGTGCATTTCATGTTCCCTGATCAATGAGTGGCGGTGATAGAGTCTGACCGAGTGAGGTACGAACGAGTTTTTGTACTGCTCCGTTCTTGTTTTGATTGACAGCAGTCGCCCACTTCGCGACGTTCTGGCGTAACGTAGTTCTGATGGAGCGGGTGGCCGTTGTCTTCCAAGATTTTTTCGATTTTTCTTAGGCGCCACTCGACCAACCTCTGGGAGGTGGGGGAGGGGGCAAATTTTAGTAGAGAAATCTCACAATTTTTACACAAATTCTTAAATTATGCTAATAATATATACTAATTATTTATATTTAACAAAGTCTTAGAGTATGACGCCCCCCTCCCCAATTTAGTGGGATGGGGTACGAGGGTATATTGATATTTTAACCCATTGTATATTATGTCGCACCAAACTCTAATCTCAAATTAAATCATTTGTAAATATAAAATGAAAGAGTGTAGGGCGATTGTGACGGGCGATAAATGCTACCGCCCCCCCCCCACCCCCGGACAGACCAATAGTTTAAATTTCTTTTGTATTTTAGTAAAGAAAATATACACAGTCAGTCATTAATATATAATAAAATATGCTAAATATTAAATTCTTATATCCAGTCACCCCACCCCTATACTCGTCAAATGCAATCATCAGCAGACTCAGCCCTAAGGGCGCCCGTTTGGGCCAATATTTATCCCCCAGATGGGGTCAATGTATTTAGCCCTTTCAGGCCCCTCAATGTTTGCCCCATACTGGTCCCATAAGGGCTTCATCTGGGCTCCCTGATTGCGCCCAGACTCGCCCCATTTAGGCCCCATTTGGGCTTTCATTAATTCACAGGTCCTTTTCCTTACTGGCCCCACACGGGTTTTACAAGGGGATTTTCTGCCCCCCACCCACTGAGCCCAATCTCAACCCTAAGGGACCCCGTTTGGGCCATTGTTCATCCCCCGAATGGGGCCCATGTAGTTATTAGCATGGGCTTGCTCAGTTGGGGACCTAACCGGGCCCAAAATCATTGCTATCATGGGAGAGGACTCTTACATGATTAATCGTATCCATCTACCGCCCACTCCCCTTTTCCGATGAAAACATGACAGAATAGTCAAATATATATGGCGTCAATGTAATTGTGTATCAATTCGTCATAATAAATTAAAGAAAAACTTTGTTTCGTAAATTTGTAGAATTCATGAGAGCTTTTAAGTATAACAGTAAAAATTGAGGTGAGTTTTGAACCCAAATTTATTTTTTCCTGGTTGCCTTTTCCTAACCTAAGTCTCTCGAATCATTCGATCACGTGCAGGCTCATACAATAAGGTTTATTTGCGACACCTTTAAGACAAGACCAACAAACGCCGCACAAATATTCAGTAACGTGGCTCCCTTTAAGAAGAGAGAGAGAGAAAGGGGGGAGGGGCAGTACTAAAAGCGTACGAGCACTATAAAAGGATCGACTTGCGATTTCCCACATCAATATTAGTTCGGGAATGGAGAGAAAAGAACTGCATTATTAAAATGTAGTCTTTCTTACACAGAGCGGCTCATTTATCAAAGCAAGCTTGACTCTCCTCTGAACGTATACCTATTAAATGATTTAGTGGATTCTTTACTTGGAGGAGATTGCCCATCTCACAAATAAACCTGACCCTTGTAGGTCAGGACGGAGCTACATATCACCCGCCATACTGCAAAAACTGAAATCAAAAACGCTTATACCCTTCGAATGCCTTCAACAGTTACACCTATAAGGGCTAAGTGTCTGTGATGAAGCACCCCGCTAGATCCGGGTATGGGGGCTCTAGTAGTCTACCCAACAGGACTGACCCAAACAAGCTCTCTGGTCCATGTGGCTTCGCCGCATGCTCCATGGATGCTGAGCTTACAGGAAACCAGCGCGACTATATTGTAGTGCTGGTCATGGACTCTTGCTCCAGTCTCCTAGCAATGGGTGGCGGCGGGGGAGGTTCACCCGCCATAGAAGAGGCTGTAAAGGCTGCATATAACATTCACCGATTTATTGGAGCTGTAGTTTTTATCCAGTAGACGCCTTCGCATTGCGATGTGAGGGGCGATGAGTCCTCGCAAGAGATACTGCATTGGCAGCTACGAATCTCAAAGCACCAATCACGTTTCTAATAAGGCAACGGCAGAAATCCGAGCATTTGTGAGAGGTGGTTAAAATCTCGTCAGAAATCTAGCAACTAACCAAACAACAACCAGTCATCCATCCAGCCAAGCAACCAATCAAATACAAGCAACCAATAATCAGCCAACCATTCAACAAAACAATTATCCATCCAGCCGATCAATTACAACTAACCGACCGCCACAACCCAACCAAAAACAACCTACCACAAACAATCAACCATTCGTCGCCAACACGTCATCCAACCAACACCAACTAACTAACCAAACCATCAAACCAACTAACCTATAAGCCAACCAACCACAGCCATAAAGCCTACCATCCATCCAGTAATCCAATCACATTATTCACAACCAACCAACCATCACCAAAATCTCCATTCATCCAGCCAACCAACAACAACCAATCATTCATAATCAACCAACCATCCGACCACTACCAACCAAACAAACAAAAACAACTAACCAACTTACCAAAGGCCGGCCCTGCACCCAACCACAAACAACCACAGTACCAGCCAACCACAAAACAACCAACCAACCACATTCAACCATTAAAAAAAACACAACCAAACCAACGACCCATTCATCGATAATCAAGATTTAATTTAAGTACACATGCAGGCGAACCCTTTGGTAAACAAAATGTGCCCCCGAAAAATTACAGAAAATACCATCTAGATCTAGATTTTACAAGTTGGCAACACCTCTGTAGATAGCAACAAACAAAATGGCAGCGCACAGAACATAAAACTATGTCTAGACTCTAGATCTCACATACGATTTCACATAGATCTAATAACTAAATTCTATTTACGTCTAAGGCGTAAGGCACTTGACATCATTCAAAATATAGAGATTCTAGTAAAAGTTCTTTACCAAGTTCCTTTTTTTTTTTTTACAAACAAATGTATTTATTGATATTCTAGACAATCTAGTAGAGTAGAGAGTTCAGAGAGTAGTACTCAGCTAGTACTAGTAGTAGTCAAGTAGTAAGTAGAGAAGTCTAGATCAATTCAGAATTCTTATTAATAATATTTAATATTATAAAATATTCTGTGTGTATGACTGAGTGTGAGCTTGTAACGCTGATCTATCTAATCTATACTAATACTAGATCTAGATTATAATCCCAAAACCCAAAAGAAAAATCTTACTCTGGAATAAATGTAACCTAACACAACTACACCAAGCTGCATTAAACTTTCAACAAACATTCTCATTAGAAAAAGACATTAACCAACCAGTTGATGACCTCTGGAATTTCATCAAAAACCATCTTAAAAGCATTATAGAAAATCATATACCAACTAAATACACATCAAACAAAATAAATAAATGCTGGTTTAATAATAGACTAAAGAAGCTTTGTAAACAGAAGGAAAACCTATATAGAAAATTTAAAGAAACCAAGGCAGAAAGAGTTCACAAAAAGTATATAAAAATTAAACACCTAACCCAAAAAGTAAGCAGACAGCTGCAGAGTGAATACATAAACACATTAAGTCATACATTAAGTCTAAGAAAATGGAAACAACAGGCATAGCGCCATTAAAAGATGAACATAACATAATATATAATGACAATGAAACTAAAGCAAACATCCTAAACAAATACTTTGCATCAGCATTCTCAGCCCCAGGAGACAAAGACATATTTCTTAATTTGAACCAAGTAGACAACATAGAAGATTTAGTAGTACAAGAAAATGGAATTCAAAAACTATTATCCAACACCAAACCAAATAAAGCATCTGGACCTGATGGTATTCCAGCTAGATTACTCAAAGAACTAAGCAATGAGCTAGCCCCAGTGTTCAAAATACTCTTTCAGGCATCGCTTAACCAGGGCAGAGTACCAAAGGACTGGAAAGAAGCTAATGTCACCACCCTATTTAAAAAAGGAGAAAAATCTGATCCAGGAAACTACAGACCAGTATCACTTACCAGCATCACATGTAAAATCCTAGAACACATAATATGTAGCAACATCATAAACCACTTAGACAAACATAATGTTATCACCCCATACCAACATGGCTTTAGGAAATATAGATCATGTGAAACACAACTAATAGGACTAATTGACGATTTTTCAAAAGGTTTAGATAATAGTGAACAAATAGATGCTATTTTACTAGATTTTTCCAAGGCTTTTGACAAAGTTCACCACCATAGTTTGCTTAAAAAATTAAAATATTTCGGCATTAATGGTTCACTGCATCAGTGGATTAAAGATTTTCTGATAGGGAGAGAACAAACTGTAATAATAAATGGCTCTAAATCAACACCAATAACAGTAAACTCAGGTGTACCTCAAGGAACAGTCTTGGGTCCACTACTATTTTTAATTTACGTAAATGATTTACCAAATTGCATTAGTTCAGGAACAAAAGTCAGATTATTTGCAGATGATTGCATAATATATAGAACAGTAAAAACAACACAAGACACAGATATTTTACAAAGAGAATTAGCTGAATTACAGAAATGGGAATCAAATTGGAGCATGTCTTTCCACCCAGAAAAATGTCAGTTGTTAAGAGTAACAAAAAACTAAAACAAATTAATTCCATTTATCTTATTCATGGCAAACCAGTAACACAGACAAAAAACGCAAAATACCTAGGTGTTATAATAAATGAAAAACTGTCATGTAATCCACATATTGATGAAACTACAAAAAAATCCAACAAAGCATTAGGGTTTATTAAAAGAAATTTCTATAAATCAAATAAGAACATAAACTAAAATGTTATTTAACCTTGGTTAGGCCAATAATAGAATATGCATCCACCGTTTGGGACCCCTCAACTCAAGAAAACATTAAGAAACTGGAACAAACACAAAATAGAGCAGTGAGATTCATAACAAACGAATATTCACATTTGACTAGAGTAACACCTATAGTAAAATCACTAAATTTAGAAAGCCTTCAGGAGAGAAGACTCAAAAGTAAAGTAGCAATTATACATAAAACACTGAACCATAATCTTCAAATACAAAAACAAAATTTAATAAAATACTCTGAAAGACACAAAGATAAAGGCACATTCCTCATCCCATATGCTAGGACAAATTTGTACAAATACTCCTTCTTCCCTAGTGCTATTAGAGCATGGAATGGGTTGCCTGAGCTAGCTAGGAAAACCAGTGACTTGGCAGAATTTAAGTCATTGGTTAATATGCATGAGTAACGTCTGTATTAAATAAGATAAGATAAGATAATCTTAATTAGTTAATAATCTAGATCTAAATGATTAAACCTATATAATATAGTATAGATTCTAGAGACACTTAGTCTTAGTCACACTAGATTTATCACTCTAGTCTCTACTCTTAGTAACTCTAGTACTATTTCTAGGTCTAGTCCTAGAGTTAGAAACTAGACGTCTAGAGACACTTAAAATGGCCTCTCAGTCGACTCAGTCTCACTCCGTGAAATACACTGCATTACCAAGTAGTGATTTTGATGACTATGGTCAAGCTTTTGATTTCTCATCAATATTTTCCTACAATAAAAACACAAGTTCAAGTGGATATCAAAGTCAAAACTTTCGATCTATTTTTACGTATGAAAGGAATAATGGATCATTGGGAAAACATGGAAAACAAAAAAGTAAGTAAAAAAAAGTAAATAATTCTTATGTATACATTATATGCTGTCCTTAAAGTAGCTTAAATTTCTTGGCTATAGATATATATATAAGTATTTTAATAACCTTCATGGATAATGATAGTTTGGACTAGGAAGTAGATTAAATTTTCAACTCTAAGGATCATCCGAAACATGAACAAAACATTTTATAAACAACACTGGCAAACAATTTCAACAGAGCTTCAACACTTATATTGACACTGGAAATAACTAAATGCTAAGATCAACTACTGTATGTTAGGCCCCTCCGCTTTGTGTCTTGTGCAGATAAGTCTAAACAACATTATAAAGGTAATCGACACTGGTAAATGCTGTTGTACAAGAAGTTTTAATATGGAGTGAACGGAACCTTCAAATGTCTTAATATAATTTAATAACTTTAGACCTTACAAGCTTGGAATCTTTTAACTTTGCTGTCTGCCAATCTAACTGTTTTGGAATTTAACCGAGATAGTCTCTAGATTTAACATACGCCCCTCTGACCACAAGAGTACTGCTAGCTGTGTCACAAATCAGATTTACTTACACTTATTCTATTATTTACCATGCATGGATAAAATTAAAAATGATTTTTCCTGTCATCAACAAAATTAATTTCTTCATCTGGTTCATCATTATTGTGAACCCTGCTATAAATGTTCTTTGCAAAATAGACCCTCTCTGGTGACCGCTTATCCTTCTCTTGTTATAACAGGATTAGGAATTTGTTGCAAAAAGTTATTTGTTTCATAGAAAGGGAAAGTTTTGCTTAAAGACTGTAATGTGAATATAAAAAACAAGACTAGGATTAGAGGGATTGTAGCGAAAAGTAAACAGAAGACTTTTGGCAGCTTTAGAGTAAGGTCGGCTTTAGTTTTGAAGTACATATTTAAAGATAATATGGCATTAATCGTTCCCTTTTTTTTGTTCGACATCATTTATCAATCTTGACTACCTTTATATTGTTGCCTTTTCACCTTTGTTATTTCATCCTTTGAGTGTTACGTCCATTTAATTTAGATTTATCTGCACAATTTCAACCCAATATGTTTATTTAAAGTGGACATATAAAAAAAGTATATTTTCGTTTATTTTTAAGCAATATTGAAACTCTTTTTGTGTGCAACTTTCAATAGCACTGCTTGGCATGTAACTTACTTTTGTAGAAATTGTATAAAAACAATCATTGTTTTATTTGGGTCAACATTGAATGAATCCATTATTTTAGTGTGTAAAAATGTATAAAAACCAAATGTAATGTAGGTATAACTCTATTATTGTGTCTGTTGAAAGTGGAGGTAAAAAAAAAGATAATAGCATTCTTGGGTAAGAGAGGGTTGTGGCGCCAGATAGATTAGAAAAAAAAAAGAGGTTTGACCAAAAAGCAACATAGAGCTTATGAAATAGTTAAATATTGAATAAGAATCTGTAAAAAAAAAAAAGGTCAGTGATTGTGTATGTAGAATTATTTTCCAAGGGAGGGGGTGTGTGAGAATTATGATATTGGAATTCTCATTCCAGAAGTATGTGTTTGTGTTTGGGAGGTAGATAGAAGTGGGCCATTCTATTTCAAGGTAATATACTCTAATTCATGGACCAAAATTATGTTAGAGAGCATTCAAATTTGGAGTGGGGGAGGCTCAGCCAATATATTATGTGAGTGTAGGAAGCACTAAAAAGCATCATAGAATCTCTCAAATATTTTGATAATGAGCTGAAAAGCCAAAGAAAATTCAGAGATTGTATGTAGGACTATTTTCTTAAATGTCTGTTGAAGAAAGTATAAAATAAAACTCACAGTAACAAAGGGTCTAACAATCCTAATGAAAAAATAGTTCCAAGGCAATTAAATTGTTGTTATTCAGTATTTCATCCACCAAGACTATTCAGGACCAAAACAACAGTTTATCAATGTAATACTAAAAGTTGAAAATGCCAAGAACAACAACAAGAGTAAAATGATGTGATAGGAAATAAGGAAATTTCAAAATATCATTCATTCATTACTCCCTGGTGTTTGTTAAATCTTACTGTAACCAAATCCAGGGATTTAATGTTACATTAACATGCACACCATTTAATACATTTTCTACAATTTTAAATACAAAATACAATGAGAAAAAAATGATGACATTTCAATTAAAATTGTTGAAATATGCACTTTTTAGTAAATCAACACCTTTATGTGCCCAGTGCCAGAAAAACATTAATATACTGTATATATATTGTTGTAAACTTATAGGAAGTAATCAACTAAAGGGATGAACTATTACATTTAAGTTATAAAATCAACCCACATAATAGAAACAACTATCAAACAGGACACATAGTATCAAGTATTTTTTTTTAACACAATAAATAATTAAACTGTCTCAATCACAGCTCAATTATATATTAGTGAAATGTAATTGAAGGTTTCAAGTTTAACCTTATGATAAGCAATTATATGTATTTGATCTGAACCTAAACAGTTGCAATGTGGACCAGAATTTTAAAAGCTGACTTTTTTTTTTTGTTGTTGTTTATTTTATTTTTTTGTTGTCATTTTTAAAAAATAACTTTTTTTTTCAGCTAGACAGCTTAACAGTGACAGGCTTGCTAGATTTTGTTTACTTTTTGCATATTTTGTGATGTACATTATGATATTTCCAGTACTTATTTGGTTTACTTTAAAGGTAAAAATATATATATAGTGTTTTTACTTTTTAAATAAAACTTTGTTAATTTGAATAGAATACTATTTTTTATAATTGTCATTTAAATTGTTACTGAAACTTTTGTGAAAGTTGTATACTTCTCATTCAACACATTTACATTTTTTGTTCTAGAAAATCCCAGAAAATGAGCGACTTGTTGTATTTAGACTTGGCCATCTTCTAAAATCTAAAGGACCAGGTATTCATAAATAAGTTCTCACTTAGAAAAACATTTATACAAATGTAAAGACATTTTTTCTTACTTAGGTCATTAGTATGTAATTCTCCATTCACTATCTACACATTTACAGAGGAGGTGAATAAGAGTTTAGCTGTTTATGTGGCCAATGTGCTCCTTCTATCCTAGTGCCATTAGAGAATGAAATGGGTTGCCTGAGTCAGCCAGGAAAACCAATGACTTAACAGAATTTAAGTAATTGATTAACAATATATTAGTGTTTCTCAACTGCTTCAGATAAAAGCAGATAATGCACTGAACAGATTTTTGTCCCCAGAACCATCATTGAACAAAGCCTGGAATACCAACAAAGCATTTGATATCTAATTACTCTAAAAAAAAAAGCAAGAGAATTTGTCATCCCAGAACAATTTCTCTTGATTTTGCCAAATCTCTATAGCAAATCAAGTTGTTGTGCTAGAGTAGACATTGAAATAATGAAGCTCTTCAACATTGAAACGGGTGTGAGACAAGGGTTTATCTTATCTCCATTTCTCTTTCTGCTAGCCATCAACAAACAAACTAGCAAACAAAATTGGGCTGAACAAATGAATCAGATAGCCTTGAGACCAGTGGAGACAACTTTCCGCCCAAAATGATGAACAGCGCTGGAGGATCTAAGTAAGTTAGGAGGCTAGGATCCACTCCTCTGTACTATCACTAGACGCTTCAAGACTTGGAAGGTTGAAAAAATTTAACGTAGTGCAGTAGTGATGGCTGAGAAGGATTCTAGGAATAAAATACAGAGATATGTTACCAATAGAGAATTTATTTCCCACTAGGGCATTTGCCCCTTGAAGGAAGTAGTGACAGAATTTTTTATGAGATTTGTGAGACAAAATGAAATATGTCGCTTGATTTAATTTCTTACACATTGTTAATACCAGTGATGTTTTTATTTAAGTAATAGGCTTCTTAAATGTGGAGTAATTGCAATGCAAATGCAACTGATTTTTGTCCTTTAAAAACCTTCTCTCCCTCCCCTATTTTGTAATCATGTAACATGTTATGCTAATGCCAAAAATAATAATATATAATATAGTTATACCTGTTAATTAATGTTTTTGCATTTGTGATTTATGTTTTAATGGTTATGGTTGATTTTCTAGGCATTGTCCTGGTGTTTCCTCTCATTGATACATTTCAAAAAGTAAATATTGGATTAAAAGCATTCAGTGTTCCACCTAAGCAGGTTAAGATTTTGGATTATTTTCAAATGTAGTTTTCTTTTATTTACAGTAGTGATAGTCAGATAATTTCAGTTGCTTTGCTATTTATTTGGATAAAAAAATGTTAAATTAAAAAGTTTTTTTTTGTTTAGATAATAACTGCAGACAAAAGCATTATTGAAGTTGGAGCAGATATTTATTTTCAAATTGTTGATGCAGAAAAGTCTGTGAGCAACATCCAAAATTTAGATCTTTCCATCAGAATTCTTCTGCAGACTGCTCTTTGTAATCTCCTGGTGCAGAAAAAATTGCCAGAGATTGAGGGAGAAAGAATAGCTATTGCTAATGCTGTGATGGTATAGTCATGTTTTGAATGTTACCATTTCCTCATTAAATATTAATGAAATTAATAAAGTATTTAAATTTCAATTATGCAATCCAATCATATGAATGATATTTGATATAATCAATATTATCTTTGAAAACAAACAAACAACAATTAAATATTTTTTTTAATGCTTTGTTGCTTAGAAATAGCAATCATTGTTCTATTTTAGAAAATCAGAAAAAATTGTTTCAGTCACATCACAGTTTTATTGACATTATTCTTAAGCTTTTTAAGACATGCAGATCAAATTGCAAATATTTATCAGCTAATTGCATCTACAGTTGACTCTTTATAATCTGACATTTATAGAATGGGGTGGATGTTAGATTACCAAAGGTTACCTTAGCGTCAAATAATTTAACTGTGTATGTTAAGAGCTTTTTAATTATGATTTAATAAAATATTCTTTTAGACCATCAAGAAAGAAAGAGCTTTCTCAAATTTAGCTTGATCTAAGTTTTTTTTCTTTTGGTTTCATCTTTAATCTATTTTCAAAAATCTTTTATTTTTCCCAATTTTTCATAATGTTTAGTGTCATAAATGGTAGATCACCTGATGCCATGAAAATTTGAAGAAATAGCAGTGGGAACCAGAGACGTAGTGAGCCAAACGTGCACCAGGGGCAATGTACTTTTATTGGGCCCCCCACTTCTCCCCCCTTTTCCATGAACATTACATAAGTAAAATAGGCTGCATGTGGCCACTCCCCTGAGGGTATTGCCTGGGGCATTCTGACCCATTGCCCCTCCCCCTCCCCACTACACCTCTGGTGGAAACTGCATCATAGTCATACCCCTTAATTTCCCTTAATGTTTTATTATTATTATTATTATTCTCGCCTTGATTTCTAGTCATAACAAAACTTCACACTAAAAAGATGCCAGGTAGTACACTTAGAACATTACACCATTTAACAAAGCTAGAAACACATGAAATGTATGTGCATCTGATGCAAACATTATTGCAGTATTGAATTACTAAGTGTGTTGGATTGAAAAGTGACAGACTTTCAAGAGTCAACTGTAATTACATAATCTGCTTTGGAACATCTTAAAATAAAAATTTGTTAGTATCTGTATCAATTTTAACTAAAATGTATTTATAAATGTAAAAGTTGTAGAAAGAAAGAACTAAATATATATTTTTTAAAAACAAAATGACATAAAAAAAGAAGATTTTGTTAATTAATTAATTTTGTTTTATACTTTTTTGTATGAAGGAATTCTTAAGGAGAAGCAAACTAAATTTGATTTACAAAAAGTTTTTTTACCCTTTAAAAAAAAAAGTTCAAAGAACTATATAATTTTTTTTAATTTTAATTTATAAATATTAGGTAAGCAGTAACAAGACATGTCAGAACTGGGGTGTCACTATTACAAGAGCCGAACTGTAAGTATGAATAATTGTAATTAGTATATTTAGTTTTAACGGTTACTTATTGAAAAACTTAGATTTTTTAATGCAAAATGTAGTTAACACATGTTCCCAATTAAAAAAAATCAACAGGTCTCATATTAAAGTTCTTCAAGGACCTCCTACTAAGAAGCCAGCTCAGTTGTGCATGCCTCCTGGATTATTTGGTGGCAGTGATGTCCCTTTCAATATTTCTCAGTTAGCTCAACTCATTACAGAAAACCAAGGCAGGATTTTTAAACATTTTTATTTTGCTTATTATTTATACGAATGTTGCATATTCTGTCCAGTAACTATTTCTATTTTACTTTAAGCTTATTAATTTTAATAACATCTTTTACCTGAAAGATGACTCAAAATGTTTTGAACTTAGCAGTTTTCTTGTGCAATTGGAAGTTATATAATGAAATGAAATGTTTAATTTAGACATTTTTTTGGTTTTTGCCAGGTTATTTTTATAACATACATTACCTACATATGATATAGTATTTCACTTTTAGATATTTAAAATGTCCTTTTTAATTTTCTAGCTGGCTACTCTTTAATTTAATGTTTGGTGGCAGGTACACATTTTTAAAGTTATAGGATTATTTGTATTACCCACCATCTTTGCCCATTGATTTGTTCTCAAGTTTTTTTGTTTTTTTTTTTCGGCTAAAACATCCTTTTTTTTTCTTCTTTTGGCAATTCCAATATAACTGCCATATTTTAGTGCTCCCCCAACACACTAGTAGTTGTGCACCAAAGAGTTATTTTTTTCTGCCTATACCAAAAAATTAAATAAAACTAATTTAAATAATACTTAGTTTTACATATCAGGTTTAGCATTAGACCAGTTTCTCAACCATTCAAATATGTTTTGTAACAGCAAGCATGTTTTTTATTCCTTAATTTATTATGTTTGTCTTATTTGACACTTTGGGACTCCTTAAATCTTCCTTAAGTCATTATCTATGTATCTATCCCAAAACTTCTATATAAAAAACTCAAATTTAAAATATTTACAGTTTATTCATCTCTATAAAACATTATCTACAGGTTCAGATCACACTGAGACCATTGTTAACTTATTACAAACTTTTGTTGGAGGTATAAAACCAGTTGAAGACAATGCAAAACAATTACATGATTCCATTGTGCAAAAGAAAGAGCCAACTGAAACTCAACCTATAGAAAGTGTAAACAATGTTGAATTGTTCCCAGCACTTGATGTAGATGGCATATTGTTACTAATTCAAAAAGCTCTGAATGAAAATCTTGTACAAAAAATCAGTGAAACTTTCCAGTTTGAAGTTTCTGGTTCAGGGACATATTATTTGGATTTGAAAAATGGTGAGTACCTATTCCATTAAAAAAAAAAACATCAAATCAAATCAAGACTAAGTTCAGATTGGAGCACAATGTAAACAAGAAAAACATAAAAATACTTCAAGCTCAAGCAAAGCCAGATAAAATCATAACTAGTTCTATATAATGGTTATTATAGGCAGTGACTCCCTATTGAAGATAGCTTTTGTAGTATAGAGCTGGTGAATTATGGTTTATTCTTAATTTATAACAGTGTATCCGTAGTAATTAATTTCATTTACTGTTTCTATAGTTGCCATGTACTAATTAGATCTGGTTGGAAATATTATGTATTACTCAGTAAAAAGTGTTGAGAATTCTTAAGTTTCAAAATCAGGGTTTTTCATAGGGCATTCAAATGCTCTGACATAGACACAATATTCAACCACTTGGCAACATTATAAACAATAATTAATAAATATATAAATCTAACTTCGAATAGTATTTTATACAACATATTTTTGTGTCCTGTCACAGGTCAAGGTTCTGTTGGTCATGGACCAGATCCCACAGGCCATCCTTCTGCTGTCTTAAGCTTAAGTTTTGCTGATCTACAAGCTATGCTTTTTGGTCAACTCAAACCTTTCCATGCATACATGAGTGGCCGACTTAAAGTTGCTGGGGACACAGCTGCAGCTTTAAAATTGGAAGAACTAGGATTAAGGATACAACATCTAACAAATAAAAATATGCCATGTTAAATCTGTATTTTTAGTTGTGATATCTTTAGATTTTATTTTTTTCTCTTAAATCTGTGATAAAATATATTCTCTGGTTGGAATAAGTTCCTGTTTGATAGCAGAGGTGTGCAGCTAAAGCTATTTATTTGTAGGTTTAAATCTTTCATGTCATAGGTACAGAAAGAAATTTTGTCTACCTTTACTGTTTATACAATTGATTCATGCTATTTTCTTATTTCACTTTTTTATTTTCTCTATACATTTTGTAAGCATAATTAGTTTAATAGTGGAGGGTTGTTTATTTTTAAGTAGTTTCTTATCAAGCTATTTCATGTAATTGCATTTGTTTTTACAATTCATCTATTCAACTCATATCTTCATGTAACCTTCTTGGAAAAACCTGGACACAGATCTAAAAAACAGCTCTAAGGATTTTCTAGAAATCTTACAGTTGCTATATATCTTTGAGAAAAGTATTACTAGCTCATTAGCCACCCTGGGAAAACTCTAGTTTGACTTATAATTTTTCAAAGTATAAAAAGAAATTCTAATTTTGCTAGAAACTAGAAAATACTTTTCTTGATTGGACTAGAATCTATATGTCTTTGGGTATTTCCACATTCATTTAAGAGTTTAATAAATTAATGTTTAGGATTATTTTGGGCACCATATTCTAAATCTGTATTAGAGGTCTATCCATGGTTCCATGGAATATTATAAAGTCTAGTAGATCTATACATTCATTTAACTAGGATTCTTTCTTGGGTTGTAGGTAGAGAGGGATAAATCAGGAGAAACAATTTTTTTTATATCTAACATTCATTAGTTATTAAGAGGAAAATAAGTGCTCTATAAGTTGTATAAAGGAGTTATTGCTTTTTTAAAAAGCATTTTAAAAAAATAATTCTTGTTTATTGTCAAGAAATATTGATTGTGATTTAAAACACTAAAAAATTTCATTTTCCAATTTATCTCTGATAATTCATGTTTCATTTTCTTGTAAATTCTTTTTGGCATCAAGTTTTTTAGTGAGTGGTTCCAATAACAGAATAACAACACTCCCATAAGCTGCCACACCCACATAGTGCAAGGAAGTATTGAAAGATCCACTCAGTTCCATGATGCTGCCTGTCAAAAAAAACAATCATGTCATTATTGTAATGGCTGTCACGTTGGGGTTAGAGGCATCTCTGTTTCTTTTTGTTATACCTCTCTTCAGTAACTCTCTTAAGTTTGTAGAATGCCTGAATAAATAAAAGTGTATGTTCTAAGCTTGGGTAGAATAATTTGCATGTATGCATGAGTAAAATACAAAACAAGTTGCTTTTTTTAAAGGGGGGGGGGGGTCAATACTAACAATACATCTATCTAGAGTTGACATAAAGCATGTGGTCTAGGGTAAAATACTATGTTTATCTACAGTTATAATCAAGTTTTATTTGAATTCATATCTGAAAATTAATCTTATGCTGAATATAGGAAAAAAATTCATTGATTGTGACACTTACTTAACAATGGATGGTGCACAGCCATTGTAAGTGTTGATACCATTGTTTGGAAGCCCAGTGCTTGAACATAGCGTTCTTTTCCCATAAACTGAAGACAAATCAAAGTTCCTAAACTCTGTCTCAATCCACCAAACAGTCCTATGATAACTGCTAGCACCATCAAGGACTCAAAAGATGTGTAGAAATGTGTAAAGTGACAAGTTGTGCCTAGGAGCAAATGATGTTAGAAAAAAAAAAAAACCTGTTATATGGACATGGAAAAAACATTGAAATAAATGTTTCTATGTATTTTTGATGGAGATTTCTGTGTTTATATTATCTAAATATTTTGTGTTCACTCGGCTGGTCATGCTTATCAGGCCAACAATGCTTTTACACTTCCAATTTGTGATAGTAAATCTTAAAACTTATCACTACTTTATATTTGTTAACTACGTTGAAATTTAAACTTTTAAAAAGCTGCAACTTTATCAGACTTGTTCATGATTAAAGATTATAGATCAAGTTGCATAAAAAACATTTTTTTAAAGTTCAGAATAAGAATCTTACCAATTATGGCTTGAGCTATGGCAACAATCTGTGTGGTCGTCAATATATGTAGGTCAGTGAAAGCTCCTATTGCTAATCTACTAATGAAGTCAACGCCACCACTTATAATTAACATTAGAGCTATATCGTCTTGAGCAAGTCCAGCTTTAGCTCCTATGGTAGAGAAGTAAGTCGACAAATATAGAACAAGGACGGCTGTAATATTGTAGAGTAGAAGAGCTCTGAGCGACCAGGATTGAAACAGATGAATGTTGAAGGCATCGTGGAGCCACATTAGAAATCTCATCAAACAACTTTTGTTGCGCATGTCCGCAGACCCTTGGTCTGAAAGACAGGGGTTTTCTTGCAGAGTACATATTTCAAAGCCGACCAAAACATCACTTACTGGAGTGCTTATAATACTCCAGGTGCTGGCAATGTTCAGTCTATCAGGCTGAAAGTATTTGTAATGACTGTCGTAAGAATTTAGTCTTTCTCGAACTGATGTCATATTGCTGTTTGACCGACTGAAACTTGTAGCGTCGTGATGTAAACATTTCCCATTGATTTCAATGGAAATGGAACGGGAAGGTCTGGAGTTTTTTCGCCAAATATCAAGATTTAAATGTTCAGACTCAGCGTCACACTCATTATGGGTTAGAATATTACCAGAGTCGTTGAACTTAGAGAAAGATTCCTGTCCTTGTGGTTTCAACAAAATTTGTTCTGGTGATTTTACGTTTGTTTGATTGGTTCTGTTGACATTAGGGTCTGTGGTTTGAGCAGCATGATTCTTATCAACTATTGGTGTCTGTTTAGGCTTAACATTGATGTCCTGATCGGAGTTCGTGTCTAACAAGGCATCAGTAATTGTACCTCCATCCTGTATGTTATCAGTGTTTCCCTCTAGCTCCTTCTGAAGTTCTACTTGGTCTACCGCGTTAGGTCTACCGTCCATTCCTTCATCTGATTTAACAATGTGAGTGTATCTGCTAGTGGGTCGTAACAGTATGGACATACAAATGTTGTTCATTTCCAGAGCACCGAGAAGAAGAAATGCTCCTCTTTTACCGTAAACCTGAAAGAAGTGAGTACCAGTTCATACCTGCTATTTCATGTATAGGCCTACATAATTTCAAATTTTTGAGTAACAGTATTAACTTAGGGTATTCATATTTTATATAAGACTCTAACATTTAAAGCAAAAAGGCATTCGAAAAAAAATGATACTCAATGCAGTGGTTAAGAGGATGGAGACAGTTGTTAACTCACTACCTTTCCTATCTTAGACGTCATCGTAACGTGATGTCAAGTGAACTTCTTTTAATGATCCCTCAAAAGTTCCATTGCACTTAGGAAACCATAAAAAGGAAACTTAAGTTTAAACTTTATCTCAAAAAATGAGTTATGTGGATGCCTTATGTTTGGAAGAATACAAAGAAAAACACTAAACTATTAGAACAACACATTTCATTCTTTGTATCTCTCTTTGTATTTCTCCCCTGAGGTGCCCCAATGTAAACACGTGCTTACCTCAATGAAATACGTTGCTACAGGTGGCGCTCCCATGGAACCAAGAGCTAGCCCACTACATGCCACAGCTGTAGCAAAAGATTTCCTCTTGTCAAAATACTGACTTATCATTGCGATGGATGCTACTGCTGTTGTACCAGTAGACACACCTGAAAGATGAACACATTCTCACGTTCTCGTTGGGACTAAATCTAATTCAATTTTAGATTCAGTCATGGAAGATATATCTATACTCTATCATGGAAGGTAACCCTAAGTCATGATATCGAATGTCAAAATGCAGAGGCTCTAAAAAAAAGTTAAAGCCCCCCGGGCCCCCAATTCTCCAGCTACGCCACTGGTTCCAGTTGAATGTAACA
Organism: Biomphalaria pfeifferi; assembly: GCA_030265305.1. Classification (NCBI taxonomy): domain Eukaryota; kingdom Metazoa; phylum Mollusca; class Gastropoda; family Planorbidae; genus Biomphalaria; species Biomphalaria pfeifferi. Next base: position 1,077,023 of record JASAOG010000138.1, read on the forward strand.
TACTAGATATCACGGGCTTAAAACTTTGTTAGTGGGATCGTTTATTGGAAGTTAAAAAAGAATTTGAAAGGAAAGTATGTTCTGTCCTAAATAGACAATATATAGACTTTTCTGGGAACAAATCAACGGGCGTAGTCGGTGTGTATTGCTAGTAATTATGAAAATAATTAAATTAAGGCATATATAGAGTCATTATTTCTGTTACGTAAAAAAAAACTTTATTCCCTTTAAAACTGCGATTTTCAAATTCAGATTAGACCTTAATTCCAAAGATTATACAATAATTGAACTAAAGATACATTACCTTTCAAAGCCATAAAAACTAGAAAACATGCAATATTGGGCGATGCACCTATAGCTATTGTACACACACTTCCAAGTATTGACCCTATGATGCACGTAACTCTCTCCCCTGTCTTAGGTACAAGTAAGGCAGTGACTAGCATGGCTACAGAACATAAGAAAAACAAAAGTATGTCAAAAAAAATGTCTAAAGAAAAGAACTCCACTCTTACAACTTTATCTCTCAAGAATGTAGAAGTAATTTTTCTTTTTCTTTATCAAACTAAATAATTAATTATCAATAGTTAATTGACTAAGTGGTATTTTTTAAAAAATGATTCATGTTTTATTAGGGCCAATAAATGATTATTTAAGGTTACAACTTGATCAAAGAATGGATGTGGGAGAAATAAAGTGCAAAATTATTTAAGGCGACGAAACCAGACATATTTAACCATATCTGTGAATAGTGAAGGATTAATTTCCCTTGTTGCTATCATTAATAAATAAATAATTAATAAACAGTAATTAATTGACTAATTGCTTAATTTTTTTTTATTGATTCATGCATTGTCTACGCCATTACGAAGTGTCAACTTGATCCGAGAATGGGTGTGACAGAAATAACGTCTTCAAACTTTTTACTAAACAGACAGACAGAATGAGTTGATATAAGCTTTAAAAAAAAAAAAAAAAAAAAAAAAAAACAGATCTATTAGCATGCTCGAATGTTTCTGCCTGTATTCTGGAAATGACAATTTTCCGTTAGTCCTAGGTTTAAAAAATATATAATAGCCTAATATTTACAATAATACTCATCTTTAATCTATCATTTCGATGGGAATTGGAGCATTCCATATGGTTCTAAGTAGGTACTAAGTTTTAGTTGTACATTTTATTGTGTATCCCGCGGCCTTTGTGAGTGGCCTCTAGCGGTCTCACTCTAAAGACGCATGCAAACAGGTGCTCTCTTCTATGTCTGCTATGGCAAGCCTAATCTGGTCTTTAAAGCGTTCTCGTGGGACACCTCTGTTACGTCGACCACCTTTTAACTTACACAAAAAAAAGACTGTTTTTGGCATACGTTCGTCCCCCATAAGGGATACGTGCCCTACCCAGAGTAACAGTCGGACCATAAGAAGTCCCTGTATATTGTCCATACCGGCGTTCGCAAGGACAATGCTGCTTGAACTGCGGTCTTGCCACCGTATATGATGGCGCGTAAAGCATCTTTGGTGAAAGCGTTCAAGTAGCCTTAGATGCTTTCTGTATAATACTCCTGTCTTATTTGAGACTAAAAGAAAATCCGCCGCAGAGGACAGACGCAGACGGCGAAAAAAAAATCTTAATCGACCACCGGCGGACAATGGTTATGCTTGTTTCGAGTGTGGCATACTATGTAGGTCACATCTGGGTCTGCGTTCCTCGTTAATCTTCGGACTCGAAGACAAGCTTTTTATTATTTTATAACTCTAGAGTTACTTTTCACAATCACAAGCGGTGAAAGGGCACGGCCCACTAAATATCTAAATAGTTCTAGACAAATCTTTAAGCCATTTTTGAACTATCCTTCCAGCCACTTTCCATCCAGCCATGAAAAGCTGCTAATAGTAGAGTTCGTATAAACAAAAACAACAAAACATTTACATGATAAACTGAAGCTGACAAGTTGTAGGGTAAATCCCAAAGATGCTTTCGTGAGAGAAACTTGAAAATCTTCCACAAAACTTAGAAACGTCATGTTGATTGTGCGTCCAAAAGAAGAGCCCAAGGTCATCATGACAAAATTAGCTGTTAGTCAAAAGAAGGAAAAAAATCAATAGAACTATGAATGCTTACATTAAAAATATTTAAAATTTAAATATTTATAAATTCTTAGGGTCTGTAATTTCAATAACAAAGAATCAAACAAAACAAACTTTATTTAAAACAAGCCGACGCACATTGTAAATACATTATGTTGTGCCAAAAAAATTGAATCACATAAATGTGTATTAGTTCTAACTATTATATGAAAAGAATTGTATGTAGTTTATTGTTTCCATATTTTTGTTACAATGTACCATTTATATTTATAATGTAATAATTTAGTATCGAAATAAAATATTAGACTGCATAATTTTGGAGTACATCTGGATTAAATCTAAGTCAGATAGTCAAATCTAAGTCAGTCAAATCTAAGCCATAATTTATTGTAATTCAATGATATCGTTATTATCTTACTAACCTAAACGTTATGATCCGTGTAGGGCCTACATAGATGGAGTATATTTTAATAGTATGATTAAAGCTGCAAAGTGTCTCACAGGAATAATAATAATATAAAATACAATATACTAAACAAAAAATACAAAAACAATTACCTTTTTTGGGGGGGGGGGGCAGGGGAGGGGTGCAAAAGATTGTTAAAATACATGTCAATCAATGTAAATATAAAAGTGTACTAAATCAACCTCTTAGACAAATCAAACTCCTGTATTAAATACACTAAATAATGAGTAAAGATACCCAAACATTTTAATACTAAAGCTTGTTTTTGAGTCCGAAGATTAATGAGAAAGTAGTGCAGTATTTCAGTCCAAGATGAGAACGTCACATCCAGAGCAGACTTAACTATTATCCGCCGGTGTTCGATTTAGATTCTCTCTTTGTCGTCTGTCTTCAGGAATGGATTTCTTTTGGTCTCAAACGTGTATCTTGCTCTTCCAAAATCTACTGTCATTTTTTTTCTCTATTTTATTTTAGCTCTTGCAAATAAATACTAGCATTGTAGTTTTGTTTCTATTAAGATAGCACAAAGAAAATCGTTACAGCGTTTTCGAAATAATAAATTAATATATATATTTATATATATACTCATGAATTGCTAGTGTAAGTGTTTAGGATAAACGTGAATAACATACCGAAACAAATGATCCACGAGTGGACACTGTCCAGTACTAAAACATCAGCACCATGTTGAGTAGTTTTTGTTTTGTGGTAAGCATCTGTCAATAAATCTGTCTCCACGTCGTGACGGTGTGTTATCTGTTGATCGAGCTTGGTCATTCTCTTTGTCATTTAAGATGCCTTACGTTCTATCATATAACTTCTTTTCTTGTCATAGTTCTTGTGGTTCTGATATACTACAAGGGTTTATATATACAATATAAAATGTATAAACAATGCTGTGATAATGTATATATAAATCTTAGCGCGCATAATCCAATCACTTTATACAAATTGTTTGATTAATTTATATAATAGTGAATGAAGACATTTTTTAACTAAAAAATAACTGTTGTTTTAAGTTGTGTCCTTTTGCTTACTTTTTAAAAAGATAATGTATTTCAAAATATTCATATGGGAAATCACGTTTGAAGTGCATAATAATAGAAAAACCAAATAACTTTTTAAATGCATAAAAAAAATTGTACGAATTGAATTCAAACTCGGGGGCTCAAGCCTCCTTAAGCCAATAGACTAACCACTGTGTCAGCAAGGGCTTATGAAAATAGAAGGTTTATTGTTATTTTCAAATTCTCTACACAAAGTAAAAGATTCAACGTATACCACCTTTTCTGTCAAGTATAATTTCTTTTTCTTGTTTGATATAAACAAAATTATTACTACCAATAGTTAATTAAATAATTTTCTTTTTAATGATTCTTGTTATATCAGGTACAAGAAATATTTGCGCAAAATTTCAACTTGTTCCGAGTTTGGGTGTGGAAGAAATAACGTGTACAAACTTTTTACCAGACGGACTGACAGACAGAGTGAGTGGATATAAGCTTTGTAATAAAGATTAGCTTTGCAGTATGCCTACTGATGGAGTAAAGTGCACATAAGTGCAGTAAACTACAGGTTTCAGTAGCCTACATTAAAAGACACTCATTAAGTACATTTAAACAAAATATTTTAATTAATTTTAATAAAAGTTATTAAATTAATTAATAAAAATTTATATAGAGCATAAAAATCCTAATTTTACCATTAATAACAGAGATATAATTCAATATAGTTAAAAGAAAAAAATATTAAAATGACAGCAAAATAGTGAGTAAAACGAAGATATGTTTGGAAATGTGAGAATCAGTCTTACCCTAAGTACCGATATGGACTATCATTTGAAAGTTATGTATTAGAAACGATTAGAAATGATTTTAAGAAGAAAAATGACATAATATCTATAAGACTAGATTTAAAGTTATTCGGAATTAGCCTAATGCTGCACATCTATTTACACATCAACATACCCTTACCTACAAAATGGACAATTAGCAGAACCTTTATCCTTACCTTTCTACAAGTAAGGCTACAGTAACTTTGTGGCATTTCAAATAGTGACTGTGTTAGTCATTAAAACAATTTCTTCACATTGCATCATTATGAACATTTAACAATCCTAACACTTGGCTTTGAATTTGTAATGTTATGATCACATTTCTTTGGCTTCTTATTATTGTGCTGTGTTCTAAAATCTAAACTTTCTGGTATCAGATATTTAGGCTACACTAAAGTAGGCCAACCAAGATTATGTCAGTTTACCCAACTTAAAAAAACAAACCTGTATAGTTTTTTTTTTCATTAATTAATCTCATGAAAAGTAAGGTATCAATAGGATTATGTTTATATGACCAAAAGGTGTATTTTTATCTAGATACTGTTTAGCACTACAAGTGTTGTTATGATTCTTAATCTTTGATTACTAGTATTATGAAATATTGACTGTTCTTTCATCTTAAATATTGATTCATGATCAGAATTTTATTAACTTTTTTTAAATTACAAATCAACCGTAATTAGCTTTTTAGTTTACAGTTAGAGTGCAAAAGTTTAATTAAGCCCCAAAAAGTACACGAGTTTGGGCTTTTTGATTAAATCCAGGCTTTCACAATTCAAAGGACCAACCTTTTTCTTTTCATAGCTTCACCACACCTAGAATCTAGGACTACGTAATCTTAGACCTAATTATTTATCAGATTAACTCGGTAGTGCTCTAAATACATTTCTTATTACTCTTTTTTAACACCAAGTGTCGATGTTTGCAATCTTATCACTATGAAGTTGAAAGATGTGTGACTCAAGAATACTTCACAACATCATCATGTTTGACTCTTGACTTATTGCTAGCCTAAATAATGTATAAGTTCTGTAACCAATTTTTTTTTTGTTTGGAAGTCCACGAAATAATGTTAGAATGTGTGTTTGTACTTAACTGTCTGTGACCAGGGGCGAACTGACTATATGGGCATTTGTGCAAATGCCCGGTGGGCCGGTACTCAAATTGGCCGGTAGTGCCACCTAAAGGGCCTCATGAATGCCACTAGGGCATGCATTAAATTGTTAAAGGTTTTATAATATTCTCATATATAAGGGGCTATATGCGTTTCATGTTAATAACATCTTTTACAGACTACAGTGTAATACTAAATGAATCTAACACATTTTCAAAAAAAAAAATGTAATAGCCTACATCCGTAGACAGTGCTATTAGTAGACATAGCGATTAAAAAGCAACATAAGCGCTATATTTCTTTTAAAGATATAGAGCATGCCTACCGTTATCGATGCATTATAAAAAATATAACATAATGATTTTGAGAACAGATAGGCCTATAATTGGAGTCCCATCATATGATATACAATTTATGGGCCGTACTGTATAGAAATGTCTGGGCCGATTTGGACATCCAGTCCGCCCCTGTCTGCGACGATATATTCATGTAGAACAGGATGGCTATTTGGTATGAGATTCGGTCAAGATCAAGATCCTTATTATCAGGTGTATATTAACAATTAAACAACATCCTCTCTCTCTCTCTCTCTCTCTCTCTCTCTCTCTCTCTCCTCATTTCAACGCTACCACTAACATAACCCTGATTTATAGAATTTTTTATACTGAATTGGAACGGCCCGCTCACTCTCTTTTTCCTTCTCTCTTTCTTTCTCTCTCCTTATTTCTCTCTCCCCATCTTTCTCTATCACTGTCTCTAGAACCTCCTTTTTAGCGGCTTCCGAAAGGGGAAAAGACGCTATTAGTTTTGTGTGGAATGTCTGTCCGTCCCGTTTAGATCTCGTAAACTAGAAAAGATAGTGAAAATCCGACATCATAATATTTTAGACCATTCAAAGTTCTGATGCTACTTTTTTCTTTTGTGAACGTGAAAAATTTAATTTTTAAAATCAACTATGCAAGCAGTTTTTTTCATAAAAATACTACATCTTTACTACAACTACTCACTATTAATTGTAACAAACATAGGAAGCTATTTAGTAAGGGACATGACCATTTACCATATTTTTAACTTATTTATGCAAACGGTTTAAAATTTTTTTTGTCAAAAAATATTTTGTTTTATAAATCTATTGCTAAATTATGTAAGTTCTGTCATACCGAGTATTATATTTTTACAAAAAAAAATGATTACTATTTTTCAAAGAGAAAAAATCTAATGTGCATATAAGTGGAACATATTTTTTTATCTATAAGACACTTTACTAAGTTACGGAATGTAGCTACCTTTGAATGCTACACAAGAGCGTCAGCCAGGCGTTCCATATTAGTGGTCAGTAAGGCCAGGTTACCTTGGTCTGCTGGACCGTTGGGGGACCACACAAGATCTGTCATCCTTCTTTCTCCATCCCACTCTGTCATTTGCCTTTGATAGAATTTCATTCTGATATTCTTTCTGAAAATATTGAAACCTGCCTGTGGACCACTTCGGGGGCCAATTTTGAGTTTGTGTTTCCACACAAACTGACTTTGTAACCTGCGCATCGTTATGTCCTCTAAAATAGACTTTTTGATTGAATGTTTACTTTAGCAAAGGGATGGGCATTTTTTTTCTATCAATTGCCGCATTTTAAACCATTTGGAAAAGGGGGACCGCATATATATATATATATATATATATATATATATATACTTAGAAAAACAGGATAGCCAACTGTACACAATGTCTTAAAATTCACATTTATACTTTATTATACATTTACATTTCTTTTTTAAAACTCCCAGTTGAGAATTACAACAAGAGTTGGCGACTTCTAAAACTATTTTTATGAATATTGTTTTAAATTTTGTCATTGTCTTTTTACATTACAACATATCACTACAAAGGTACACGAACAGTTGTACTTAATGTAAAGTAACTGTTTACACTTTTGCATAATGTTTCGGAACGTGGAACTAACTTGCTAGTTGTTATCATAGTGACTGCTGTCAAATTGCAGTCAGTCAGCATCGACCTATTCTTACACGGTTTATTTCCAAACAAAAAAATTACTTGTTCACAGATGTACCTGATACCAAATGATGTGAAAGTTTAGCACCAAAGTTTTTTTTTAAGTTTGGAAATACAGCTTCTGGCTACCATAAAACCATGTGGAAGAACTTACTGGAACCTCTTTTTCAGGTCATAATTTGCTTGATGGTATGTCCTCTGGAGGTGAATTAGCTTTTGCACTAAATGGTGAGCTGAGGAGATTGAAAACGTTTTCCAAGTTGCATGTAGAGACGATTGTTCCTTAGCCTTTTCATCATAAGTGAATAATTTCTATAGATATTGAAAATGATTTATTTTAATACATTTGCATTTTTTAGTTTTATAATCTGTGTGCACACCTGATTTCTGAGGGTGTCCGCGGGCTGCATAAAGCACTCCGGCGGGCCTCGTGTGACCCGCGTATCGTAGTTTGCCCACCCCTGCTTTAGCATTGTGTTCTCTAGAAAAAAAAAGAAATAACTATTTGATTTATTGCATTGTTGTCTCTAGAAAACACAAAGAAAAGGGAAACAACAATTTGGTTTCATTGATTGCAACCGTTTATTTGACCCTTTTTAAAGTAGAGAAATGACGCTTGCATATTTTTTTTTCCAAATCTATACTTACAATGAAATTAGACGCAGTTTGTTTTATATTAGTTGCCTGTCTAATAGAAAAATAAAATTGTGTAATACACATCTTATACTCCTAAACAAGTAATTCCTGAATATATGTTTGATACTAAGGTGAGCAGTTGTCCATACCTGAAGAAGACCGTCCCGCTTTGGACAGTTTTCCTTAAAATGTCCGGGCGGGGCAGTTATTTTATGGTAACTGTATCCATATTATCGATCAATGTCAAGTTTTGTTTTAAATTCTTTCTTAATTTTGTAAGCCTCCATTAAGGCGCTTCTTCAACATTTAAATACATAAATCAATTTGCAGCCGGTTTTCCATAATAATAGTTTTCAATCAAATGTGAAGCAATCGTTACTATTTAAATTATATAATAAAAAGAAGCTGGTTAGTGATGCCCAGTTTGTGACAGTGTTCACAGATGCTTCGAGCCCACAATAATGCGAAATTGTTTCCCCTGATGATACTATTCTTTGAGCCACCCTAATTTGTTGAGAAATGCAAGAACAGAAGCAAGAAAACCTTTAAAGTATTCCTCCTCAAAGAAATAGGCATGCGACTAACTTTAGGATGATGCAAGTTGGTTAGTTAAGTGAAAATCGTAAACTTTTAAGAAATTGTGCCCATTATTTCAGAAATGGATCGCACGGAAAGTTTTCGTTTTTGGAAAACGTTTCAGAAAGCCTTCAGTTATTAAAATTATTGTGTGTGTACATTGTGTGTAAAATGTGTGTTTTACTGTGTATATACATTGTGATGTATTGTAATAACGTCTACGTTGTTGAAATATTACGTCCCATGATCGACATATGTCCCGCTTTCTCTCCCCAAATATCTGTTCTGTATGTTTATATCTCTATCTATCCATCCATCTATGTATCTATATCTTTATCTCTCTCTCTCTCTCTCTCTCAATATAGATATTTTTTATTACTTCAAACAACTGGAAATTCAGTTGGGCTACAATTGACCACCTCAGCGTAACTACTGTAACAATAACAATATAGATACAAATACGAACAACATTCACACACGAAACACAGGCGCTCTATAAATTGGACGTTTATTTACGTCTCGGTAACGATAGATGACCTTGTCACAGTGACCGAAAGTGGGATAAAGAAGTGTTTAAATCTTTCTGTTTTAGTCTTAATGAAAAGGAGACGATCACTTCGTTCAGATCTGATGTAACAGTGATTTAATGGGTGCAGGCTGCTTAAATTAAGAATCGTATGTTTTGGAAAGGCATCTAGAGCTTTCATGAAAAGTTCTTCAAGAGATGGTACTGTGTTTGAGTGGTATAGGATGCTTTCTAAATGTCTATTTAGTCTATGTCTTTGTGCCAGTGAAGTATTAGGCCTACAATACCTGCAGGTGATGGCAAAGTTAATATGACTGCTGATGGTGCTGTATAGAAAAGTTTAATTATTTTTTGTCGATTATAAATTTTCTTAGCTAAACATTTCTCTCATGTCCCAATTCATCCGTGTTGCGCATTCAATCTGCAACGATATATTATTTGCATAACAGCCTGTTCATTATCAAGTCTAAATACTGAAAATCGTCACGTGTATCTAATGTGGATAATGTGAATAAAAATTAGAAAGCTAAAAAAAATGCATGTCATACAGATATTATTTTATTTATGTGTTATCGTAAGATAAGGAGAAATTTATATTTCAAGAATATAATTCCATATTGTTTCGTGATTAAACATAAAGCTTTGGCAATGCAAATCAGATTTACAGTTGGGGGGTCGCGGAAGGGTGAGAAGGCCAACTTATATAAAGGGGTCGCCAAGCAAAAAAAGGGTGACACAAAAAAAAAAAATAAACAAAAAAAAAAAAAAAAAAATATATATATATATATATATATATATATATATATATATATATATATAGGCCAGTACAGTCGATTTGATCAAGGGACACAAATCACTGAGCTTCCGCTGACAACTCATAGTCATAGGCTCTGAAAAATCCTAATAAATTGGTAGATATCTATTCTAGACTAATCTAGATCTATATCTAGATTATTTCTAGATCTAGAGATATTTATTAGATTAGACCTAAAATTTAGACTATAAATCTTAGATCTATATCAAAATTAAATGTACACGTTTAGATTTGTATTAAGTGTCTAGATTACTCTTAGATACTCTGTCTTTCTAGTCTAGTCAACTCTACTCTCTAGAGTCTAGTCTCTAGTCAGTCTTAAAGTCTAGTCTAAGACCTAAGTCTAGACTAGTCTAGATCATGTAGATCTGTTCTATATCTGTCTAGATTCTAGATCATTAGAATAGAATAGATTAAATATAATTATAGATTAGTCGATTCGATTATCATTATTGACATTATATTATTTAAATTATTACAATACTAAATTAACTAAATATAGATCTCAGAGTCGAGTAGTAGACTTATTCAACTTATTGTCTTATTATATTTTTAATTTTAATTATATTTATATATAGTAATATAACTTATAGTATAGTATACTTTAGTATTATATATATACTATACTGTATAAGGTCCAAATTATGTTTTATACTTATAATACTAGGATTGCAGCAAAATTCTATTATAAAATGCCATTTTATGTACTATAAAAATGGACCTACTATACACTATTAAGTGACTATTATTCACTATATTTTTGGACTATATATTATATAATATAAAATCTATATAGAGTCTATATCTATAGAAAATTTTTAAAAAACTGATCGAAAAAAATGAATTTTGTCTTTATCTCATCATAACTTTATAACCATAATAAATAGAAGCTTGAAATTTTGGAACACATCTTAGATCTACCTCATTATTGGCATTATATAATTTTTAATTTGATTGTTTCATCTCACATACACTACAGCTAACATTCATTCACAGCTAATCCAATTGTTTGTAAATTGACTTCGATCCTTTTGCTGTGTTTGGTAAAAACTTCCTCAGCTTTAAAATTTAAAATATTTTGAATATATATATATATATATATATTTATATAATTATAATTCAAAATAACACCTTGATAGCATTCTCTCCACTAGGTTGACCAAAGGTAAGCCATTAAACAAATGAATGCTATTTCAAAACTATATTTAATAGCAGCTAGTCCTGCAGTTTATTATAGTTTATTAGGGCAGTAGAGTAAGGATGTCAAAGTTCCTACTAGATCTAAATAAAACCTAGGTGACCTAGCTTAAACTTTAAAACTTAAAGCTATATATTATATATATATATATAGTTTAATAGTCATCTAGATCTATATTAGATTTAAATTTTATCATTAGATTCTCTAAATCTAGATAGAGTATCATACTAATATTAGATATATATCTAGATTTAGCATCTAATAGATGCAGTTAGATCTAGATCTTTTAAGCAAAGAAAAAATTGCAAATATGTTAAAAGTAGATTTACATGCTTGACTATCACGGCAATGCTATTTTCTCGCCTGACCACTCAACACACAACTATTGCTTGGTTGTCTTGTCATGACCAACTACACGTAGTCTAGGCTAGCCTTACACTGACAGGTTTGTTAGAATCAGTCAGAGAGATGATATATATATATACTTTTTAGAATCTAGATCATATATTATAATAAGACTCATTCATTCATACTATTACTAGTCATAGATCTAGGTCTAGAATAATAAATTAAAATAAAATCTAGATCATAATGATACTCATAGACTCTATTTCAGACATAGATCATGATAGATCTACTTAGTCTACTTGCTTAAGGAAGGTCTACGTAAGCCTTGAGGACTCTTTCATATGGCATAGTTTTAGTATAATATTTATTAATATATATAGATCAGATATATATACATATATATATATATGTGTTTTTAGATGGTAGTCAGCAGGTCATCATGGGTTCCAAGGACTAATAGCAATTCATTGTGATCTTGTTTTGAATCTCCTCATTTTTTAAGGGGTCTTTGTAGGTGATACCTAGTATCCTCCTGTAGCATCTCACTTCAAATGCTAGGACCTTCCTTTCTTGTTTCTGTAGTAGGATCAGCGTGACCCAGAGCTGTTAGCCTTAGCTCATCAGGGTGTCACCCCACCCACCCATTACGTATCTTTCCCCCCAAAAAATTATAGTTAGATCACTTTTTAAATTGAAGCTAATTAACTACATTTTATTGCTGATACTTCAACAAAAACCTCATTTTTTTTTCAGAAAATCAAAATCTGAAACTTGAGCAAAATGCAAAATTCAGGAAGCCCACAATTTGACTTGACTGGGAAACTAATTATCAAAGTTGCACTGGGCGATGATATTCGACGCATTCCGATCCATAATGAAGATATCACATATGATGAATTAGTTCTTATGATGCAGCGTGTGTACAGAGGGAAACTTAGTACTAATGATGAAATTACAATTAAATATAAAGACGAAGGTAAAAACTAAGTGTGTACATCCCCTGTATATAATTTGTACAATTAAAATTGCTATTTCATTGACAAATTTTATACTCTTCTGTGTTCTAAATAACCATTTTTTTTGAAAAATCCTATTGGCTCTGCTCAGTCTGGTAAAAGCCATATTTCCATATCAACACATTTAAATGTTTGTACTTTCATTAGCTGAAATTTTTTCCCCACATTTTATCACTTTTCTTTCAGTCTTTATAACTTCAGTTACAATTTCTTCCATTTTTTGTATGTATTCTCTCAGATGGTGATTTGATAACAATTTTTGACAGCTCAGATCTAACTTTTGCAATTCAGTGCAGTCGTATTTTAAAGATTACTTTGTTTGGTAAGTTATTGAGCATGAAGTTTTGTTTCCTAAAATTCACTTTAATCATTTCATTATTATCTTTAAAAAAAAATTTATTATTGTTTTTTTTTTTGTTCAAGTTGGTAGTCAGAGTCGAGCTGTGTTAGAGCCTGCTAGTGTTTCTGGCATTCGCCGTGAGCTACAAGACATAAGAGACAGAGTACTAGATCTGTTGGACAGACTGGAGCCCACATCTCTTGTTGGAGGCACTCAGTCTTTATCTCTATCAGATAACATAGCAAGTAAAGGTAACATTCAGTAAAACACGACAATATTGTTGGCATGGCTAGGACTAAAACTTTAAAAAGAATGACACTGGTAAAAGCTTAAAACAAATTTTTTAAGTATTGTGGCTATTTAAAGATTTCAGTTGTCATCCTCTTGATCTTCAGACTCCCATAAAGGAGCACCGCCAGTAACAAGACCAGTTAATGCTATTGGTGGAAAGGAATTTGACCCACTTACTTCTCAAAAAGTTTCTGAAGAATCTGCACAAAATAAAGTTGCTTCATCATTTGGGATAGAAGGAAGTGGTAATCATTTTTTCCCTGTTGATGCTGTTAAAATAGTTATAGATTTTTTTATTTGGTCTATAGTGTAACTACTATCATTTATACATTGTCCACTTAATTTTAGAATTTAAATGTTAAATGTTCTTTATACTGGCTAAACATTGACTTCATTTATCTTATTTGGATTTTCTTAGCTGAACATACACATTTCTTGTTTGGATGTTTCTCAGGGCCATCATCTCACTATGACAGAGCAGCTACACCTGACAGTGTCTCCAGTGTTGGATCATCAGCTAGTAACCAAGTACGAGCTCAACAAAGTTCCTATCAGGTAAAAAGGGAAAGTGATCTATTGTCAAGAGAAGGAATATTGTAAACTAAAGGAATGTTAGGATGTTACGTAATACCAAAAATCACTTTTTTCACCCTCTACCCTTTATAACAAATGGTAACAAAGCTATTAATTATCATTTTCCCAAATTACATTTTTCATCATTCTATGTTTAGAAATGCTGGGAAAAATATCGACTTCTATCAGTACTTCGATGGCGTATTCAGTTTTTTTCCCCCAATACTGTACATATTGGCCTACATCAGGCAGACGCAAATAACCTGTGATGTTGAAAAAAAAAAACCCATATGTGATGACTTTCTAATTGTTATTGAACAACAAACATGTAATCAAAGTAAGAAACTCATTAAATATCAATTTGCAGAACTTTATTCACTACTAAATTTCTATCACACAGACAGGTCTAATTGTTCCAGTGTTGTTCTGCATTCCTGACCCCAAGTAACCCCCACTAGGCTGACCCATTCATCCACTGGACAGGTATAGAATAGGGGCATAACATAAGAGTGACACCCATAGGCCACGATAAACATTTGCCCACAAAAATTCTTTCACAACACCTGATAAGTGAAAGTCAGACCCTTAACAGTCAAGGGACCACTATATCTATTTTTCTTCTTCTTGAAACTATCAGGTAGAGTTGAGCCTTCAGCTCTTACAACTCTAGGCCAACAAAAGCAAACAAGAGCTTCCTCTCACTGACCTGAATGAGAACAGTGTACACTGTTCTGTCTGGCGGGGGGTCAGTCTCACAGTCAGAGGCCACGCACACCAGGACCCCGCCATTTTCCTTTTCTACACCAGGATAACTGTGCTGGACACGCTGTTTATGTAACAGCCCCTTGAGGAACTGCGCCTGGATTGTGATATGGTTGTGGGAGCTCTTTTACAACACTTCACAGTGTAATGAGGATGTCTCTTGTTTTGTTACTCATTAGCCTAATCGTTTTCACCCGGGCACCACTATGAGACAGGGTAGCATGCCTGGGGCCACTATATCTATAAATAATAATAAAATAATTTAATTTATAAAGGGTGTTAACAAATATAATGTAGACTCAAGGCCCTGTGATAACATAACAAACATATACGCAATAGTTAAACAAGGTTACAAAGACAGTTTGTGTGGAAATTAAAATCACCAGACGACCAAATAAGGTTGAGCATCACTGGATTTGTCCATTGTTTTAACTAACAAACATACAATTTTAGTTCTGCTTTTTAACATATATTATATAATTCATATAATATTAGGCCATACTAGTGTAGCTCTAAAAAAAATTCATACGCAAATCATTTTCAGTTGTTTGAAAGAGTGGCTCTTCATAATCTGATAATATTGCATGCACTCGTTGATTGTCACTCGTTAATCATATCATGAAGTTAAAGTATCATTGTTGTGAATGACGTAGCTCATCCTTACTCTTCAAATGGAAGAAAATTATTTAGATTAATATCAATGCTGTACCCATTCACTCCTAGTGTAGTCTGCAGTAAAGCCTTAACCTGCATCAGAAAGGGCATTCAAGCATGTAGAAATTTTGATCATTTTAAGTCTGATAAGTTTAAAAAGGCATTTTGAGGGAGTTTAAACCAACTAACGTCAAGAATATGCATTTTTTTACTTTGATTATGTATGTTAAAAATTTTTTAATTTCTATTTAGAGATAATTTTAATTAATTGTTTCCTTTTTTGTCCCAGTTACAATATATAATATATATTAATATATTATATATATTTGTAAAAGTTTGCACTTCCTAACATTGAAATTAATCTTTTTATTTATATGTTTTTTTTTTAGCCAGCACCATCAGTACCAAACTCACAACACCAAATGAACTATGCTAGTCAGCAAAATTACAATGCAGGCCAACCTTTGCCACAGTCTTATGCTGGTCAACCTGGCTATGGTGTCCCACAACCAGGGATTTCACAGCAGCAGCCTCAGCAACAACCTCAGCTTCAGCAACAGCCTCAGCTTCAGCAACAGCCTCAACTTCAGCAACAACAGCAGCAGTCAATGGTTCCACTTCAGCAACAGCCTCAACAACAACAGTATGACCCTTGTAAGCTCCATTATTTAAATTTTGTATGTTTTCAATTCCTCTTATGATTCCAGTATTTACATTTTCAATTGCACTCAATTTTGAAAGGCATGTGGAACATTGCTAGGTTACTACTGGCATAGGCACTTTACTTTTACATTCACTTGACTATTATCTAGTGATTTTTTCTTTGGTGTCTGTGCACTCTGCAATTTTATTTTGCATTATTTGATAAATCTTTTTCTTTCTTTCAAAACTTACTTTTTTTTAAAGCTATTATAAAGTTGGCAACAGAAAATTGAATCTTGTACCTTTAGACTCTGTAATGATGCTCTCATCATTGATTTCAACTGGCCCTAGTGTCTGTATATACACTGCAGAAAACTTGCAAAAAAACTGAACCACTACCACATGACCTGTCTCAGAAAAATACTGAAAGTTAAATGGCAAGAAAAAATACCAGATACTGAAGTCCTTCAAAGAGCAGACCTGCAAAGCATCCACACAATCCTGATGCAGTCCCAGCTGCGATGGGCAGGACACAAGTTGAGCGCTAACAGAAGAAAAAAAAGCAAGGCGAATGACACTAGCTCCAGCTGGAACAACCTGCCCAGTGTGCAGCAGAACATTCTGGGTGCATATAGGTCTCACCAGCCACATGAGGAAACACAAAACCCCATTGCAAAGCCCTCAGCCCCCTGGATGACAAAAGTGGTCATCATCGAACCACGATGGACAAACTATTTATACACTGGCAACATCTGTGCTTTAAAACTTAGTTTTGTTTCTCCCACGTATGTTTTTAATTGAGTAAAACTTTATTTTGAATCAACTCCCTTTGCTAAACATATGGACATTCCTTCTTTCTTCATGTTTTTACCTAGAAGGATATGGACTATCCTTCTTTCTTCAACATGTTTTTACCTAGAAGGATGTTTTTAAAAAGTGGGGGCTTAGTTTCTAATTCTCTTTAGATTGATGTTGTGGGTGTTTAAATGTCTTATACATAAAGCTTTTCTTAAAATATGAATAAGTATTGTCAAAAAATTTTTTTTTTCAATTCGGATCAAATTTTTCCCTTTGATTCGGTATTGACGCTCTTAGCATTGAATAAAACTGGCCCTATATCTTAGCTACTGGCAACAATCCCCTTAAGATTCTATTACCCTTCTTTAATATATTATATAGTTTTGTGTATGTGAATTAGTTTATTTGGTATACATTTATTTGTAATAGAAGTGCTCAGTTTGTAAATAGTGCTCCATCTTCTTGGCACCAAATGTGCTAAAAGTCTCTTATCTCAAAAGGGTTAAATTAATGTCAAATAAAATAACTGTATCTAATTACTCAGTTTCATATGTCATATCTTTCAACAATGAATGAATATCACAATAAAAGTCAGCTTAATATATCACAGAATCACCTCAAATCCCTTGTTTTTCAGCTGTTTATGGACAGTACAGCATGAATTATGGTGCTGCAGCTGGACAGCCTGGACAAGCTCCTGGACAAGCACAGATGATGTATGGTCAGCCAGGATCTCCTGGTGCAGCACCTTACAATCAAGCCCCTGGAATGCCACAGCAACCTCAGGTAATTAGAATTATCTATTAAATCACTCATTAGGTAGATTAGCCTAGTTTTAGTCAGATACTTTATATATATATTTGTACAGAAAGTGATTGATCATTTGACTCTTATTAAAGGCTAAAGGTCCAGGGTATCCAGCAGTACCAACTGGACCAGGAGCCACACAGTCTCCAAACAACCCTTATTCCAGAGGTGGCTATGGTAGCGGCTACCCTAGGCCTAGTGCAGGCTATCCTCAGTAGACTGCCCACATCAAGCATAAGAAAAGGATTTTGATTTGTATGTTAAGAGTATGTGTTGCTGACAAGATTTAACATTGTACAACAATAGAAACAGTAGTGTTTGTTATCTCTATCTTGCCAGTTTAAAAGGCACATTATGTTATTTAATTTTTAAATTAGTGTAAACACTTTCAGAGAAATTTAATTTATTAAGCACTTTTAACAAACATAAATTAAATTTAATCACAGTTCAATGCATTAGGTTTTTCAAATTACTTTGAAAATGACATACACTTCAGTGAATAATAGCCAAATATTTCAAATTACAATATTACATAAAGATTGGTTTAGCAGATATGCAGTACTAAAATTCTTTAAAATGCTACTTAAAAAATTCAAATTTGTTAAACTATGAATTGATTTGGCATTTTTGTGTTACTTGTTATTTTACTTTTTTTTAATTTTCTTAATCTCTAAAAGAATTAACAACAACCATGATTGTGATGTATATCAATGTATTAATCACATTTAAAAATATTTTTTTTTTTTACATTAAACAATTTTCAATAAAATATTTATTTATTAATATTGCAATAAACTATTTGAATACTGGAAGGCTGGGACAAGCTTTCTGTCTTTTGAATCAATGTTTTCAATGTTGAACACTCCATGTTTGTACTTCAAGCTTTATCTCCAATCAAATGATTCTGTTATCAACACAAAAACATTTTTGTTTTTAATCCCACACTTTTTAGCCAGCTGATACATTACTTTTAATAAGACTTCATTTCTATTTTTACAAAGCAACCAACAAGCTTGTAGATCTCCTCAAATAGTTAAAGAAAACAGTTTCTTTCAATGTATTTACTCTATAAAGCAAAATGTTATTTTTAGCATGTAAGTTACTTATAGATAAATTGCTTGATAGCAGTATGGATAGAATTATAACTTGCCATGGTTACTCATAGATTTGGAAATATAGTTTGTTTTAAAACAGCCACATTGGTAGATTGTATTCAAATACCAAAAAATTGTTTATACTTTCAAATTGAAATAACTTTGAAAAATTGCTCTTGTCAAGTAGAGAGATTTACAGCTAATGAATCTATGTGACTTTAAGTGTTGTATAGCTATCATCATTGATATTTTTTGTGGAACACTTTACATTGAATGTCAATAGTTTTAAAATAAATTAGTTTTTTTTTTCCTTGTCATAATGTGAGGCGTAGAACAGGAAACTGCATTTGAATGTTTTTTGTTTAATTATTGCTTTTGAGTAATTACACTGAATGTCATTTACCAGTATACAATGTGTACATATTTATGTTACGGATGATAATAGAACCATTTCTTTTCAGTGTGTCCAAACAGAGAGAAGAAGAAATAGTTGAACACTAGACAATTGTTTAACTTTTTTACAACAGATGTAGAAGAGACTGTAAATAAGACATAGTGTTTAAGTTTGTGTAAGCATGTTGTGGAAATCTTACTCTGTAGTATGACACCATTGGTATCTATCAGAACAAAAGTTTTTTTGTGTTTTTTTTTTTTTGTTTCTCTTCTGATGCATCAATCTTTTTTTTTTCTCTTTGGGTATGGGTGGTCTACAAGTCTTGTATTTATTTGCTCTTCATCTTTGGCCTGTGCCCATTTTCCAAGTGGCCTACCAGCTACCAATAGTCTAGTGGGCATTTTTCTGTGATGATCAAAACTGTAAGCAGAACTCTTACAACTAATCCCAGTGTGTGACCATATTTTGTGCTGATTACTTTTTGTTCAGTGCATTCCCCTTATGATGGTACTGTGTGATTGAACTAATTGCAGGATTATTTGGTTTGATCAAACTGGGTTGCTATGATTCAGTTTTAAAGGATTGGGTTCCTAAGTTTCTACACTATCTCTTGATAGCTTTTTACATTATGTATTACAGATAGTATTCTGATCATGTAAACAATAAACACAAATGACCATTATATACATGCATAATGTGTTGTTCATTGAATACTGTGTTTGTACAGTGATGTCATTATTTGCTCGAACTTCATACAGTCATTTTGTATTTGTACAGTGATGTCATTATTTGCTGGGACTTCATAGTCATGTGGCAGCATTAAAATATTTGTATTGTGGTATCATTAAAATATTACTTTTTTTTTTTTTTATGTGACGCTAGTACTGGAACTGAGCCTGGTTAAAGCTGGCTGGTGGCCTATGCCACAGAAGGAACCACAGGCACAGATGAGATGAGTACTGGAACTTAGCATTGTGAATCGTACACATAACTTTAAACCTTCAATGTTTATGGCGAAATGACGTGGTCATGACATTGTAGGTCAAGATATTTAAATCTAAGTGCTTTGATAACTACAAGTTCCTAGTGTTAGCAAAATGTTAGAAGAAGAGCTTATACACGGAGGAGTCGCGATGGGGATGAATCTCAGCAACTTTTACTCCAGTATTGATTACCTTGACTTACGTCAGACCACACGAACATACACTTCCAAGTTGAAACTTCGCACAATTATTTATTGGCATAGACAATCTTATCTTATATAATACAGACGTTACTTCAAAAAAGAAAATGATTACGTCCTACGCGTCATGCATTTAGTCATGCATATTAACCAATGACTTAAATTCTGCCAAGTCACTGGTTTTCCTGGCTAGCTCAGGCAACCCATTCCATGCTCTAAGGGAAGAAGGAGCATTTGTACAAATTTGTCCTAGCATATGTGACGAGGAATGTGCCTTTATCTTTGTGTCTTTCAGAGTATTTTATTGAATTTGAAGACAAGAGATGAATCAATAACATAAAAAAGAGTAACCAATTAAACAAATAATTACTGGTAATTAATTATTTTGTTGGAGACCAACATGGGAAACTAATACTTCAGTATTCACATATATGGCTAAATTTGTTGGGTTTTGTCCTCTTAAATAATGGTTAACGCTATTTCTCCATCACATATTCTCCGATCTACTTGATACTTCAAACAATTATTTATTGTACCTAGCAAAACATTATTCAATTAACAAAAATAATTTATTTTGGTAATTATTTATTTTATTTGATATCGAATAAGGGAAATAACTTGTGGGAAGCGTGGTCGAGAGGCCGAGTGCGCTTGAACTTGGCTTGGCTTGGCTACCTAGAAGGGGGCTCGAGGTTCGACACCCGACTCGGGCAGAGTTGTGTTTACTGAGCGCCCAAAGGCAGCACGGAAAACCAACTCCTAGATGCCCCCTCCCCCCAACGTCCACTGGCGAATTCAGGTGGGGGGCGGTAGGGGCGATCTCCCCCCGAGGACGAATTTTAGTAAAGAAATCACACAATTTGTATACGAATTTATTAGTTATGTTTATAATATATACTAATTATTTCAACCTATTTTTAGATTATTTCACCCTCCCCTCTAGTATGTTGGCCGATTTGGTGGGATGGGGAGGTTGCGATGGCATCAATGCCGCCCCCACCCCACCATAAACTTTCGAGGGGGGCGGTCCAATTTATTTATAGAAATCACAGATTATTAACAGAATTAATTAAATATCTATATAATTAAAACTTGTTATTGCTATTTTAACCGATCTTTATATTATGTCGTTCCCCCGTTAGCTAATTGGGTGGGGTGGGTAGGGTGAATACATCTACTGCCCATTCCAACTTAAACCCTTTAAGTGTGCTTCTACTGCCATCCCCTCTCTGGCTCTCTGAATGGGAGGCGGTCCTATTTTCTTGGACAAATCATAAATTTAGTTGAATATCTATATAAGGTACATATTGATGTTTTAACCCAATTGTGCATTATGTCGTACGCACACTCTGATCTCAAATTTATCATTAGTAAATATAAAATGAAAAAGGGTTGTATCAGGTGGGAGGGGCGATACATGCAATCGCCTTCCGCCCATCGGACAAACCAATACTTTTTTCTTTTTGTATTTTAGTTAAGAAATTACAAAGTTAAAAAGAATATGTCTCTAATATAATTTATATATGCTATAAATTAAATTGTTATATCGAGTCGCCCCACCCCTATTCTTTAATGCAAAATGCAATCATTAGCAGAAATTATCAAAAGGAGCGTGGGTTAACGTTTTCACTCCCCTTTCAAACGAAAACAAGACGTTTTAAAACAGAATAGTCAAATATGGCGACAGAGTTTATGTAATTGCACATGAATTTATCTTAGTTATTTTAAGAAAGACTTTGTTTTGGAAAATTTAGAATTCATACGAAATTTTTCTTTATAAGAGTAACAATTGAGATGAGTTCTGAACCCAAATATTATTTTCTTAGTCACCTTTTTCCAACCTTATATATGCTTGAATCCTAAAAAACGCAAAAAATTTAGAGAAAAATCTAATTGGCCCATTTAATTTCTCCTGACACTTCAGAATTTTTTGTTTAGAGCTTTGAATTATAGTTCTGTAATAAAACAAAAGTTACAAACATGCTATTGAACAAAATGTATCCCTTACAAATGAGCTTTAATAAAAAAAAATTTTTTTCGAATACATTTTTTTTCGGCGACGATCCTCAATGCCTAAATTTAAATATTTGGGGTATCTTATCTTTTCAAGGAACAAATTGGTTATATTTGCAATGTAGGAAGGGCCTGTAAATTCATATTAGAATATTTTTCAAGTAAAAAATTTTCAAAAGGTACTTTTCGAATAAGATGAATAACGAGCTGAGGAGAATGGGTTTCTGCAGTGAAGAATGCAAGAAAACGCTTTTGGCGTTGGGGCTTCGTCCCCGACCAGACTGGGGTAGCTTACAGTTGTCCTAGCTGTCAAGAGAAAAACCTCAACATAGCTGTTTTTTTTTTTTTTGTTTCTTTTTTTTTTTCGACAAAGGTTGAGAAACACTGCTTTTTAAAAAATCTAATAGATTTCAAAGGTTGTCATGGCCAGGGGTGTCAATGGGGTTAAGCTCCCATTGTCTATAAAATACTCCTAATGGCATGCGTCTCAAATAGCCTCTGGCAACCAAGTCCAGCACCTGGCCTGCTCGTGTGGCTTAGATATTAAGCCCGGCGAAACTGCTCTTACTAACAGGTGAAGGGGTGAAGGCGGATACCTGGCGCCACAAAACCGGGAGCTTCGGGCAGATGGAGCTCGTCAGCCTAGTAAGGCAGTTCATCTAGGAGAGGGGTACTCTGACTTCAAACCCCGCTGCCTTGCGGTACTGAGGCTTCAGGAGACAACCTCGAGGAGAAATCAGGAGTGAAGCCCCTTAGGCGTTGGGAGTATCAACTATGAAATTCCCTCCGGCAAATTCTGCAACTGAGTTGGTGCCAAATGTAATGCGATGCGTTCCTTTGGATACATATTGGCATTGCAACCCTGCAAGAAACCCGACTGGCCGAAAACGGCATGCTCCGCGAGACTGACTACACTTTCTTTTGGAAAGGGAAAGCACAGGATGAGACTCGAATACATGGTGTGGGCTTTGCTGTCAAAAACAGTCTTCTTCTTATGATAGTCCCTCCAGTTGGTGGCTCGGAACGGCTACTAAGCATAAGTATGATGACAGCAACTGGAAAAGTCACTCTAATTAGTGCCTATGCCCCAACACTATGCTCGCTTCAGGAGGACAAAGACAAGTTCTATGAAGACCTCAAAGAAACCATTGCAAACATTCCTCAAAAAGAACATATGATCCTTGTAGGTGACTTCAATGCCAGAGTAGGATCAGATCACACTACCTGGCCAGACTGCCTTGGGCTTTTTGGAATCGGAAAGATGAATGAGAACGGACAAAGACTGCTTGAATTCTGCACGTACCATAAGCTCTGCATTACCAACACATACTTCAGAACAAAACCACAGCACTGTGTCTCATGGAGGCACCCTAGGTCTGGGCACTGGCACCAGCTGAATATGATACTGACACGAAAAAAGGACATTGGAAATATACTGCTGACACGTAGCTACCAAAGCGCGGATTGTGATACTGACCATACTTTAGTGTCCTGCCGGACAAGACTGCTGCCAACTAAGATCCACACATCACAGGGAAAAAGAAAATCAAGCCTGAATACCACTAGCACAAAAAATCCTGATCTTTGCACGGAATTTGAAAACAAATTAGAGGAAGCATTTAAAAACTTCTCTGTGACTGAGGTAGAAAAAAGCTGGACGTTTATGCGTGATACAATCTACCAAACATCATCACTGGTCTTTGGAAACAAAACCAAGAAAAGCGAAGACTGGTTTAAGGCTAGTTTCCCAAAAATGGAAACTGCCACTACGAACAAGAGAGCAGCCATGCTAATCTACAAGAAGGATCCCACCCCAAGCAACTTAAAAAGGCTCAGAGCTGCACGTAACAATGCCCAAAGAGTAGCGAGGCAGTGTGCTAACAAATACTGGCAGGAGCTATGCGAAGATATTCAATCTTGTGCCGACTGTGGTAACATAAGAGGACTATATGAGGGCATGAGAAAAGCCTTTGGACCGCACACCAGCAAGTGTGCTTCTCTCAAGTCAAAAGATGGCTTAATCATCAGAGATCGTGCACTGCAAATGCAGCGATGGGTAGAACACTATGCAGAACTCTACCAGATTGAAAACGGAATTAGACGAAACGCCGTCAGTAAAGGAGCTGATCATAGCCATTGACATGCTTGCACATGGGAAAACAACCGGAGGAGATGGCATTCCTGCTGAAGTCATTCAGGCTGGAAAGCATGCCCTAATCAAACCACTCCATGAACTGCTAAGCTTGTGCTGGGAACAAGGAATGGTCCCCCAGGAATTGAAAGACTCCAACATAGTTACAATTTATAAAAATAAAGGCGACCGCTCTGATTGTAACAATTACAGAGGCATCTCACTGCTTAGCATAGTCGGAAAGGCTTTTGCTAGAGTATTACTAGAGCGATTACAGATCCTGGCAGATCGTGTTTATCCAGAGTCGCAGTGTGGCTTTAGGGCAGGTAGATCTACAACAGATATGATTTTCTCTCTGCGGCAGCTACAGGAGAAGAGCAGAGAACAAAAGCAGCCCCTCTTCATAGCATTTATTGATTTGACCAAGGCCTTTGACCTTGTTAGCAGAAGCGGTCTGTTTGCTGTACTACAGAGAATCGGCTGCCCAAATTAAGTTAAGAAAACTAGTGTCAGCTTTTCACGAAAATATGCATGGCACTGTTCAGTTTGAAACTTCTTCCTCCAGGCCATTCTCCATTAAGAGCGGTGTAAAATAAGGGTGTGTACTGGCCCCTACACTATTTGGCATCTTCTTCTCAGTCGTACTAACCAGTGCTTTTAAATCCCTGGAAGACGGAATATATATCCATAACAGATCCGATGGAAGGCTCTTTAACCTGGCACGTCTTAGAGCCAAAACGAAAAGGCGTCGTATCTTGATAAGGGAGCTGCTGTTTGCCGATGACGCGGCACTCGTATCTCACTCACAAAGAGGTCTACAGAAGCTAGTGAACGCCTTAGCAGCTGCTTGTCAAGAGTTTAGCCTTACTAAAAGTCTCTCCAAGACCGAAACCCTGGCACAAGACGTCGCAGAAATACCTATAATACATATTGGGAACCACACCCTTTCAGTGGTGCAGGAATTTACCTACTTGGGTTCAACAATTGTCAGTAACCTAGACTTAGACATCGAGCTTACAAAAAGGATAGGAAAAGCTACCACAGCATTGGCAAAACTCTCCAAGCGCGTCTGGGAAAATGGTAAATTGACCACAGTGACCAAAATCCTAGTCTACAACGCCTGTGTTGTGAGCACTCTCCTTTATGGCAGTGAAAGCTGGTCAACATACATGTACCAAGAGCACAGATTGAATAGTTTCCACTTGCGCTGCCTGAGACGCATAATGGGCATCTTTTGGAGGGACCATGTCTCCAATCAGGAAGTTTTGAGATTGGCCAATATGAACAGCATGTATGCTCTCTTGACACAAAGAAGATTACGCTGGCTCGGACATGTCACCCGCATGCCGGATGGTAGAATCCCGAAAGATATCTTATATCCTGAGCTTGTGGAAGGAGTCAGACACAAGGGCCGCCCAAGACTAACGTATAGAGATGTCTGCAAGCGAGACATGAGAGCCACAGGCATCAGCGAAAGTATGTGGGAAAACATAGCCAAAGACCGGAGTGCATGGAGACAGACTGTGCGTGCTGGGACAACCCTTGCTGAGAACAAAAGAATTGAAGCGGCCTTAATCAAGAGGGAAAAAAAGAAAGCTGCCCTGTCCCTAAGCCCTGAATCAGAGGCATACACATGTACGAATTGTGGCAAAGTCTGCCCTTCTAGAATTGGTTTGATTAGCCACACCAGATTCTGCCCCGTCTCAAGATTAAGCCAAAACCAGTGACTCATTTGGGCGCATTCATTGCCTTTCGAGACAAAAGGAGCCATATAATAGATATATATATATACTGTACGCGTTTATGCTTAGGGTTAGGATTTACTGGGCGTTAGGGTTAGGGTTTGTAAAAAAATCGCCCCCCCCCCCCACTCCAAAGTCCTGGATCCGCTAGTGGATCCTAGTCACTAGGGTCGCTGTCACCCCCACCAATCAACTTACTCCAAACATTTCCCAATAAACACTATCATATTAGTTTATTACTTTTAGTTTATTACTTTTGATGAACCAATACATTGAGATGATTACCAACGTTTATTGATTGTTGTACAAATGTAAAATAAGTGTCAATTCTATCAATATAAAATCCCATTGTTTATGATATTTATACATATTGTATATTTTTTTTACAATGCAAGTTTATTCAAATTAGAAACAGAGTTTACATTGCCTTTAACTTCTAGACGTAAACGGTATATCATGTTATTCAAACTTTGGCTTGATTATCATCTAGATTAGAAAATGTACGTTTGCCACCCTCTTAATCAGCCTTCGTTCTGGAGGGGGGGGGGCGCTAAAGTTTCCACGGTGGTTCCCCGGGCGCCAAGCGCTTTTCATGATTTCTGAACTTTAGAAACTCGTTCTCTAGCTAAAAATAAAGTAGCTTGTACTATTTCTCCTAGTCAAAATATTGCAGGTCACAAAATTAGATTAAGAAAAAGTGGAACTGGCCGTATTTAAAGTGTGAGAGACATCCGACGTAATCCCAGGCAAATAAGCAGTGTTTCTCAAACTTTTACCTTTGGCGTCTAGATAATTTTCAAGTGTTTTGTATAACCGAAAAAGTACTTTCTAGATAAAGTATCAGAGAGGTATCAGGTTCCCTTTCTCCATCCAGCCAGGTTGTCTTGGGAAGCGCCGTTAGCTCCACCAACAGTTTTCCTACGTTCTGAGCTTGATAAATTCTTTTTCAGGGGTCTACACACATTTTGTTTCCTTAGTAAGAAGAGCCCATGTCAATGTTTAAGTATAACGGACTGGGAATATCTTCGTGTTCAGTAAAAAGCCTTGCCGCGAACTTTTTAGTTTTTGTCACACAAATGTCGTCAACTTAACGATGTTTAACACTCGAGAGAATTTCGACCATTCTGAGACAGTTTCTACTTAGCAGATGAAACGACTTCCATTCAATTAAAAATTTAACTTCCCTAAAATTTGGTAAATATAAACTAACAACAATGCAAATAAAATCGATTTTGTAAAAGAAAGACCACCTTTGCACCCTCCCCCCCTTTGTAAGCACGTAACTTTTTAGACATCTGTATCAACAACAAACAATATCTGGCCTAAAACAAAATATGTAGATCTAGATTACAACATGTGCCTAAGCATGTTTGGCCATATATCTAGAAATTTATTTTTTAAATGTCTCTGCTTTTATCAAAATATGTTTTTTCAACTTGGGTGTCATCCCATAATGGATCCCCTTGGTGATCGCACCACTCCGCACCCTTCCTAGTGACACCACTGACTAGAACTTCTTTATGCAGTGTATAAAATGTCCGAATTAAAAAGATAATTTTATTTAGATTATTCACACACTAATAAGAAATACAAAAATGAATAAGGCAATCTGAATAGTGAACATATATCTAATATCTTATTCATTAATTGTTATTTTGTGCAAGAAATTAAAGCGACAAACAATTTTTCAAATAGTAATAATCTTTTCAAAAACATTTTGATTATTTTCTACTAGATCTTAGTAGATTACAAATAGACATGAAAAGATTCCTAAGTATTTCACAGATCAATTGATGAGTCAGGATGTCTAGACGCTAACGTAGGTACCACTACTAATGAATGTAGGCTACACATCGATTTGTTTATGTTACGCCCAAATTCTAAATTTTAAAAAAAGCAAAAATAAAAATATTTCATCATTAACTAACAGAGAACAATAAATCCAAGAAAAAAGAGTATCATCTTGTCTTATATAATACAGACGTTACTTCAAAAAAGATGATTACGTCCTACGCGTCATGCATTTAGTCATGCATATTAACCAATGACCGAAATTCTGCCAAGTCACTGCTTTTCCTGGCTAGCTCAGGCAACCCATTCCATGCTCTAATAGCACTAGGGAAGAAGGAGCATTTGTACAAATTTGTCCTAGCATATGGGACGAGGAATGTGCCTTTATCTTTGTGTCTTTCAGAGTATTTTATTAGATTTTGTTTTTGTATTTGAAGATTATGGTTCAGAGTTTTATGTATAATTGCTACTTTACATTTGAGTCTTCTGTCCTGAAGGCTTTCTAAATTTAGTGATTTTACTAAAGGTGTTACTCTAGTCAAATGTGAATATTCGTTTGTTATGAATCTCACTGCTCTATCTGTGTGTCTGTTCCAGTTTCTTAATGTTTTCTTGAGTTGAGGGGTCCCAAACAGAGGATGCATATTCCATTATTGGCCTAACCAAGGTTAAATAACATTTTAATTTTATGTTCTTATTTGATTTATAGAAATTTCTATCAATAAACCCTAATGCTTTGTTTGATTTTTTGATAGTTTCATCAATATGGCAGTTTTTCACTTCACCTAAGTATTTTGCATTTTTAGTTTGTGTTACTGGTTTACCATGAATACCATGAAATTTATTTGCACAAAGGAATAAGTCATATCATTGTATTTAGTCTTTGTTGTAGTACGAATGGCTAGCATAGCATTTTTGGCACTTTCTCTTCGCATACACCTAAAAAAAAAGTAGATCGTAGATATTTCAAAAGAATCCATATCAAGTTGAATCTAAATAGTCTAAATATAAAATAGCAGTTGCTGCTAAGATCTCGTTCCGTTACACTTCCTCAATCTTTGAAACCCAAACACGGATTCAAGCCCAAGAGCAGTGATAGGCCCTTACTAACACTCTATGATAACAGCGGGAAAGCAGGGTAACATACTCCTCAAGCTGCCAATAAAATAAAATACACTGACTATAAAATTGTTTATAGAATTCCACTATGACACACGCACTGTGGATACCTTGGCTAGGCTGGTGTTGACAGAATATAAAAGTAAAAGGAAAACATGGCGAATTTAATGAACTATTGGATAGTGTTTTTATATTGTTTAATAACA
Source organism: Biomphalaria pfeifferi (assembly GCA_030265305.1). NCBI lineage: Eukaryota > Metazoa > Mollusca > Gastropoda > Planorbidae > Biomphalaria > Biomphalaria pfeifferi. The sequence goes on from JASAOG010000138.1 coordinate 1,106,188, forward strand.
ACACTAAAAATATGTGAGTAAACTTTCTTTTGAAATAGTTAGTGTATGAAATAAATCATCCAAAATAATGTCATATCTATCTATCTATCTATCTATCTATCTATCTATCTATCTATCTATCTATCTATCCATCCATCCATCCATCCATCCATCCATCTATCCATCTATCCATCTATCTATCTATCTATCTATCTATCTATCTATCTATCTATCTATCTATCTATCTATCTTTTGCCTGTTCCAGTTTCTTAATGTTTTCTTGAGTTGAGGGGGGTCCCAAACAGAGGATGCATATTCTATTATTGGCCTAACCATGGTTAAATAACATTTTAGTTTTATGTTCTTGTTTGATTTATAGAAATTTCTTTTAATAAACCCTAATGCGTTGTTTGATTTTTTGATAGTTTCATCAATTTGGGGATTCTATGACAGTTTTTCATTTATTATAACACCTAAGTATTTTGCGTTTTAGTCTGTGTTAATGGTTTACCATGAAATAGATAAGTGGAATTTATTTTAGTTTTTTTGTTACTCTTAATAACCGACATTTTTCTGGGTGGAAAGACATGCTCCTATTTGATTCCCATTTCCGCTATTCATCTAATTCTATTTGTAAAATTTCTGTATTTTGTTATGTTTTTATTTATTATGCAATCGTCTGCAAATAATCTGACTTTTGTTCCTGAACAAATGCAATTTGGTAAATCATTTAGGTAAATTAAAAATAGTTGTGGATCTAAGACTGTTCCTTGAGGTACACCTGAATTTACAGTTACTGGTGTTGATTTATAGTCAGTTATTATTACAGTTTCTTCTCTCCCTATCAGAAAATCCTTAATCCACTGATGCAATAGACCATCAATGCCAAAATATTATATTTTTTAAGCAAACTATGGTGGTGAACTTTGTCAAAAGCCTTGGGAAAATCTAATAAGATAACATCTATTTGCTCACTATTATCTAAACCTTTTGAAAAATCATCAATTAGTCCTATTAGTTGTGTTTCACATGATCTATATTTCCTAAAGCCACGTTGATATGGAGTAAGGACATTATGTTTGTCTATGTGGTTTATGATGTTGCTACATATTATGTGTTCTAGGATTTTACATGTGATGCTGGTAAGTGATACTGGTCTTTAGTTTCCTGTGTCAGATTTTTCTCCTTTTTTAAAAATAGGGGGGGGGGGTGACATTAGCTTCTTTCCATTGACTTGGTACTTTGCCCTGATTAAGAGATGCCTGAAAAAGTATTTTAAACACTGGTGCTAGCTCATTGCTTAGTTCTTTGAGTAATCTAGCTGGAATACCATCAGGTCCAGAAGCTTTATTCTGTTTGATGTTGGCTAATAGTTTTTGGATTCCCTTTTCTTGTACTTCTGTATCTCCTCTGTTGTCTACTTGGTTCAAATGAAGTAATATGTCTTTGTCTCCTGGGGCTGAGAATGCTGGTGCAAAGTATTTATTTAAGATGTTAGCTTTAGTTTCATTATCGTTACGTGTTAAGTTATCTTCTCTTTTTAATGGTGTTACTCCAGTTGTTTCCATTTTCTTGTTAGGGTTTGGGGTTAGGTTAGGGGTTAGGTTTGGGGTTAGGTTTGGGGTTAGGTTAGGGGTTACAGTCATACAAATTTGTGGCCAAAAGAAAACCTTTTGCCGAAGTCGGTAGTTGATGGCAAAAAGAAAACTCAAATCGACTCCCGGCAGACAATGTATTTTGTCTGCTTTAAATGTGGAAAACTTTATAGATCCCAGATATGATTGCGTAGCCTCTGCACTCCTCTTTGATCTTGGAACTCAAAGACAAGCCTTAGCCCGTAGATTTTCCACATAGTATGCACACATGAGTAATTCTTCTTTATAACTTTTGTCTTATGCGTAAGGAACAAATATAAGCAGTACAGAAAGTTCTGCCCTATCTGTAGACTCATCCGTTTGCATTGCATATTCACTGAAATGTTCAAGACGATGAATGAAGACTTTCTATTTTCCAGAAACAACAATATTTAAAAAAATGTTTTGTATTTCTTTTGCTTAGTAACCTCTTCATTAAGATCATCTTTGTCTTTGGAGCATGACTTAACGAGTGTCTTCTCTATCGTATGTGCTTCACCATTCAAAGTGAGAAAAGATTCATTTGATCAATATCTGTGTGCAGTTGTAACCACGGCAATAAGTAGTAGCTCAAACGTTTCTGAAAAGTCAAACTGTCTCTTAAAATTTTAGATACAATTTTTAAGTTACAAAAGATATAAATACATTTTTTTTTCTGCTTCCAATAATGAATTTCTCTTTTTTACTTAACTGCTTCATATTTTTTCGGGGACTAGCTATTTAAGACCTGACAGAATACTGGTGTTAAGAGTAACACATTCTAGGAACTCCAGACCTCATTTATGTATGAATGCTACACAGACAGCTACATGAAATTCTGTCTCATTAAGACTAGAGGACGTTAGTATAACCAATCTTTAGTAATATTTCTAACAGTAATACTCTGAAATGTGTAACTTAAAACTGGATTAGACTTATAATTTGGTGTTAGTTTAAAATACCTTGGCATTGCAAAGACACTCTTGCTTGGCTCACCACAGACCTAGTTTGCCAACCTATTACGAGACGGTGATATTAGGGTTGGTTTGATAATACCATCATTTCTTAATAGGCCTACACTGTACATTATGTCTTAAGCACACATTTTACACCCGCACCCCCCCCCCCCTTTTTTTTTCCTTTTAATCGGTCTATATTTACACACATAGCTATTTTTTTTCAGTCACAATGTACACTGTTAGATATTCAAACAACTAGGCCTATAAAAACAAAAATATTAGAACATATAAGAGTTGTGCTCTGAATGAATAGTAAATTTTAAGTTTCATTACATATTTAGTAGCTTTTATTCCATGTTTCGAATGATCTACGGCTCTCAGTCACTCACTGAATGGACTTTTGGGTGCTGTGACAATGCCAACATCAATGGCTTCCCAATCATCGCTGTCACAATCGATTCTCAGTAACGGTTCGAGAGATAAGCCAGTGCACTCTAGGCGTTAATATATATAAAGATTTACTGCTGCTGGGGTCCACAACTGTTTAGAATTATACATACACATAGAAACCCTGCTTGACCAATAAAAAAATCAGTTCGATTGGGCCACGAGACTTTTAGTTCGATACAAAAATATTTTTACAGAATTAGTATATACACATCTAGTCTGATACAAAAGTTTATTTTAGTCTTTCAGCATGAGAACCGGGAACTATGGGCTTATTAAACATTAAAAAAATGTTTACTTCGGAAATTAGTTTTCCTAAAAAAAAACCAGAATATTCGAAATAATTATTCATACATAGCAAAATATGTTACAGCTATAGATCTAGATAATAGGCCTAATAATCCACCCATAGACTTTTATATATTGTATCTAGACTGGACATGAAGATCTTTTAAAACTACAAAAAATGTTTTTTTTAAAATGTTGAAACAAGGTGTTGTTTTGTAAAGTAGTTATAAGAAGTAAAGTTGTTGCTTTTTCAACCCTAACCTATATAACATATAACTTAATTTCTAGATCTAGTAATTGAATATAAAAATAAGCGTACTCTCATCTCATAATTATTATTTTGCAATTTTTAGATACATAATTTAGAAAGTTCTAGGCAATCAATGTATTTAAATCTACATCAGATGATTAAAATCAACAGACATGAATTATCTCGATCTAGGATTTTTGAAACATTATCTCAATGGAAACTAGCAGGAATTGGCTTTGTTTCATACATTAGCGTGAATATATAGTTCTGTGATTAATACCACATTCTAAAGAAAATCCGAGAAATGATTTTGCATTATTTCTAAGCTTTGAAAACTAAAGATCATTACTTTTCTAAGACAGAAAAGATTGATTAGGGCGACTACCATTAGAGCATGAGAAAGAGTTACGTACATAAAATCTATTTATATAGGTCTGTGAATCGATCAATCGCGGATAAGAATTTGTTTCCGGTTTCCAGTCTAGATATAATATATAAGTCTATGAGTCCACCATTATTTAAATAATTTAGTACATTGCTTTAAAAGTACGTATTTTTCTTTTTAGATAGCCGAGAAGGAAAGAATACAATTTTTAGTGGTCCAGAGAGGGAGAAATTTCTATTGTTAGTGGTACAGAGAGGGAGAAATTTTTATTGCTAGTGGTCCAGAGAGGGACAGAATACGATATCCATGGATTGTTAAGTGGTTCAGAGAGGGACAGACTACGCAATCCATGGATTGTTAGTGGTCCAGAGAGGGACAGACTACGCTACCCATGGATTGTTAGTATGTTAAGGCTTTCTTTCCGGCGGTCACGTTTAGCTCTCCAATTCTTTCGTTGACAATCTTTCACCATCCTCTTTTCATTGATTTCACAGTGTGGCTGGACAGAGATTCGATTGCTACTAAAAAAAAAAATAAAAAAACAATAACAACAACAACATAGTTTTTCCAGTTTTTCTACTAGGAGAAAGAGTTCTTTGTGCAACGTTATGTAGCTCAAGTCTATAAGTATGTTTCTTATAAAAATTAAAAAAAAAACACGAAGTGTAATATTCTGAAGTTCTTGTCATGGTTTTCTATGTTATCGAAATAGGTGCCACAGTCACAAATCTTCCATCACAAGAGAAGATACGTACGTCCTACGCATACTCTTGTGTCGAATCTGTCGTGCATAGAAATTAGCGATTTAAACTCTGCTATGTCATTGGTTTTCCAGGCTGATTCAGGCAACCCGTGTGTGGCACTTAGGAAGAATTCAAAATAAACATTTCAATAGACGTTGACAAAGTTTGTTAATGATAGTAATAATGGTCTCATATTTAGTTCATTGGAGGTCAATGTAGTGAATGCTACTTAAATATTTGTGTGAGACATTAAGAGTGTGCAGAGTGATTGGTATAGACATTTAGACCAGTGAGAGCACTAGCGGATCCAGAACTTTGGAGTGGAGGGGGCGATTTTTTTCCAAACCCTAGCCCTAACGCCCAGTAAACCCTAACCCTAAGCATAATCGTGCGTACAGCATATATATATATATATATATATATATATATATATATATATATATATATGTGTGTATATTTCTATTGCAAGCTTGGGGGTCTGGAGGAGCGCTGTAAGCTTCCCCAGTGTGGTTCGGGGCGAAGCCCCGACGCAAAAACGTTTTCTTGCATTTTTCACTTTCAGAAACGTATTCTCCTGACATCTACCCTACAACTCATTGTTTATCAGTGTTGTTCAGGGCGAAGCCCCGACGCCGAAAGCGTTTTATTGCATTCTTCACCTCAGAAATGCATTCTCCTGACTACAGCTCATCATGCATCAGTGGGGTTCGGGGCAAAGCCCCTACTCAAAAAGCGTTTTCTTGCATTCTTCACTGCAGAAACGCATTCTCCTGAAATTTCACCATTGAGGTTCAGGGCGAAGCCCCGACGCCAAAAGCCTGTTTTTGCATTCTTCATTGCAGTAACGCATTCTACTGACATCTACAGCTTATCATTCCTCAGTGAAGTTCGGGGCGAAGCCAAAAGCGTTTTCTTGCATTCTTCATTGCAGTAACGCTTTCTCCTGACATCTACAGCTTAACATTCATCAGAGAGGTTCGGGGCGAAGCCAAAAGCGTTTTCTTGCATTCATCACTGAAGAAGCGCATTCTGCTGACCTAAAGTTCATTATTCATCGTATTATAAAGGACTTTTTGAATAATGTTAAAAAAATGTTCTAATATCAATTTATAGGCCCTTAATACATTGCAAATAAAACCGATTTGTTCCTTTAAAAGATAAGATACCACACATCTTTAGATTAAGGCTTTGAGGATTGCAGCCGAAAAAAAAATTATTCGAAAAAAATATTCAATAAAATTCAAGCATACATTGTGATGTTATAGTCCCAAATTTATTTAGCTAGAGAAATATCAGATTGAGTAAAGGTTGGAAAAAGGCGACTAGGAAAAGATTATCTGGGTTTAGAACTCATCTCAATCGTGACTCTTTTACTGAAAAGTTTCTTTTGAATTATAACTTTTCCAAAGCAAAGTCTTTCTTAAAATAATTATGATAAATTCATGTGAAATTACATAAACTTTGTCTGGAAAGGGCAGGGGCGGTAGCGTGAAAATGATTAAACCTCGCTCCTTTTTATAATTTCTGCTAATGATTGCATTTGGCATTAAAGATTAGGGGTATGGCGCCTCGGTATAAGAATTTAATTTATAGCATATATGAATTACATTAGTCACAGATTTTTTTTCTTTTGTAATTTCGTAACTAAAATACAAAAGGAAAAAAGTATTGGTTTGTCCGATGGGGGGAAGGTGATTGCATGTATCGCCCCTCCCACCTGGTACAACCTTTTTCATTTTATATTTACTAATAAAAAAATTGAGATTAGAGTGCGGTGCGACATAATTAATATACAATGGGCTCACATATCAATACGTAGTTTATATTATATTGATATTCAACTTATTTTGTTCACATACTATGATTTCTCCATAAAAATAAAACCGCCCCCCCCCCCCCGCCATTCAGAGGTCTAGAGTGGGAAGGGTAGCAGAAGCAATCATGCCCCCACCTCATCGTATCGGCTAAGATACCAGAAGTGTAGCGACATAATATAAATATTATATTGTAATTCAACTAATTTTGTTTACAAACTATGATTTCTAATTAAAAGTAGGACCGCCCCCCCCCACTCAAAGGGTTTAGGTTGGAAGGGCAGTAGATGTATTCGCCCCCCCCCCCCCACCCAAATCGGCTAATATAAAGACATAATATAAAGATAGGTTAAAATATCAATAACAAGTTTTAATCATATAGATATTTAATTGATTCTGTTAGCTAGCTGTGATTTCTACAAATAAATTGAACCGCCCCCCCACTCGAAAGTTTATGGGGGGGGGGCGGGATTAATGCCATCGCCCCTTCTCGAGCCCACCATATCGGCTAACATACCGGGGGGGGGGCGAAATAATCTAAAAATAGGTTGAAATATAAAAAATTAGTATATATTATTAACATAAGTAATACATTCGTATACAAATAATATGAACTCTATACTAAACTTCGTCCGCCCCCCCCCCCGAAGGTCGGCCGAGTTGGCCCCGGATCCGCTAGTGTGTGAGAGACACTTACTTTGTTAGCTTTTTTCGCGATGAGACAAGTGCTCTATTGATATAAGCTGTATTAATGAGAGTCTTAATATTCTATTCTCCACTAAAACATAAGGTTATTAAGTGTTCTTATAAGCCAATTAACATTACCCACCGGCTACGTCCGTTAATTTGTTTCCAGGCTAAATATTGGTTATTTTGCAATGGATCCACTCCCTATGTCTAAAAAGCCTATTTGGTCAATTAGTGTTTGTATAAATAGATCAGGTTATCCTTTGGTTTTCTGAAGTGTTCCTATCCACGAATAGCGACATTAACTCTTTCTCTCCGTAATTATTTACCATATTCTGGTGGAATCAAACGGTAATCGTCAGTTAGGAGAGAAAGAGTTAATTTTAACACCAACACTGAATAGACCATAACGATAAATATCTATTACATTATGTCCCCATTACACAGTGCAAGTATTTCAGCGTACAAATGGCAATGTACTGTTAACATTTCACATAAAAACAATAACAAGTATGGCTTGAATGTTATTGTCAAGTCTTAGATTGTCAGAGCCTAGTTTTATTATACTTTGGTCTATATTCCTTTCAGGTTCCTATTAATCTATTTAAGAATGATTTGACATATTTTATATTTTAAACTATATAAACCTAAAGACCTATAAAAAAAAATGAACGGTTACACGGATAGAAACTATTAATTAAATCCTAATATATGACATTTTTAAGCAAGAGAAGCCACTTTTGATCCGACATTTGTTTCATTTTTCGTTTTAGAAGGGCCATTTAATAAAAAGCTTTCTTAGATCACAATATACCATAAAATGTTAAAACCAAACCTGCCATTATTACACAGAGAATAACATAATGATCTGTCTGACGTATTCTTCTTCTAGTGGCATTCACAACTGAATACATTCTCTCTATTTTTCACACACAGAGAGAGAGAGAGAGAGAGAGAGAGAGAGAGAGAGAGACGGTATTATATGTCATCGTCAGGACTCTTTGCAGAAACACAGGAGTAGAGGAGAGGCTATTGAAAAAAAAAAAGTTCCATTGTCTCTATTTCACCTTATTTAAGTACAGAAAAATGTAGTATATTTCTGATAGCACATTTTGGACATTAATATACAGCAAGTAAATAACAGAATCCATCTGTGATCAGGACTTCGTTATCTGAAAAGATATACAATTTAGAATGAATAGGTTCTTTATCTTTTTACTTCCTTGTTATTCAGACTGGCGTTATGTGTACATAGAAAGTAAATGAACTAAGGCACTGATGATAACTGTCGGGTAAACTTTAGTTAACATTTTTCCAGGACTTGAATAAACTTACTTCTTGTATCTTGAAAAGTAAATATTTCTAGATCTCAATCATTAGAATAGAAATATTAAGTACTTTTACCATAGACACATATCCAAACATAAAGAAATGTCTTGTGAGTATCTGTCAGGCTGTCTATATGTCCCTCTTAGTTTTCTGTCTCCAAGTCTGACTAAATACACTCGAGTTTATTGAAATCTCCTTACTAAATGTAACATCTATGGCATGATGATCTGCAGGGCGGTCTTTGGTCACTGCAACCTATGCGTCCGCAGTGGGCCCGCACTTTCAAAGGTCCCGCGCTAATTCTAGGTGTAAATTCTTTAATTAAACCATTATAACTTATATTTAATAATAAGGTCTCCGCGACGTCCTGATTATCCAGGGCCTCCTGGAAATCTCCCGCAATTTCAAAATATACGAAAAGTCCTGGAAATCTCCAGAAATTATTAAAATCTCCTGAAAAATAGACAAAATTGTCAATTTTGGGATGCCAATCCTATGCGCGATTTAAAAAAAACGGCATTGTCAGCTTTCATTTCATGGAAATTTATTGCAAAGACAAATGTATTTTCTAAAACAAAATCTTAATTTTGACATTATGCTTATCCCTATCCAAATGGGCCCCGCGCAATCCGTTTTGCATAGGGCCCCTCAATTGTTAGGGCTGTCCCTGATGATATGTCATCACATCTAGTGTAGTACCCATAAAACCAAAGCATAATGACCTCATTGTTGCTTGCCTTAAAACAACTCAGCATGAGCATTGCACGTAGACAGTGAGATGTAAAACTCCGCATACACATTGCAGTAGAGTGTCATCAACTAGGAAATAACACATAGCGAGTAATACATTTGGTTCCATACACGTATAAACATATTCTTTAGAAAGATAGAAGGAGCCGTCGCAGCTACTTTACCATCTAAAAAAATATGGTGAAATAGGACTTGGTTAATAGTGCTGTTAGTTTTATAGATCTCAACCTTATAGTCGTCCAAATGAACGGACAAACAGGATACAACCAATAGGGGCTTTTCCACTAGCAGGCCCCTAAGAATTGAAAAGAAAAAAAAAAGCAATAGTGAAAAAGTAAGAAACAAATTTAGTAATTGGAAACAAAAAAGAAATAATTGTCGTTGAAAACTAATCTCCATTATATAAATTAAAAACAAAACACTGACTGAAATTTCGTACACAGGTTCCATTTAACTCATAGGAGCTTGTTAAGAATTGATTTTGACAGATTCGCAACCTAACCACCGCTAAGCTTTCTATCAAACCTTTGTATTTTATATTTGGTATTTCCCAAAAGTTTATATATAAAGCGCTGGAAGCGACAGAATATGTAGGTCGCTATGGGGCTGCGTAGCCACGGGAAATACTGTATTCCTCATTAATCTTCGGACTCGAAGACAACACTTATTGTCATTATTATTATTATAAATAAAGCATAAAAAGAAATATTACAAATTCCGTATTTTCAAAGCATTTTTTTCCTCTATACCTAAGTTTACTTTTTTTTTTTAAAGCCTCACGTCATTTCAGCTTCCTTTCAGATACTGTCTAAGTAATAATTATAAAAAAAATACTAATAGGATAAAAAAAGATAAATAGGAAGTCTTTTAATTATGATTAAAGGATGTAGATAAAAAGTGTCAAGACATAACAAGACATACATTTATTAAGGCACATATATCTATGCTATCTAATGCAATTTAGATCTATACGGTGTTAGCAAATAGCGTTACACTAAAAACGAACCTGGGTTTTTTTTAAATCTGATACAGTGTGTAATAGTAAAACAGCACATACCTAAATAAATCGTTAATAGAGAGCAAATACCTATATTTATTGTAGTATATATAGGTCTGTGGTTTTATAACTTTCGTAACTTCTTCCATACAGAAATGAGTTTTGTAATTTCTTTTACTGAAAATTTGAGCTATTTGCGTCTGACACATATATCATTTTTATGTGCAGCAACAACATTTCAAAATGTTATTAATATGTAATAGATCTAAACTAACACTAATACTTCCGTGTGGACAAGTTGTGTTACTACACTTCGCTAGTACTGTCTCTAATCAAAACAGAATTAATTAATTACGACTAATTGATAAAATAATTGGTCGAATTTTTCATGTGTTGTTAGGAGCAATTAATGATTGCGCCAAGTCTCAAGTTCCTCCAAGAATGGAAAGTGGTAGAAATAACGTGTACAAAATTTGTACTTGACAGACAGACAGAGTGAGCTGATATAAGCTTTGTACCAGAAAGACAGAATGAGCTGATAGAAGCTTTGTACCAGACAGACAGAGTGAGCTGATATAAGCTTTGTACCTGACAGACAGACAAAGTGAGCTGATAGAAGCTTTGTACCGGACAGACAGAGTGAGCTGATGTAAGCTTTGTACAAGACAGATAGAGTGAGCTGATAGAAGCTTTGTACCAGACAGACAGATAGAGTGAGCTGATATAAGCTTCGTAACTGACAGACAGACAGGGGGAGCTGATATAAGCTTTATACCAGACAGACAAACAGATAGAGTAAGCTGATATAAGCTTTGTACCAGACAGACAGAGTGAGCTGATATAAGCTTTGTACCTGAAAGATAGAGTGAGCTGATATAAACTTTGTACCAGACAGACAGACAGAGTGAGCTGATATAAGCTTTGTACCAGACAGACAGACAGAGTGAGCTGATATAAGCTTTATACCAGACAGACAGAGTGAGCTGATATAAGCTTTATACCAGACAGACAGAGTGAGCTGATATAAGCTTTGTACCTGACAGACAGAAAGGGGGAGCTGATATAAGCTTTATAACAGACAGACAAACAGATAGAGTAAGCTGATATAAGCTTTGTACCAGACAGACAGACAGAGTGAGCTGATATAAGCTTTATACCAGACAGACAGAGTGAGCTGATATAAGCTTTGTACCTGACAGACAGACAGGGGGAGCTGATATAAGCTTTATAACAGACAGACAAACAGATAAAGTAAGCTGATATAAGCTTTGTACCAGACAGACAGACAGAGTGAGCTGATATAAGCTTTATAACAGACAGACAGAGTGAGCTGATATAAGCTTTGTACCAGACAGACAGAGTTAGCTGATATAAGCTTTGTACCAGACAGACAGACAGAGTGAGCTGATATAAGCTTTGTACCAGACAGACAGAGTGAGCTGATATAAGCTTTGTACCCGACAGACAGAGTGAGCTTAGGTAAGCTTTGTACCAGACAGACAGAGTGAGCTGATATAAGCTTTGTACCAGACAGACAGAGTGAGCTGATATAAGCTTTGTACCAGACAGACAGAGTGAGCTTAGGTAAGCTTTGTACCAGACAGACAGAGTGAGCTGATATAAGCTTTGTACCAGACAGACAGAGTGAGCTGATATAAGCTTTGTACCAGACAGACAGAGTAAGCTGATATAAGCTTTGTACCAGACAGACAGACAGATAGAGTAAGCTGATATAAGCTTTGTACCATACAGACAGAGTGAGCTGTAATAAGCTTTATACCAGACAGACAGACAGATAGAGTAAGCTGATATAAGCTTTGTACCATACAGACAGAGTGAGCTGTAATAAGCTTTATACTAGACAGACAGAGTGAGCTGATATAAGCTTTGTACCAGACAGACAGAGTAAGCTGATATAAGCTTTGTACCAGACAGACAGACAGATAGAGTGAGCTGATATAAGCTTTGTACCAGACAGACAGAGTGAGCTTAGGTAAGCTTTGTACCAGACAGACAGAGTGAGCTGATATAAGCTTTGTACCAGACAGACAGAGTGAGCTGATAAAAACTTTATAGCAGACAGACAGAGTGAGCTGATATAAGCTTTGTACCAGACAGACAGAGTGAGCTGATATAAGCTTTGTACCAGACAGACAGAGTGAGCTTAGGTAAGCTTTGTACCAGACAGACAGAGTGAGCTGATATAAGCTTTGTACCAGACAGACAGAGTGAGCTGATATAAGCTTTGTACCAGACAGACAGAGTGAGCTGATATAAGCTTTGTACCAGACAGACAGAGTAAGCTGATATAAGCTTTGTACCAGAAAGAAAGAGTGAGCTGATATAAGCTTTGTACCAGACAGACAGAGTAAGCTGATATAAGCTTTGTACCAGACAGACAGACAGATAGAGTAAGCTGATATAAGCTTTGTACCATACAGACAGAGTGAGCTGTAATAAGCTTTATACCAGACAGACAGACAGATAGAGTAAGCTGATATAAGCTTTGTACCATACAGACAGAGTGAGCTGTAATAAGCTTTATACTAGACAGACAGAGTGAGCTGATATAAGCTTTGTACCAGACAGACAGAGTAAGCTGATATAAGCTTTGTACCAGACAGACAGACAGATAGAGTGAGCTGATATAAGCTTTGTACCAGACAGACAGAGTGAGCTTAGGTAAGCTTTGTACCAGACAGACAGAGTGAGCTGATATAAGCTTTGTACCAGACAGACAGAGTGAGCTGATATAAGCTTTGTACCAGACAGACAGAGTGAGATGATATAAGCTTTGTACCAGACAGACAGAGTAAGCTGATATAAGCTTTGTACCAGAAAGAAAGAGTGAGCTGATATAAGCTTTGTACCAGACAGACAGAGTGAGCTGATATAAGCTTTGTACCAGACAGACAGAGTAAGATGATAAAAGCTTTGTACCAGACAGACAGACAGATAGAGTGAGCTGATATAAGCTTTGTACCAGACAGACAGACAGAGTGAATTGATATAAGCTTTATACCAGACAGACAGAGTAAGCTGATATAAGCTTTATACCAGACAGAAAGAGTGAGCTGATATAAGCTTTGTACCTGACAGATAGAGTGAGCTGATATAAGCTTTATTCCTGACAGATAGAGTGAGCTGATATAAGCTTTGTACCTGACTGAGAGACAGTACGAGCTGATACAAGCTTTGTACTAGACAGACAGACAGATAGAGTGAGCTGATATAAGCTTTGTACCAGACAGATAGACAGAGTGAGTTGATAAAAACTTTATACCAGACAGACAGAGTGAGCTGATATAAGCTTTGTACCTGACAGATATAGTGAGCTGATATAAGCTTTGTACCAGACAGACAGAGTGAGCTGATATAAGCTTTATACCTGACAAACAGACAGGGTGAGCTGATATAAGCTTTATACCAGACAGACAGACAGATAGAGTAAGCTGATATAAGCTTTGTACCATACAGACAGAGTGAGCTGTAATAAGCTTTATACTAGACAGACAGAGTGAGCTGATATAAGCTTTATACCAGACAGACAGAGTGAGCTGATATAAGCTTTGTATCAGACAGACAGAGTGAGCTGATAAAAACTTTATACCAGACAGACAGAGTGAGCTGATATAAGCTTTATACCAGACAGACAGAGTGAGCTGATATAAGCTTTGTATCAGACAGACAGACAGATAGAGTGAGCTGATATAAGCTTTGTACCAGACAGATAGACAGAGTGAGTTGATAAAAACTTTATACCAGACAGACAGAGTGAGCTGATATAAGCTTTGTACCTGACAGATATAGTGAGCTGATATAAGCTTTGTACCAGACAGACAGAGTGAGCTGATATAAGCTTTATACCTGACAAACAGACAGGGTGAGCTGATATAAGCTTTATACCAGACAGACAGACAGATAGAGTAAGCTGATATAAGCTTTGTACCAGACAGACAGAGTAAGCTGATATAAGCTTTGTACCAGACAGACAGACAGATAGAGTAAGCTGATATAAGCTTTGTACCATACAGACAGAGTGAGCTGTAATAAGCTTTATACCAGACAGACAGACAGATAGAGTAAGCTGATATAAGCTTTGTACCATACAGACAGAGTGAGCTGTAATAAGCTTTATACTAGACAGACAGAGTGAGCTGATATAAGCTTTGTACCAGACAGACAGAGTAAGCTGATATAAGCTTTGTACCAGACAGACAGACAGATAGAGTGAGCTGATATAAGCTTTGTACCAGACAGACAGAGTGAGCTTAGGTAAGCTTTGTACCAGACAGACAGAGTGAGCTGATATAAGCTTTGTACCAGACAGACAGAGTTAGCTGATATAAGCTTTGTACCAGACAGACAGAGTGAGCTGATATAAGCTTTGTACCAGACAGACAGAGTAAGCTGATATAAGCTTTGTACCAGACAGAAAGAGTGAGCTGATATAAGCTTTGTACCAGACAGACAGAGTGAGCTGATATAAGCTTTGTACCAGACAGACAGAGTAAGCTGATATAAGCTTTGTACCAGACAGACAGACAGATAGAGTGAGCTGATATAATCTTTGTACCAGACAGACAGACAGAGTGAATTGATATAAGCTTTATACCAGACAGACAGAGTAAGCTGATATAAGCTTTATACCAGACAGAAAGAGTGAGCTGATATAAGCTTTGTACCTGACAGATAGAGTGAGCTGATATAAGCTTTATTCCTGACAGATAGAGTGAGCTGATATAAGCTTTGTACCTGACTGAGAGACAGTGTGAGCTGATACAAGCTTTGTACTAGACAGACAGACAGATAGAGTGAGCTGATATAAGCTTTGTACCAGACAGATAGACAGAGTGAGTTGATAAAAACTTTATACCAGACAGACAGAGTGAGCTGATATAAGCTTTGTACCTGACAGATATAGTGAGCTGATATAAGCTTTGTACCAGACAGACAGAGTGAGCTGATATAAGCTTTATACCTGACAAACAGACAGGGTGAGCTGATATAAGCTTTTTACCAGACAGACAGACAGATAGAGTAAGCTGATATAAGCTTTGTACCAGACAGACAGAGTGAGCTGTAATAAGCTTTATACTAGACAGACAGAGTGAGCTGATATAAGCTTTATACCAGACAGACAGAGTGAGCTGATATAAGCTTTGTATCAGACAGAGAGTGAGCTGATAAAAACTTTATACCAGACAGACAGAGTGAGCTGATATAAGCTTTATACCAGACAGACAGAGTGAGCTGATATAAGCTTTGTATCAGACAGACAGAGTGAGCTGATAAAAACTTTATACCAGACAGACAGAGTGAGCTGATATAAGCTTTGTACCAGACAGACAGAGTGAGCTGATTTAGGCTTTGTACCAGACAGACAGAGTGAGCTTAGGTAAGCTTTGTACCAGACAGACAGAGTGAGCTGATATAAGCTTTGTACCAGACAGACAGAGTGAGCTGATATAAGCTTTGTACCAGACAGACAGAGTAAGCTGATATAAGCTTTGTACCAGAAAGAAAGAGTGAGCTGATATAAGCTTTGTACCAGACAGACAGAGTAAGCTGATATAAGCTTTGTACCAGACAGACAGACAGATAGAGTAAGCTGATATAAGCTTTGTACCATACAGACAGAGTGAGCTGTAATAAGCTTTATACCAGACAGACAGACAGATAGAGTAAGCTGATATAAGCTTTGTACCATACAGACAGAGTGAGCTGTAATAAGCTTTATACTAGACAGACAGAGTGAGCTGATATAAGCTTTGTACCAGACAGACAGAGTAAGCTGATATAAGCTTTGTACCAGACAGACAGACAGATAGAGTGAGCTGATATAAGCTTTGTACCAGACAGACAGAGTGAGCTTAGGTAAGCTTTGTACCAGACAGACAGAGTGAGCTGATATAAGCTTTGTACCAGACAGACAGAGTAAGCTGATATAAGCTTTGTACCAGACAGAAAGAGTGAGCTGATATAAGCTTTGTACCAGACAGACAGAGTGAGCTGATATAAGCTTTGTACCAGACAGACAGAGTAAGCTGATATAAGCTTTGTACCAGACAGACAGACAGATAGAGTGAGCTGATATAAGCTTTGTACCAGACAGACAGACAGAGTGAATTGATATAAGCTTTATACCAGACAGACAGAGTAAGCTGATATAAGCTTTATACCAGACAGAAAGAGTGAGCTGATATAAGCTTTGTACCTGACAGATAGAGTGAGCTGATATAAGCTTTATTCCTGACAGATAGAGTGAGCTGATATAAGCTTTGTACCTGACTGAGAGACAGTGTGAGCTGATACAAGCTTTGTACTAGACAGACAGACAGATAGAGTGAGCTGATATAAGCTTTGTACCAGACAGATAGACAGAGTGAGTTGATAAAAACTTTATACCAGACAGACAGAGTGAGCTGATATAAGCTTTGTACCTGACAGATATAGTGAGCTGATATAAGCTTTGTACCAGACAGACAGAGTGAGCTGATATAAGCTTTATACCTGACAAACAGACAGGGTGAGCTGATATAAGCTTTTTACCAGACAGACAGACAGATAGAGTAAGCTGATATAAGCTTTGTACCAGACAGACAGAGTGAGCTGTAATAAGCTTTATACTAGACAGACAGAGTGAGCTGATATAAGCTTTATACCAGACAGACAGAGTGAGCTGATATAAGCTTTGTATCAGACAGACAGAGTGAGCTGATAAAAACTTTATACCAGACAGACAGAGTGAGCTGATATAAGCTTTGTACCAGACAGACAGAGTGAGCTGATATAAGCTTTGTACCAGACAGACAGAGTGAGCTGATATAAGCTTTGTACCAGACAGACAGACAGATAGAGTGAGCTGATATAAGCTTTGTACCAGACAGACAGACAGAGTACGCTGATATAAACTTTGTACCAGACAGACAGAGTGAGCTGATATAAGCTTTTTACCAGACAGACAGAGTAAGCTGATATAAGCTTTATACCAGACAGACAGAGTGAGCTGATATAAGCTTTGTACCAGACAGACAGAGTGAGCTGATATAAGCTTTGTACCAGACAGACAGAGTGAGCTGATATAAGCTTTGTACCAGACAGACAGAGTGAGCTGATATAAGCTTTGTACCTGACAGACAGACAAGGTGAGCTGATATAAGCTTAATACCAGACAGACAGACAGATAGAGTAAGCTGATATAAGCTTTGTACCAGACAGACAGAGTGAGCTGATATAAGCTTTATACCAGACAGACAGAGTGAGCTGATATAAGCTTTGTACCAGACAGACAGGGTGAACTGATATAAGCTTTGTACCAGACAGACAGAGTAAGCTGATATAAGCTTTGTAATAGACAGACAGAGTGTGCTGATATAAGCTTGGTACCTGACAGACAGACAGAGTGAGCTGATATAAGCTTTGTACCAGACAGACAGAATGAGCTGATATAAGCTTTGTACCAGACAGACAGAGTAAGCTGATATAAGCTTTGTACCAGACAGAAAGAGTGAGCTGATATAAGTTTTGTACCAGACAGACAGAGTAAGCTGATATAAGCTTTGTACCAGACAGACAGAGTGAGCTGATATAAGCTTTGTACCAGACAGAAAGAGTGAGCTGATATAAGCTTTGTAACAAGCTAAATCCTTGTTTAAAAACTAAGCTTATTTAAGAAAAAGACATGTACATTTACAACTTTTTCTCTCAATAACGTTGACGTTATTTCTCTTATTTTCTATCAAACAAAATAATTACCAATAATTAATTGACTAATTAATTAACGTTTAAAAAATTGATTTATGTCTTGTTAATGTCAATAATCAAATAGACCTCATTCACCAATCGTAGACAAACAACATTAACCACCTTGGTCCATTACTCAAATGTTTAAACTTGGTCTGAGAATGGGTGTGGGAGAAATAACATGTACAAACCTTTAACCAGACAGACAGACATAGTGAGTTGACATCTAGGCCTCCTTCAGTCGCGAAGCGACTGTAGATCATCTCATGGAAATAAGATGAATGTCTGGGCATTAGCTGTGGTCGGAACATTGTCGCCCATATATCATTTTCCCCCTCTCCACGCAGCTAATGTATCTAAAAAAACGGCAGTGCCGATACAGTTTGGGAGTCAGCCGCGTCGCCGGTTCTGCCAGGGTGTAGCACTGGGTGCTGCAAACTGCCTTAGGGTCGCCAGCTCCTGATTTTTCCTCAGGGTTGACTCCTGAAGTCTTATCATGATTGAGTATAGCTGCAAGGCAACAGAGTTTTGAATTCGGAGTTTCCCTTCTCCTAGGTGGGTAGCCTGCCATGGCTAACAAGCCCCTAATGTCCGAAGCGTACTGGTTAAGGCGCCAGTTACTCGCCTTTGCCTCTTCTCCTGTTAGTGAGAACAGTTCCGCCGGACTCGACATCTGAGCCATACGTGAAGGCCAGGAGTTAGACTGGTTTTCAGAGGCTATTTGAGACGCATGCCATTAGGAAGCATTTACATGCTTACATCCATTACCACTTCCGGCAATGACAACCTTGCCGAACCCTGAGTTGATATAAGCTTTGTGAAAACATATAAACTTACACATTTTGAAGTGAAAGTTTTAACCCAGACATTTAAACAGATGTTTTATTAAATACTCATCTAGATACTCTTTCTCCCCCCGCCCAACTTTCAATGTATTAATCTCGTTATTCATGTTGGTTGAATTAACACGACTATCAATTTTCGATATCACGACAAGCTTTTAGTGAAATATTGATCGATTTAGTAGAGACTTGAGTAAATATCCAAACAGTCTACACTTATTTGTTTCAATAAGTAACTCTGATGTCAATTTTATTTCTCTCCACAGGTACATCTCAGTCGTGCATTCATCTTGTAGCCGGACAAATGTATAATGTGTCGCAAACATTTTCCAACGTCAATTCTAATGTAGATTTTAATTTGATAACTTCAAATGGAGATATATCTGTGATAGCGAACTGTTCTGTCACCAATGTTACAAATTGTGTCATTCATAACACTAATTTTAGGGCAGTTATAAATGGTGATCACGTATTTCTTACTTTTAAAGTAGAAATCTATATAAAAGGCATAGAAATGATTCTCGATTCCCAGCCAGCGAAGAACGTTTGCTTTACCATCACAGGTAAGACATAGCTTTACCATCACAGGTAAAACATTGCTTTACCATCACAGGTAAGACATTGCTTTATCATCACAGGTAAGACATTGCTTTACCATCACAGGTAAGACATTGCTTTACCATCACAGGTAAGACATTGTTTTGTTGGAGTCTTTAAAACACAATAGTTGAGGATTAATTTCTCTGAGCTGTTAGGAAATTCACTGTTTGTGTTGTTCTGTTTAGTGAGTCGATACGAAGTAGCGAGAACTATTTGAATAGATGTTTTTTTTTCTTAAATAGGATTGTTAACTTTGTTTCTTACATCGTAATGTCGTATGTTTAGTTCTTGAAGTGTTTTTTGTCGTATTGTTAGAGAGTAAATTCTTTCATTCTTACAAAGTAGGACCTATTGAAACGTCACTCACGATGCTATGCAGATCGATTTCGGAGAGCAAGCATTTAGGGCACATTCGTCAGCAAATAGCTGGTTCTGATTGTTGCTGACTTTTAAAAAAATATTTCACATTAAGCCGCCTCGGTTTAAATAGCCACAATCAAATGTATACATTATATTTACTCCGTTACTGTCATAGATATGAACGTCATACTTACTCCGTACTATTAATGCATCTGTTAGCATAGCGAAGAACATGATATTGAACAGTGCGGGTGACAGGACACTATCCTGTTTTATCCCATTTGAAACCGCAAAGGGCTCTGATGGCGGTAAGGGATGCCGCTCCCCCCGCTCGAGCATCTTGTAAATCTTAATGTATGATTGATTCGTACAGACTGCCTTGGGAGGTAACAAGTGAAATGGAATGATATAAAGGATTTTATATTTTGTTACTAGAGCCAAATGTCAACATACAACTTTCAAAGTATTTTCACTTAGGTTCATTAAATGAAACTTTCATGAAAAATGAAACTGTTCGATAACGATCAGAGCTTACTAAGAAGTAAATAATAATAATAATAACCTTAACATGGCTCAAAGCAGGTCATCTCTACCCTGAAACAGAAGGCTTTGTTACAGCAATACAGGACAGAGTAATCAGGACACAAAATTACGAGAAGCATATCCTGAAACTCAATGTTGTCGACAAATGCCGAAAATTTGGAAATGTGGGCGAGTCGATTGAGCACATTATGGCAGGATGTCCAGCCCTATCAGAATCAGCCTACCTAGGTCGCCATAACCTAGTTGCAAAGTTAATACACCAACAGTTGGCTTTGACGCACAATTTGATCGGTAAGGACACTCCTCCTTATTATAAATACTCTCCACAATAGGTTCTCGAGTCTACTGAACATCTGCTGTACTGGGATATTGCGACAAAACGGTAGATTTCGATCGCCCGGATCTTCTGTTTGTTGATAAAAAAAGAAAAAAACCGCCACCATTATCGACATCGCCGTACCACTGTCTCATAAGTTAAGAAAAACTGAGATAGAAAAACAAAGAAAATATGGGAACCTAGGCTTGGAGATTAGGCGTCTATGGAAATTGTCCAAAATAACAATATACCCCATTGTTATATCAACCGAGGGGATAATAACAACTGACCTCACAGACACCTTCAAGGCCCTTAACATTCCTAGGAACATCCTCGTTGCCTGTCAGAGGGCGGTACAGCTGCAGACCTGCCACATCACCAAAAAATTCCTCAGTGGAAACTGTTAAAGGGACTACGATGAATTTTGTTTCTCTTTAGCGACACTCGACCTAGGCAGCGCCAGAGAATGACTACTTGTTCGTTTCTAACATAATAATAGTAATAATAATAATAATAATAATGAATAATGAATGAATAAAGAATGAATACTCGTTCGTTTCTAACATAATAATAATAATATGGAAGTTATCTAAAATAACAATATACCCCATTGTTGTATCAGCTGAGGTGATATTAACAACAGACTTCACCGATACCTTTAAGCCCTTAACATTCCTAGGAATATTCTCGTTGTCTGTAAGAGAGCGGTACTGCTGCAGACCTGCCACATCACCAGAAAATTCCTCTGTGGAAACTGATAAAGAGACTACTGGGAATTGTGTTTCCCTTTAACGAAACTCGACCCTGGCAGCGCCAAAGAATGAATACTCGTTCGTTTCTAACATAATAATACATTTTATTATCCGTATGGAAATTCGTCTTACAATTTGCGCACTACACCAAACAAAATATTATAATTATAGAAAGCCAAAATATACATATCAGTCTCCCTCATACTAAACGTTTTTATTAGATTGTTTCTATTTAATGAATTGATTGCCAGGGGAACAAAAGAGTTTTTGTGTCTGTTTGTCTTTGCTATCAGTGCTATGATGGTAACATAAAAAAAAATAAAAAAAATAGAAAAACTGATTTTGGTTCCGGTATCAAATTTCGAGAATTAATTAGTCACTGAGCCTAATACTAAAAGAAAACAAAAAACCAACAACGAGGTACTTCGTTACAATCAAGAGCAAAAAAAAAAGTTTTAAAATCCTTTTTTTAAGATGTGACTTTGATTTCAACCCTAAGCATGAAATGTATCGGATACTGACACATATCCCTTGTGACATGTCATGCAGTGTGAAGTTATATTGTCAAGAAACGAGTTATAGATATTCTAACACGAGTCAAAATGTGGTGCGTCTGTAAAAACTTGAATCTCTTTTGTAGCACATCGACTTCTTCATAGGAAACTTTTAAATTTCTTCAGGTTCATCCAATGAACTTCTTGGTACTGACCAACTCATTCACTCAATAATAATGGTCACTAATTCTCCCACGATGGACGATGAAATACGTTACTTCAACCTGTTCTTTCTTAACTGACGCCCAGGACAACTAAGCTATTTTCAAGATGGAAACCGCAGTGGTTAAAGTTACCAAAAAAATTATATTTTATTTAGTAATTCCTGCAGTCTACGCACTTGACAGCCAACATTTTAATGTCTAAAGTACAAAACAAAAATTCCTTCCACTTGAGCTCTGAACATTTTTTTTGGTGCGTAACTTTCTTTCGTTTCATTTTGTTCAATATTATAAACGCAGTGAGCAACTGATTGATTGAATCAGACATATCTCACTAATTCTCCTTCTTGGTGTGGACGAAAAAATAAAAAAATTTAAACTAATTACTACTTTTCGTGTGTCTAGAACTACTAAGCACCTTTCACGATCGAAATTGCAGAGGTTCAATTAACCAAAAGCAATTATAAATTCACAATGTAGGCCCAATATGTTTTTACCAAATACAAATAAGCTCTTCCTGTTCTCTCCAGCATCTAGGCCTAATTTTAATTATACTCTTCTATTATATTACAACTATCTTCTTTTAAAAGGAAAGTCTGTAATTTAAAATCAAAGCTAGATGGACATCTGTTATAGATCTAAAACTAAAAATTTAACAAATTCTAATAGTAAATATGAAGCACATTAGTTTAGATCTAAACTTTCTTTTTTTTTGTACAGAGCTGTTGTACAAGATTATACTTCATTTTTTAAGCACTTTACTTTTTTTTGCCTAATTTCGGTAGAGCATAAGACTTTCTAAAGGAGGGTCAGAGTTCACGTACCAAAATCGCGCGAATTTTTTGTTCTATTTTATTTTTAAATAACAATTTAATTTTAACAAATTGATCCACATAAAGTTGAAACCTAATGTATAACCTCGATACTAAATAGGATTTGAGCATTTGATTAAAAAAAAATGGATGGTGTTTAAAAACATCCAAGAGCCTTTCAATTATTTCGATAAAAAGCTGACAAGTCAAAGAATACTCATTTTGTATGTAGAACTATTTTCTAAGGAGTAGTGCGTGTGAGTGTGTGAGGGGGGATAAGTGATGTTGGTAATCAAATTATCTGGCAAAAAACTCCGCCTATATGTTACGGAGGAGAGTTGTGGGGGTAGTGGGTGGAAGAGAAGTGATACTCGAATTGAATGACTGGTCCAGTTCAACGTAATCGATACTACAAGTAGCCAGCCATTGGAATGTATGGGAAGCAGTTCATTTTATATCATTATATTGTTATAAGTAGGAAAAAAATGGGATAGGTCCATGGCAAAATAAACAATATATGGCCTAGGAACAAAGTGAATCGGTTATTACCGTAATGGATGGCTAATTAAAGTCAATGCCATTAACGTTTTCAGTTGAATGATCTTACTCACCATCGTTTTTTTTTCCCTTCATCAAAGCACTGCACACGTGTGTTTCTGTTTCAGCCAAACTTGATACTTTTGAGTGCACTAGCAGAGAGAATGGGTTTCAAATAAACATTATGTGCATAGCTCCCAATGTTTATCCAGGAAACCAAAATGGTAACTGCACTCTCTATAAAAAGGTAAAACATAGATATAAGATGTTTATTTTTTACATTTTAAGTCTATCGATTTATTTATAGGCCTTTTTAACGGATGATATTATTTTGAACAAAATGACTGTATGAAACAGTGGTTCTGAAAATGTGTGCCGGTGGTGTCGGAGTGTCTATGACATTTGATTGCAAGGACAATTGGATTTTTTTCCCGAAACTCAGCAGCTTTTTTTGCCCCATTCATAATATTTTTAGATTTTCGCATTCGCTTTACTTATAACATATTTTTTTCTTTAATTGTTTCTAATACACTATATCAGTGATTATATCATTGATACTCAAATTAGGCCGTCAATATGAAATTAGTCGTCAATATGAAAGTGTACTAAATCAACCTTGTGAACTAATTAAATTCTTGTATTGAAAGCTTCATCTGTAATAATGATTAAAAATGCATCCAAACTCTATGCATTAAAATAATAAGACTTGTCTTTGAGTCTGATGATTAATGAGGAGTGCAGTATTTCTCGTGGCTACGCAGTCCCAGAAGCGACCTACATATTTTGCCATAACTTCGCAGACATAACTGTTATCCGCACGGGTTGATTTAGATGCTCTTATTGCTATCTACGTCTGTCCTCGGCAATCACAGAAACACCCAGAAACACCCTTCTTACTCCCCCCCCTGTTTCCCAACTTGTCCAGTCATGGAATAGAATCATAGCGTATTGAAAAAGTTAAAAGCATGAAATAGCGCTAAACTAAAAAAAAATTGGAAAAAATTTTGTAATTGCAAAATTTATTATTGTTTATCTATACATCTCTTGCGAATGTTATCACACGACTGATCCAGACTTATTGATACAAATACAATTAATATAAGGTTGGTTTTTTAAAGTATATTTTATATTTTTCTTATTTAAAATCTAACATTCATTAAGGGCCTAGTTATTAAGATAATATACTCTATAGGTTATTTACTTTAAAAAAGTATTTTTCTAATCTTTTTCTTGTTTGAAATGTAGTCTAGAATAGAAATGTACTTTCTATTATCGTATGTCTAAAGATCTAGATATAGATCAAGCTCTCTAAATATACCGTCTGCTAATAAGACTACACTATTTCATTTCTTTTTCCTTCTAATGAAGACTAAAAAAATCATCCTAAAAACTGTATACAGATCTATATAGATAGATGTATTTTAGTGGGAAGCGTGGTCGAGAGGCCAAGAACGCTATGAAGGGGGCTCGAGGTTCGACACCCGACTCGAAAAGAGTTGTGTTTACTGTGCGCCTAAAGGCAGCATGGAAAAACTACTCCCCCACATTGATCCACAAATGAGATTGGACCAAATCGCTCTGAGCATGCCATAAGCATGAAAGTAGCGCTATATAAAAGCTATTATTTAATTTTTTATTTACTTTTTGATAAAAGGGGTCCATTCTATCGCTACGGTAATTACCTTCGTTTACATTATATTTAAGTTTTGTAATAACTTCTGGTGACTGCTCATATGCTCATAGGAATTACTGAAACTAGTGGGGAATGGGACTGACATTCTGTAGAGACTTAGCGTAGCTAGGAATTTTCCATCGTTTTTGGGCCGTGGGGCTTGACCTCTTTGGGACCCTGCATTTTGCGTAATATTTTTTTTAAATGTAAAAAACAATCATTTGGGGACCCCTAGGAGTGGGGCCCGGGGGGATTTCGAAATTCTCCCCCCACTCCAGCTACGCCACTGTTTACGGTAATGTATATAAGTCCATATATAATTAGAACATAAAAATGTCCTAGAGCTAGTAAATAAACAATACGCAACTATACCAAAGGAACAGCAACTTCAAAACAGAACTATCTACGTAAAATGAATTAGTCTTGTAGTGTGAGAGTAGATACTGTGTTTTTGTGCTGATCTCATACTCTAATAATTTTCTATCTACCATAACATTTATTTCTAATCAACAACGCGCGATGTAAAATCCTTCTTTGTCTCAGTATTTTTTTTTTACCGGCGTTGTAGTGCTGTCTGGTAAAATGTTTGAACACATTATTTCTCCCTCACCCATTCAGTGATCAAGTTGCACAATTATTCATTGGCCTAGACAGTTTATGAATCAATAAATTTATCTTTCAGTCCTTACAGATATGAAGGGTTTTGTCCTCTTAGATAATTGTTACAAAGCTTATATCAGCTCACTCTGTCTGTCTGGTACCACGTCTCTATTAGTTATTCTTGGATCAAGTTGAAACTTTAAACAATTATTTATTGCGCCTAGTCTAATTGAACTACCTGTCAATTAAAATATTCCTGTAGCCCCGTACCCCACCCCACACCTAGTTTAGTCTTGATTGAGTTCGTCAAGTCTTTCTGTGAGCCTTTGACATTGAAATTAGTTCAGGTACATTATTTCATTATATATAAGTATGCACATATCTACAATAATATCATATTTATTGTTCATGTTTCAGAATGCACAAAACGTGATTTCGACTAGAACCACCATTACTCAGAATAATCAATTGTATAACTTAAGCTGTAAGTTTTCTGTGACACAACTAGACCCAGTAGACAACAGTTATGTTATCTCTTTAAAGTATTTCACAACAACTAAGAATGATTCACTAGATATCTCCTACACAGGTAAGTGTCTACAACATAGTTACTCTACTCACGTGATTCGATACATTGCATTTCTGAAAAGGAAAAAAAAAAGCTTTATAGTAAATATACAAAGACCACATTTCCTTGACCTCTGTTGGAATGATGGATACATCAACTGTTAAATTTTTTGAAAAATCATTAGAGCCATTTTTGATATCAGTGTCCTCCACCCTCCATGAAGTTTAAAAATGATTACAATACTCGGTAGCTAATCGGTCAAAATACGAACAGCATTTTAGTAATCTAATTTCGCCATTATGTGCAGTGTATTCAAACTTTCAGAACCTGTTTCTTGTCACTGCATTGAGTCTCAAAGAACCCAAAGAGTTCGTCTTATTTGTTTTCTCAATTTGTATCTGTGCGTGGTTCTTGTTTTCAAACACAGGAAACTTCTGATTGGGGAGCATAACAAACGAGTCATCATATGAAACTTATTACTGTCGAAACAAAAAGTATAATCTATTTAGCGAATACCTTTCTCTTTATGTCTCTCTGTTTCTCTCTCTCTCTCTGTCTTTGTTTCTCTCTGTCTCTTTCTCATTCTGTCTTTCTCTCACCTTGCTTCTCTCTGTCTCTCACACTCTGACTCTCTCTCTGACTCTCTCTAGCTCTGCCTCTTTGTCTGTCTGTCTCTGTCTCTCTCTCTTTGTCTCTCTATCTCCCAGTCTCTCTCTTTCTCTGTCTGTCTCTCTCTGTCTCTCTGTCTGTGTTTGTGTGAGTGTGTGTATCTGTGTGCTTGTGTAAGTGTGCGTTTGCGTGCGTGCGCGCGCGCGTGTGTGTGTGTAAAAGAGAGAGTTAAAGAATGGAATCAGAAAGCTAAGCAATATGAGGGCGACTGTAACAAATTTAGCAATTTAAAGGGTCAATAAGAAAAAAAAAGTGAGCGATTGAAATGAAAAGAATATTGAACACTTTTGTATTGTTTACCTTATCTCGGGAATAGTTTCTAGTAAAACTTAAAGTACACCATATACCATATTCAAACTCAAATTTTACTATACTATTTCATGTACTGTCTCAGATTTAAAGATCAAGAATTGGTCTACAGACCAAAAATTCCTCATTCTGAACCACATCATAACTCTAACTTGTGAGACTTCGCTCATTCCAGCTGACCAAATCACCATACAAAGGAGATATTTACGTCAGACTCTTAACACTTCGACCAACGCCTGGAGCCTGCAGCATACTATCAACATGTTCAATTGTCAAAATGTAGATCAATATGTGTGCATAATTTCAAACAAAACTGAAACTCGGTTTTCGGAATTAGTTCTCTACCCTAACTTTGAGTGTAAGTTGTTATTTACTGTCAAGATACTTAACCCTTGGAAATATAGCTCCACACGTTAACCTTTAATGTTGACTTGTTATGTCAATAAACGAATGTAGTTAACTTTAATGTTGACGTGTTATGTCATTAAACGAATGTAGTTAACTTTAATGTTGACATGTCATGTCAATAAACGAATGCAGTTAACTTTAATGTTGACATGTTATGTCAATAAACGAATGTAGTTAACTTTTAATGTTGACTTGTTATGTCAATAAACGAATGTAGTTAAGTTAAATATTGACTTGTTATGTCAATAAACGAATGTAGTTAACTTACATGTTGACTTGTTAAACGAATGATGTTAAGTTACTAGTGTGCAAATCTCATCTTTAATAGCTTATTAATACTATTTTGTGTTCAGGTGCTCCCCGAGCTGATTATCTCAGCCAGGAAAGTCGAACGTTTTCAGTCCAGCAAGGGCACGACTTATTTTTCTCAAGTGACATCTTTAGTCTAAACTGCAATGACTTAGTGTTCTCTATTTGGTTTGAAGAGCGTGATCATATATTTTTGGCCAGGACAGAACTGTACACGGTGTCTTGTAATAACTACTCACTTTTTTATTGTAGTGCCAATGTGGCAATGTATGATTTTCGTGAGAGTGATTACAAAACGTATATTCTAAACATCAAGGATAGAGGCCTGGAGACCGAGTTACAGTTTACAGTACGACCAAGTAAGTGCGTTCGTTTCAAAGTGTATACATAAGTTCATTGTTGACTATGTTAACAAAAAGTAGACATTTAATATACTTTTAAACTTATTTTCATTATGTTTTAATGTGTTAACAATAGTTTTGTAAGTGTTAGTGGCCTAATTCTAGGATCTTTATATCGTGAGTAAAATCTTTAAAAAACAATGAGTTAGTATGGTAATTTTTCTTACCAATCGCAAGTATCTAAGAAGATTCAGAAAGTAGTCCAGTGTTCCTATGGGAAGGACTAATACTTCGATATATTATTTGTCCACTTAAGAGTTGGACTTAGCTGGATGAACACTTCAAGTGAATGAACTTAATCAACAAAAGAAAGCCCATACTTTTAGCGTATTTCATATACAACAAACAAAACTTGTCGATATGGTAGATTTTACTTAAGTTGTTTAAAAAATGAGTTTTAACGTTAAAATGTGGATCTATTCAATTGTTACAAAGCTTATATCAACTCAAACTGTCTGGTCAAAAGTTTGCACAATTATTTCTTTTACGTGACAAGACAAGAATCATAAAAAAAATGGACTTGTTAATTATCTATTGGTAATCCATTATTTTGTTTAAGTAACTCGTACAAGGGAAAGAAATTGTACATGACTGAAGTGGTGGTATTAGCTGAGTATGCCTTTATTTATCCCACTCTAAATTAAAATAAACAATATATTATAAAACAATCTTCTCAAGTCATAAGTATCTCATTAGCAGAGTGGTTAGCACGTCGTCTCGATGAGGCGTGAGCCACGAGCTCGAATTCGGTCGATGCCCTACCCCCCTTTTTTGGGGGGTATATGCTTTAAAAAACCAATGACGGTAAAATTCACCCAGACAACCCTATCTCCCGCTTCCCATTTCCCGATGTGGTGCAGCTAAGAGATAAAGTCACAGCAAAGTCAGAAAGCTAAAAGCATGAAGTAGAGCTAAACAAAAACAATAGGGTTTGTTGCTGAACATAAAAATTATATGTGTCAGACGCGAATAGCCCAATTTTCAGTAAAAGAAATTACAAAAGTCATTTCTCTATAGAAGTTACGAAGGCTATATAAAATACAATCACAGACCTATATATACTACAATAAATATAGGTTTTTGATTTCTAGTTACGATTTATTTAGGTAGGTGCTGTTCTACTATTACATACCAAGTATTAGAGTTTAGAAAAACCCAGGTTTGTTTCATGTGTAACGCTATTAGCTAACACCGCATATCATCTCTCCATTAGTATATTTAGATCTATAATCTAATTCAAGTCTAAATCTATATATAAAAATCGAATAGATCTAGTAATAGTATAGATTCTGTCTTGAGACTAGATTGCCGAGTCTAGCGTATGCTATGCCTATAGTCAGTTTTTATTAGAAACATGTCTAGATATTAATAAAGACTTTTTTAATTATTAGATTATTAGATACAGACATAGGACATAGATTTAATAATACTGTAATACGTTTACTATACTCTATACTTAATCTACTAGACTAGAGATCTATCTATAGATCTATCTATAATCTAGTCAATCTAGATCTATACAATATTCATTATAATACTTCTACTTATAATGACTTATTTAATAAGTTAGTACTTAGACTTAGATCTATTATAGTTTATAGATTTACTTTTCAATGCCTAGACCTAATAATAAAATTGCGAATGATGTCTATAATGACTGATTATTTTTTTTTATAGCAATAGGCCTACTAGACCTAGGTCTAGACTCTACTTAAATCTAGTCTAAAATAATGACTGTCTAAGACTCTAGATGAATGAGAAGTTCACATAGAGGTGTTGTTAATAATACGGCATGTCGGCTGAAAGTATTTAAAGTGCTTTTTTTTGTTAAAATAAAAAATAGGTGCCGGTACTCAGTGATAGATTGCCTAACTTTCAGCTAAAAATAAATCAACAATTAACGTTGAATTACAAGAGTAATCATTTTTCCCGACATTGAAAAAAGGTGTCTGTACCCCGTACTGTGTGTACCGTCACAAAAATATATCTCAATCTTCTTTCATTTATTTTTTGTGCGGTGTTCTTGTTACTTAATACATTGATACAGGATCGAGTCATACACAGGGCCTAAGTATACAAGCTGGATCTCGAGCATTGGATACATTTA
Organism: Biomphalaria pfeifferi; assembly: GCA_030265305.1. Classification (NCBI taxonomy): domain Eukaryota; kingdom Metazoa; phylum Mollusca; class Gastropoda; family Planorbidae; genus Biomphalaria; species Biomphalaria pfeifferi. The sequence continues at coordinate 1,136,695 of JASAOG010000138.1, forward strand.
TTTTTTAAATAAGTTTTATGGAAGAGTTGTTTGAAGTTTGTAAATTCTTAAATTCAGGCTAAAAATATCGAAGCCGACATTTTTACACTCATTTCTAAACAATTAGAAGAGCTGGACTGACTCATAGTGTAGCTTGTGTACATCTGCAAAAACACAAACTCTCTTTGTAATCTTATCAGTTAGACTTTCAAAACTATTAAAAAAAAACTTAGTGATTATTTTTACTGCATAATTCTATTATTATTCCTTTTTAGAATAAGGATATAAACAAATATTTGCCATATGACTTTGTCTAACAGAAAAAAATTAAACTTACGTCTATTTATACAGTTTTTTTTAGTTACCTAGTAATATAAAATATATTGAACTAACACGTACATTCATCATAATGCAGCCATGTAATTTTTCGCTTATGAACATAGCATTATTTATTATCAATATTTTACAAAGGCTGCTTGGAGAAATCAGGTATGCCCATTAGGAGAAAAATGACCCCTTTACACTAGAAAAATTTAAGAAACTAGAACAGACACAAAATAAACAGTGACATTCATAACAAAATAATATTCAAAATTGAATTTAAAGATTAAAATCACTACAATTTTTTTCAACAATTATTTGTGTATGAAATTGTGTATCGGAAAATGCCGGGTACTTGAAATAAGCTAGTCCTAAAAAAACAACACAGATCTTGGGTAAAATACTCATCAAATAAAGTACTGTAAATGTGTTGTTTTACGCGCTAGTTTCAGGTCTTTTCTTTTTCTTTATCGGGTTTGATCACAACTACCCGTATTTTTATAGCATAATAATGTCAGTTTAATTTAAAGAGAGAACTGAAAAATACAAAGATATATAAGGAAAAAAGCGACTTCCGGCCCAATACTTTTTAATCATAGAAACGAAACGGACTAGTCCAACAAACCCTATTAGTTCAAATCGAAAAGATTTTTTGTTGTCAGTCTAGATTCTAAATCTATTACAAATCTATGACTGATCTAAACTAATTGATACAATTACACCTCGTATTTTTTTTAAAAGTATTTTTTAAATATTATTAATTAGCTTTTATATAGCGCTACTTTCATGCTTATAGCATGCTCAGAGCGCTTTTGGTGGGGGGGAGGGGGTATCTAGGAGTTGGTTTTCCGTGCTGCCTTTAGGCGCTCAGTAAACACAACTTTGCCCGAGTCGGGTGTCGAACCTCGAGCCCCCTTCTAGGTAGCCAAGCCAAGCCAAGTTCAAGCGCACTCGGCCTCTCGCTTCTACACAATATGTTTCTCTAAAGAATAGTACTACTCATGTCATTGTGCTCCATTGCCTTTCTAGACTATAGTACTACTCATGTCATTGTTTCATTGTGTAGTTTCTCTTATCCAGCAGGTTCAGATGTTGATTATAAGGATGCAGTGATTGCAGTGAGTGTGACAGCCGGTTTCCTGTTTTTAATTGTAGTTTTGTTAGTGGTGGTCTTAGTGTGTCTATGGCGGCGACGTCAAACCCCAGGCCGGGCTACTGTTAACAACAGCAGGAAATCCAGTCGGACCATTTTAAAACAGGAACTTTACGATGGCATGAACCAGTCTGAAAACTATCGTCATAGTTACGGAGGTTGGTATCTCTACTGAGTTTGATATAAATGTAAAATAATCACATTATATATAGTAATCTGATTACATATTAATTCCTCCTAGAATAAGTGTAATAAAATAAAAAATGAATGTATTTCTTAAATATAAATGTACGTGACAATCAAGTGGCGTAATGATATCTTTTTTTGGCGTATGGTAGTTATCGTAATACTATCCTCATGTTAAGTAAGACCACTTGTAGTACCCCTGTTTTAGTCAGCATAAAACATCAACATCAAAAATATCTTATTTTCAAAAACCTTTTGAATAATGTTTTGCTTGAAAAATTATTAAAAAATAAATTAATAGACCCTTACTATATTGTAAATACAACCAATTTGTTCCTAAAAAAGATAAGATAAACAGTTTTAGATTAAAAATTTGAGGATCGCCGCCGAAAAAAAAATATATTCGAAAAATAATATAAAAAAAAAAACAAGTGATACATTTTGTTCCATACGCCTCTATGTCACTTCGTTTTGTTACAGAACTAATTCAAAGCTCTCAACAAAAAAAAAAAAAATGTCGGAACAGGGAGGAGAAATTAGTGGACCAATTAGGTTCTACTCTAAACTTTTTTGCATTTTTTTTTAGGATTCAATCATAAATTGTGAGTTATGGTCCCAAGTGTATTTATACGTTAGAAAAAATTAGAGTAAAGGTTTTGGAAAAAGGCGATTAGGGAAAAAAAAGGTTCAGAACTCTGTCAATTGTTTACTATTTTATACTGAAACATTTCTTATGCATTCAAAATTGTTCAAAACAAAGACTTTCTTGAAATATTTATGATACATTCATGTGCAATTACATACACTATGTCGTCATATTTCACTATTCTGTTTTAAAACGCCATGTTTTCGTCTGGACAGGGGAGGGGGCGGTAGAGTGAAAACCATAAATCAAGAGTCCTTGCTCCTTTTTATAATTTCTGCGAATGATTGCATTTGGCATTAGAGAATAGGGGGTGGGGCGACTCGATATAAGAATTTAATTTATAGCATATATAGATTATATAAGTGACAGATTTTTTTAAATTTTGGAATTTCTCAACTAAAATACAAACTAAAAAGTATTTATTTGTCCTATCGTCGGAGGGCGATTTAATGTATCCCCCCTCCCACCTGGTACAACCCTTTTTCATTTAGTATTTACTGATGATAAAATTTTAGATTAGAGACACACTAGCTACTAATAGGTTCAAATATCAATAAGTAGCTTATATTATACAGATATTCAACTAATTTTGTTCACCAACAATGATTTCTTCACAATAATAGGACCGCCCCCCCCCCCCACACTCAAAGGGTTTAGGTGGGAAGGGCAATAGATGTATTCGCCATCCCATCCCACCCAATTGGCCACAAGGGAATGACATAATATAAAGATTGGTTAAAATATAAATAACAAGTTTTAATCATATAGATATAGATTCTGTTAACAAGCTGTGATTTCTACCAATAAATTGGACAGCTCCATCCCATTCGAAAGTTTATATGGGGGCGGGCGGGATTGATGCCATCGCCCCCTCTACATCCTACCAAATTGGTCAATATACGAGTGGGGCGAAAAAAATGTAAAAATAGGTTGTAAGATAAATAATTAGTATATATACGTATACAAATTGTGTTTCTTTACTAAAATTCGTTCGGCTCTATGGGAGTCAAGCTGTCTCCATAAAGATCTGTCACTGACCATGTCTGAAGCCCCTTTCTACCCGGTGTCCACTGCTCTGAGGTCCTCCATGAAACTGTGATGCCATGTTATACGAGGACGTCTTTGTTTACGCTTTCCTCGCATCGGCCCCCGTGTCACTGCATAATTCACTCTGTCCGAGGAAATGTCCCGCAAACCCCATGCGACGTTCAGCCACAACCACATTAAGTGGTCGTCCAAGTTTGGCATAGGATTCTTTGTTTAAAAAGCGATCTCCTAAAAATCCGTCTTAGCCATTTTTGTTGAGCCACACCCAGTCTCATCTCAACCCCAGCAGACGACCTCCAGGTCCCACACGCACGCGCCGCTGCCGGGACAACGACCTAGATATGCAGGCGGACCCTGTCTTCATTCCAACATCTCGGCTTGTCCAAACAAGCCATAACCCCCGAAAAACGCGTCCCTACTCTCCCATCCGGCACGCCACGTTACGACCGGCACCCCCGCCATTGTCCGCCGTGATGCCGTCCAGGTACGTGAACCCATCTAACTCCCCAAGCCCCGACTCGCCAGGTCCGATGGGTGTACCCTCCGCCCCACATTCCACCCGCACAACCTCAGCCCTATCCAAGCCCATGGTGAGGCCAACGCTGTGTGCCCATCCATCCAAGCTTACAGTCACCTACTGCATGAAACCTATTAGGTATCAAGTCGTAGTCGTAAGTCGTGGGACTCAACATACAAGATAATAACCTACGACTTTGAGAGCCCCCTAACCTATAGCCTGACAACCTATAATAGTAGACCATATAGTGTCTGAGTATTAGTTTAATAACAAACTAATTTACAACTTCAGAAAAACATGTGGCCGCTATCATTCAGATGCCCACTATTATTCTCTTCTTGTCAATCTATTTTATGCTATTTCAGAACATACGCTACAAAACACGCCAGTTCGTAGACTAAGTAGCAGCGAAGAAGAAAAGTACGAGATTATGACAACAGGTCAGCATCTCCAAAACCAGCAGACAAGGGGCACAATCACATCACCAGCAAATTATAAATCAAATAAAGCCTCAGCTGTGACTAAACCGAAAAATAGGCTTGCCCAGAACTCCAGGGCAGAAGAGTTTGCAGGGCCTACAAGGGAACAAGAACTTTATGGTAACATTCAGGATCATCAACCAGTGTATGGAAACATTGATCAGCATTCATAGACCTAATTCTCTTAGTTGGCCAGATTTCTAATAATTACACTAAGCTTTCAATAGCTTTTCACGATGTTGACAGACTTGCAGTACATGATTTGTGTTAGAATAAAAATAAAAATTGGCTGTATGTGTGTATATATACATTTATTTATAAAGATAATGATAAAATAAATATTCATATTATTTATGTTTCAGAAACCTTCGTTTTCTAAGTTTTGTAGAGATGTCGAGAAATGTTAATGCTATTTTCAGTAGAATAAATGTAATAAATAAGAAATAGAAATTTACATCTTTATATATACACAAAACAAAAGCATAGAACCTTAATTTGTTTATGGTAGGATTTAAATGTGTTGTTGTTTTGCATACAACACATATTCAGTTTCTAGTAAGTACTTTCGATCCAGATACTGTTAGTTTAAATACTAACAAATGTAGACATTGTTTTCAAAATCTGATTTAAAAACCAGCAATAGAAAAAAGATTACTTTTTAAAAAACAAAGCTTATCTAACAGAAATAACAGCTGATTACTGCCATTTATCTCAAGATCGCAGGGTTGAGCTACCTTTCAACTATATACAAATTAACTAATTAATTACTACTATTTGATTAAGTAATTGGTTAAATTTTTAGTTAATTTGTGTCTTGAATAATTATGAAAAATTTTAACTTGATCCGGGAATGGGAAGTTGGCGAAAACATGCTCAAACTTTTTACCAGACAGACAACAGACAGACCTAGAGAGTTGAATTAAGCTTTGTAATAATAGAAAAACCTGGCATGCTTAGAACTGTTTGTTGAACAGAAATTTAAAATAATAAAAAATCAAAACAGCCTACTTATATTCAAACGCACTAAAAAGCCATCGCCTTCACCTATCTCTTAGTTTGTTGGAACAGCACACACACAATCTGTAGACGTCTCCCTTCATTGTTGTCTGTCTTTTGGTTTGGTAGTCTCCGCGTTGAGTGTGTTTTTCATTTAACTCGTACTGAACACGTGTAACGCTTTTTTGTTTGTTTTTACTTTGATTATTTTCGCCTTTTTGGTCTTAAGCTTTTACAGTGAGCTACTTAAGTAATAGGGGTCTAACATTAAGTATTTACAATGACATAGTCAAGTAATGGGGGTCTAACATTAAGTATTTACAGTGACCTAGTTAAGTAATGGGGGTCTAACATTAAGCTATTTCATTTAAATAGTGTTTTTGAAGCAAAATTCATTCATGAAAATGTTTGTTATCAGTTCATTATAAACTTTTATTTCTAATCGATTAAAAATGCAGTTTTTACTTTTGTAAATATAATCTTGACATTAAGATACAGTGGTGGATATAATTCTTACATTAAAATTGAATTACTTTATTAGACTCTTGCTTTCTTTCAATTTCACTGAAGCGATCGTGGTCTTTCCATTACCTCACACCCAGAGGGTCTTGACAGTTTTACTTTATATCCATTTAACTCATGTATTTGAAGTCCTCCTAGAGATTATGAATTTATCTACTGTTGATAAAATCGTGTAATAATAGAAACTTTGTTGAGCTCTTTTTGAAATGCGTTGAAAAAAGCTGCTAGTCGTTTTAGTGTTTCTTTTTTCCACGTGACACTTCAACAAGTCGAGAAGATATTGCAAAGTTCTGAAGGTTTTTAAATTAAATATTGAAGGCGCTTTTTCTACATAAAAATACACCACTTAAAGTCCACTTTTATAACTTCTACAAGATATTCACTACGGCAATCTAACAGAAAGAGAGCCGCTGGTCACCTACTTTAATGGTATACGGATGTATATGCAAACGCGTTATGAAGATCTTCAAAATCGACACTAGCAGCTGGGAAAAAATGGCACTGGATAGATCCACATGGAGAGCGAGTCTAAAGGAAAGGTCCTGGATTGCAGATGCTATACACAACAGTAGTGAAAAGAAAGGTGAAAATGCAATGGCGCCTGGTGATTACATATATGCCCAACCTGTGACCGCAGCTGTGTATCAAGGATTGCCCTTTCTAGTCACACAAGAAATTGCAAAAGGAACAAATGTCTTGTCGTGACATAAAATGCCACAGACTATGATTGGTAAAAAAAAAAGGGGGGGGGGAGGCTTTATTAAATTTAGAAGAGGATTTTCTGTTTCTAATTGCAACATTTATGCAAACTATTGAGTTATTTCCCCTCAAAATGTTTTTTTTTTCATGCTATTCGAGCATCTACCAATACTTTTGGTAGACGTCTATTGTGTTCTTTAACAAGACAGAATGAATTGGTGCTCTGATTTATTCTATAATGATAGATGATTTCACAGCTTATCTGACAATGCAATAGATCAATTGCATCCCGGTTAAGAATTCATGAAAAGGCTTGCACTGTTGTCAATCCAGCCCGGTGACAATGTAACATGCAATGTTTGTCTTTTTATCTTATATAATATAGACGTTACTTTAAAAAAGAAGATGATTACGTCCTACGCGTCATGCATCTAATCATTAAATTCTGCCAAGTCACTGGTTTTCCTGGCTAGCTCAGGCATCCCATTCCATGCTCTAATTGCACTAGAGAAGAAGGAGCATTTGTACAAATTCGTCCTAGCATATGGAACGAGGAATGTGCCTTTATCTTTGTGTCTTTCAGAGTATTTTATTAAATTTTGTTTTTGTATTTGAAGATTATGGTTCAGAGTTTTATATATAGTTGCTACTTTACTTTTAAGTCTTCTATCCTGAAGGCTTTCTAAATTTAGTGATTTTACTAAAGGTGTTACTCTAGTCAATGTGAATATTCGTTTGTTATGAATATCACTGCTCTATTGTGTGTCTGTTTCAGTTTCTTAATGTTTTCATGAGTTGAGGGGGTCCCAAACAGAAGATGTAGATTCTATTAATGGCCTAACCAAGGTTAAATAACATTTTAGTTTTATGTTCTTATTTGATTTATAGAAATTTCTTTTAATAAACCCTAATGCTTTCTTTGATCTTTTGATAGTTTCATCAATATGTGGATTCCATGACAGTTTTTCATTTATTATAACACCTAGGTATTTTGCATTTTTAGTCTGTGTTACTGGTTTGCCATGAATAAGATAAGTGGAATTAATTTGTATTAATTTTTGCTTCTCTTAATAACTGACATTTTTCTAGGTGGAAAGACTTGCTCCAATTTGATTCCCATTTTTGTAATTCATCTAATTCTCTTCGTAAAATTTCTGTATTTTGTGTTGTTTTTATTATTATGCAATCGTCTGCAAATAATCTGACTTTTGTTCCTGAACTAATGCAATTTGGTAAATCATTTAGGTAAATTAAAAATAGTAGTGGACCTTAGACTGTTCCTTGAGGTTCACCTGAGTTTACTGTTATCGGTGTTGATTTAGAGCCATTTATTATTACAGCTTGTTCCCTCCAAATCGTAAAATCTTTAATCCACAGATACAATGGATCATCATTGCCAAAATATTTTAATTTTTAAGCAAACTATGGTGGTGAACTTTGGCAAAAGCCTTGAAAAAATCTAGTAAGATAGCATCTATTTTCTCTATCATCCAAACCTTTTGGAAAATCATCAATTAGCCCTATTAGTTGTGTTTCACATGATCTATATTTCCTAAAGCCATGTTGATATGGGGTGAGGACACTTTGTTTGTCTATGTGGCTTATGATGTTGCTACATATTATGTGTTCTAGGATTTTACATGTGATGCTGGTGATACTGGTCTGCAGTTTCCTGGGTCAGATTTTTCTCCTTTTTTAAATGGGGGGTGGTGACATTAGCTTCTTTCCAGTCCATTGGTACTATGCCCTGATTAAGAAATGCATGGAAAAGTATTTTTAACACTGGTTCTAGCTCATTGCTTAGTTCTTGAGTAATCTAGCTGGAATACCATCAGGTCCAGATGCTTTATTTGGTTTGATGTTTGCTAATAGTTTTTGGATTCTCTAATCTTGTACTTCTATATCTCCTATATTGTCTACTTGGTTCAAATTAAGTATTATGTCTTTGTCTCCTGGGGCCAAGTATTTATTTAGGATGTTAGCTTTAGTTTCATTATCATTATGTGTTAAGTTATCTTCTCCTTTTAATGGCGCTATGCCTGCTGTTTCCATTTTTTTAGACTTAATGTATGACCATAGGTTTTTGTTATTATCTTTAGATATTACATTGTTTATGTATTCACTCTGCAGTTGTCTGCTTACTTTTTGGGTTAGGTGTTTAATTTTTATATACTTTCTATACACTCCATTATTAAACCAGCATTTATTTATTTTGTTTGATATGTATTTAGTTGGTATATGATTTTCTATAATGTTTTTAAGATAGTTTTAATGAAATTCCAGAGGTCATCGACTGGTTGGTTAATGTCTTTTTCTGATAAGAATGTTTGTTGCAGGTTTATTGCAGCTTGGTGTAGTTGTGTTAGGTTGCATTTATTACAGAGTAAGATTTTTCTTTTGGGTTTTGTATAGGCTACTGCTTTTATATGACTGTGTATTGATAGACCAGGGATAAAATCATAATCTACTCCTAATCCAGGTCTGTTGGTTAAGAAGAGATCTAATGTGTTGTTAAATCTAGTTGGTTTTTTATTGATTTGATCCAAACTTAGGTTGTGTAAAGTTTCTATGAAAAGCTCATTTACGTCCTAAGGTTTTGGTGTATATCTATGGTTAGTGTTTTTCAATTTATATCAGGTAAGTTGAAATCACTCATGATCCAAAAAAAACTGCATTATTTTTTTTTTACGATAGACACTTTACTTTTAGATTTATTTTTTTACTTTACAAACCTCTATTTTTTTACTTTATTAGATATACGAAATTGCGTATTGTAGTCATTCTTTTTCTCAAAATAATAATAATAATAATAAAAATGCTTCCTACACTACGCGGGGGCTGACTGGGATAGCAAACATCCAAACTACAAAGAATAGAAGACCAGAAATGCTTGATGAGGATGTCACAGCAGCTTTATTTAAAACCCACTACTGGATTTCTCCTGGGCCGGACAATCTACACAACGTTTGGCTGAAATAACTTAATTATACATTAAGTTTTAACGAGTCTTTAATGCTGACAGAACTCACTGAAGGGAGAACATGTCTCCTCCCCCAAAAAGTTATCCGAATCAACCATCGAACTATCGCCCAAACACTTGTCAGTTGTATTTAAACTATTAAATTCAGTATTGAAAAGAAAATCTGTAAATTGTGTTCTGTCCATAAACTACTAGCATAAGAACAACAAGGTTGCATTGATAAGTCAATAGGCTGTAAATTGCAGCTAACTATTGATGGAATTATATTGCACCAATGAAAAAGAAGAAAAAGAAACTTACACATGTGCTACAAAAAAAAAAAGCATTCGACTCAGTTCCGTATGACTGGCTAATAAAAACCAGAAATATCCACACAAAAAAACAACACAAAAATAAAAAACTGTGGGAGATGGCCTACATCTTATTGGTGATCACTAAGGTTCTTTCTACATTAGAAGGAGTGTGTACCAGGACAATTCTATATCTCCACTCTGGTTTTGCCTAGCAATTAACCCGCTATCTAAATTGCACCATGGCAGTACAAACGGTTTCAGGGTTGACACTAAATGCAGAAAAAGTATGTCTCTCCAATTAGACATGGATAAAGCAATATTCAGAAACCGAACCAAAACTGCCTAACTTATTTAGTACGGTAAAGCACTTCAGTGACGTCTTTTGGCCTAGAGAAGTGTGCTATCAAAAACATTAAAAAGGACAAGGCAGTCAGTACTAACAATATATTTGAAGGCATTGACGATTTGATCTCTGCTACTCTCTATAAATATATTTTGGAATAAACCAGAATGTCAGGATAAATCATAAACATTTAAAAGAGGACCTTTTTAGTCAATCTAAGCAAAGAGGAAATACAATCTTCAACACCAAACTCTCTGGCAACAAAGTGCTGGCTACGTTATACCTTTCGTTTTCATACAATGGAGTGACCTCTGACCTACAAGATATTGACAGGCTCATGAGAAAACTACTAACTAGATTTCGATGTTTACACCCCAAAATGAATACACCAACAACTGGCTTTGATACATAATTTGATCAAGAAAACCCCCCACCTTATTACAAATACTCGCCACAAGGGGTTCTCGAATCAAACAGATTATTTTACTGGGATACTGACAAAACTACCATTATTGACATAGCCGTACCACTATCCCTTAAAAAACGCTACCATTATTGGCATAGCCTACCACTATCTCATAAAATAAGGAAAACCGAAATGGAAAAACAGAAAATATGGACACCTAAGATTGGAGATTAAGCGTTTAAAATAAGTTTAAAATAACAATATATCCTGTGTTATATCAATGAGGGGATAATAGATACCTTCAAGATCTTTAACATACCTAAGAAGATTCTCGTTGCCTGTCAGAGGGCGGCACTGATGCAGACCTGCCACATCACCTGAAAATGTCGCAGCGGACACTGTTAAAGAGACTGCAATGAATTTTGTTTCTGTCTAACTAAACTCGACCGTGGCAGAGCCAGAGAAAGATTATTCATTAATAATAATAATAATATATTTTTTTTTAGGAAAAACTGTCTTACAATAGTGTATTACATATTTCAAAACATTATACTGACAGCAAAAGAAATTTATTTAATTTATATCACAGTTTTATACAATAACTCTACAGATAAGGTTTTCTTACATCAAAACGTTGGATTGTATTCAGTAATTCAGTTACCAAGAACACGATATATAATGCATATGCTCTCCACATCTGCACATCTATAGTCCCAAATATGGAACGCATACTTTTCTATGGCCGACACGAAGCGACTAACCTCCCTTACTTTCGCCGACTGCATTATGCACTCATCCTTAACCCTTGGATTTGAAGACAATGTCTTTCTAAATACTGTAGCCATGGGTATGCATAGAACGGAACAATCTTTTTCTTTTTTGTAGGGAAATTGATTGAGCAAGATGATGTGATTAATGTTTTTCTTAATCCTTTCACTAATCCAAACTTCCAACGAGGAAGTTGACCTCTTAGAAAGAATGGGATTTACATGCCACTGTCTCCTCAGTTCAGGCCCTTTATTTCTGTAGGGATTTCAACAAAACGTTTACACTTCCTGGTTTGTATTTATTAGGATGGTAGCCATCTTTTAACAAACAAACTCCGAATAAATAAATAGGAATGTAGTACCAGTAGTCCATAGTTTCACAAAGTAGGTTTTACTTAGTTAGTACTGTGTTTTTATTTTTCGCGTAATTCTGATGCAAGGTATTCTTAGCATCAACTTTTAAAAAATTCGTTATTATTAATACGGTCTAGTAGCCTTTAATATGTGGATTTTGAATTGTTTTTAACTTCCGAAGATAAATCAGGTTGATGTTTTACTTAGTACTAAAGAAACGTGAACATCTCCAAAGCCACACCATACTTGAGGAAGGCGAAGAAAAAGTTGTTGTTTTACTTGAGAACGTTGGAATCATGTTTCCCTATTCTACACATCTAAGTTTCTCTCTCTTTGTGCTGTTTGTTAGATGGACGCAGCTAGAATGTAAGTAAATATTGATCATTAACTGATTCACTTTGGTTTCACACTGCTACAGAACACAAAGTTTTATTTCTAGTTTCATAGAAAATGAAGGACAATGCATAACTGAGCACTATTTGATTTTCATTGAAAAGATTTTCACTTTTAAAAATGAAACGATAATATTGCTTGATTTTAATACTACAACATACAACAAACACAATTTCTAAGTTTAAACAAAGTGAGCCCTGGAAATGTAAGTATACACTAATTTTCTTTAAACCTTAGTACTAGAAGTACTAATCGTCCAGTTGTAGGTTGTGAACCTTCATGTTGTAGGTTGTCAACCTTCTTGTTATAGGTTCTCAACCTTCTTGTTGTAGATTTTCAACCTTCTTGTTGTAGGTTCTCAACCTTCTTGTTGTAGGTTCTCAACCTTTTTGTTGTAGGCTGTTAACCTTCCAGCTAAATTGTTGTTGTACTTATTCTACCTGTTGTTTGTACTCTCTCTATCTAGCGAAAAGTCGGCGTTTGTGAAGATTAGAGTTTGTCCCCAGTTCCCCTGGCCTTTCATTTGTTGATGATAACGAATAAATTCAATTAAAAGTTAATGAAGTAAAATACTTTCATCATACGTTTCTTATTTAATAGTGATAAGTTGATCATCTGACCTGATTACTGCCTTCTTTAATGTGAACAAAAATGTCAATTTTACCATTATATTTCCTTCTGTATAGTTTATACAAATACAATTCTATTATTCATTATTATTTAACAACTGGGTTTTGTATCCAAAGAGACTACACTCTCATTTACCATCGCTACTTCAATGATCATTTTTGTTTTGAAAGAAAAAAAAAGAGTAAAGTAAAGTAGAGTAAAGTGGGCTTACTTGCATTGGTAGATCAATATGTTACAGATAAGTACTAGATGTTTTTATCATCTAATGAAACTATAGAACTACTATCTGAGTAGAACAACATTCTAAAATAAATGTATGCTATCATAATAAAAAAATGACAATGCTTATGCCTTGAGTTCTGTGCTTATATTAAGGTGAAGCTGTGTCAGTTGATGGACTAGTGGAAGCAGGAAAAAGTTACTCCTGGACACGTGTTTTTTTTTAATACATCTATATCTGATTTGAGCGTAAGTCTACAGGGAAAGCAGTTGACAGTGATCAACTGTACCGTGGTGGCAAGCAGCTGTCCGGTCAAGAGTGTTAGTAACATATCTATATACATTGCCACTAGTGATGACAATATGACCAATGTGACGGTCACATTGAGTTCTGCCCCTGTCGACCTTATGTCTATGTGTCTGCAACTTAACTACGACACTACAAGTAAAGTGTGTACAGACTTGTCAGTCTATGGTAATCTCTTTTGCATTTACATATATTACGTACTTTAGGATCTTAGTTCTTAGGATCTGAGGTCTCTACATGGTCGTAGCCATTTTTTTTTCGAGGGAGGGGATGTTTGGGTGGATTTTTCCTCTCCTCCCCACATAAAAAAATATATAGGTGTGTGCGTGCGTGTGCGGGTGTGTACATAATTAATCTTTATTACATTCTGACCCTTCATTCTTTCGGTAGACGTTTATTGTACCCTAGAATAGGTTCTTCCTTGAGTTAGTGAAAAAATTGTAGACTCACCGCCATTGCCAGCAAGGGGGTCTGGGGGAGCGCAGTGAGCTCCCACAGCGCGGGGCGAAGCCCCGCCTCCAAGCACTCTTTCTGGTATTAAAAGCCAACAAAATGCATATTCTGAGGTATCTACAGTGCATTATCCTGCTATTAAAAAGTTTTATTTTAAAAACCTTATGTACTATTCTTACTGACTTAGATTCTCCAGCGTCGTTCAGTGCATTTCATTGTACTGCAAACCAACAGGGTATGTTTTAAGTAACATAGTCTGTTAAGTGTGAACTTATTGATGATGGCCGGGGGGTGGGTTGTTATGCAAAAGTCGCATTGCGCTACTGCTACATGCATTAAGTTATAATAGTTACTTTTTGTTTCATTAAAAGTACACCTGCTGTTTTGACAAAGCTTAAATCAACTCTATCTGGTAAAAATTATAACTTTTTTTCTCCCACACCAATTCCGATCAAGCTGAAACCTTACACAAATATTTATTGTACCTAACAAAAATGAATCAATAAAAATAACCAATAAGCTAATTAATTAATGGTAATTGTTACTTATTAAGTGATGTGGTTTATATATGGAGTTATTCCCCTTAATACGTTTTGTATACGTTTTTTCTCCCACTTCTTATTCTCAGATCAAGTTGCAATTTAGCTTATACCACCACTTTAGCCAAGTACTATTTCTTTTCTAGGAAAAGAGAACTAATTCAGCTTATACCACTACTTCAGTCAAATACTATTTCTTTCTCTTGATTGAGATACCAAAGTAATTTATTACCAACAGTTAATTAACTGCTTAATAGTGTTTTAATTTATTCTTGTGTTGTCAGGTAAAAGAAATAACTGTGTAAAATTTCAGCTTGATCTGAGATTGGGTTTTTGAGAAATCATGTGTACAAACTTTTGGCCAGACAGACAGACAGAGTGAGCTTATAGAAGCTTTGAAAAAATCGAAGTGTAAACGAGGAACACATTATTGTGATTAACTTTGAGTGTAAAATCCTCAAGGCACCGCTAATATTATTACCTCTTTTTTTTTCAGAACTCCTCGGATGTTATCATCGGAGCTGTCAATGCGACAGGGTTTCTACAGAATTCATTTTACTGGTCGGATTGTTCCATTAACACAATGAGTGTCACATGGGGAGACAACCAGTATTTCGTCAATGTCAGAAACGCATTAATTCCCTTGACTAGCGGCATCAATAGCACATCTCTATCATTTAGTAAGTAGACTGCATCTGAATCCACTGACTAGATATGTCACTTATTCAAATTCTATTGCGTATTTCCGATTTTTATTGACCCCACGAATTTAAAAGACAAGTATTAGAACTTGAAGACAGATTGTTTATTTTGTGGTAACTTAAATGATTAAATTTCCGAACTATAAGTCCTTGGTACTAACTTACTAAGTGTGTCTGTGAATTGATTAATATGTGATTGAACGTGAGCTAATAAAAATCTAAACATAATATTCAAAACTTTGAAATATATTTTTTCTCTATTTTACAAAATAGTGTTTAAATATGTTGAAATAGATTTAATTATTCAAACAAGTATCACAATATTAACTGAACTTTCACATTTAATTTGTTTTAAAAACTCAGATTCAGAAAAAGTGACTATCAATGGTTGGTATAGTAACAGTAGTTCCTATACTATTTCTTGTTCTACGGGACCTGCTCCTGCCAAGGTACTTCGCCTATTTCGGAAGGGTCTAGAAACTGAAGTTGCTCTAATCAACAATGCTACAATGTTAACGTATTCAATTGCACAACTTTCTTGTGAACATCAGGATGAATACGTATGTGAGGCTAACACCATACAGCTAAAGTTAGAGACCAGAGTCTCGTGTAAGTCATTTATTTACAACAAACATTAGAGATCAGAGTCTCGTGTAAGTTACTCAGTTACAACAAGCTTTTGGATCTCCAATCATGCGATTCATCTTGTTTTTTTTTTTGGATATAAATTTTGGATGATCTATCTTCTAAAACATTTCGCTACGGCACCTCCACATTCGACGACCAACGCTGCCATTACTTCTCCCTTAGCTACCTAATATTTTTTTATTCTTTGTAAGTGTGTGGCGTGTGCGCTTTGAACTGGCTGACATGGTCTTCTTACTACTGATTGAACAAGCCCCCCAAGACTAGTGGAAACACAAGTCAACCAAACCTACACTTGTAAAGTTGGCGGAAGTATTATCTTCCCCCCCATCATCATCTCTGGTACAACTGAACCCAGTGACTATTTCTTAGTGTACAGCGAGAACGGAGTCTTGTACAAGTCCAGATCTGATCTCTACACAGTCTACTACCATAAAAAGTCTCTCTACTTTGGTGCAATCGACTTGGCTCTTCATGATGTGAAGGAAGAAGACTTTCGCTCGTACAGACTCAAGATGAGGTCAGCTTACGGTGATGGGGATGACGTCTTTTTCACGCTTGTCTTAGGTTAGTCATTGTAGTAATTTCGAATGTTTTGTTTGAGCGAAAATTGTATTTGATATATTCGTTAAACTATGCACACCAAAATGAAGTAAAAAAAATCACTGGTAAATGTATTAATGTCTTTTATATACTATAAAAGTATATAGAACTTATAAATCAGTTTGTATTATACTATGCTATATTCTATGTTAGTCTACTTTTAGATCTTTCAATAAAGAAGTATTCAATATTGATCAACTGAAGTATACTTTTATAGTTTGCTATTTCAGTATGTCAGAGTTGCGTTTTAAGCCTTAGCTCGTTTGCCCGAGCCTCTGACATTCAATATGAACTTTCTTGCATAAAATAAATAATCGACTAGATGTTAACATATCAATATGATATTAATGAGATGAAGTTATTCACAATGAATAAAATAACTTAATCTATTATTGAATTTAACTTTGTCACAAATATTATAATATAGTCAAGTAAGCATTCTGCACCTTGCGGTCCCACAAGCCCAACACAACACAGCACATATTTGGCCTCCTTACAACAAACACACAACACTGGCCCACTTCTAACTCTAGTGTAAACTCAATCTACAATCCCATGACTAACTCACTGTTGAACATCAAAGAAACGTTATTTCAGCATAAATAAAACAACTCCATAAGCTTTAAAGCAAGGCAATAAAGTAGATGCGTTCAATAATTGTGCATTGAGTAATATAATCGACGCATCGACACAGTAGAACGTAGTGGTTGCATTTGTTTCTGTCAGTTACTTTATTACAACTTCAGAGAGGCAGCTTTTTTTTTTTTTGTAGACTACGTTTTGTCTAAATCATTTAAAGTTCTTTTTTCTTTATAACGATCCGTTTTCTCTTTACAATCAGATTCCAGTGTTGTGACCGATTACAAGCCAGCAGTTATTGCCCTTGGAGTGCTGTTTTCTCTGCTTGTTCTCTGTGTGGCTTGTGTCCTAGGTTACTACTTCTATAAGCGATACAAGAGTCCTGCTGCTGAGCAGACCAACACTATGCCAATGACAACGCCTAGTAATAGTAGAGAATGTTACGACACACTTAATAAACCTGATGATGACTCGGATTATTAAAGGTCTTTAAAAGGTAAGAAAGCAAAAAAAATCATCCTCTTCAGTCCCTTCACTTTCGACGTAGGACGTAGAGGTGCTGTGACGTAGGGGTGCTGTGACGTAGGGGTGCTGTGACGTAGGGGTGCTGTGACGTAGGGGTGCTGTGACGTAGGGGTGCTGTGACTTAGGGGTGCTGTGGCGTAGGGGTGCTGTGACGTAGGGGTGCTGTGACGTAGGGGTGCTGTGACGTAGGGGTGCTGTGACTTAGGGGTGCTGTGACGTAGGGGTGCTGTGACGTAGGGGTGCTGTGACGTAGGGGTACTGTGACGTAGGGGTGCGCGTAACCATACCATATTTCCCGTTAGCATCTGTTCTGAGTAAGATATCAAGAGAGAGGCCGGTCCATTCTTTTACAATGTCCAGCCACCTTTTTCTTTGGACGACCCTCTCTTCCTGTTCCCACCACTGTACCTTGAAGGATGGCTTTAATAATAATAATACAAATCTTTATTATTCATAAGGAAATTTGTCTTAAAATTTGTGCATTACACCAAACATTACATTCACCAATACAGTGAGTCATGTCATACAATATGACCAAACCAGCTCAGCTTTCTTCTCTTCACAGCATTGAGGAGTTTGTTCTTTTTTTTTCTTTTTTTTGCCAGCCAGAGAGCCAGAGGGTTGACTTGTAACAGTACAAACTCATTTGTCTTCTTTTCCTGGTATCTGATACTCAGCATTTTACTTTAGCATTTACTCTCTAAGGCTTGAATTCTTCTTTTATCCTCAGTGTTCAACTTTCCCATCCATATAGAAGTACAGAGATTGTTAGCGAAGAATATATATATAGATAAATGAGTGTTAACTTCTTCTAACATTTGGGCATGTGTATGCAACATTTCGTACTATATCCACCACAGACTAGTATTTCTCTTTTATCTGCACTAACTTCCATGCCAACGGCTCTAGTTGCAGCATCCAGTAAGATCTTGTACCTGGTATGTATTTTCTCCAATGAGATCTATATCATCTGCAAACCTCAGATTGGAGATAGGCCGCTCATTTATATTTCAGTTGAGTGTAAATTCTTTTAAAGCTTCCATCATGATATGCTCCGGGAATATGTTAAAAAGTGGTAGAGAAAGAATACATACTTGCCGCAAATCCTAATAATGTCCTGAACCTTTCTTCAATTTGCTTCTATAGAAGTACTAAGCTATTAGCATTTAGAAAAGGGCTTCGTATAGGAGAAGTGAAAAAATAGACACATCCTAAAAAACAAAACAAAACTGAAATGCCAAACATAATATCTGCAAATATTGAAAACAGGAATACATGACATGTTTTTTTTCTGACAATAACAGTCCACAAAACACTAAATTTAGTTTAGCAGCCACTGTTGTATTTTTAGACGTCTCTTATTCATTTGAAGCAATGGAGACAGAACAGTAGAACCTATGGTTACAAATCTAAATACATATATAAATATATAAATATATAAATATATAATAATATATATATAAATATATAAATATATAATAATATATATATATATATATATATATATATATATATATATATATATATATATATATATATGTGTATGTGTGTGTGTATGTGTGTGTGTATGAATATGTATGCATGTACGAATGTATGTATAATATATGAATGTGTGTGCATGTATGTGTGTATGTGTTTGAGGGGACTAGAAATAGTCATATATATATATATATATATATTCTACTTTTCTACCCATTTAACTGTACACTTTAACTGTACACTTTAGCTGTACTTTGTTCTTATACCCCCAATAATTATGTACAACTTTGTCAAACAAACGCAGTATATTAACTGACTTTATCAAGCCAAGGCAAAAAAGAATATACAGGGAAGAGTAGATATACATTGTAAAATAATAGAAATAATTGTAATAAATAACAGCAATAAATATCTATAATTTAGTGTACATTATTTAATCAACGTATATTTACAAAAGCTTGTATCACTTCCCTCTGTTTGTACGGTAAAAAGTTTGTAGGCCTTCATGTTATCTCCCCAACATCCTATCTCGGATCAAGTATGAATTTTTGCACAATTATTTCATTTACCTGATAACACAAGACTCAATAAAAATAATTAAAGAATTAGTTAATTGACTATTGGAAATTAACTATTTAGTTAGGTATCAACAATGGAAAGAACTTGTACTTGACAGATGTGGTGTTATAAGTTGAATTAGTCCCCTTTTATACTTTATGTAGAAAATTAGGTCGTGGCTTAAAGAATTGAAATCCTAATCCGAAATCCAAACTAATTGATAATATTAAACTTAATAAGTTTATTTTTAAAAATCTTTTATTGTTAACGATTGCTCATATTGCTTTCAGCCAATACAGACATAAGACAGCGCGAACAGGATGACTACATGAACACAACAATTAAACTGGCTATGAAACAAAATGTCAAGAGGCCCAAGCCGAAATATCTAAAATTCTAAACACTTATGAAAATCATTGACAGAATATTTCTACCTCAAGAATCTAGTTTTGCAATCTTTGCTAAGTGCTAATTATTTGAATTTAAATCTCTCCATAATTTCAGACGTCTGTGCAGACAGTATAAAAAGCTAATCACGTCTTCGAGTGTATATTTGAACTTGAGTGGGACGTTTTCATAAGATATTTAGTATTAATTTTTTTAATTTTTTAAAAATAAATGCCTCTCTCTCTCTTTCTCTCTCTTTCTCTCTCTCTCTCTCTGGGTCAAACTTCCTTATTTGATTCTTCCACATTGTTCTAATTGACGCGTTTCTGCGCCGATGAATCTCAAAAGGTTTTCTCCTTCGAGAAGCTGAAACTAGTTTGGTCTTGAAACAAGCCCAATATTGAGAGAGAGAGAGAGAGAGAGAGAGAGAGAGAGAGAGAGAGAGAGAGAGAGAGAGAGAGAGAGAGAGAGAGAGAGAGAGAGAGAATGAGGCAAAGAAAGAGGTATTTCTTTGCAATTTATCACTGTTTTATGTTGCGCCTACACCTATGTATTAGGTTGTTATGGATGTTATCTCAGGCGCACAGAAAAGTCGCGAATCTTTCAGGAATCCATGTCACTGTTATTAAGCGGATAGATATCAATGTACCCGGGTTTTATTGAAGCAATTTAATACAACATTACTAATTCACAATAATCAAATACGCAAAAGAAAAAAACAACAACAGAAAACAACTGCATTTTTAGAATAAAAATGCCATAAAATATACATAACAAAAAATTATTATGCAATCATTGGAAGTTGGGATTCCATAGTCTACTGACCAAGAGATTGGTACACTTACTTGTGACCAGGAGATTGACATATTTAGTTGTGACCAGGAGATTGACATATGTAGTTGTGACCAGGAGATTGACATATTTAGTTGTGACCAGGAGATTGACATATGTAGTTGTAACCAGGAAATTGACATATGTAGTTGTTGTGACCAGGCTATTTAGTTGGTGCTTGTTGATGAGTCTCATTCCTGCGTCGCTCTAGACTGGACATATTTTATTTTGCTTGTGTGTAATGGCGGCACTTAACAGTCAAGTGAAGAGCTTTGAAACATGTCTACGCAGTACCCACTTACAATTGCGAACATTTGTGAGCATTTATTAACTGATAACTGACATTAAAATTTTATTTATTGTATTTTATAGAAAAAAATAAATGGCAATAATTTTAAAATGTGTTTTAAAAAGTCTTTAGAGGTCTCCATTGTCATCTGTACCTATTATTGTAATCGGTATTTTCTTAGTAAGTGGCAATTGATCATTGAAAATCGTGAAAAATGATTTTGTAAGACGTAACTATCTTCTCTTTTGTAAGACGTAACTATCTTCTCTTTTGTAAGACGTAACTATCTTCTCTTTTGTAAGACGTAACTCTTCTCTTTTGTAAGACGTAACTATCTTCTCTTTTGTAAGACGTAACTATCTTCTCTTTTGTAAGACGTAACTATCTTCTCTTTTGTAAGACGTAACTCTTCTCTTTTGTAAGACGTAACTATCTTCTCTTTTGTAAGACGTAACTCTTCTCTTTTGTAAGACGTAACTATCTTCTCTTTTGTAAGACGTAACTATCTTCTCTTTTGTAAGACGTAACTATCTTCTCTTTTGTAAGACGTAACTATCTTCTCTTTTGTAAGACGTAACTCTTCTCTTTTGTAAGACGTAACTCTTCTCTTTTGTAAGACGTAACTATCTTCTCTTTTGTAAGACGTAACTCTTCTCTTTTGTAAGACGTAACTATCTTCTCTTTTGTAAGACGTAACTCTTCTCGTTTGAAGAAACGAATGAAGTATAAAAGATATTTTTGCGGATAGAGTTATCCCACGAACTTTACGAGCCTTGCGTGTAGCGAAGTCATACAGTATATCATAAAAGTTCTATTTCCTACATCAATCACGCTCAATAGCAAGAATTACCAAATGTTTCAATCTATCTACGAGAATTGTTGAACTAAAGTAATTCTTCATTAGCTTGAGGCGCGAGAAGCTTCTTTCACCAGATTCCAAAATTACGGGATAATGCCTTTTTTTTTTTTTTATCGCGCGTAGGATTGGCATTTTCCTTATTGAATGACACCCCAAAATGACAATTTTTTTCTATATATTTCAGGAGATTCGTATGAGTTTTCTAAAGATTTTAATAATTTCCGGATATTTCCAGTACTTTTTCGTATATTTTGCAATTTCAGGAGATTTCAGGAGCTCCTAGTAAATTGACAGGAGGCCATTATACAATGGTTTAATTTAATAATTTATACACCTAGAATTGGCTCGGTTTCTATGAAAGTGCGGGGCCCACTGCGGTCGCATAATTGCGTAGCCCACTGCGGTCGACTAAGGCCGGCATTGCAAAATAGCGGCGTAGTCGACTAGTGAAGTATAAAAGACTAGCAGTACACAGTCGGGTACGCCCCGTCCCAGGACTTATATTGTTTATTAAGACGTGACACCCCTTTCTCTCTTTTTTTTTTTTAAATTTGAATGTACATTTAACGGGCTACATTTTAAAGACCCTCTGAGCAGACTGTTTATTAGCCCATTAATTCGTAGATCTGTTACAATGAAGTTTAACAGCCCGCCGCTCTCTTCCTCTTTCCTTCTATCTCTCTCTCTCTTTCTCTCTCTCTTTTTAACAAAGCTTATATCAACTCACTCTGTCTGTCTCTGTCTGTCTGGTAAAAAGTGTGTACACGTTTTTTCTCCCACACCTATTCTCGGATCAAGTTGAAACCTCACACAATTATTCATTGGCATAGACAAGGCATGAATCAATAAAAAAAAAAGGATCTCATTAGTCAATTGATCCCTGGTAATTTACTATTTTGTTTGATACCGATAAGGGAAACTAATCTTTCAGTATTCACAGATATGGCTAATTTTTTGGCTTTAGTCCCCTTAAATAATTGTAATGATTTTTTTCCATCACATTTTCTCCGATCTACTTGATACTTTAAACAATTATTTATTGTACCTAACAAAACATTATTCAATAAAAACAAAATACCCAGTTAGTCAATTAATTATTGGTAATGAATTATTTTGTTTGATGCCAAATATGGGAAATAGCTTGTACATTATTGATAGATATAGTTTTAAGAGCGGAGTTCTCACCTTTAAATAAACTTTGATTTAAAAAAAAAAAAAGGATTTTTTATATGTTGCTTGTTCTCTCGCTGTTATCTTTTTAGCCTGCACATAATAATTTTCCTCGACATAGAATTTTTACTTGATTTGGAAAGACCCACTTTATAACGCGCTCCTGATACATTATAATTTTTTTTTTGCGAATCCCTACGACTGCTTCGACAGTTCATCAGACGGTAGTAACTTTCGATTGTATGGACAATCAGAAAATTGAGTCAAGTTTTTTTTGATAAACTTTTTTATTCTTGTATTAAACTTGGTGCTAACAGAAATAATTTAAGGAAGTCATGTTTGTGGTCGTAGACGAAACCTATCCTATGTAGGTCTTTGTAGATTGTTTTAAAAGCAAGTCTCTTCTACATGGGCGTAGCCAGGTTTTTTTTCGGGGGGGGGGGTTGAGGGGGATTTTTTTTACCCCCCCCCCCCCCCAGAAAAAAATTATATGTATATATGTTTGTATGGATGGACGTGTGATTGTGTGTACTTAAATAATCTCTATTACATTCTGACCCATCATTCTTTTGGAAGACGTTTATTGTGCCTTAGAATAGGTTCTTCCTGGAGTTAGTGGAAAATCATAGACTTCGCCCTTGTCATCAAGGGGTCTGAGGAAGCGCTGAGAGCTCACCCAGCGCGGGGCGAAGCCCCGACGCCAAGCACTATTTCTGGTATTGAAAGCCAACTAAATGCATATTCTGAGGTACCTACAGTTCATTATTTTGCTATTAAAAAGTTTTATTTCAAAAACCTAATGTGCTATTCTTACTGACTTAGACCCTCCCGCGCCGTTCGGCGCATTTGCCGTCAAGCTGTTTCCACAAAAATCTGTCACTGGCAATGTCTGAAGCCTCTTCCCACCTGCTCTGAGGACCTTCATGAAAGTGTGGCGCTAAGTTGTACTAGGATGTCATCGCAATTCTTATTAAGCGTAATTCATTTTGTCGGAGAACATGTCATGCAAAACTCATGCGACGCTCTGTCACAAATTACTTCGGGGTCGACTCCCACTTCGGCACAGGATTTCCTTGATTTAGACCCGATCTCTATAACTTACTTCTAAAATCCGTCTTTGCCATCTTTGTTGAGCCACATTTAGTGTTTTTCAATTTCATTGCACTTTATTAATGGAGCCCAGCCACTGGTAGACATGTGTAACTTCTCTTGACTACGATCTTTGAATTAGGTGACTATTTTGCTTTACATAAAAAATGTTATATCGAAAATGGAAGTTTTATCGTTAAAATCATCTGTTGAGGGGTTTTAAACTAAAATATATCTGGAGTTGTTTTTTTAATTCAAAACCACATTTAGCTGTGGTCATAGAATTAGGTGACTGTAGAAATAATATTGAAGAGAGAGGCTTTCAACATTAAAACGTTCTGTAGGGGGATTTTAAACACAAAAGTATCTTGAGGGGTTTTAAACTTTTAAAAAAGCCATCTGGAGGAGAGAGGTTGAAACTCGCCCCCCCCCCCCCCCCCCCACCCAATAGGCTTGGCTAAGCTCATAGCATTTTGATTGCGAAATTAGTTTTTTTTATTTTAAATATTTATTTTTAGCTTCAAACCCAGCTGAAGAGGGGTTTAATTTCAAAACTCCTTTGGCTACGCTCATAAATTTTGATTGTGTAATTTGCTTTTTTATATTGAAGAGGGGCTTATCGTAAATTTTGAAGAGGCGTTTAAAATCAAAATCTTCCTTAGATGTGCTCTTTGAATTTTGGGATGGTCGTTTGCATTTTTTTTTGTTTTATAGAAGAGGGGGATTTAAATGCAAACCCCCCTGGTAGGGTTTTAAACTTAAACCCCCTGGTAGGGGTTTTCAAACTCAAAACCCACTGGTAGGGGGTTTAGAACTTAAAACCCACTGGTAGGGGGTTTAGAACTTAAAACCCCTGGTAGGGGGTTTTAAACGTAAAACCCCCGGTAGGGGTTTTTAAACTTAAGACCCCTGGTAGGGGGTTTTAAACTTAAAACCCCCTGGTAAGGGTTTTCAAACTCAAAACCCCCTGGTAGGGGGTTTAAACTCAAGACCCCCTGGTATGGGGTTTCAAACTTAAAACCCCTTGGTAGGGAGTTTCAAACTCAAAACCTCTCAAAGCACCCTGGTAGGGGTTTTTCAACTCAAAACCCCCTGGTAGGGGATTTTAAAACTTAAAACCCCCTTGGTTGTGCTAGGGTAAGTGATGGTTTAGTATTAAAATTTCCCCTAAAATAAACAAAATTAAAGCTTAATATCAATCACTAAACTCCGACCCCCCCCCCCCCCCCCCCGGGGGGGATTTCATTTCGGGGGGGGGGGGGTTGAACCCTCCCCCCCGGCTACGCCCATGCTCTTGTAATGGTTTCTTATTGCAATGCAGATGTCAACTAAATGAATTCTCATAAGTTAAAAAGTATTTTTTTTTTCAAGTCAACTTTTGTCACCAGCAAACACATTCAGTGGATTTAGGGTTCACGAGAATATTTCAGAGGCAATAATAAGACTTCTTTTACAACGGACTTCTTAGGAGGACACTATTTGAAAAGGTGAACGAAAAGAGGGGGAGGGGGAGAGAATGATTATTTAACGTATCCAGAACCTATGTGCTATGATAAGTTTACAATGCACTCTTATTTCCTAGTAGAGGCCATAGGGCTAGATCTAAATCTTGATCTAGTTGTTTAATTTACTTCCTTAATGTGCTTATCATATTACATGAATGAAGGGAAACAATTTCAATGGAAGGAGCAATTTAATACTCTGGATAATTGGATGACAAACTGTTCTGTCTATTTTCTCTCCTTGATCTACAAGTTTACTTTTGTAGTGTAATTTTTTTTTTTTTTTTTAGCTTTTTGTAAAATTTACGCAATGAATCTTTATTTTTGTTCACGAGGCAATAAAGATTAAAACTACATCGTAACAACAGATTTTCCTAACGTTTAGATGTAAATTGTATATTTAGACTCTGTTGTCCTTAAAACTAGATCTATCTGTTCATACTGTAAAGGACATTGTATAAGATATTAATGTGACTTAGAATATCTTTAAATGCTTTCATTAATATTTTTTAGGAATTGATAAAAATAATATAAAGTATTTTTTTTAAATAGCGCTATTTTTAAACGTTGTAAACAGTAGAAAATATTTTTTGTCTGAATTTTACTACACATTTAACCCAAAAATGTTTGTAGTGAAAAATTAAAAGCATTTAGCGATATTAAGTATAGTTCAAGTGAGATTCATTTTCAAATCTTTGATTTTGTTTTTCACTACCAAATTCTTTGGGTTAAATGTGAAGAGAGACCTAGCCCAAATTTGTTTTTCCACTTTTAGTGTGTTTAAATTAATATAAGCGATGCTTTTTTTGTGTGTATCTATTAAACTATTAATTGTTTTCCCCATTTCATTCTTAAACGTTTACAATAATTGTCGACCACTGCTACTAGATGTGAGGGATATTTGTTGTCTGCAATAGTTATTTTTAAACTATTTAATAATCTTTTTGTTGAAGAAAAAAATTGTAATAATGGTAATTAAGGCAATGTAAATTACCAAAATCCATTACAAAGTTTTCTTTACAAATAATATACACACAGTCTTTTATATAATTTATAGAATAGCATACAGTCTTTGATAAAGTCTTTTTCTCCTTGTTTTCCATGTATTGTTTTCATTTATTTTCAATCCCCAAATTCTCTACACAAGGCTTAGCGAAATACATTTTCTATATAAAAGCAAAATTAAATAATTATGACTAATTGGTTTAGTAATTAATTGGTTGATTTTTTTAAAATTTGTATCATGTCTTGTCATTGAACATGAGCTTGTATGCAAAATTTCATGATGATTTAATGAGAAGAAGTGGTTGAAAATTCGATTGCAAAAATCAAGATCATGGATCATCACTGCTAGTGCCAATTTGTGTTATAAATTACTTTCCTGTTGCCTCTCAATCTGATAAACCGATTTGTGATAGTGAAGAAAAAAGCGAAACATAATTTCTAATTGCTGTTCAAGTGAGATCCCTGTAGCTGGGTAGAGCCGATCTGCATATCTAGGTCAAGCGTGCAATGTTGACAGTCGAGTGGCCTACTAGATCTACTACCAGGAAGCAGAAAATCAATATGGTTAGGGTTAGGGTTTCTGTCATCTTTATTGCAATCTCTACGTATCTTTGTTATAAGTTTAATGCAAACATAATTTTAGTAGGCTCTCAGATGTAGCGATGAATGAATGGGATAGATCTAAATATAGAGGTCTACATTTTATCGTACACTGAAGATAGCATCTACCCAAATATTCACTACCGCTTGATAAATATAGACCTACGCACATTATGGATAGCATACCTTTGACAGGATTGAAATCGAAGGCCATTGTTGTATTATATATTCTTTACTTCTAAAAAAAAAAAAAAACGCCACAAGCAGGTAGGACTTAATATGATTAATATAAAATAAGTGCATTAGTAAATGTCTAAAATTTACAATATAATTTAGGCCTAAATGTATGACAGGTCGTGTGGATTAGGACACTAAAAGCAGCAGTTAAAGCGAATCAATCTAGACTATAGGCGGCCTTTAAAACCAAATTACATCTAATTCAACGACATCTAGCCAACACATGATCTGAATTTTAAACTCTGTGCTACAAATACTTATCACAGGAATTACTACCACCAGGTGATTTCTTGCATTCAGTAATTTATTTAGACTTTAGACAAGATAGCATTAGAAACAAGAAAAACATAAAAAATTACTTAAAAACACACTACCTCCTTTATACAACTATTAGAGCGACTGTTTTTCTCTTAATAACTAATGAATGTTAGATTAAAAAACAATATAACATTTTTTACGAGCTAGTAAGTAATTCTTTTCTCACAAAAATACATTTCTAGGAATATCGTTAGAGCAGTTTTTGAGATCCGTGTCCATGTTCCACCCATCTAGAAGGTTCCATCCAGAAATTTCCCCCATGATGTTGTAACTTGAATAGAGGTATTTTAATAATTACATGTAAGGTTTACTACAATAAAACAGCAACAAAACCAGCATGTTGAGATTTATGCTTAGTCTCGCTCTAGATTTGCTTAGTGTGAACGAATTACAGCCAGTTACTGTTGTAGACTGTCACTCAGGGGTTACTATTAAGTATAATAATAAAAATATAATTTCGATATGAAACAAAATAATTAATTAACAATTATTAATTCACTAAATAGTCAATGTTGTTATTGATGTTTTGTTGATGTTTTAATAATAAATACGACTATGGCGTGATTCCACAACAGAATCCTCTCACGTCCACCAATTATGTACTCTACTGTGATAGATCTTTGTTTAACTGATAAGACGTTGAATCGACCAGATTTACTCCATATTGACCAAAAAAAAAACAACAAAAACATCTGCAAATCCTCGACATCGCGGTGTACCATTATCTTACTATATTAGAACTGAAAGTGAAGAACAAACAATGTCATGTAGGACGGCTTTGCAATGGCGGTACTACTGCAGACCTACCACATCGCCAGAAAATTCCTTGGTTGACACTATTAAGGGACTACAATTAATTTCGTTGCCCTAAGCTTGATGCTGCCAGTGCCATAGAATGAAAATTAGTTCATATAAGTAAAACTATAAGACTATAAGAATTCAGAAATAGAGCAGGATTCTTTGGAGGCACCTAACTTCTTTTTGTAGACTTTAATGAAAATGCACTTAATGAAAAAAAAAATAGACAGCTTTATTATGTCAATTAAATTTTTAAATTGTATTATTTCATTTTACAATGATATGCTATAGGCTCGACTTGCTTTACAAGTATCCAATTGATGTAAGATGTAGCAACTCTAAATGATTTGTTAAGTTTATAAAGTCATCTTTAATAATAATAATAATAAACCTGAGGCACTTTTAAAATAAACTGTTTAAAAAAATTAAATGACAGATATTTATTTTGTGAATTCACTTGTTTTTTGTTTTGTTGAAATATTTAGAATCCGTTTTTTTCTACCTACATTGTCATGTTTGTATCAAACTGTGTAGTTATAAAACAGATATTTAATGTGTATCCAACATATAGTTGAATGCTGCGCTGCTGGTCAAGCAGGATCATATGATGACGAAATGAAGATAAGAGCTCTACTTTTTTTTATCAGTGTTTTGAGTAAGTTTTTCTGTTTGTTTTAGAATGATTGGATAAAAGATTTTCTAACGTGGGTGCTTGACAGAGCAGACTTCAACATATTAGAATCAAATCCTGGAGAAATTCTTCCTTAAGTTCTTAGACACATAAAATGCTGAGTTCCAAAAACAACTGATGTAAGGGAGAGCAACAGTTCTTGGTGAATGAATTGACTAGATATCCTCTTCAAATTTTGAACTCTCTAACACAAATTTCTCCTGGCTTGTCTAAAGAACCTTATGGTCAAGAAACAAAATAAATGACTTGTTTAGTTCTAAAATGTATTTGTACTTTCTAAAAGTGACAAAAGATTACAAATGTAACACAATTAGCTTAGTGTTTTATACTTTCATTAAAACCAGTGCTCTATTTATCATGTCCTTTGTTGCCTCATCCTTGACTAGGTAGTCCGACTACAGCTTAAGTGGACACCTGAGAGGAAGTTTCATTGGAGCAGCCGTCCACGTCAAACCCTCTTTTTTTTCCTTTTAGACATTGCGGTCCATAGGGCAGATGATGTAAAGGCCATCTGTTTCCTTGGCCCACAGTTACCGAGGGTGTCATGTGGCCAGCTTAATGACCAACGCCTTTACTTTTACCCAACTACTGTCAGGTACCCATTATAGCTGGGTGAACTCAGAGAGGTGCCCAAAGATCCTGAAATTAAAATTCCAAGTCTTCACCGAGATTCGAACACGGGACCTTTGGTTCGGAAGTCAAGCGATTTACTGCTCAGCCGTTAAACCCTCTGGCCACTGAAAAAAAATTCTGCTTGTGGTCAAGACTGTGCCAGCGACTCTTCACCCCAGTTTGTTTCTGAAAGTTCCCCTTGGCAAGGACGGATTAAAGTTATCGTAGGCCCTTTGCAGAATTATTTAGAAGACTTGAATAAAAATGGCCTTAAGTAATCATAATGAAACATTAGAATGGGCATTTGTGCATTCAATCTCATTTCTTTCTTTATGTCAATACTAGGCCTAATTTGTATAGTACCGGTGTTAATTTTTTAAAACATTTCTGTTTGTGAAGGCCCCCATTGAGTAGGAGGCCCTCCGCCTCAGCGTGGCACCTCCGTGGAAACGTAGAGTTGTAGAAATAGGTAGGCTATGAACGAGAAGCGAACAACGCCTCTTCTGGGCTACCTAGGATGAGCTTTGTTTTGTGTCTCACTAGGATGAGCTTTGTATCTCACTAGGGGTAGGAATGGAGCAAATAGCCAGTAAACCCAGTCCAAAAAGTCCGCCACGCCGTTCCAAGGAGAGGGTCGACATCAGTGTCCCGTTATCTGGAGTGATGGTCCTTGCACGGAACAGTGGCGGTTACAGTATAGGAATATGAGGTATATTCCTCTTGGTTAGCGCTTCCTTCGGCCACTTATAGCAAATTGGACCAGGATCTAGGTGCGGTCCAAAAAGTCCGCCACGCCGTTCCAAGGAGAGGGTCGACATCAGTGTCCCGTTATCTGGAGTGATGGTCCTTGCACGGAACAGTGGCGGTTACAGTATAGGAATATGAGGTATATTCCTCTTGGTTAGCGCTTCCTTCGGCCACTTATAGCTAATTGGACCAGGATCTAGGTGCGGCGCGCTGTGCATGTGGTACAGTGTATTTACTCGGTTCATGGAAGTACTGCTGCGAACCCTCAGACAGGACTTAAGGTGAAAAGTTCCCGGTCCACTAATGTTCTTTTTTCCAGCGAACAATTGGAAAATTGACACAATCGACGCTGATTCCCTACTGGACTTTATTGAAGGTTTGTAGACTTTTTGACACTTTCGCATCTAGGTCTAAGCGGGCAGAAGGCTGCGCAACCCTTGGAAGTCTATCATATTCCTATTTCGACATTATGACCAATAGCTCTAAGTTTTGAAATATAGGTGGGGAATGTATTGTTAATCTTGCATTGGGATTCCAGACCAAGATAAAGGACAGATTTGACCCATTGATGAGAATTTCTTTTGGTAACAGTACTGCTACTAGCAAAAAATAAATAAGAAAATATAAACTCTATGATTGCTTGATCTAGATCCAGAGTCTATAAATAATTCTTGTTGCTTGTTCCGTGAGAAGACCGCTACTCCAGCTCACTGGACTCCGATGACGGCCTCTCTTGCGGAACGTTGTGGTAGTTTGTTTGGACAGTGCTAGTGGGAACCATCACCTTGAGACTAGA
Organism: Biomphalaria pfeifferi; assembly: GCA_030265305.1. Classification (NCBI taxonomy): domain Eukaryota; kingdom Metazoa; phylum Mollusca; class Gastropoda; family Planorbidae; genus Biomphalaria; species Biomphalaria pfeifferi. Next base: position 1,167,945 of record JASAOG010000138.1, read on the forward strand.
AGACCTTTGCATTGGATGCTTTGGTTCCAAGAGAAATGAGATAATTCAATGGGGATCTGTTTTGCTACCTATTTCGACTGTTAGTTTCCAATAAAAGACGTTTCCACCTATAGTCACGCTGAAATCCCTCGACAAACAGACGTCAGAAATCTCAAGAAGTTACGCTTACCCAGTCTTCCCACCATTGCGCAACCCTTTATTCTGTTGGACACCAAGGCTTTTTCTCGATACGTTTTGGTCTGTTTTCGTGGAATTTTGAAAGAAAAGGCTGCTCCAATTATATATATATAATTTACCCATCTTCTCATCAGTCTTGCTTATTGTAATTCTTTCTCCGGTTACTGCCCCTGTAATATGTCCCTTTTTTGTCTTATCCAAAGCCGTCAACGATTGAGGTTTCTACAAGCAATGAAATAACGTCACTCAGCAGCAATAGCTGCTTTTATTCAATGTCGAAATTAATTGAGTGCATTGTCTTTCTAAAACTAAGTTCCTCTAAATGTGCAATGGACCAAGCTAATAATGTCGGGACGTAGGGGCTAAGTGGTTAAGTGCTCGGGGTCCTGGGTTCGAATCTCGGTGAAGACTGGGATTTTGAATATTAGGATTTTTAGGGCGCCCCTGAGTCTACCCAACTCTAATGGGTATCTAACATTAGTTGGGGGAATTAAAGGCGTTGGTCGTTGTGCAGGGCACACGACACCCTGCTCGTTAACCGTTGGCCATAGAAACAGATGACCATCTGCCCCATAGATAGCAAGGTCTGAAAGAGGAAACTTTACTAATAATGTCTCATTATGCATGTTTATTATGTTAACACAATTCTTTTCCAATGTTTAAAGCTTACGGCTGTGCGCAGGGAATGTTTGAGTTTCCAGCAGTGGAAGGTAACCCAATAACAATGGACTGTTCCTATAGTGAAGTACAGTGGCTTGTAACAAATAACAACTACACCAGAGTTGTTGCCAACTGTGCTAACACCAACTGCACTAATAATGAGCCCAATGGTATGTTGTAGCAGATATCTATCTATAAAATAAATAAAATGCCTCAGTCACTGAGTCTCACTGTAAAATAGCTTAAACAAAACCAAACAAATACCCCTTATGAAAGAAAACCAGTCCAGACAAATGGTAAAATATTAACTATTACAACTTTTTATGCAGAATTTAAATATGCCAATTACTTAAATTTGAAAAACCATCTGCCGTTTCCCTTTGTCCTAAACAGACAAACTCTATTACATCTAGATATGTCTTAAAGTGATGGGACATCACCTCACATCAGTAATTGTTAAATCTGATAGAAGAGTTAATATTTTCTCTTTTTTTTCAGATTACCTAGCCAGTATTCTCAGTACTAGTAGCAGTACTGGTGCCAAAAAAAATTCTCTTCTATTGGTCAAATCTGTCCGGCGTCCTGGTCTGGAAGCCCAATGTAGGGTCAACAATACATTTACTGCCTATTTTTGGAAACTTAGAACCATTGGTCAGTGATGTCAAAAGAAGTCCTTTGAAATAAGTTTGTTGCAAAGCATAAAAAATGAGTTTTATTGGTAGCCAAACAAGATCCACAAAGTTTATAGTCTAGATTTAAAATTAAGGAAATAAATACAAACAGGCTAGAGAATTATTACCTATGTTAACTAGGATTATATCAAGCGCAACGTGTTATTGTTATCGTGGGTGGGTAAACTTTAATCACGCCTCTTCAAGTTTTTTTTTTCATTGAAGTAAAAGTGTTTTTGAAAATCATACAAAGTTGTTTAAAAAAAAAAAAAAAAGCATTACTAAGAACTATTTAGTTAGCACCCTTTATTCTGAAATGACAATTGTCTTATTCTTTTGGAAAACACATTTGAAATTGTAAACATAAAGAAAAAGGGAAAAAGATTATTTTAAAAATATTAAAAAATTCAATACAATAACTTCCCTTGGAATTGTAGTTTTCTTAATGGAAAATCAAAATATTTCATCTTAACTGCCAACCTCTTGTGGGCTCAAAGCATTAGCAAGAACAATTAAATCTCTACTAATTTAAATCATTAATGATTGGATATCTCATAATGCAGGTTATAAATTAACCCTTTCAATCTAATGGTGTATGGTTGTTATTGTGATGTATTTAAATCATAAAAAAACTATTTTTTTTTTGTTAGGTTACTTTAAATTTTTTGTTTCATATGTATGTCTAAATTTATGGCTGCATAACTTTATAAAAATATCAAATACAGTCATTGTTGTGTGAATTCTTTTATAGCTACATGTCAGTTCAATATTTAAAACATGACTTTTTTATGGTCTCTAGTTAAGCCTACAATCCCAAACTGCAATGTACCTGTTCCACAATCTGATGGTCAGACAATTCATGTGCAGTGTAATACATTTGTTTACCCTTCAGCTTTATGCAATATATATCTTCAGGTAATGAATTAATTAATTTACACAAGTTGTTCATGTTTTAAAAATTATTTAAATGCTCTCTCAACTCTCTTACCTGAGTTTCAAGCTATTCAAATTACTATTTTTGTTGTATTTATTTCATTTGGTCTACTATAGTTCATAATTTTCTATAAAATCACCTTATGAAGAAAAAACCCCAACAAACAAACATTATCTTATGTAGTAATTTAAAATACATTTAAATCGTTGAATGCATTTTAAGAGCATATTTGCATTAATCATCAAGCTGGTCACACCAAAACAAAAGGCACAAAATACTCTACAAAAGTATTGCTATGCCATAAGAGCCTTAGTTATTAAGTTGAAAGGGAAATAGGTTTGTATCGCTAACATAGTAGTGATGATTTTATACAACTTTAAACACTCTTCATTTCATATCACTTTCTCCCACATCATTATTGTCTCAAGAAATTTTGGTGCTACTAAATATTTTGTTAGGAGGCATTGTAGCTATTTACCACTGGAACCACAGGTTAAAGATGGTTAAAGACACACATTTTTGAAGACATTATAAATACTTTTTTTTCTGTAATAAATCTAAGACTAAAACTAAGACTTCTTTAATGATTCATTTCAGAAATATGTTGTAGTTACAATAACACTTTTTAATTCTCATCTTTTAATGTTTAGGGACAGCTCAATGTGTCTTCACGGTCATCAACCTACAACCATACCTGGTCAATCACAAACAACTTGACATTCACTACCTGTTTGCTAAGTTTTCAAATCAAAGATGCTGTCTGGAACAGCTCTGCAGTTTTTCGGGTGGGTGTTTATCCTGATATTAATTTAGGATACACTTATGAGATTTACAACAATTGGAGTTTTCTGCTTATTCCAGTTCAAGGTAAAATAATAAATAAGATATTGTTGTACTGCAAACCTATATACTTTTTATAATGTTGACAAGTATACATTAAATGTTATGTACATTTTTGTATCTTCATTTATTCTTTCACTCTTTAGCAAATTTATATTTTAATAATATATTAAATCATCCCATGGACAGCTTCCTTGTATTTTATAATGTTAAGTAATTGCAAGCAAAATTAAGACCTCATAGAAAAATGTAAAAAAAAATTAATCTCTCTTTTCTTTTTTATTAATACCATATATTATAAGCTGACAACAGACATAGTGCCAATTTAATTTGCTTGAAAACATAGCTTTATTTTTGTGTAAACTAAATTTGACATTTAATTGTAACTTGTAAACATAATTTATGCTATTTGTCTTATGCTTTGTAACTAAAAATATTTCATTTGAATGTGATGATATTCAGACAGGCCTAAAGTAATTGCTGTAACAGCCAATCAGAAAAGTGGATATCTACTTGTGATTAACAATAGCCCTGTAACTATCAGATGTGTAGCTATTGGTCAAACTGGCTCTACATTATCTCTTTACAATCAAGCTACTAACCAAGTTTTAGCTACCACAACAATTCCTCAAATTCTAGAATATAACTTGACAAATGTTATAGAATTAAGGAATATAGCAATTAAATGCCAGGTGAATGGAGCAGAGGATTCCAGAAAATTCATTCATTTATATTATGGAGCAGGTTGGTAAACTTATTTCTTGGCTTTCATTGCATTTGTTGTTGTGGTTGTTTTTTTGTGTGTGTATATATTATATAGCTTATATGTTGAAAGTTGTGTTGTAAATATTTGTAAAGAACTTTAGCAAAGATATTAATTGAGATTTACACAACATTCTATTACTGCTGTAATAACAAAAGGAATAATTGATGATCTTAGAAAAAAACAACCGTTTATTGGGTATCTTGTAATGTTTTAAAATTAACATTTAAAAGTATTAAAAAACAACTAAAAATATCCATATTGGTCCAAGATTTTCAAAAAGTTGTCTTGACTTTACCTTTTTTTTCTTTCTTCATCAGGCAATAGTCCTGTGATTTCCTTTACTGCCAATAGGAAATCTGATGTAGTAACAGTGACACAGGGAAGTGATGTGTCTGTGAACTGTACCGGGGATGACATTCAAGGATACAAGCTAATTCTGTCTTATCATTTTCTTGATGGTTTTGAGAGTGTCATGGATGAAGCTGATCTTCCTGACAATATTTTACATGTGTTTCACAATATTCCTTGTGGCAATCTTTCCTATCTTTCTTGCCGTGTTGATAATGATTCTACTACAGAGAAACTAATCAATATTACTGTTGAATGTAAGGAAATTTTATCATTTTACATGGTTGAAACATTAAAGCTAAAAAATGTGCCCTATTGTTTTATAATTTAAAGTAGATGTAAAATTGGATATTGCACCATGTTGCAATATAAAGCTAAAATGTAATAAAAAGACATTAAATAAAGAAATGCCCTTATACTGTGGTATTTATCATCTATAGATTTTTTATGACATCTAAAAACTACTTTGAGTAATAATTCAAGATTAGCCTCAATTTAATGACAAAATAATCCAGATCAATGATTATTTTATGCTTTTTTCCGCAGGTGTTAAGAGCTCATGCTGTGATTTCAGTTCTAGTTTTCCCATCATACCTGTTGCAGCAGGGGTAGCCTCAGCAGTAGCTCTGATTATCTTGATCATTATTATAGTTTGTGCTTGTAGACATTGTAGATCAAACAATAAAAAATCTGATACAAAATCAAAAGTTACCTCTAATGTTTCATTAAAAAGGGACACAACCACAAACATTGATAATTCAAATACTCAAATTAATTTCCTGGATTATATAGACAATAAAACAATTAATTCCAATTTGAATAGAAAAGGCAGCGAAGATTTATCTGTAGGTAGACGTTATTCTACACCTTTACCAAATACATACAATCTACTTCGGAACACACCTAAAAGAATGAGTATAACTTGAAACTCAACCAGAAAAAAACTTGCTGCATCTTTATATTCTGAAAGTTCGATCCATAATCCCAATACAGTAACACAGAATCAAGACATATATTACATTAATTCAGGATATGTGAGTAATTCTGATACATCACTATATCAGGATATGTCATCATCTTCATCTTCTGTCACACTGCCACCTAGTTATAGATCAGTAACAATATCTAGTAAGGACTATGATGTGCCCTATTCTGTAGTGGACAGGTAAGTAAAACCATTATTATTATTATTATTATTCAAATAGAGAAAATTTGAGTAATTGACCTATTAAACTGTTTGATTGAATCCAAACAATCTTTCAGTAAAAATATATGATTGTAGGTATTAGTTTTTTTGTTATGCATAGCATAATAGTTGTGTGTTTACTTTGATCAAGCTTTACCTCACTCTAGGGTTTTCTATTGACAATGGTAAATTCCTGTCACCTTAGATTGCCTTAAGGCTTATGCCAATTAGAAATTGTTTAATCCATGGAAAATATTTAAATAACAGCAATAAGTATAATAATGTATATAAATAAATCAGTCACAATGCAAAAATCAACAATATTTAATGTCTACAGTATTTTATGGTGGAGTTAATTATCTGAAAAAATATTAATATTAATTAAATTTGACAACTATTTGTTATAATTTGACAATCAAAACTTTTATGTATCTTGGTAGTGAAGAATTATAAAAAGCACAGTGATTAATTTCAATACCTGTCAATGTCACATACATTGCTCCATTTGTAATTCTAGTGTCCATTGTCTAAACAAGAATATGTCATGTTCATAATACAATGTTTGCAGGACTAAGGCTGTTGATACATCACAGAAACCAACAAACCATTCAGCACAGTCTAAGCCAATAGTGCCTTATCAAAGAGAGTATGATTTGCTTTATGGGCATGAATACAGGTAGGTAAATTTCTATGAGTACATGTAGGCAGGCTTCTGGGTACAGTTAAGTAGTCTTCTAGGAATGATTTCCCTTTATGAATGGATGTTTGTATGACTTTCCAAAGCATGTTGAGGTAGACACAAATGAATTTTGTAAGAGCAGCTTCAAACTCAAATTTCATAGTCAAAAAATGTATTTTATAAATAATAAACATTTTCTTTACAGAGATAAATCTACATCTAATGCACCTGTTAGACAACAGAATCACTCTAATAGTAGAGCTCCTAGTAAACCACAAAGACTGAATCTGGCCCAGACTAAGCCTATTACAGAATTAAATATGTCTCATGGTCAAGGATACAGGTACTATGATAAATAAATGTATGTATATGTGTGTGTGCTTATGTGGATGAGTGAGTGCATGCATGTGTGTAGGTGTGTGTGCATTTTCTTTTCAATTTTTCCAAATACATGTTTTTATAGTAGCCTATATGCAAATCATTCAACTTAGAGGCACTTTAGGACAGAAGAATAAAAAGCAAAGCAGCTATAATACATAAAACACTAAACCATAATTTACAGATAGAAAAACAAAAGCTAATGAAATACTCAGAAAGACACAAAGATGTAAGCACATTTCTTATTTCATATGCTAGAACATATCCTTACAAGGGCTCTTTCTTCCTTAAGGAATGGGTTGCCTGAATCAGCCAGAAAAAGAAATCAGAAGAGTTTAAATCATTGATTAACTTGCATGAAAAGATTGATTATTGAAATGCATAGGACTTAATTATCTTCTTTTTTTGAAGTAATGTCTGTAATATATAAGATATTAATTTTACTAAAAAAATCAAAAATAAAAAGAGTGTGTTCTCTAAGCCATTGGATTTTGATTCAGTTTCTAGTACAGTATAATATTCATCTGCTGTTTGCCTTAATTACATTCTTTCTCCTCCAGTGAATCCTGAAAATGTAAAAATTATTGATGCATTTTTTAAATGCCAATGTTTGGTATTACCTACGCTAAATTATACTTCCCAAACACCTTCTATAGACAGTCTTGTTTATACAGTAATTCACAAAATAACCAAAATTATATAAAAAAAAACAACCTCAGAGCTAAATTCTCATGTATGCAGTGTTATATGGCTCCTTTTGTCTCGAAAGGCAATGGATGCGCCCAAAAGAGTCACTGGTTTTGGCTTAATCTTGAGAGGGGGCAGAATCTGGTGTGGCTAATCAAGCCAATTCTAGAACAGCAGACTTTGCCACAATTCATACATGTGTGTGCCTCTAATTCAGGGCTAGCGGACAGGGCAGCTTTCTTTTTTTCCCTCTTGATTAAGGCTGCTTCAATTCTTTTGTTCTCAGCAAGGGTTGTCCCAGCACGCACAGTCTGTCTCCATGCACTCCGGTCTTTGGCTATGTTTTCCCATATATTTTCGCTGATGCCTGTGGCTCTCATGTCTTGCTTGCAGACATCTCTATATGTTAGTCTTGGGCGGCCCTTGTGTCTGACTCCTTCCACAAGCTCAGCATATATAATATCTTTCGGGATTCTACCATCTGGCATGTGGGTGACATGACTGAGCCAGCATAATCTTCTTTGTCTCAGGAGAGCATACATGCTGTTCATATTGGCCAATCTCAAAACTTCCTGATTGGAGACATGGCAGTGAATGGTTGAGGGTAAAAAAGTATTGGTTTTGCTCCTGGTTAATCAGATTAAATTGCTACATGTTTTGTTATATCTTTTTGATGAGATTAAAAAAGAGGATTTTTAATGTTGCCTGAAGAAGTTTTCTGAAATTTTTTATTTTTTTTTTTGAATTCATATACCAGTGCCAGCCTTATGCTTGGCAAATCAGGCAGCCCTCTAGCCACAGGACTATGAAAAAAAACATAGAAAATATTGCAAAACTTGGATCAGATCTCAAACATAGTAGAGCACTATGACTCTAAGGTTTTAAACAAATTGCATAATTCTTTTTTTCTTATGATTTAAATACTTGTAAAATCATTTTTGTTTCTTTTTTTTTAGCACTGAAGTGTAACAGATTGGCTTTTGCTGTATCACAATTAATTTTATTTAACTGTAATACCAAGAAGTTAAATAATCAAACAGGTATTTACTATTATAAAGATCTGAAGTACAAAAGTTATGTATATTATGTCAGCATTAGAAGGGAGTAGTGCATACTCTGTTTTCTGGTCTACACTGTATACACTGCATTATATAAGATAAGGTACCTTATGATATTAAATTAGGATTTGTTTTCCAACCACTTGTATCTTTGGTCATCAAGAGATGGGTGGTTGAGAGGTATACATTGCTTGGCTAGTGGTCTCTATTAAAGGGTCTCTAATTTGAATCCTAGAGTAGACCAAAAATTTTTCACTGAGATTCGACTTGAGCTGAGTTGGATTTTGCAAGTGCCTAAAAAGTAGAAGCCGAGTATTCCTTTCAGATCATGGGATACAAGGGTCAGATGATATAAACGTCATCTGTTTCTTTGGTCCACAGCTAATGAAGCTGCCTTGTAGCCAGTTTGATAACCAACCAACTTTGATTTTCACCAACTAATGTCAGGTACATTAGAGTTGGATGAACTCTGGCATGTTAAAAATCTAAAAATTCCAATTGCCAGTCTTGAGTGGGATTTGAACCTTAGACCCCATGGCTCAAAAGCCAATCACTTGACCCTAAGCACCCTTCCCCCCCCCCCCCCCCCCCCCCCCCCCATCCAAAAAAGAGATTGAAATAGAGTGCAGTGAAAGATGCGTTATACAGAAACATTCTAAAAAATCTCAACAATAAAACTGATAAATAAATATATATTAATAATGCCTTGATGTTAAAAGGCAATAAATGTATCACTATTATTTTAAATCATTGTTTTTCTCTGTTGCTTTTAGTTTGATGATAATTCTATTGTCTTTGTTTTATGACTCTCTTCAAAGGAATCTTTATTACTTTGTCTTTCACACCAAATGATTTAATAAATTGTTTCTCACATATTTGAATATCAATGTACAGTTGATTGTTAATGAGCTATATTTATTGGGCAATACATATTCGCTAACTGTTTTTTAAATATATATTTATATACCTTTTAATTTTTTTTTCAAACATTATTGCCATGTGTTTAATGCAATACAGGAAGACATATAAATGAACTGTTTGTTATATTCAATAAAAATTCAAATTTGTACACAAGGAAAATGTTGGTATTTAGTTTTTGTGGGATTCCATTGTGGTGTGAACATGAACAAATTTCTTATCAATCTAGAAAATAAAAGGTTGTCAAATATATTCAATGAATACAGCAAAACTCTGCTGTGCTGTTACATTTCATTTCCTATGTTAAACTATTGTGACAAGAAAGAACAATCTATAATATTTTATTTAGTATGTAATGTTTTCACATATTTTTTGGCTCTAAAAGTTCTGATGATAAGTCCAATTTTGCAATAAAGGCAAACCTCTATATTTGTTTAATCTTGGATTGTGAAACAGAAATTATGCACGATAAATATTCTTTGATGCAGATGAAGGGTGATGCTGGATTAGACGCAAAAACGTTTCCCATATTGTTTGCTTGCCTGGAGAAAGCGGATACACGCCTGTGTATATGTACCAATTACACCTTATCTGGGCACAGCATATATCATTAGTATGGCTATTTAAAAATGTTCCTACTTTGTGTAGCATTTTTGAGTAAATAAACCATCAAATCTAGAATGAAAGTAAAAGTCTTCGTTTGATTTGCTCTACGATGGTAGATGAGCATTGAAGGAGTGTACTGAAACAAATGCAGGACACACCTTTTATTGCCATTAGAAAAATATAATTGGCAAATATTCATCTCATTCGAATAATTACAAAACATTTAGAATGTTTTCACACTTGTTCCTATTTTGTATTTCTATACACCAACCAAGATGTAGGTAACATGCTACAATTTTCAGTTACCATATTACTATTTAGGACATATTTAGGCTACTTTTTCTAGTACGAGAATTTCGTACTATGACAAGCTTCTAATGTGTAGACATCAACACACAACGAGCTCACACGAATACCAAGAAAAAGTTTAATGATGTATAAAAAGTTATCTTTAATTTAATAGAAACATCAAAGCCCTACATCTCAAAACAAATGCTATCATTAGAACGTACTATTCTCAGATCTAACACTAAGACGGATTAGTGTAGTATCATCAATAGATTATCCTTTGTGTGTTTGCGTGTGTGCATTTTGTTTAACAATACTACCTCAAGGAACAGTCTTGGGTCCACTACTATTTTTAATTTACATAAATGATTTACCAAATTGCGTTAGTTCAGGAACAAAAGTCAGATTATTTGCAGACGTTTGCATAATATATAGATCAATAAAAACAACAGAAGACACAGATATTTTACAAAGAGAATTAGATGAATTACAGAAATGGGAATCAAATTGGAGCATGTCTTTCCACCCAGAAAAATGTCAGTTGTTAAGAGTAACAAAAAACTAAAACAAATTAATTCCACTTATCTTATTCAGGGCAAACCAGTAACACAAACTAAAAACGCAAAATACCTAGGTGTTATAATAAATAAAAAAACTGTCATGGAATCCACATATTGATGAAACTATAAAAAAAATCAAACAAAGCATTAGGGTTTATTAAAAGAAATTTCTATAAATCAAATAAGAACATAAAACTAAAATGTTATTTAACCTTGGTTAGGCTAATAATAGAATATGCATCCACCGTTTGGGACCTCTCAACTCAAGAAAACATTAAGAAACTGGAATAAACACAAAATAGAGCAGTGAGATTCATAACAAACGAATATTCACATTTGACTAGAGTAACACCATTAGTAAAATCACAAAATTTAGAAAGCCTTCAGGACAGAAGACTCAAAAGTAAAGTAGCAATTATACATAAAACACTGAACCATAATCTTCAAATACAAACAAAATTTAATAAAATACTCTGAAAGACACAAAAATAAAGGCACATTCCTCGTCCCATATGCTAGGACAAATTTGTACAAATGCTCCTTCTTCCCTAGTGCTATTAGAGCATGGAATGGGTTGCCTGAGCTAGCCAGGAAAACCAGTGACTTGGCAGAATTTAAGTCATTGGTTAATATGCATGACTGAATGCATGATGCGTAGGACGTAATCATCTTCTTTTTTGAAGTAACGTCTGTATTATATAAGATAAGAAGATATTTTTGCATATTAAAAGTAGATATATATTTATCACTTTTTCTATTCTGTAATTTTCTTTTTTTTTTATTTGTTCGTTACGCATTGGACAAAGTATTGAGAAATATTAAATCATGGGCACAAACATAAATTTACCAGACGCACATATTTTGACATTTGTACACAGATGCCACTCAGGGTGTATCGGCGTTTATTTCCCTTGAGGATTCTGTAGGGTGTAAAGCATTAAAGCATTATCTATTGGTATCTAGAAATAATCTACTAAAGTTATCAAAATGGTTGTATATTTTTGCATAGACAAGCAATGATCATTAAAAACATTTCTGCAAATTCTAAAAATAAAACGGATGAGGCTGTGTAAATAGCAAATTAAAAAAAAAAACAACAACTTGTTATGTTGTGTGCTTGTTCAAATTTTCTGAATAGATTTTAACGCCTCGATGTGCCGTCAACTGATTCCCAGACCCTTCTTAGGACACCATTAATGATGGTTATTGAGTCCCATTGAGCCCAGTACGCTTTCGTGGCAGCCCCTTTTCCAGAGATGTGCTGCCACTCGGGTTGTTGTCCATTCTCCTTCCATAGCAGAATGGGAGCCAGATCATTATCTTCCAACTGTTCCTCTCTAATTTTTTCATCTGACCAGGACCCGGTAACATCTACTCCTAGACGACGACACTCAGTTTCTTTTTCTTCTGCCTTCACGCAGTGACTGCACTGCATTTTGCATGGCCTTCGAGACAATGCATCGGCATTCTGGTGAATCAGTCCCTTCCTGTGTTCAGTCTCAAATTCATAACTCTGCAACCGTTCAACCCATCTCGCCACCTGTCCCTCTGGATTCTTGAAAGATAGTAGCCATTTCAAGGCTGCGTGGTCAGTTCTCATTTTAAACCTTTGTCCATAGAGATATTTATGAAAATGTTTAATTGAATCAACTACAGCCAACAATTCACGTCTCGTAACACAATAATTCCTTTCAGACTTTGACAACCTTCTACTAAAGTAAGCTACAACCTTTTCGTTTCCATCAATGCTCTGCGATAGCACAGCACCGATCCCCGTACCGCTTGCGTCTGTATCCAGAATGAATGCTGTACCCGACAGTGGGTATGCTAACATCGGTGACGAAAGGAGAGCCTCTTTTAACTTTTCAAACGCCTCCTGGCATTCTATTGTCCATATAAACCGTTTTTTCTGCTCTGTCAGTTGGTGAAGAACTCCTGCAATCCTAGAGAAGCGTGGAACAAAGCGTCGATAATAAGTGCAAAGACCCAGAAAACTTTTCAGTTCTTGTACACTCCCAGGGTAAGGGCAATGCCTAACCGCTTCACTTTTGTCTGGATCCGTGCTTATACCATCGCTTGATACAACATGGCCCAAATATGTTACTTTCCTCTTGAATAGGTCTCACTTCTTGGGGTTGAGCTTCATACCCGCACTTCGAATCCTCTGAAACACTTCTCTCAAATTGTTTAGATGTTCACCAAATGTTCTTCCGAGCACGATAATGTCATCAAGATAAACTAGGCAAGTATTCCAGTTAAGACCTTTTAAAACTTGATTCATCATTTCTCAAAAGTAGCTGGTGCATTGCATAGGCCAAATGGCATCACCTTAAATTGCCACAGGCCACTTCCAGCTGAAAAGGCCGTTTTTTCTTTATCAATGGGATGCGTCCCTATCTGCCAATATCCGCTCTTGAGGTCTAGAGTAGAGAAGATTCGTGATCCGGCGAGTGTGTCCAATGTGTCGTCAATGCGGGGAAGAGGATAACTATCCTTCTGCCTGACATTATTCAATGCCCGGTAATCAACACAAAACCGCAAAGTCCCATCTTTCTTTTTAACCAATACAACCGGTGAACACCACGGGCTGTTGGATGGCTCGATGACCCCTTGTTGTTTCATGCGTTCCAGCATATCGAGGGCTTCTTGCTGTTTTGCCAACGGTAGACGACGCGGTGGTTGTCGAATGGGTCTGGCATTTCCCATATCAATACGGTGTTGTACAAGGTTTGTCCTCCCGCAATCATCCTCGTCACAGGGCATAATGTCCATAAATTCCAAAATTAATTTCTCAGCTTTGTTATATTCTTCCATCGAAAGATTTTCTTTCATCTTGGTAAGAATTGTGTGTATCTGTGCGCTCTCCTTCGATAACGTGTTTGTCGATCTCTCTGCGTCCAGACATTGTGTGATCAGATCCATGGAGTAACAGTCCGCTATGACACTGCCCGCTCGTAACTTATTTTCCTGCGAGTAACGATTCATGACTCTCACTGGGACCTTTCTATCACCAACACTGACCACCAACGTCTTTTCTACAGCTAGACTATTTTCTGTTCCTCTTGCTGTTTCTACGAGTTTTGTACTAATGGTTTCGCAATGTCCTTCAACCTTTCCCCATATTATACATTCCGATTGTGCTGGTATGGTCGTATCTTCTACCAACAAAATTTTTCTCACTTGACCGTCTCCCATATCCTCCTCAAGAAGTGGAATCTCCACGTTAGCATATTGTACAGTGCCATTAGCCATGTTTAAAGACAGCCCGAATGCTTGCATAAAATCCAAGCCGAGGATACACTCGTCAGTCACGTTTTGCGATCAGGAACTCATGACTGAATGGTTGGGTTTGAATTTCAAAGTTAAGTTTGACCTTTCCCAACACTGGTATTAGTTCGCCACTGGCTGTTTTCAGTGTATAACTGTTTGCTTCTGTTATTTCCTGATCTCCAATATAATCGGGTTTAATTATCGACCGAGATGCCCCGGTGTCCAAAAGAATCGCACAACACCCGTAGCCGATCTTTCCTTGTACCTTTAAACTTCTGTTTCTTCCCAACACCGTGACAGAAATAACCATTTTTGGAACCTCCGTATACCGTGCTGCCTGTCTCCGCTCCGTGAAACCGGCAGACATTAGTTTTCCCGGTTGCCGTTCTGCCGTTCTTGTGATTGGCGTCCACGACCCCGAAACACTCGGGTACAATCCCTTTGCACATAACCAGGGTTGTTGCAGTTCCAGCAGCGAAGAAGTGTTCTATTTTGTCTGAAATAGGGTCGCCGTTCGTCTCTAGTCTCGTCCACCACCCTTCTGACCAGCCGTGCAAGATCCTCCTCCTGGGGTCGTCTTTCGTCTATAGCCTCCCCTACCAGTCTTCGTACCAGCTGTGTAGGATCCTCTTCCCGAGCATCTATCGTCCGGCTGTACTGCGTGGTCCTCGCTGAATCTCTGGCCGCTTCATAGGACAGAGCATAGATAAGGGCTTCGCTTACTTTCCGTTTTCCGCTGATTCGGATGGCTTTTTTAAGTTCTGCATCTCTCACTCCATCTATGAAGGCATCTGTAACAATAACATCCGAAAATTCTGGTGTTGCCAATGGGTAAGCCAGACGGGCAAGACGCTCAATGTCTGCCGCTAATTCCTGTAGTGTCTCTCCACATTTCTGCAGTCGGCTTTTTAATTGTATTCTAAACACTTCCTGTAAGTGTTCGTCTCCATATCGCAGTTCCATTGTTTTGACCATAGCATCGAAGTCCGTCTGGTCCTTCATTGTCTGTAACAATTCGGCTGCCTTGCCTCTGAGTGCCAACACCAGACCAGTTGCTTTCTCTGCCTAAGTGTTCCATCTGTTGACTTTGGCAGCCGCTTCAAGCTGCAATCGGTACACCGACCAAGAAACAGAGCCGTCAAACACCGGCAGTTTAGTCTTCCCTTGTCATTCCAGTCACCGTGGCCCCCGCATCTTGTTTTTTTTTCTAGCTCCGCCTTCATTTCATTTTGTCATACTTGAATTTACGAATCGACATCCTCTACCATCCGTGACCGGAGCCTCAGTGACCTCATCTCTTAATTGTTGTTTGTAATCGTCCATGTCCTTTTTCAATATAAACACAACGGAGTCCATAGAGCTCAGTTTGTTACCTAATTCATCTTTCATTGATTTCCAAATTCCCCCGTATTCAAATAAATAGGTGCCCGGATCCTGTTCATCATCTATGATGCTTTGCTTCAGACGCTCCATGAGCGCCTCTTTGTTGCCGCTTACCATCAGCTCTCTTCATCTGAGTTCTCGTCTAAGTTCTATCAATGAAAGCTGACCAAATGTTTTTGTTGACGCCATCCCGTATCTTTCTCACGTTGGCCTACCAAAACTTACGTTGGGTTATCCGAAAAGAAAATGTTGTAACGGTCGTGTACCAAGACCTTGTTCCCACTTTCCCTTTTCTGATACCAATTGCTGTAACTCTGCCTACAGCGAGCCCAAAGAACCTCAACGAAAGTTATAGATAAAAACAGCAATTTAATAATAGACTAATAGTCGGATAACAATACGCATTCGAATAATATTTGTACTTATTTACATCAGCCATCTTTGACTTCCACACTTATTTTCTGTCTCTCTCATGTGTCTCCTGGTGCGCAGTCTCACACCTAATGACAACGTGCATTGTAGAGTCATAACAATATGGATTGTATGAGAACATGGATGTTATGCTTAAGAAGTGTGCAGGTCTGTAGGACCTGATTTAAGGACTTTTCCAAGACCAACACTATCAAGGGAAACAGTTCATCAAAATTGTGAATAATCCCGGAAAAACTTAATCAGGTTACTTCCCTTAGAATTTGACAGCCATTACATCAGCGGTTCTGAACCTTTTTAGCTCGGCGACCCCTTTTACTATTCCCAACTATGTGGCGGCCCCCAACAGTAAAATTATTTTCGTTTATAAGCATAAGTAACTGTGCTTTTGCTATTGGTATAAAAACTTAATTTAAATGTCAATATCTGATATGTATAACTAAAGTTTTATGTTAAAATCACTTAACAATATGTAATTGCCGTATATTCTTGAAATTTCTTCATTTATTGAAATTCTAAATAAATGAAAGTTAAGGTCGTGCGTTGATTCACATTTCTATTTAGGTATCCACCATAGTCCTGTTCCATGACTATTTGAGTAGCACGACGGAGCTCGGAAATTGATTCAGTAAACTACGTTGCTACAATCGTTGCAATAGCCTGAAATTATTTCTGTTTTACAAGATGAGAAATTCTTGAAAAGTCATTGCAAAATCACAATGAATGTTATCTTCTGCATCAAGTATTTTTTTGTCTGTGTTTAGCTTTACTTAATGACTAATAGGCTGAAAAAAAACATGTTACGTAAACAATATATGATTGACAGAGAAATCGGACAATAGCTGCAAACACTTGATCCAGATCTGTGTACCTAACATTAAATAGAAATAAAATTTCTTATAACGCTATTAATGAGTTTAAAGAACTCTGTCTGTCTCCGGTACATCTTCAACTTTTGTTTGTTGAACAGAAAATGTAAACGTAATGTCAGGGAGAGCTGGAAAGTAGGAGGACATTTCGTTGTGAAAATGTTCTTTCGCAGAGTATTATTTATTATTATTCGTTAGTCAATATTTGACAAATTGGAGGTGCTCCAGATATGGAGATACTTAAGCCAACAAATATGCTGCGCCTCTGCCACGCACGTACCTTAGGCCTACCAATACTTGATTGCGAAATAGGGTATAATGTGTAATGTATAGTGTGTGGTGCATTTATTCGTAACCATTTCTCCTAAACTAGGACTTCGAACTCGGAATTGTTAAGGGTTCCATCATTTTATTATGAAATTTAGGATAGAATTAGAAAAGGCCGCTTCAGATGCAATCAATTGTTAATTAAGAGACTTAACTATAAAGAAGCATTTTTATATATTAAGTTGATCTATGATCTCTGTAATAAAGTCGTCGCTCTCGTGCAAAAAAAAAAATTCCTATAATAATAATAGTCATTGTGGCGTTGTGCAACCGTTGGTACACGAGTATGACACACCTAACTTACTGACTCGTTGGTACACGAGTATGACACACCTAACTTACTGACACGTTAGCCTACATGGTATCATTTAATCTTATCAACTCAAATCCAGAGACCTGTTTTTTAAGCAATAGATAACTCAGGGACTGACTAAAGCTTATGTACTGAAGAAAAAAAAAAACGTACAAGATATCTAAGCGTCAATATCACGTCATGCTTGCGTCTACTAAAAGCAAACGTATATCTGTAAACAGAACACACCTAGATATTCCAGTGGACTTTTTAAAAAATAAGATGTAGACAAATCTATTTTCGACTTAAGGTCATAAGAAACATGCATCCAATAGATAATTGGAAAAGGGGATTTGGAAGAGAAATCTAGATTTTTAGCTGTTAACAAATTTTTAAAAATTTTTTATTTAAGCTGTTTACTGGTAGGCCTAATATTTGGATTTATTCAAAGGATCTCTGATTCAATGGCTATTATTGGCATCTAAAAAGAAGAATGAATCTCGTAAGTAATTGAATGCAATGTAAATTGTTTTAGCTGCATTTATGCCTAACCTGAACTCGTCTGTGTGAATAGGACCATAGTAAGTGTATTGAACGAAATGACCATTGAAACACTAACAGCTTTTTACAAAGCTTATATCAACTCATTTTCTGTCTGGCCAAAAGTTTGTATACGTTATTTCTCCGACACCCAATCTCGGCTCAAGTTGAAATTTTTGTTGGTTAGAAAGGCTTTTATCCAACTACCAGGCCTGGACATGGCGCTCTTCACCCCCTTCTACTCTTGCCAGACCGGGCCAGACCACTTACGTTCGCAAGGATGGTTGCTGTCTTCTCTTGAGGCGAGAGGTAAGGCCGAAGGTCCCACAGATCTCTTAGTTCTCGGACGTAATCCTCTATTGAGATCTTCTCGTTTCTTTCACCTCCATTGAACTGTATTCACTTCAGGTTCTGGGATGTAGTCAGAACGCTGGCAGGCCAGTTTCAATGCTTCCAGTTCAGCTTGTAAACGAGTCAACAGATCCACAGGGACACGTTCCATGCTCTCCGGCTCTCCTCCACTGCGCGTGGGACCCAATTCTCTCTTATTCACTGCACTAGGTGCCACCGTATTTTTTCCTCCATCTGGCTGCGGGTCATAAGAAAGTCTAACACAATAACAGTAACCGAACAACAACTAAAACTATCTCAATAGAAAACATTTTCAAGCTAAATAAAACTCATACTAAACACACACACAATATTCTAATATTTAGTGAGTACATGAATTGCTTTTTTTTTTTACAAAGTTTATATCACTCACTATGTCTGTCTGGTAAAAAGTTTTTACACATTATTTCTTGGATCAATTTGAAACTTTGCACAATTATTCCTTGGCATAGACAATACATGAATTAATTTTAAAAAGTAACCAATTAGTGAATAAATTACTCGTAATTATTTTGTTTGATACCAACAAGAGATATTAATCCTTCAGTATTCACACCTAGGGCTCTACATATGTAGCGGGTTACATCCCCTTACATAATTGAACACCTTATTCTTCCACACGCATTCTCGGATCAAAATGAAACTTGAAACAATTATTCATTGTACCTAATAAAACATATATCAATTTCAAAATGAATAAACTAGTCAACTAATTATTGATAATTAATTATTTTGTTTGATATCGAATAAGGGAAACAACGTCTAAATTATTGAAAGATATTGTAATTGTGGAATTCTTTCCCTTAGACAAGCTTTTTTTTATAAAGAATTTTTGAATATTTAGCTTGTTTAATTCTATTTTTTCTACTTTTTATTATTGTTGATTAGCTCCTCAGCTCACCAGTTCAATGTCATATTAAAGTTGTCCTCCTCTCTCTGTTGATGATAGTGGTTTGTGTGAATGGTAAGTACACTTTACAAGCTTTCTTTAGCGACATCTTACTTCTTTCTTTAGCGACATCCTACTTCTTTCTTTAGCGACATCCTACTTCTTTCTTTAGCGACATCCTACTCTAGAGAGATAATAATGAAAAAATAAATAACATTAAAAAAAATGTTTTCCTGCTCGAGATGTAGGATAGGCCTATGCTGCAATCTATGAATCACTCTGTTTTTGTAAACCTCAAACAAGGCCCACCGATAAAATGCATGCTGGAGTTCATATTTGACAACCAAACACATATATTTTTTTACAAAGTTTATATCAACAGTCAACTTACTCTGTTTTCTACAAATTTTGAACACGTTTCCCCCCCCCCCCCCCCCCCAACCCATTCATTCACCCGTATATTCATCTTGGTTGATTATTACTTTTGATTTACTTACTTTTATTCAAATGTTTATACCTTTTAAATTTTAATGTCTACAAAATATTCTGTTTTCAGCTAATGAGGATCAGTGCCTTCACGAGCAACATGACAACATGGTGCGTTTCCACTGTCCTGTTAATCATTCCTACCAGAAGATGATGATGTGGACGTTTCGTGAGGTGTCCATGCCCGCATCTAAAGTTTTTCTGTCTTGCCGAGGTGAAATCTGCAGAGAAGATACGCTCAATAGACATACTCCTT
Source organism: Biomphalaria pfeifferi (assembly GCA_030265305.1). NCBI lineage: Eukaryota > Metazoa > Mollusca > Gastropoda > Planorbidae > Biomphalaria > Biomphalaria pfeifferi. The sequence continues at coordinate 1,187,832 of JASAOG010000138.1, forward strand.
ACTTTGGTAAAACTGTCTGATTCAAAACTCATACTTAGGCCCTATATATATAGACTAGAAAGGAAATACATTGCATTCTAGAGATAAGATTCACTGATATTAGCTTTTATTCCGCAGAAATTTAAACCTGAAGCCCAGTACCTTTAGTTTATATATCTAGATTGTCTATTGTCAATCTTTTAGGTGGTCTGCACCACTTTGAATGAAATGTTATTTTATGATTTACATACACCTTTTCTGAGAGAGAGAGAGAGAGAGAGAGAGAGAGAGAGAGAGAGAGAGAGAGAGAGAGAGAGGAGCAATGAAAAGAAGGGTGGGAGAGGAAAGAATTGTATTGAAATAAATTTCTGAAATAAAATGATAATTTTAAATGTGTTTAGATGTGAATTTAGACACACACGATAAAATGTTTGTTAAGTAAATAAAATTTCACAAACAAAATTTACAATACTACAAACACTTATCACTTATACTAGCAATCACAATACTTAGGCATAGGTCAACTAGACAGCTGCCTTCGGTCATCGAGTGGCAAGGGCCCTGCACAGGACGAAAAAAAGAAATGCAGAAAAATAATTGCGAGAAGAGCTCTATGTCTCTATGTCAACTAGCTTAGCTGTAGGTCTCTATGTCAACTAGCTTAGCTGTAGGTCTCTATGTCTCTATGTCAACTAGCTAAGCTGTAGGTCTCTATGTCTCTATGTCAACTAGCTTAGCTGTAGGTCTCTATGTCAACTAGCTTAGCTGTAGGTCTCTATGTCTCTATGTCAACTAGCTTAGCTGTAGGTCTCTATGTCTCTATGTCAACTAGCTAAGCTGTAGGTCTCTATGTCTCTATGTCAACTAGCTTAGCTGTAGGTCTCTATGTCTCTATGTCAACTAGCTTAGCTGTAGGTCTCTATGTCAACTAGCTAAGCTGTAGGTCTCTATGTCTCTATGTCAACTAGCTTAGCTGTAGGTCTCTATGTCTCTATGTCAACTAGCTTAGATGTAGGTCTCTATGTCTCTATGTCAACTAGCTTAGCTGTAGGTCTCTATGTCTCTATGTCAACTAGCTTAGCTGTAGGTCTCTACTATGACTCAAAAGTTTATCCACAAATGTTGAGATCTACTTGTTAGAAGACATCGAGAGAAGTCACTTGCTTCCTTTTTGGTGACAAATGTTGAATCGTTAATTTCAGGCTGCTGGAGCAAAACTCTAACGAAAATCGTAATTGTGTTTTATTTTTTTCGTTTTTTTCAAAGCTTATATCAACTCACTCTGTCTGTCTGTCTTTCTGTCTGTGTGTGTGTCTGTCTGGCCAAAAGTTTGTAGACATTAATTCTCCGACATCCAATATTAAATTATCAAGTTCAAATTTTGCAAAATTATTTCTTTTTCCTGATAACACAAGATCAAGGGAAAAAACAAACTAATTAGTTAATTAATTATTGGTAATAAACTACTTTGCTTGGTATCTCAAACAAGGGAAAGAATAGTACTTGACTGAAGTAATGGTATAAGCTAAAATAGTACCCCTTTTCAATGGAAAGAAATAATACTTGACTGAAGTGGTATAAGCTGAAATAGTCCCCTTTATAGGTTTTCGGTTGGGGCTTATACTGCATTCTTTATGAATCTTCGACTTGAAGACAATCCTTATTATTATATCTAGGTTTATATATTCAAGTTTACTTAAAATTTTCCATGTAAAATTAAAAAACTACAACTTTCCTTACAGATTATAATGTACCACAATATAAAGAAGATTATTGTGTTGTTACTTTAACCAATTTCACACTGAGCCAACTACAAATCTCTTGTACAGATACTTTCGACCCACACTACGTACTTTGTGTCTGGAATTTAAATATCGCTTGTAAGTAGGCTTATAGGATTCTTATGCATTCAACATCACATCTCATATGTTTTATCTGTTTAAGTATTTATATATCTACGTTCTGTTGTAGCTGTCTAACTGGTTAAAGGTTAGGTATACATGATCATGAAAATTTTTTTAAACATACATAGAAAATTTTGTTGGTATTTAAGTATACTGAACGTGATGATTAAAAAACAAACTATGGATATGGTCATAGACATATATATATATAGGCCACAAAAACAGATGAACTTTACATCATCTGCCCTATAGACCACAAAGGCCAGGTTCATTATGCATTCACTTGCACCTATCCTTTGATCTGCTGGAGTGTTGGGGCACTACACAAGATCTGTCAACCTTCTTTCTCCATTCTTATCTCTCATTTGTCTTTGATATATTTTCATTTGGATGTTCTTTCTGAAAATATTGAAGCCTGCCTGGGTGGACCACTTCGGGGGCCAATTTTGAGTATGTGTTTCCACACAAACTGTCTTTGTAACCTTGTTTATATTTGTAAGAAGTAGTTTTTAGTATTTATTTATTTAGTATTTATATTTATATGATTTAAAGGATGCCAATTCACCCCCACTCCCGGCCATTTGCCTTTGGTTACTTCATCCCCAATTAAATATTTGTTCTCAGCTATTGTGTAATTGAAGGCTTTGCCTTTGAGCCCTGATTTAATCTAAGTATTGACCGCTCGGTTGAATGATTTGTGAAAGATATTTATCCGAGCTTATATTGGAAACATTTTTGTCAATCCGAAGAGTTGCTTTTATGTTCTGTTAGTTCTAAATGTCACTGTACATGGCAATTTGAATATTAATTACGTGCCCTTGCGGTGTAGAAAAAACGAGGCTTATGTCGTATCGTTTGACATCTTTTGTTATTTTAGGCATAATCTTAGAGTGTTCCCCCTTCTCTGTTTGTACTTGAGAAATGTAATGATATATGTAAATATGTAGATCTATTGTAATGCGTTGTTTGTATTTAGTTTTATTGTTTCTGTTTGATGTAGGGATGTCAATTTAATCTTGCGCATATTGTATGATGTAATGATCAAAGGTGTGGTGGAAAAAGAAATTACAAATCAATCTACTATATCAAAGGCCTTTCTTATTAAATTCGATTAAGACGCAAAACAATTTATAGCTCTATAACTATAGATATTTTTATAATTTTAATGAAGTTATATTCTATTTTTATGTAATGTGTCACACTTTTTGTCATGTAAATAAAAATAAATAAATGAGATAAATTGCATATTTTTTTTTACAATTATTATTTGTTGGATCAGAGGATAAAATCATCAGGGATAAAGTGACTGGGGATGAAATGACCGGGAACCGATTTAAAGTTGTTAAAACTTTATTAAAGTTTATAACAGTAATAAGCATACGTTTTCCGTGATTCACTTCATGGCTTGTAATTGGATCGCTTACACCTGCCTCAAATATTTTCAAACATAGAGTAAAGTAACAAAAGTGTCCATTCGATTCGCCCGCCGATCACCAAGTAAAAAAGCTTAATAACTGCATAGTAGACATTAGTGGAAAATAAAAATACAACTTTTATTGAAGATTAATTTATAATTAATAAAATAATATTACAATATACTTTCTATACTTGTATGAACGTGATGAGAATTTCTTTCTGTTTTTATGTCCTGGCTTCATGTTTTAGAATAACCAACGCGCAATCCCAACTCAAACGGATTTCTTAGTTCTTTTTGTTTTCTCATAGTTACCAAACACTTAGCAAACTAAAATGCTTGGCAAGTTTTTTTTCTTTTTTATAAATCTTACATAAGTTAAAAGTAAAGCTTCCGTTTCTTGATAGAGTTAACACCCCAAACTGTATAGACAGTTCAGATGTTTCTAAGTATTGAGCCATTTCGCTAATCATTCTTTGTATTGTAGTCCGTAGGTCTATTATTATTGAGTGGCATTCGTTTTTATAATGCCATAAAGATATGTAGGTCAAAGGTAAATCTTGAACATGTCCACTTCTGAATTGTATATTTTCTGACATTTCTTGACATATATCAAATGTGAAATTATTTATAGAATATATCTAAATTTTCCAAAAAGTAAAAAAAAAAAAAGTAGGCTACTTGTTATTCCATCAAGAGTTTAAAGTCAATTAAGTGTGGATTTCGGGGGGGGGGGGGTGTGACATTTGTGTTTACAGCCTCCCCCTGCGTATCCAACTTCTAGTATCATCAGCGGCTTTACTAGTGGGTTCAGGCCACAATGGGTGACACCCAGGGGCGGACTGGGTATCAAAATCAGCCCGGACATTACTATATAAACCGGCCCACAAATGGCATGTCATATATTTTCGGTAGGGGGGATTTTTACCCCACTCCGCAATTTATATATATATATATATATATGTATATATATTAGTGTGTGTGTATATGTCATTAATCTTCATTACATTCTGATCTTTCATTCTTTCAAACATTTTTTCTACCCTAGAATACTCTCTTCCTATAATTAGTGGAAAGACAGTACACACCGCCAAAGGGCAGCTAGGGAGTCCGAGGGAGCGCTGTGAGCTTTCCCCAGTGGGGTCCGGAGCGAAGCCCCGAAACCAAGCATTTTTTCCGTTATTTTAAGCTTTAAAAATGCATATTGTGAGGTATCTACAGTACAATTAGCCTGCTACTCTTTCGCTTAAAAAATTCAAAAACCAAATCTGCTATTCAATGAAGTCCAGCGACTGGTAGACAATGACAAAATGCTTTAGTTTTTGTATTGGAGGGGGAAGGGAAACCACAAAACCCCTTTTGGCTACGCTCATGAAGTTTGAAAACTGTAGTTTGCTTACGTTGGCTGCACTGGGGCAGTAAGTTAAGTTTCCCTTTCAGACAATGAGGTCTGAGGTTAGTTATGGTTTGAAGACCCTTCCCTCCCGGCTACGCCCATGTGTTATATTATGGGTGTAAGCCTAATTCTCTACAAAATATATATAAAGTTTGATAACGCATCGAAATCTGGATGTAAGCATTCGTAGGATTACATAATGTATTCTATTTATAGATGTATTTAGTCTGGAAACTATAAACAATACAATAGCAGACTAATGAGTTTGAAGCTTTTTGGTATTACTTGGTATTACTTGGACGTTTCTTCAAAAAATAAGATTGTTACGTCTTACGCATTTAATGTGTCAATCTAGTCATGCATGTTGATCTGTTACTTAAAATATGCTAAATCATTGGTTTTCCTGGCTGACTCAGGCAACCCATTCCATTAAAGGATAAGAGAAAGCAGAAGGATTAGAGAGGCACTTACTTAATGTGAAAAGCTCTTGCTTCCTCCAAGTACATTCTCAAAAACGCGATTTGTATATGAATATACCATGAACCATTATTTAAAATATAAATCTCCTTTCATTAAATATCGGATGTGACAGCGCTATAAAAATTATTGTAATTATTTTCATCATTAATGACTTCATACTAAGCATAAGTTTGCCATTTATTATAATAGTATAAAAATTGATTTAGAGCTAGAGTTATTTTTTAATTAAATAATATTTTTTTAAGCCTAAAGTGTAGTATTTTTAGATCTATGATATTAAAAATAAACAAAAAGAAACTTGCTTTTTCTTTTCAAATCGCAAAGTAGAGCTTTATACCCATATTGAGCAGTGAATAAGTTGGGTGGTTTGCATTTCGCGGCTGTGTGTATGTGTTAAAGTTAATTTCTATTAAGTATTGTTAAAGAGCTAATTGTCGCGCCTATCTTTTTTTTTTTCTGATTTATATCAATGTTTTCTAACTTAACCTCTCTCATCCCTCTTTTAGATTAAATTTCATTGGAACCATTAAAAGACGGGGGAGGGAAGGAGCAAAAAAAAATGGGAGTGCTATCAAAGGCCCATGCCGACCAGCAAAATGATTAGGCCAAACATAAACCTCGAAGAAATCAAAGTAGTCCCTACCGCTCGTGCAAAGCAGAAAGTATGGTCTAACGTTTTGCTAATGATAATGCGTACAGTGTATTGTGTATGTTTTTGTTGTTGATATTCTTAATTGTTGAATTTCAAACAAAATTAATTGTAATAAGAATAAAGTTCGGGCCTTTGTGTTTTGCTGCCGTCTCTTTTTTTTTGCATTAAAATTTTTTTTCTTAGGTCGCAACCAGACCGGTCCATTTGGTACCGGCCCACCGGGCATTTGCCCGTTTGCCCATATAGCCAGTCCGCCCCTGGTGACACCAACACTAGTGACGCCACTGATTATCATCGGGCTCTTTTGTTTTACGTAGAAGAGGTAGAGGCGATGGTGAAAATAGTGTATCTGCCAATAAAACAACATTTAGAGTATTAACTGATTACTTACACAAATACCACAATTTCTTAATACTGTAAATCAAAGGATTCTTTAGAAAAACTTAGTATATAAAAGTTTTCTGATTTTTTAAAATTGTCTACGAGGTTGTGTAGTGACTTTGTGCATATCATGTTAAAACTATTTTAATCGCTTCTACAGCCAACAGCCACGACACTACATCAGCTTTGGAATGGACATCAGGTGTTCCTAAAAGAGCTTGTTCAGATAATGGTCAGTTACAGAGACAAATCAATTGGACAGTAAAATATTGATTATCGTTTGTTATTGTTACAAAAAAAAAAGGAAGGTGATAAAAAAAACTTTGTAAAAATCCCATTCCTCAGAGATACAAATCTTTCTGTATGTGCTGAAAACACAGCACCAATTGTGCCTCAATAGGAATAGTATTGAACTAAAACCGTTTCTTAGTCTTACTGTTGAAATATGTAGTAGAGTTTTTATATCCTTTTAAAAATAGTACATTGAATTACTGAATAGCCTGAATTAAATTAAATTAGTGCTACTTTGAATCCCACACATTTTACAAAAATCACATAGAAGATACAATTATAACTGGATCTTCATCTTAAACGGAGTTTGATGAGGGCAATGATAATGACTCAAGTCTAGTAAATATCCTATGACCGTGTGTTGATCCGATTATTTGCCAGGTCTGCGGCATTCTATATGCTTATTACAATGTACTATGTCATGAGAGCAGAATTCTTTAAACAAATTTGCTCGGAAACGATTATTGTAAAAAGTATAGAAAAAACGACATTTTCAAGTAGTCTACCATTAGACTTGGATGCCAGTTAGTGAATTGGATTACTGCTTCAAAACTTGAATATTACTATTATGTTTTAAAATCTAATTTTTATATTGTATTTTAAAATAGAAACATTTGATTGTATCGCTTATTTAGAGACCACTGGGAAACTTAAGCAGAAGTCTACCTGAAATATATAAACGGCGTTTGTTTCAGATGTTGGTGGAAACGCAGTTAATATAGAATCAATGTCAGTACCCCGTGGGAAGGCATTTGATGTGCGAATAGACTACTTTCATACTAGTGTCAAAGCCATGTATTGGGAAGTGTGTACTAACGAAGGGTCCCTTATGGTGGCCAACTGCAGTACAAGAGTTTCAGATAACAGTTTCACCTGCAGGACAAATAATGATGCCTACAGTTCACTCTTTCGTAAGATTTGTATTTTTTTAATAGAGAACTTTGTTATGACCGTGGGCTTGATGAGATCTTGTTACAGATGTACACTACACTTGAAGAAGTTAACTTGTTACAGATGTACACTACACTTGAAGAAGTTAACTTGTTACAGATGTACACTACACTTGAAGAAGTTAACTTTTTACAGATGTACACTACACTTGAAGAAGTTAACTTGTTACAGATGTACACTATACTTGAAGAAGTTAACTTGTTACAGATGTACACTACACTTGAAGAAGTTAACTTGTTACAGATGTACACTACACTTGAAGAAGTTAACTTGTTACAGATGTACACTACACTTGAAGAAGTTAACTTGCTTCAGATGCACAATAAACTTTGAGATGTAAACACGTTTCGATGTATAATAAATAATAATGTCAGCTTGTTTCAGATGTAGAATAAGCTTGATGATGTCATCTTGTTTCAGATGTACAAAAAATTAATGATGTCTTGATTCAGATGTAGAATAGACTTAATTATGTCTTGTTTGAGATGCACAAAATGAATAATGTCTTGTTTTCAGATGTACACTAAACTTGAAGATGTTAACCTGTTTCAGATATAGACACAAAATGGTGTCAATTCTAAATTCTGTTGTAATGTCCAATTTCAAGTCTCCCTAGAGATTTGTAGCGAGCTGAAATGTAATCTAAATAATATGTTACAAATATATAAGTAATATGTAAAAAATACATAACTAATCTATAACAAATAAATAACTAATCTGTAACAAATATATAACTAATATGTAACAAGTATATAACTAATCTGTAACAAATATATAACTAATATCTAATCTATAGCCAATTAGGCAAACAATTAACAGGGAAATACAAATATATGCAGTGTAGCAGACAAAATAGCATTGTGACAAGTGACACAAAAAAGATGTATTATGACACGAAACTGTTAGGTGTTTAATAGACTTTATTTATTTTGTGTCATGACAGTATATAGTGGTTACGTCTTACTTACAACTCAAAACATTGGTAGATCTAGATCAGTATACAAATTTAAAAAAATATTAACATTTGTTGAAGATATTTACTACTGCATGAGCCGCACAAGAAAACATACTTAATTTCTCTTTTTATTTTCTAGACACAAATTTGGTGCTTCAAGACGGCAATGTTGTTCTGAATTTTATGCTGACGACATATACAATCACCAAACTGAAAGTCAAGTGCTACAAGTATTTTCATTATTCTCGTACTGACACAAAGATCTGGGATATTTCCTTGACAGGTCAAGTCTTATTTTATTAAAAAATGGTATGAGCCGTTGTCTAGTAATTGATTTATGCTATTTGGCATTTAGCTTATGATAATTTCAGAGTGAATGAGAATTTCACAGTAGAAAATAAAGTCTTTAGAGTGTATAGTTGAGAAAACATCATTAGAAGAAAGACATAACAATGATATCACTGGAAAGTAATACTTGTGTTAAGTGGAGATGATATCACTGGAAAGTAATACTTGTGTTAAGTGGAGATGATATCACTGGAAAGTAATACTTGTGTTAAGTGGAGATGATATCACTGGAAAGTAATACTTGTGTTAAGTGGAGATAATATCACTGGAAAGTAAAGGGTGCCAAACCTGGACCTATATTCTGCCTATGTTGACCAAACCTGGACCTATATTCTGTCTATGTTGACCAAACCTGGACCTATATTCTGTCTATGTTGACCAAACCTGGACCTATATTCTGCCTATGTTGACCAAACCTGGACCTTTATTCTGCATATGTTGACTTTTGATTAAGTCTTTTGATACTGTGACTCGCGATTGTCTATGTCCAAGCTCAGATGCCCTCCAAAGTTTCTATCCAAGCTCAGTGCAGCTCTATGTTGGACAAAAAGACGACATCAGACACAATGTGGACTTATCTGATCACTTCCCCACAGACAATGTCATAATGCAGGGTCAGGGTCAGGGTACTTACTTCTACTCTTCTTCGGTGTATATTAGACAGCGACTGCATGAAGGCTTCTACGTCAGGTTCCTGCCATGTTTTTAACCTTGAACACCTAGTGTCCCATAACATATAAAGAGCTTTGTACTTATGTCTTATAAAAATATTCATTATGTACTTCCGTCTTGATAACACATGCATTATGTACTCATGTCTTGTATACACATTCACTGTCTATTTGTGTCTTGCAAACACACTGACCATGTGATAGTGTAGTGATATTAAATGCCCAATCGAATGGCATAGTCTTTATAGTTATTGTAACGTAGAAATAGTGTAGGGATAACACGTCATTCATTGTTTTCACATTTTTCTGTAGGTAAAAAATGAATTTTAATGAATTTTTAATGATTAACCGTTCCAAGAAATAATTATAAAGTATTATATACTAAAATGTTTTAAAATGAAAAAGATTGATGTTTTCATGTCAAAATATTTCCACAGACAATCAAGAAAGTGAGAGCAAAGATGAATATTTCTTACCAATATTTATCTCCCTTGCAGTCTTCGTCACGATTTTAATTTTTGTGGTAATAGTTTGCTTGGTGTGTCGTCGCCGTAAAAACTCTCGGCCACGTTTACCAAGGCCACGGCCAACAACATCAAGAGTGCGGGACCGTGTATCTACTGCAGCAAGAAATACTCCCCAACAAACGAACGTATCACTTTGGTTGACCCAGATTTCAGCGCAACTTCAGACGTCTTCCTACATCCAGCGACCACCTCCGTATGACGAGCCCCCAGCTTATGAATCCCTCGATCATTCGGCTGGCCATATAGCGATGAGAACAATTTCTATCATTAATGAAGGCTTATCAGGTACCATTTCTTATTGTAAATAGTTAAATCTATGGTTTTTAGAAATCACGTTTATTGCTGTCTTAAAGTAAATAGTTACACTTTGGTTTCTAGTGTTCACTTCTAGTGTTGCCTCATTAAATTGTCGTAAGTTGACCTCAGTGATAGCTAAACTACCATCCGCGGGCCACATTTGGTCACTGAGGCGGTACAATCCAGCCCATCGAAATGTTCGCCTACGGTGTACAATGAAACTACTGACGATCTGTCCAATGGACTCGAAATATCTTTGCGCTACTACTGCCACATATCAAAACTGAATAATGCACCCAGGTCGAAAACGATGGCTGGTCTGTCTCATTATTTGATCAACCGACTACACAACACAATGATCTCACATTTGAAAAGATGCATGAAAGTTATGAGTTGAACATTTACTGTTGTTAATAAAACAATTGGAAGAAAATATACCACTGGAAAACTATTGCATGAAACATTATATTACTAGAAAACTATGGCCTGAGACATTATATTACTAGAAAACTATGATCAGAGACATTATATTACTAGAAAACTATGGCCAGAGACATTATATTACTAGAAAACTATGACCTGAGACATTATATTACTAGAAAACTATGGCCTGAGACATTATATTACTAGAAAACTATGGCCTGAGACATATTACTAGAAAACTATGGCCTGAGACCGCTTAGTCAAAAAGAATAGATAACAATATTAGCCAACGATGACTTAAATGCCCTCCAGAACTAATTTTGTTAGAGATAGAATCTACAAGGTACATTGACTAGACTGATTATGATAAAACAAAGACAAAGAAATACAGAAATCTTCAGAAGAAACAGTGCAGTGCCTGGTACCAACAATCTGCATGTCTAATGTTTTAAGTATATTAGAAATTAGATTCTTCCTTAAAAAACGTTTGCTGATCTTTTTTTTTTACATCATTTTTCAGAGTCACGTGACTTCGACTTGGAACCACCCCCACCTTACCCAACCATGTAATGATAGATCTATACATAGTCTTCCAAATGTCAACAACAGTAGAGTATAACTTTGCTAACATGGGAGTCAACAATTTATACGTTCATTCGATTCTCTGAAACTAAGCAAACCAGTTGCCCGAAATATGTTTCTCACATCGATCATACGAATATACTTGTTGAGTAATATATCAAATCAAGTATGAGAAGTTAAAAAGTAAATATAACACTATTTATGAAGACCTTTGTCTTAAGAGAAATAATGATATTTTCTATTGTCTGTCCATTTGGAAGAACTAAGATGCACTGCATCACAAACATTGCACCCACAGCCAAGTAGCACTAGATAGTAGACAATAAAGGATTTTTTAAAACTATTACTATTTTGGCTTTAACGATTGTAACTTATTTTACTTCATCTGTGCAACACACAACTATGTTATTTCAGTATGATTTTGTTTGTGGTAATCATCTATGTACATTTCTTTAGATAAGTAGTGTAAGGTTCTGGTCTATGAACATTAGGTTGAAAAGAACTACGGATGTTAATTTTGCACTACATATTTATGTGGATGTTAATGACCCAATTAGTTATTATAATATCCATCACAACCATGCTTTGCTTTATCTCTACATCAAACAATCAAAAGATTGAGTTTAAGTTCTGATGTGTTGTTTTTGTGTTGCTTTACATTTCAGCATCATGAACATACACACTTGTAAATATGAAAAGAGAAAAGAAAGTATCAATACGTTTGCCCCAAAAGTTCTTAACTTATTCAGCTCTTTAGATGTGCACAACTTGTTGTCAGCTTGGTGAGTGGGAGATAAAACGCTTGGATTTCCAGAGATAAGGATCGCGATTTTGAATCGGTTGGGCGTTGTGCTGGCCCCATGAAACCTCCGGTCATCGGTCGGCATTGAAACAAGTGATCTTTGCATCATTTGCCCC